>JAUDYJ010000009.1:5947500-6547500 GCA_030761175.1 Masticophis lateralis
AATCAAATCCACCCTACTTAGCAACATTAGAGGCTATGATGGACATTTGCAGGGGCACTAATGACTAGGATTTGAAGTTCTCATAGCCACTTCCGCCAGTCATATGATCTCATTTGGTTATGCGGCTGTAATTTATGATGTTTTTACCTGGAAACTGGCATTTACTTTTCGTTTCTGGAAAAAAAAACGCCCATTGTGGACAATGGATTCAATAAACAACCAGTGATTCACTTAATGAGCCGTGGTGGCTCAGTGGTTAGAATGCAGTACTGCAGGCTACTTCCGCTGGCTGTCATCAGTTTGGCAGTTCGAATCTCACCAGGCTCAGGGTTGACTCAGTCTTCCCTCCTTCTGAGGTCGGTAAAATGAGGATCCAGATTGTTGGTGGAAATATTCTGACCCTGTAAACCGCTTAGAGAGGGCTGTAAAGCACTGTGAAGTGGCATATAGGTCTAAGTGCTACTGCTAATGACCCCTGCAATAAAAGTTGCAAAATCGGGTATGGTCACCTGCTTAATGACATACGGCTATCATTCTGGGTTCAATTATGGTCTTAAGTTGAGGACTACCTGTATTGCATAAGTGAAAGAGGCTGGAGCTTTCAACTATGGTACAAACTGGCTTTTAAATATTCATACCAAGAGACAAATTCACAATCTTGTTGAAAAAGGACAAAACAATCAACCCAGGATACTGTTCTAAAGCGGGAGGGGGGCGGGAATCAAAAATAGGAAAGCAGAGAGGGGAAAAAAAAAAACCTAGTCCAGTGGTGAAATCTAAAATTAGTTACTACCGGTTCTGTGGGTGTGGCTTGGTGGTGGTGGGGGTAATGTGACGGTGGGTGTGGCTAATTTTTTTTTCCCTTTTAAAACCATTTTTTCTACAACCTCAATGCTTTCAAAAGGCTCTGACGATCCCAGCTGAGTTGCCTGATCGGCAGAGATTTTTTTAAAAAGCCTCTGACGATCCAAGCTGAGTTTTTAAAAAAGCCTCTGCCGATCAGGCAACTCAGCTTGGATCGTCAGAGGCATTTAAAAGAAAAAAAAGGGTTTTTTTCTTTTAAAAGCCTTTGACGATCCCAGCTGAACCGCACGATCATCAGAGGCTTTTTTTTTAACTTTTAAAAGCATTTTTTTCCGCCGAAGAGGTTGTAGAAAAAATGCTTTTAAAAGTTAAAAAAAAGCCTCTGATGATTGTGCGGCTCAGCTGGGCATTGGCGGGGGGGGGGGGGCAGGGGTTTTTGCCACCAGTTCTCTGAATCACCCGCCTCCATCGCTACCAGACTGGGCGATCCGGTCCGAACCGGGAGCATTTCACCCCTGCTACAGTCACCAACTGTCTTTTTCAATATTGGGTTCAAAATCTGCTTATGAATAGATCACCACTATGCGTACCAATATTAATTAATCTGTTATTGAAGGCACAACCTTCAGAGCTTCCGTTTAGTTTGAACAAGAAGAGGCATCATTGAAAGGCATCAAAGGCAAAATGAGAACTCTTATTGAAATGGCCGACTGTTTCAAAAATGTCAAAAGGTGGGCACAGGATGACACCCAGAAGATTATTATCCTTTTCATACTTAAGTGGAGTTTTCCCAGCTGGGTGAGAGGCTGAACAGAGTGTACCCATTGCAGACTGCAGCCAGATGAATGCTCTTTACTTACGCTCTCGCACACACTCTTGTAAATCTGGTTATTTCGGGGCAGAGAGAAAGGAAAATCGGTTTTGTTATTGGTGTCCTTCCTCGCATGCCAGCAAGGAAGAGCAGTGCCGATGGAAAGAAATAACCCCATGAAGCCACAAGGTGCCACCCCTTTGGCTTTGAATGCCCTTGGGACAGAACATTCCATTGCTTGGCTTGAATTTGGGCAGGAGCCCCAAGATGCAAATGCAGCTCTCGCTGAGGCTTTTCTGGGCTGGTTGGCAAGTCCTTGAAGGCCCAGAATCCGTTCTTCAAGTCCACAGAGAACCACCATACTTGTAGGAGTGGGTGATTAAGAGGCAGAGAATCCAGAATGTTCTGTGCCAATCTGGGTTGTAAATGTCACTGAAGTTCTTTGCTATCCTTCAGTTTGGAAAAAACCTACCCGTATTTTTTGGAGTATAAGACGCACCTTCCTTTTTTGGTGAGGAAAACAAGAAAAAGAAATCTGCCTCTGCCTCCCAGCAATTTTGCCTCCTTGCAGCAAACAGCAAATAGTCTGCTTTACTTTCATTTTCGTTTTCAGCATAGCTTGCTTAGCACAAGGGAAAAAAAACTGCTCCCAGCAATTTACCTCCTTGCAGCAAGCAGCAGAGGCCCGCGCAGCAATAGGCAGTGGCAATCCCTGCAGCCTGAAACAGCTGAGCGTCGGGGACAAATTGTGCTAATTAGGCTGTGCTGAAGCTGAAATGGACTGTTTCTTCTTGCTACTTGCTGCAAGGAGGTAGACTGCTGGGAGGCAGAGGCCAAAGGGTGGCGGCCAGTGGGTGGGAGGGGCTACATTGGGTGTATAAGATGCAACCAAATTTTCACCCCCTTTTAGAGGGGGAAAGGGTGCACCTTATATTCTGAAAAATATGGCCGCTTAAAATTCTGGGATTTGGAGCCCACATACTCACAGCAAGCTCCAAGAAGAGGAAACTAGTTAAGAATATGACTCATTCAAAGGCAAGCGAATTCAAATCAGAGACAAAAGATCTGACGGGATATTAGACTGAAAACCGCTACTTCGGTGCACTCTCCAGATGGACTAGAAACACATCTGAAGGTCGAAGGAGTTCAGTTTGGAGAAAGCTGCAATACCCAATGGCAACCAAAGGCGAATTCCTGGAAGCGGCAAATTGTGAAATTTCCAGGCCTGACTTTGCTATATGAATGAGACTGGCAGGACCAGAGTAAGGATTACATCATCTATGAAGCACAATGAATGCAAATGTTAGATGAGAAGACCTGCAGTGTAGGAGTGGTTCAGTCAGTGCAAGAGTCACTTCTGTGTTTGTAATCTTATCTCACGCGCCACCATTTCGGTTTCTGCCACTTTCAAAGAGCTGCTCTTTAGGGATCATCCGCCAATGTCAATCCAGACTGCAGAGCGGCAGAGAGGAAGTGCCAAAAAGGAAAACCTCAAAGCAGATCCCATTCTGAGAACTCTCGTATCAGATGTCTGGCAGGTCAAAGAAACAAAGAGGGAAAGAGAAACTCAAATTTTTCAAACACTGAAGTTGTACTTCCAGCTTCAACAGCCAGCCAAGAATCATAAGGAAGATGGTATATTTCAGATGGACAATTTAAAGATTAGCAGCAGAGATTAAACTCTGATGCGGGGACTCCTGCTAGCTCTTTTAAACTATGATACCAGCTTTTTCCCAAGCTTAAATATTCCCCCCCCCCCCCGGCCCAATATTTTAGCAGACTGTATTCATGACCCTTTCAGTGAGGAATTTCAGGCTGGTTGCCAACATTTTTCTCCCCGCCTCTGATATGCACATATCTTGCAGCATGATTAAATCAGCCTCATGCTCATGCAGCATGCCGTTATGCGCTTATTCTCTAAGTGCCTCTGCCCAGTTGAAGCCCTCTGAGCACTCCGCAAGGCCAGAGCCAAATTCTTGAGGGACAGTCTTAAATGTGGATAGTGTGCTGGAAGGGGATGAGGGTTGGTGGTGGCTATACCTGCCACAAAGTCCCACCATGACAGGCATGGAAGATCCAGCACATCTCAGGACAGTCTTCATATGGTCCTACCGGCCCATCTTCCATTTACCTATTTTTTTTTTTTTTTTGAGGGGGATAGAGACAATCCAGCATGGTTCAAAAAAAAAAAAATCTGCATTGCAGCCACTCACTGCTTTTCTTTTCCACAAATGCTTGTGAGGTGTAGAGGTGACCCAGGGATATTGCTGCAAGGAAGTCAAGTTCTAGAGCAGTGTTCCTCATCCCTGACTGAGCTTAGCTTAAAGGACTTGTCGACCGCGACTCCCAGAATTCCCCCAGCCAGCTTTGTTGACTGGGGAATTCTGGGAGTTGAAGTCCTCGCCTCTACAAGTCCCTATGGCTGAGAAACACTGTTCAAGAGGCTCATGCTTTGTCATGTAGCAGCCCTTCTGCCATGTGTTTTGCAGAATTTTATTTTATTTTGCTGGTGAGTGCCTGGACTTCCACCTTTGTTTAATTATTTTGTATTGTGTTATTGAAGTGTTTATCGTTTTCAGTATTCATTATATGCTAAATTGTAAGCCATACAAAATTGTCTGGAAGTTGGGGACCATCTATAAAATACATACATACATACATACATACATACATACATACATGTCTATTTTCTTACTTTTTGTAGGTTTTATGTGTGTTTTTCCTTTAAGCCAGGTTTTTCCTACGTAACCAAGATGTTTCTGGAACCACACATTTCACTCAATTGTGGTTCCAGAAACATCTTGATTACGTAGGAAAAACCTGGCTTAAACACACACACACACACACACACACACACACAAATAAAAGTGAAAATCACTCACACATTAATCATGAGATCTCCAGAACTGTAAAGACTACAAACTTGAAATTTGCTATGCATGTTTCTCTTGGCTTCTAGATACTCACTAAGAAAGGATTTTTTGAAATGACCATCAGAGCATTAGTATTTCCTATATTATTAACACACTCTGATGCTAAGGAGTTCTACTCCCCCTCCCCACCTCAAAAAAAATCTGTTTCAAATGCAAAACACAAGCAGAGGAGAGGAGTTTCACTTTGTTTTACTTTCACAGCAGCAAGCAGCTTTACTAGGGAACAGTTAAGCTAAGCCACTCTCAGCCTCCTTCCTGTCTCCTTCTTGTTCACACAGCCAAACATCCCTCAACTCTCTCACACACTGACATGATGCTAGCCGGATGAATACCGATGGATGCTGCGGGCTGGGACATTCTACTCCCCCTCCCCCTCTGTTCCAACTGCCAGTTGTTTTATATTAAATCACTCTGATGCTACGGAGTTACACATTCTACATTAAGTTTCAGGCTCTTAAGTGTCAATTTATCAAGCCCGAGAACATAGTTTTGTAGCGAAGCACAGGTGTTCAGCTAGTATCTACATATATAGGTGGTAAGAAACAAGAAAAGGTATGATGACATGAAAAGACAAGATGGATAAAAAAAAAGTATAATTAAAAAAAAATATTGGCATATTTTTGGTAAATCTTATTGAGATTTACTGTCATTAAACTCAACTCAACCAGGGTTCATACACAATGTTAGACTTATCTTCACCTCGAATTGATTTCTAGGGCTTTCCAACATCACCCAACTCATAATTACCGAGAAAAGTCCCTCTTGCCTGTAGATTTCTTTTTAGAACCACAAAGAAGTCTAGCTGCTTCTCTTGAAGAATTATATCTTGGTTTCCATTATGCAAATTTTCTATGCTTTAAGAAGTCAGGGAGATCAAATGCAAAACAAAAGGAGGAAATTCTTGATGTGCTTCTCTAAAAATGAGAAAAACCGCTTGTTGTGTAACTTCACTAGAAAACAAGATACATGGGGAGAAAGTTTCAATTCTGCTATAGCTGAAATGGGCCTATAAGAGATCTTCAGAGAGTATCTGGAATGGAAATTGGATTTGCTTAATGATCACATTATTTTCAACAACTGCTGCAAAAAATGTCAAAAAATCAAAAAAGTCCGGTTATGTGATGCACTGACTCCTGAAAACTTATTTCTTTAATTCCAGATCATGGTCATTTGTCAAGGACAATCTGCATTTTAATACCAGAAGTTATGATGCTGGCTTGTGTATTTGTTAATGTTTTAGGAAGAGAAGTTGTTCAATACACCTAATAATTATTTAAACTGAATATTTTGCAGTAGGAACAGAGACGTAGATTCTCCAGATCCCAGAGACTTAAGCATTTTACAGGTTAGCTGCTTTCAATAAAGCCAGCCAGACATTACTGAACAGGAGAAGCATTTAATTATCTTGCATACTTGATTACAGATGTCACTAGAGTAAACGTTGGTCTGCAAAGTAGATGATTAAGAGCTGTACAAATGGAAAGAAATAGCCACTTCCATACACCGTGCTTATTAAAAAAAATGGCTTCCATGTTAGCATCAAAGGATTTTCTCAAGAAACTGTGCATCCTGAACAGGATGCCGAGGAGTATAGAGAGTCCTCAATTTATAACCATTTGTTTAGTGACGGTTTGAAGTTACAATATTGAACAAAGGGACTTATGACTGGTCCTTGCGCTTATGATTATTGAAGCATTCCCACAGACACAAGATCAAAATGTGAGTGCTTGGCAATCAGCATATATTTATGACTGCTGCAGTCACATGATTGCCATTTTAGGTTTTCCCAGCCAGTTTCTGATAAGCAAAGTCAATGGGGAAAGTCACATGTGCTTAACCACCATGTGATTCACTTAATAACTGGCAAACCAGTCATAAAATCGGGCACAACTCATTTAACAACCAACTTGCTTCATTAATGGAAATTCTGGTTCTCATCATAAGTCAAAGACTATGTGGATCCTAAAATGAACTTTTAAACTTCAGGCAAATTTGAACACAATTCTTATTTGGTATTCTTAAGATTATTTTAAAAGCAGTTTTGAAGAACAGTAAAGATCTGTTTTTTTTTTTTTTTTGTGGGACGCCTGATGCTCTCTGAACTTGGTTGTTTTCTTGCAGATATTATTATCCAAGGTTTCACATTTGAAAGAAAATAACAGAGTTAAGGGACTCCCACAGTTCAAACCTGAGCTACAAATATTCTCTTCTATTAGATCAATTTCTTGTTCATCCTCCTCCTCCTCCCTTTGGGAAATTACTTTGGCATCTGCTATGATTTTAGTTGAAGGAAGAAAGCTCAATGTAATTGCTTTACAGCCATATTCAGGCAGTTCTCAACAACAGTTCATTTTTTACATCGGTCGCCACAATGTAAAAATGATGTTGAGACTCTAGAAAGAGTGCAGAGAAGAGCAACAAAGAGGATTAGGGGACTGGAGGCTAAAACATATGAAGAACAGTTGCAGGAACTGGGTATGTTTAGTTTTTTGTTTTTTGTTTTTTGATTTTGATTTATATGCCACCCTTCTCCGGAGACTCAGGGCGGCTTTCAGTGCGATAAGCAATAGCCTTCATACTTTTGTATATTTATATTTATACAAAGTCAGCTTATTGCCCCCTCAAACTGGGTCCTCAATTTACCCACCTTATAAAGGATGGAAGGCTGAGTCGACCTTGAGCCTGGCTGGGATTGAACTCGCAAGTAATTGCAGGCAGCTGGATCTTAAATGCTGCCTTTGTAGGAGGCATTACCCCCCTACGCTACTCAGGCTCTCAATGAAAAGAAGGAGTAGGGGAGACATGATAGCAGTCTTCCAATATCTCAGCTGGTGCCACAAAGAAGAGGGAGCCAAGCTATTCTCCAAAGCACGTGAGGGCAGGACGAGACGCAATGGGTGGAAACTCATCAAGGAGAGAAGCAATTTAGAACTAAGGAGGAATTTCCTAACAGAACAATTAATCAGTGGAACAACTTGCCTGCAGAAGTTGTGAATGCTTCAACATTGGAAGTTTTAAAGAAGAGGTTGGATAAACATTTGTCTGAAGTGGTGTAGGATTTCCCGCCTGGGCAGGGGGTTGGACTAGAAGACCTCCAAGGTCCCTTCCAATTCTGTTATTCTATTCTATTCTATTTAGTGACCATTCAAAGTTACAAGTGCGATGAAAAATGTGACTTGTGATGGTTTTTTCACAATTACCACCTTTGAAGCATCCTCATGATCGTGGGATGAAAATTCAGGTGCTTGGCAACTGGTTCATACTTATGACCATTGCATGTGGACCAGGATCATGTGTTCACTTTTTGCAACCTTCTGACAAGCAAAGTCAATGGGGAAGCCAGGTTCACTTAACAACCAGATGACTAATTTATCAACTGCAGCGATTCACTTAACAACTGTGGCAAGAAATGTCATAAAATGAGGCAAAGCTCACTTAACAACCTAAATTCTGTTGGGCTCAATTGTGGTTATACGTCGAGGGCTACCTGTACCGGTATTTGTGCCCTTGAGAATCTGGATACAGGATGTGCGCCATCTCTGACACAGTAACAAAACAAAGTCAACATTGCCATGACTGTGCTGGGGCTACCCAGAAGGAACAATAGACTAGAAACAGAATACAACTGCATTGCTACTTGATCCAGCAAGCCAGGAGTTGTGCCTCTTGTAAAGCAATTAAACAAAAAGCAGCAGTGTGCTCTGGAGTGACTGATTTTTAAAAATGTAGAAGGCTAGAGCTCAGAATTAGCAAATGGCTCAGAATCCATTTGCAATCACTAGAAATGTGAAAGGATCTTTGGGGCTAAAGCAATAAAATCAAAAACAGAGAAACCGAGGTGGCGGTGGGGATTGTCTTCAAGAAGATAAAAGAATGAGGCAGATCTAAAGAAGTCTATTTTTTCACAAGAACAATTGGGTAACAACTGAAGAATAATTTAGTAACTGAACTAAAACTGGAAATTCACGTGTACAAACAGTATATCTTGGATTAAGCAGTAGATGAAAAAGTTTGGCTATTAACAGAATTATTCAAAAAGAAGAAAAAAGCCACTCGTCATGGGCTCGTTTCACAGTGCCCAGAAACACTATCTACATCAAGTTTGCTAGCATAACAAGGCAGAAAATTCAGGAAAGAGTTTTCTAGTGGCGTAATTCTACAATGAATAGTAGCACCGGCTACAGCATATCGGTTGTAGAGACAGATTTCAGAAATAATTTTGTTAGAACTCTGACCTTTCCCTTAATAGCTTTAATTCTACCATTATCATTATTTACCATTAGAAAAACTTGCTGCCTGAATTTTAAATAACGGAGACAAGGCAGTCTGGTAACTGGTCACCTATGAAGTCTAATATTGATGCCCAACCAGGTTGCAAGATGTTCTCTGCAGGGCATTTGTTGAAACTACTCAATCTGAAAAGATGACAATTTCTGCCAGCTAACAACTGAAGGAGAGGATGGTTCTAGAAAGTGTAATTTTTTTTTTTGAATCTTTTAATCTTTGAAGCCGATTCTCGAGGGCAGCTTTCCTCATCCTTTTTTTTCCTTTACTGGCTGAGGCTAAAGAGAGGGTACAGCTAAGCCTTGATTTACATCAGCTCCTTTTGTTTGAAGTTATGAGGGCACTGGGAAAAAAAAAACCCTTGCCATCCCATGATCGCCGTTTGTGACCTTTCCAGCCAGTTTCCAACAAGCAAAGTCAAGAGGGAAAGCCAGATTTGTGATTAAATGTTTTTCTTTTTTAATCAACCTGGTCTACCCAAATATGGGACGGAGCCTCCTGCTTCCGCTTTCGCCTTCCACCCCAATCCAGGAGCCTTCGCAGGCTGTCGCTTTTGCAGGAAGTCGCGTTCGCGACAAATAAGCAGTATGCAAATATGAGACGGAAGCAATGAACGAAGTCCTGTGGCAATATTGGCCCTGGAGCTAATTAGGAGAATGGTGATAGCTGCAGGGTAGGTAGAGCCGAAGACCCTTGTATCGGAGGGGCTCAAAACTTGCCCACGCATGGCTGGAGAATTAATAATTTCGTGCCTTCGTGAGAAAGAACTCAGGACAAATGGCCCTGTGCTCAATCACTTATCCACAAGTCATCGCTTGGTTAGATTATTGCAATGTGCTCCACATAGGGTTACCATTGAAGATATTTGGAAGTTACAGATGGTAGAGAATGCTGTGGCACAGACAGTTCTGGAGGCTGTTAAGGTGGTGCATGTTACACTGCTGTTATGCAAACTGCATTGGTTGCCAATGGGTCCACTTCAAGGTGTTGGTTATCACCTGTAAAGTCCTTCATGGCATGGGACCAGGCTATCTGAAGAATTTTCTGGCATCAATGGGATTGATCCGCCCCACTCACTTTGGCAGGAGGGCTTGCTAAAGACCCTGTTGGCCAAGAAATTTCAGCTAATGGGGTCTAGGAGAGACCCCATTTTGTGGCCCTTGCCCTCTGGAACACCTTGCATCTGGAGACGAGATCTGCCTTCACCTTTCTGGCCTTAAAATCTGGCTCTGCACTGGCTGGCTAACCCAGGTGTCTGCAATCTGTGGCTCCGGAGCGGCATGCTGCTCTTTGAGCCCTCTGCTGTGGCTCCCTGTTGGATGATCCCACCACTGGCTGGCCCCACCCCTCCCCTCCCAGTCACTCCTTGCCTAGCCTGAGAAGGTAAGGGCAACAGCGGGGATGGAGAAGCAGCCAGGGCAGAGACAGAGATACAGAGAGAGAGAGGGAGAGAGAGGGAGAGAGAGAGAGAGAGAGAGAAGGAGGGAGATGTCGAAAGAGTTTTATGGTTCCCATGACCGGCTGGGTAGGCGTGGATAGGGGGTCATGTGACTGGTGAAACTGAGTGATATCGAGTTGGCCACGCCCACCGAGGTTTTGTGGTTCCTGGTGTTTTCTTTTCTGTGGGAAATGGGTCCAAATGGCTCTTTGAGTGTCTAAGGTTGCAGACCCCTGAGGTAACCCAATGGGTGTGTGTTGGAGATGGCTGATCGAGAGACAGACAAAAGCACATGTCCATACCATTCGTGCTCTTGGTTTTTCACCACTTATTCAATTTTGTTAATTCTAATGTTTTAATGCTTTTATGTTTATGCTTTTAAGCTGCCCAAAGTCACTCTGCATAGCGAGACAGGCAGCATAAACAAACAAGCAAAATAAAAATAAAGAAATGTCCTATAAGTGCATGTTACAAAACGCCAACATGGACCCAAAGCAACACAGCTTATTAAACATTTTTAGCTGTCTTCCTCAGCCGCAAGAATCACCCTTCTTAGTCAAGAATTTGGGGAATAATTCTAGGACTTGCAGTTTATTACATCTGAAGGAGACCAGGTTCTCAGGCTGTCCCACTACTCTGAATTGCTGGGATGATAAAAGATAATTGAGGGACAACATTAAATGCCACAATAGAGAAATAATTAATATAAAAAAGCCATCTAGAAATCCAAGGTCTTCCTTTGGCTGCAGTCAAATGGCCCGGCGTTTTGCATTTATTTCACCATCTCTCATTATAAACGGGAGAGCCTGACCTGTCAATGAGCCTGCTGAAAGCCAATTTATTTGTACCGTATTTATGAAACCCCAGCCTTGTTTCTGTCAGGAGTCCAGATTCTGTCAATTTAGTCTGTGCTAAAATCCCAGGCAGATTCTGTTCCAAGAGAAAATGGCATTCCTGCTTTAGATCGGCATGTGGGTTTCATGAAGGCGTTCTGACATCTCCCAAATGCATTTTATAAGTCAGTTACCATAGCAACCAGCAGTCGTTGCATTGTTTAAAGAAAATAAATTGAAAGTTCAGTTTTCTGTAGCAAAAAGCTGTCTTTCTTATACACAAACTGGCAGGCTCTGATTTTGTAATTCAATATAGGTGCTTTGTGTCTTGAACCTGGCATAAAAAAGTGCAAGAAATGCCACTGTCCATTTCTAGATAATTTACATAGGCTGGCATCTAGGTGGTAAAAAAATAAGTCTTGATTAAGACATCAAGTGATTTCTCACCAATACAATATTTAAAACACATGGATGTTCAGAATTAGTTGACTTCTACAACTGTTTGGAATTGTAGACAATGTTTGGAATTGGCCTTCCACAATTGTTTCTAGAGTGCCAGTTTGGTCTAGTGGTTAAGCCATCAGGTTAGAAATTGGGAAACTGTGAGTTCTAGCCCTGCCTTGGCATGAAGCCAGCGGAGTGACCTTGGACCAGTCATTGCAGAAAAAAACAATTGCTACCAACCTGCCTTCCACTGAGGACCTGTATACTGCAGAGTCAAAAAGAGGGCTGGGAAAATATCTACAGACCCCTCGCATCCTGGATATATACTCTTTCAACTCCTACCCTCAAAACGACGCTATAGAGCACTGCACACCAGAACAACTAGGCACAAGGACAGTTTTTTCCCAAATGCCATCACTCTGCTAAACAAATAATTCCCCCAATACTGTCAAACTATTCAAACTATTCACTAAGTCTGCACTACTACTAATCTTCTCATCGTTCCAACCACCCATCTCCTTCCACTTATAAGTGTATGACTACAATTTTGTTGCTTGTATCCTTATGATTTATATTGATATTATTTCCTGATTGCTTATTTGTACCCTATGACTATCATTAAGTGTTGTAACTTATGATTCTTGACAAACGTATCTTTTCTTTTATGTACACTGAGAGCGTATGCACCAAGACAAATTCCTTGTGTATCCAATCCCACTTGGCCAATAAAGAATTCAATTCAATTCAATTCAATTCAATTCAATTCATTTCATTTCATTATTTCTCTCAGCCCTACGAAGGAGGCAATGGCAAAGCGCTTCTGAAAAACCTTGCCAGGAAAATTGCAAGGATTTGTCCAGTTTTTGAGAATCGGACATGATTTAACAAAAGGAAAAAAAAAAAAAACAACCTCTGTTTCTAGACACTCAGCAAATGTGGAGTTCTAGTTATTCTTACAAAATGCATTTTATTTCAGGGTGGCATTGACTGAAACTACACCTGCCATGGGGCTTGGATGCCTGAATGCAGGCAGTGTCCATTTGGAAGATGACATACCTGGGTGTGGTCCAGGACAAAATAAGTAGGAAGCCCACAATCCAGACAGCGTAATTGCCTGTCTCTCTGCAGGAAGAACCCATAGGAAGATCTTAACATTTATACGTTCAACGTCTTCCAGGTTTATTTCAGTTTGAAGCTTTATATAGTCTACCTTTTAACTGAAATACTTAAGTTCTCAGTGTTTCTCAATTACTACTGTTTGCTAAGGCTACTATCAAATTCAACATTGATCTACAGAAACCTATATTTAGCCATTTGAAAGTTGGAGAGGAACACAGCTTGCTGCAGAAATACAGAGCTAAACTATTGCCAGGAAATCGCGTTGCAGCCATGGCACCAAAATGTTCAGCTACTCTTTGAGATAGAAGCTAAATAAGTTGACAAATAGGATTTAGAGAAGCTTGCTTATGTTCACTCCAAATATGTTTCAGCATTGGAAAATCCCTTTGTCTGACATCCCCTCAGCACTACTCAGTCTACAATATGGGATCTATTCACGGATTCTTTAATTTCTGTTTTACCAACCATAGCTTTCTAAAAGAAAACAATACAGGAAGCTGGCTTGCTGTAAAGCAATGGTTTCTGTAGTCCCTTTTCTTGTAAAAAAAAACCCCTTCTATGAATCATACCATGTCTACCCTTGAGAAGGAGAAATGGCAAGTGGAAAAGAGGAGAAAGTAGAGAAAATTCTTGTTTGTCTTTTGGCTCTAAGTATGTTTATGTACTGGTAACTTCCTTTGTTGTTTTGTGTGTTTTTGTACTGCTTGCATGGGTTTCAACTAATATTTAAGAGGAGCAGGGTGTATACCTTACGTCTGTCTGTATTAAAGAAGGCATTTTTTGGCACATGGATCTGTGGGTTTTTTGTTTTGAAATATCTTACTGTATGGTGGCGGTTTTATTGACACCCCATTGACACCTTTCAAAATAACAAATAGGGCCCACCAATCCAAATGGTAATTTTATCTTGTTTGGATGAATCCATAATTTCAAACACATAGACAACAGATCCAATCTTAAGGGCAATATCTGTCCCAAAACAAATCTTACACAAACCAATGCAAAGGTTTCCATTTGTCATGTAATTCTCAGAGCACTTTCATATCCATCCATGACATCTCAGAAGGATCGGAGGCGGCTTTCTGAAATTAATAGATATCACCTAAGGAGGAATTACATTGTGATTGATTAAGCTATGGAACAGCTTGTCTTCCAGAATTGTGGGTGCTCCATTGCTGGAGGTTTTAAATAAAAGATTGGACAACTATTTGTCCGGGATGGTATAAGGACTCCTGCCTTGGATATGGGTGTGGATTAGAAGACCTCAAAGGTCCCTTCCAGCCCCATGATTCTAGATGCAATATCCAACCTTTTTTCTATAAACCAATAGCATACGGTATATACACAACCCCGCAGACCTTAAAAAAATGTTCATTTAAAACACCCTTTTAAAGAAACAGTCATGGGAGGAGACAAACTTGGAAAGGAAAATTTCTGAATTGGATATTGTTCCAATCTTGGTTTCCTATGTCTGAACAAGAGAGCTAGTATGCTTTTCAGTATAGTGATTAAGATGTCCCATTTGAACTGGGAAGGTCCAGGTTCAAATCCACCCTCGGCTACAGAAACTCACTAGGTATCCTGGGCTATGAGGATAGCCTTGAGGAAGACATGCAGCCAAGACAACAGGCAGAGTAATCCCAGCTCAAAGCAGAAATGGAATTTGAGAAAGCATGTCAATTGTGACCCTCACTAGTTCTCTTTAGGATAAAGGCCGGTGCAAGATCCTGGTACTGTAGCCCTATAACAAAATTAATGTTAGTATTAATGATTTTGGTGCTCACATCTGGCATTCCTTGAAGGACTGACATCAGATACTTGTGTAAAGGTAAAGGTTCCCCTCGCACATATGTGCTAGTCTTTCCCGACTCTAGGGGACAGTGCTCATCTCCGTTTCAAAACCAAAGAGCCAGTGCTGTCCGAAGACGTCTCTGTGGTCATGTGGCCAGCATGACTCAATGCCAAAGGCACATGGAACGCCATTACCTTCCCACCAAAGGTGGTCCCTATTTTTCTACTTGCATCTTTTATGTGCTTTCGAACTGCTACATTGGCAGAAGTTGGGACAAGTCATGGGAGCTCATCCCATTATGCGATATTTGTGTGACAGTTGTTATCTCAGTGTAATGTACCTCACAAAGTTATTTTTAAGGGGAACAGTTAGTAGAGAAAGAGATGCACATTGCCTTCAGCTTCCGGAGGAATGATGGGTTGTAACTCCAAGGAATTAATAAAGTTGTGCTCCTTGCTTAAGATGTCAGATCTCCTGTGCCCAACATAATAAAGAAAGAAAAAGAGACAATCACTTCCTAATCTTTCTGAAAAGAAAGTTCCAGTTTCTAAAAAGCCAGTTTTAACTACTGGCTTTCACTATATTCCTAGAAGCTACTTTTATGTAACTGTCCCACATGAACTGAAACCAGGGGTGAAATGTAAAATTTGTTACCACCGGTTCTGTGGGCGTGCCTTGGTGAGTGGGTGGGGTAATGTGACTGGGTGGGCGTGGCCAACTTTTTTTTAAAAAAAACCTTTTCAAAGCATTTTTTTTACCACCTCTTCGGCCAAGAGGTTGCAGAAAAAAATGCTTTTAAAAGCCTTTGATGATCCCAGCTGAGCCGCGCGATCATCAGAGGCTTTTTTTTTTACTTTTTAAAAGCATTTTTTCATCAGAAGAGGCTGTAGAAAAAATGCTTTTAAAAGTAAAAAAAAAAAGCCTCTGATGATCGTGCAGCTCAGCTGGGCATTGGGGGGCAGCAGGGATTTTTGCTACCAGTTCTCTGAACCACCCGCCTCCATCCGGTCCGAACTGGGAGCATTTCACCCCGACTGAAACCAAAGCCTCGAAATGATTATGGAACTGTTCTTATTGTGACACAATGGAAACAAAGCCAAAACATTTCCCCATCCAGCTGAGTCTGACCTGGAAACAAAATGTAAACATGTTACATTTTGAAAGCACGGAAAACATAAAAGTGTACAAAACAAAATAAAAATAGAAATTTAAGGCGGCAGCCTAGATCAGCTGAAAACCCCTAATGTAGCTTCCATGAGCTGAAAGGGCCACTGGAATTCTAATAGACATTACTGCATTCAACCACGCTTTTATCCATACAATTGGAAACTTGTTATCAATGTGCCATGGTGGGATGAAAATCACCAAGTATGGAGAAATCTAAAATTGACATCCAGAGATTTTGATGGTGGCTAGCAGTGGTGAAATGCAAATTTTTTTACTACCGGTTCTGTGGGCGTGGCTTGGTGGGCGTGATGTGGCTTGGTGGGCCTGGCAGGGGAAGGATACTGCAAAATCTCCATTCCCACCCCACTCTGGGGCCAGCCAGAGGTGGTATTTGCCAGTTCTCCAAACTACTCAAAACTTCTGCTACTGGTTCTCTAGAACCTGTCAGAACCTGCTGGATTTCACCCCTGGTGGCTGAGCATAGCAAAAACGTAGAAACTTTTCTGGTTGGAGACAAGATGTTTACACTTCAAACTCTCAATCTTACTCACAGGAAGTACTTGATATTACGAAGAGAGGTAAAATGTTCTGATTAAGTACTAAGAATAAAAATCATAAGGTTGGTTGGTTCGAAGCAAAAACTGCTAATGCAATCTATTTTTCTATCTGCTCCCAAAAGAGGATTCTTTTGTTTAAATTAAAAACAATTCTCATTAAACTCCACTCAACCCCTTTTCGCTCACTTCCCCCGCCCCGCCCTGCTATTTAACTGCATCTATAGTACTCCTACAATCTGAACCATTTCATTTTGTGTATCTCACTGCTGAATCTTGGGGGAAGCTGTATGAAATCATGTTTCCAGCTCTTTAAGAAAGTGATTTTTTCACAAGCACATCTGGTCTTTTTCTAGATGCAAGGACTCAGTTTTACCATGGGTTCCTTGAAAAAACAAAGAACAAAATATATGTTATCCTTCCTCCAGGTCACTGCTGGACATTAATGCAATAGGACCTTTGGAATATAACAGTAAACAAAGAGTACAAGTAGTCCTTGACTTATGGCCATAATTAAGCCTGGAATTATGATTGTAAGTCATGATGGTCATTAAGGCAGTTAGCATATAATCACACCTGATTTTACAATTTTTTTTTTGTAGTGACCATAAGAGAGCACTATGCTTGTTAAGTAAACCTGTTTCTTTTAATGGGTGTGTTTTGCTAGAAACCAGAAGAAACATGCTGGAAACCTACAAAACATGCCAAAAATCATGGTCATGTGAATGTGGGACACTGCAAATGGCTTTAAGTCTGAGCTGGTTGCCAAAGGCCCAAAATGTGATCACATGGCCACGGGGTATTTTTGTATAGCTTTCAGAATTCTGGACCAGGTCATAAGAAGTTCTAGGGAGGTCTGTCGTAACTTCGAACAGTCACTAAGCAACCAGTCGTTAAACAAGGACTACCTGTAGATGTGCTTGAAGTCAGTAAAATAGACTTTTTTTTTTTTACCTAAGTCATCTTCTCTTCCCTGATACAGTCTGACGTTCATGAGTTCCAATTCAACACAACCAACAGCATAATTTAGTGTAACTGGAGTGCAACTGGAGAGAAAGGCTACCTTAATACCCACTTCATTCCACATAACTAACTGGAAAAAAAATTGCCTCGGTAAATTTACCTTGTTGTAGCACCATGTCAAGTTTCTACCATATTAAAAATGTCGTTGGGTTGCCAGAGAATCATTTCCATCTTGCAATCAGCCCAAGTAGGCTCTCACATAGCAGGGAGCAAACTGGCACAAGGGGCATTTCTTTTCTAAGAAAGCTGCCATCCGTGGAGACATGCTGGAAAAATTTAGCCCTGATTTAACCCTGATTTATGCATTCCTATAAACAGGCTTGGAAGATGCCTGTTTTGATTTCTGCCTGTGGGATGATGGAAATATATACAGCAGGACAGATAATCCTAGAATTACTTGTTTTCCCAGCTTGGTTTTTCTCAGCCTAATTGGCAGCACCCTGCAAGATATATTCAAGTCTACCTTTCCGTTTCCTGCAGCCTGTTCTGGGGTGGGGTGGGAGTGGGGAGTGTTGTGGTCCGCCAGCAGCCTGCAGAGCTGGCAGCGGAGTCGGACAGTGAGGAGGCTGAGGAAGAACATGGGCCAGTTCTGGAGGCTGGGGAAATCCTGGATGAGGGCTCTGCATCAGAGGCAGAGATGGGGCCATCTGGGAGTGATGTGCAGACTCCGGAGCCTCCAGAGGCTGATAGCAGAGAGGAAGAGGAACAGGAGGAGTCTGCTCCTAGTGCACACATGAGAAGGGCTGCCAGAAGGCAAGAGCAGCTAAAGCAAACAGGACCACTCGGGAGTAAGGCCAAGAGATAATTGGCCCCTCCCATAAGGCTTAAAAGACCAGCAAGGGCTCTTGGGCTCTTTGTCGGAAAACAATGTTGATAGATTTGTTTCTTGTCTTGCTCATTTATTTCTTGTGGGCGTCTTCTGCTTTTGAACTTTTGCCAAGAAAAGCCTTTGGCAGGTTGCCTAATTAGACCAAGGTTGGTGATAAGGCTGAAGAATTGTGCTATGAAGAATTTGTTTTGAATTAGTTTGGACTACGCTGAGAATGAGTTAATTCTCAGCTGTTCTAATAAAGTCTGTTTGTTTCGAACTATTTGTGTCTGATAATACGTACTTGGGCCTGGGTCACAACAGGGGTATCAGAAAGAGGGAGGGAGGGAGGTGATGAGTGCAGAGAGTAAGGAAGATGACATTGAAGGAAATATGAAAGAACCGTCAAAGTGGCTGAAATTGCCAGGCCTTGAAACCAAGAGTGACACATGGTGATTCTTGCAAGTTGGGTTCTTTGTGGTGTAACATCTAGAGACAAACACTTGCCAGAAAATCTACCACTCTAGTATCTGCATCTACAATATACAGGTAGTCCTCGAGTTATGACCACAATTGAGCCCAAATTTTAAGTTGCTAAGTGAAACATTCGTTAAGTGAGTTTACCCCATTTTACGACTTTTCTTGCCAGAGCTGTTAAGTGAATCATTTTGCATTTGTTAAGTTAATAACACGGTGGTTAAGTGAATCTGGATTCCCCATTGATTTTGCTTCTCAGAAGGTTGCAAAAGCTGATCAGTGGGGACACTGGGACACGGCAACGGTCAGAAATATGAACCACTTGGCCAAGCATCTGAATTTCGATCACGTGACCAGGGGGGATGCTGCAATGGTTCTAAAAAACATGAAAAAACGTGAAAAAACGGTCATAAGTCACATTTTCAGTGCCGTAATTTTGAACGACCACTAAATGAATTGCTGTATGTCGAGGACTACCTGTAGTCTGGGAACTATTGGGAACTACCCTGTTTCCCTGAAAATAAGACCTCCCCTGATAGTAAGCCCATTGGTGCTTTTGAGCGCATGCGGTAAAATAAGGCTCCCCCCCGAAAATAAGCCCTCACTGAAAATATTTAAAAGCTCCTCTTGCTGGTAAGACAGCAAGAGGAGCCCCATCTTGCTCCACGTACCCCAAAATAATAAGACCTCCCAGAAAATAAGGCCAAGAGCTTACTTCGGCGTTCAAAAAAATATAAGGCAGAGTCTTATTTTTGGGAAAACACGGTATTATTTCTCTCACACATAATATCTGGGCTGAGCTGCCTCTTACTCCCCTGGAATCCTCCGTCCTGGGAATCTACCTCCTCACAACATTTCACCACATCAACCTTGTTTTTAAGTCTTGAGAAGTGAGCTAGTACTGGGAAGTGACTCAGGCAGAAGCCTTACTGATTCACTGGGGAGCAAAAGGGGAAGGAGGGGCAGCCCAGTCAGGACTTGCAAGATGGAGGATGTTTTAGCCTTCCGGTGAAATCTGTTTCCTGCTCAGGTCTATGGGAGACCGGCAGGAGACAGAAAAAAGTGTGTGTCCCCAGCTTTTGTTATGCCGCCCCACCTCACTCTTTGCTTCTATCACGTAGCCTAAACAGCACTACAGGTTGTCCTCAGCTTACGACCATAATTGAGACCAGAATTTCAACTGCAAGGCAGTGGTTAAGTGAGTTGTTAACCACAACTCACCCAATTCTGTGACTTTTTTTTTTTGCCGGGGTTGTTAAGCAAATCACAGCAGTTGTTAAGTGAATCAACACATTTTTCAAGCCCATCTGGCTTTCCAAACTGACTCTGTTGGAAGCCAGCTGGGAAGGTGACAATCGCAGGAACCCAGATGCTTAAACACTTAAACGGCTGACAAGTGCCCGAATTTTGTTCTCAATTTTGCCTGTGGGGGGTGCTGCAATGGTCTTAAGTGTGAGAACCAATTACAAGTCACTTTTTCCAGTGCCACTGTAACTTTGAACCTTCATTAAATGAATGGTTGTAAGTCGAGGACTACCTGTATCCGTACTATAGTTTCTATAGAGAAGGAAGTCTGCTTCTGATTACAGCATCCAGCACATGTGTCACTAAATAACCTATTGCAACACAGCAAGTTAGGGACAGACAATTTTCTTGCACTCAGACTTGAGCACTGCAGCAGGGCAAGGACCTCATTGCTCAATAGTAGACGAAACAATGCCAGAAAAACAGCAACTTTACACAACCACTCGCTTTGCAAATCAGTGTCTGTAGATGTAAGCTGATAATGTAAAAGACACTCTCCTTTAAATATCAGGATTGTTACCTACAGGTCCTCTAAACCAGAGGTCCCCAACCTCTGGGCCGCGGGTGTGGCCTATTTGGAATTGGGCAGCGCGAGGGGCTGGCTGGAGAATGTATGTAGCTCAATTTACAAGAGTGGCAGGCTGGTGGGCAATTGTATGCATGCGCACTGGCCTGCCGCTCCTGCATGGTGTAGTTCTCCTGTCCCCTGCAGCCGGGTCACCAAGCTGCGATGGTTGGGGACTTGCTGCTCCTTCTTCTTCATCATTATCCCAATTCTGCAAGATGCATTTGGCCTCACAAAGTTGTTGAGGCCCAATGCATTATCCCAGATATATTATTCACTAACTTGGCACATTTTAGATGGAAAATGCAGCCCCTGCCCAAATAAAGCAGGCCTCTTGATATACAAAAAAACCCCATCCTATTTTCTAAGCTAAAATAGCATATGCTTGCCAGAGAGAGAATTAATTCCTACAACAGCGAAAGAGTTGCTCAACTACAGAAGCAGAATATTACTTATCTAATCTCAATTTCCATAATCATCAGAGTTGATATAACTGGGAGTCTCTAGATCAGTGGTTCTCAACCTGTGGGTCGGGACCCCTTTGGGGGTCAAATGACCCTTTCACAGGGGTTGCCTAAGACAATCGGAAAACACATATTTTCAATGGTTTTAGGAATAATTTTATGGTTGGGGGTCACCACAACATGAGGAACTGTATTAAAGGGTCGTGGCATTAGGAAGGTTGAGACCCACTGCTCTAGATGATACAGACCTATGGAGAAGGGACATCATGTCTCTTAACCTCAGCAAAGAAGCTTGTATTTTTTTAACCAGAATATCTAGTAGTTTATAGTGATATATCTCAACTGGGGGAAAATAAAATTATCCATTCATTTTTTTAAGGAGAAACATTTGACAGAATTGATGCATAGACTATGAGAACAAGCACTCAGCATCCAGATAGCTAGCTAACGTCTAATATCTGAGGTGTTTATATTTAGGATTTGAAGAGGCTTCTCTTCTCAGCCTTCCTCAAGAGATGCATTAGGGAAGGATTGACCTGGACACAAGTTTATCCTCTGATCAACACATGCACAGACAAAACATACACTCAGAATGAAGATGCAACACAAAGGGGAGAGATTTCTCAGGAAAAGGTGAGTAACACAGTATAAATTTGTGGTCAAGCGAAAAAGTCTTCCCATATAAAAGTCTTTCCAGTTAACTATAAAATGGAAGAGAAACGGGTTTCTGAGAATCCATACTTGGAACAACAGAAAAGAAAGCATTACAGGAAAGACAATTAAAAGACACAATTGAGTAGGTGTTAAAAAACCAAGAGTGAATGTAAGAATTTGCTCTGCGTCCATGGGAAGAAAGAGAAGACAGCATCCAACCTCGTGCACAGATCTCTGCCATCTTGAAGAAGTGACAGGTGTATCAGCCAGGCCTCTCTAGCAACTGAGCCTCCAGAGAACCAGGGAAAACAGAGGGCATCCCACTGAGTAAATACTCATTACCAATAACATGCCTTATATTTAACTCTCCCGCATGAACTGAAACCGAAATGGTTGACTGATACGAGGTGAAATGGTTACTGAACTGTTATTGTCCACAACTGGGAAAAAAAAAAGGCAAAATAATTTCCCTAACAGCTGAGCCTAAACTAAACAAGCAAACTGGCCTGTTTCTTTGCCATTTGTTTAGTGACAGTTCGAAGTTACAACCAGGCAGCCCTCATACTTACAATCATCTTCACATTTTTTTTAAAAAAAAAATTGATTTATATGCTGCCCTTCTCCAGAGACTCAGGGTGGCTTACAATACGTTAAGCAATAGCCTTCATACTTTTGTATATTTATACAAAGTCAGCTTATTGCCTCCACAAACTGGGTCCTCAATTTACCTACCTTAGAAAGGATGGAAGGCTGAGTCAACCTTGAGCCTGGTGAGATTCGAACTTACAGTAATTGCAGACAGCTGGAGTTAATCACAATGCTTTAGTCTGCTGAGCCACCAGGCCCTTATAGATTTGCAAACTGAGCTTAAGACATTTGCAAAACCGAGGTGGAACAAAAAAAGACAGAGAGAGAACACATTTTCCCAGTCATAATTTATTACTTCCTTTGGGCTCCTTCTAAGAGCCCTTAGCTCAGTGTTTCTCAACCTTGGTAGCTTGAAGATGGGTGGACTTCAACTCCCAGAATCCACCCATCTTCAAGCTACCAAGGTTGAGAAACACTGCCTTAGCTGGAGAAAAGAGATTTCTGACTTTTTAAAAAAAAAAATTAGATTTATATGCCGCCCTTCTCCGAAGACTCAGGGCGGCTTACAATGCGCCAAGCAATAGCCTTCATACTTTTGTATATTTATACAAAGTCAGCTTATTGCCCCCACAAACTGGGTCCTCAATTTACCTACCTTAGAAAGGATGGAAGGCTGAGTCAACCTTGAACCTGTGAGATTCGAACTTACAATAATTGCAGACAGCTGATGTTAATCACAATGCTTTAGTCTGCTGAGCCACCAGGCCCAGGATCATGATCACGATAAAAATTTGGGGGCCTTGGCAACTGGGCAATATTTAGGATGCTTGCAGTGTCCTGGGCTCAGGTGATTGCAATTTGTGACTTTCCCAGCTGGCTTTCAACAAGCAAACTCAATGGAGGAAGCCAGGTTTGCTTGAACAATTGTGTGAACAACCGCCGCAAAAGGGGTTGTAAAATTATGTGTCTCACTTAACAACCATTTCATTTAGTAATGGGACGCTCCAGGTCCAATTGTGGCTGTGAGATGAAGACTACCTGGGTATTTATCATAACAAACAAGCTTTTCAGATTCTGAAGTCACGTAGGAATCCACTCTACCAAAATTTCATGAAAGAAGCAAAATAAACCTTAATATAAGGAATAAACTTTGAAACACTGAAGAGGAGTTTAAAAAGAAAGAGTACATTCAAATTAGATTAGGTAGTCCCTGACTTGCAACCATTTGTTTAGTGACCATTCAAAGTTACAACAGCATTGAAAAAAGTAACTAATGACCGTTTTGCACACTTATGACCGTTGCCACATAATCGAAATCCAGAAAGTTGGCAACTGGCAGGTATTTATGACAGTTGCAATATCTGGAGATCATGTGATTTCCTTTGAGACCTTCTGACAAGCAAAGCCAATGGGGAAGCCAGATTCACTTCACAACAGGGTTACTAACTCAACAACTGCAGTGATTCCCTTAACAACTGTCTTGCTTAGCGATGGAAATTTGGGGTTCCATTGTAGTCATAAATCAAGGACTACCTGTAAAGCAAGGAAGAAAACCTTTGCTTAGTACAATGGGAAGCTTTTGTCTAATCTTATCTACCAGTAAGTGTGAGACATGACAAGGGAAGGTAAGTAACACTGAATCTCTACCAATGAAAAGGATATCTAAATCATGCTTCCAGGCATATCCTTCTCCAGCCCAATTATCAGACATGAAATCATTTCAATGTAAAAAAAAAAAAAGATTCTGGCAACTGTTTTATTGATGATTACAAGGAGAAGCAAGAATAGTTTAGTCAAGATAGTGCCCAAATATTTTTTCCCCAACCCTATCTGTTTCCAATTTTTTTTTCCTTCTTCCCTTCAATCATGTCTGATTCTCAGAGACAGCCTGGAAAGCCCCTGACATTTTCTTGGCAAGGTTTTACAGAAGTGTTTTGCCATTGCCTCCTTCTTAGGGCAGAGAGAGTGACCGGCCCATGGTAGGACTAGAATTCACAATTCCTGGTTTCTAGCCTGATGCCTTCACCAGGTAAAATACCAAACTGGCTCTCAAAATGTAAACTCTGAACACTATTATTAGGAAAGGGCTATATTAATGTAGCAACAGTTTGGATTTCTGTAGCTTCCACTGTAAACTAATTGATGTAGAATGGAGGAAACATGTCATATTTTATATCCACATTGTAAACTTTTCCAACTGAAGTTTAATGATTAACTCTTTAACCCAGACATCTACAAGGCTATCCCGAACAATGCAACCGTTTACAGAGTATTTGAGGTGACAAACTCTGCCTACCAGAGGTATTGGCTAAACTGTTCGGTTTCACTATTATTGTGCAATTTAGAAACACACAAATCCACTTGATGGAGCCCCGGAATGCTCAAAATTCATTGCAAAGAATCGCTGATAAACCAGCCTAAGAAATCAAAACCCCAGTGATCTCCCCACCTCTCTCTTTGTCTTTCTTGACTGGTCAAACTACCTTACTGGACTCAAACCTATAGGTTATATTTAGCTAATATTGTTCTGTTTATTATTTCCAATTTAATTTAATTTTAATGTGTTGTAAGACATCCAGCCACATCTGAGATCGAGTGCCATATAAATTGTTTAAATAAATGAATAAAACATATCCAAATAAACTGCCCTGTTCTAAAGGAATTACAAAAACAAAGCTTATAACACAAAACTCAAAACATTTATTGGAGCTTATTCTAAATTGTTAGTGAAATACTACTCAGAAATCATTTTATTTGATGAAATGAATGCAGAATTTAAACAAGACAATTCATGTGGCATAGAAGGACATAAAAAAAACTAGTACTTAAAGGTACTGCAAATATTATTCCTAAGGAAAAATGGAATAAAATGTTTGACACTGGTATATTATTCCACTACTATTTGCTAAAACAAATACAGTAACTCAAAATACATAATAACCAAGTTGGAAGGGACTTTAGACATCTTCTAGTCCAGTGATGGCTAACTTTTTGCCATCACGTGCCAGGAAAGGGGGGAGGGTGGAGGTTCGCGCACACACGTGCCCACACCCATAATTCTATGCGCCCCACGCATGCGTGCGTGACCCCCCTCCCCCCGCTCCTGGCACGCGATGGCCCGGTAGGCCCGTTTTTCTTTCTCACCTGGCTCCAGATCCTCTCTATGCGTCTGGGGAGGGTGAAAACAGACTTCCCCACCTCCTCTCTAGGAGTCTCTGGAGGCTGGGGGCAGCAAAAAAGTCACTTCCTGTCCAACTGGAAGTTGGGAAATGGGCCTTTTTGGGCCTCTGAGGGGGTGGGGAAGGCTGCCTCCAAAAGGCCCCCCCCCGGCCTTTTGGAGGCAGGAAACAGCCTGTTTCCCTACTTCTGGTGGGCCCAAAAATCAGTTGGCTGGTGCCAGAGCTGAGCTGGGGTGCCCACTGATATGGCTACCCGTGCCACCTGTGGCACGTGTACCATAGGTTCGCCATCACGGTTCTAGCCCAACCCCCTGCCCAAACAGGAGACCTTATCCCTTTCTGGACAAATGGCTATCCAATCTCTTCTTAAAAATCTCCAGTGATGGAGCATTCACAACTTCTGAAGGCACTGGTCCATTGATGAATTGTTCTCAGTGTCAGGAAATTTCTCCTTAGTTCTATGTTGGAACTCTCTGATAAGTTTCCATCTGTTACTTCTGGTCTTCCTCTCGGGCGTTTTTTTGTTTTTTTTAAAAGAAAACTCATTTTCTTAAACATCATTCTTTCGTATTTGGTGGCAATGCTATAGAGCTCAAAAATTCTGGAAGATGATTTATCATAATTTTCTTTAAGTTGAATTCTCTTTCCAACCAGCTATTTTTCTATTAAATATTGCCAAACCTTATATTCCCATGAAGGATACTAAACTGGCTTTTTATATGATAATATTGACCCAGATGCTGTATGCTCACATTTACTCCCCTCTGAAGCAAAATGGCAAATGAAGTTCTAGGAATAGACACAATGTAAAAAAGAGAAAAGGTACAATATTTGAACAGGAAATTTGATACAGAATTTAATTTAACTTGGACATTATTCATGAATAATAATTCTGCATTTGAGCTTGTATCCCCTATGAGTTTGGGTCTCTCTTAACATGGGACTTTAATACCTATGTCTTTCTAAATAAGGGTAGAATTTTTAGCTTAGACTAAAATTTTATCTATGATTCACACCATGCATACTATGATGGCTTTTTACTGCATATTTACTCAATTTTAATATTGTTCTGTTTTAAATATAGGATATTTTAATATCCAGCACTATTTTAATAATACTTTGAATTAAGAGCCTTGGTGGCGCAGCAGACTAAAGTGCTGTTAACTAGCACCAGCTGCCTGCAATTACTGCAAGTTCGAATCTCACCAGGCTCAAGGTTGACTCAGCCTTCCATCCTTTCGAGGTAGGTAAAATGAGGACCCGGACTGTGGGGGCAATAAGCTGACAGTATAAAAAATAACACCGCTGGGGGGGGGGGGGGGGAAAGCCCTACTAAGCAGGTATATACAAAAGTGTGAAGGCTATCGCTTAACGCATTGTAAGCCGCCCTGAGTCTCCGAAGAAGGGCGGCATATAAATTGAACTAATAAATAAATTGAACTAATAAATATTTTTTTTCCCTCCAAATTCACCATTTGCCATTAAACTATTTAAGAACATCGACTGTACCTTCAGCTTGAACATGGATAGGTAGGTGCCTGCATAGTTGATTGATTTATCGTTTACCATATCTTTATTTTTATTCACTCTTCTCCTGCTGGTAAATCTCTTTTAAGTTTTTTGTTTGTTTTCCAGTGTTTCTTGATTATGCTCTTAAATATTTGCTGAAATTAAAAAAGTATACTTTGCACGCTCTGGATAGTTTGGATTTAAAATTATGATCTATTTTTATTTCTCATTTTAATAACAGTTTTACATTAATTAAAAGTGCAATTGCAGACACACTATGGTTTTAAAATAAACTTCAGGAAACATTTAGAAAGCATTTCTAGCTAAGGGTCACAAAAGCAAGTCAAAGTTTGGCTTCTTAGGAAACCATTATACAAATCTAGTCTAAGGAAGAGACGGACCAGGATTGACATGAGAAGCAGTTTTCCAATATTTGAAGGGCTGTCACAGACAAAAGGGGGTTGACCAAAGAACCTAAGGGCAGGACAAGAAATAAGGGCTGGAAGTTTATCAAAGAGCAATCAAACCTAGAATTAAGGGGAAATTTCCTGGCAGTTAGAACAATTAACCAGAGGGATGGCTTGCCTCTGGAAGTTGGGAGGGTTCATCACTGGAGGTTTTTAGGAAGAGACCAGACAGCCATTGGTCCCAAATACTATAGGGCTGTGATGGCGAACCTATGGCACAGGTGCCAGAGGTGGCATGCAGAGCCCTCTCTGTGGGTACACGTGCCATCGCCAGCTTTTCTGGTTTCCAGCGTGCCGGTCAGCTGGTCTTCGCAGGTGCTGGAGCACCAGAAAACTGCCTGAAAACTGCCCCCAAAATGGCCTGGAAAACAGGCCATTTTCCGGGCTTTTTTCAGGCAGTTTTTGGCCTGAAAAATGGCCTGAAAACAGCCCAAAAAACTGTCCAAAAAAACCAGGCATGTGTGTGCCGGCCAGCTGGTCTTGAGGTTTCTGGTGCTCTGGTATGTGTGCATGCACGCACACAGATTCTGGTTTGGGCACTCAGTGCCGAAAAGGTTCATCATCACTGCTTGTGCAGAACACTTGCAACTCTGCTCTTCTATATTCTGTAAATATCATCCAACCTTCCAGCAGAGAAAGCTTAGAAGAGTCAGCACCACAAATAGACAGGAAAACACATAAATAAAGTCAAGAAACTTTTTTCGGAAATGGGACCCTTTGATAAAAGAACAGGAAGAGGAAGACAGAAGGGCAAATGAGCCATCCAAAAGCCAAAACGAAGCATTCCGCAATGCTGGCATTTACAGTCTCTCTAGTACTGTAGTGCTGACCTATTCATGAAGAAATCTGCCTCCCCCCCCCCTTTTTTTTTTTTTTACAATTCTTTCTTTCCTTTCCTTTAATGAGGAAATATAAGCTTATCTGTACCAGAAACCAAAATCTGGTATCCGTTGTACCTAATCCTGCAATTCAACTGCTAAAGCTATTTGCTCGACCATTTGCAACCTATTGTAGGAGGAAAGCCTATAGTAGCAAAAAACCAAAAGAAGTCTGGGGCGGCATCTTTCCTAACGAATTTTATTCAATTATTAAAAGGCTAAAGCTTTGGTGAGCCACGGCTCATCTTATCAGATGGCTAGAGTATCTATGAGATATTCTATAATACACAGACACAAACAGAGTTACTGAATTTCTGTGAATGCCTGTCTCAAGAAAGTGACTCTACATAACCACAACCTGTGTCTACAATCCATTTATGCATCTCATGAAGTGAGCTGCAGCTGGAAAAAAAAAAAGAAGAAGAAGAAGAAAAGCTTAGGTGGTTTAATAACATTTGCTAGTTGAAACAGGAGCTACCAGATTCTTTCTGATCACTTGAAACCCAGCAACTGATACACAAGCAAATGGCCCCGAAAAGAATAGGAAGTTTATTTTTTCAGTTCCGTTTCAGGACAAAAGATGAAAACAGCATTATATGGGGAGCCAAAGAGATATATTGTGGAAGTTTAGTTAAAAATTGACTCAAGGTAAAATTTAAACCAATGATTTCCTGTGTACAAAAGCAGGTATTGCTTTGTAAACTGAATTCATAGAGTTTACATAAGTGTTTTTAATGTGCTTCTTGACTTCCAAGTAAGTTTGCTAGAATATACATTTAATTTTACAGGATTTTGAACTACTGTACGTCATCTATATTTTTCTTCATAGATGGAGGCAAAAGTATTTGGCCTTCTGGGTTACAAACCTGACCATGAGTATGCAGTCAGTCACTAGCAAGGAGCAGGTGTTGGCCTCCAAACACTAAATGCAAAAGCAAGCCACTACCAGCCAACTCGAGCAAACAAGCCAAGATATGCAAGAAGCAAAATAAACAAACCAATAACAAACAACATTCCATTCTCCAAATGTTTCATTTTTGGACCCCAGGGTAGAGCAATTATATCATGACTAAACTCTTTTGACCTACCTTCTAAAAAGTCGTTTAGGGTCAGTATATCTTTAATCAGCCTTCCTGAGACTCTTTTCATATACATTTTGAAAATTACAATTAGTTTGAAAACAATAAAGCCAACCCTTTTTAGGTGTAAAGTTTCCCAACTTGCCTGCAGCCATGTCAGCTAGAAAAGTATGGCATTTATGGATAGGAAGCTGGAAAAATTTTTTTTTAAAGCAAAGACCTGCTTGGGCAGACAGCCATAGGCAAAAAAAAAAGAAAAAAAAAGTTTGAAACCCAAAGCTGATTTTTTTTCTTTTTGATTGAATCAAATATTTGCTAAATTCAACCTACCCATTTCTTTTCTGATGCTTCGCTACATGTGAACCCAAGGTAAAGCCAAGTATTCAATGCCAATTTGCTTTTTCTGGGTAGAATACCTGTAACCACCACTGCTGGCAACTTTTGACGGCATTATGTAACAAACTGCAAGCAAGCATCCCTTAAATTACAAACGGGTTCCTTCCCTTCTCATGAAAGCCAGCAACCTTTCTATTTCTGCGCCCACTCCAGTTCTCAACCCCAACCTGCCCAGCCACAGATCCTTCACAGCAAATGTTTCCAAGAAAGGAACCTGCATTGCATACTATTGCAGTAGAGGGTTGGAACAGCCCTCTCTACTGGGTTCAGGGAAGATAACCTGAAATGCACAACGCTTGCGGCTAGAACAAACCCTATGGTGCTGCTTACACAAAGCAGAAGCTTACCTGTGTGGGAGTTTGCGTTATTTCTTGTTACTGGCAAACGCTCACCTTTCAACACAAAAAAATATGCCGGCCAGTATACACGCTCAGTCACATCTATCTCTTTCTATGGGGAAGACCAAATTCAAGGACCATTCTGGCCCCAAAGACAGACAGACAGACACTCATATACACACTCTCCACACTCACAACATTTACAAGCCACGCAGGTTACCTTTCGCCTGACAGTCTGCACAGTATTTATTCTCTTCTTGCAACAGCAGGTTGGTAAGGACAGCTTGGTATCTGTCCACATCCCGCACGGATTTCCCTGTCATTGCAGATCAAAGCTGGCTCCGTAGAAATGCAAAGAAATAAAAGGGGGGGGGGGAGATTTAAAGGGAGGAAGACTCTTTTCCTTCCTCAGTGCTTCCAAGGAGCCTCTCCGGCCATGCAACTCGGAGGGGGAGAGAGAGAGCCAAGCGCAGCCACCTGGGGCTTCCCTACTCTCTTCTACATAACCAGTGGCGGCTGACTTGAGAAGATAACCTCCAGGCAGCAGGACTTCCTCTTTCGGATCTCAGCAGATACCCTGCTCCACCTCCTCCTCCTCCTTCAAGGTTGTCCCACAGCTTTGAAAGCGGCCAGAGAGTTTCTCCATTGCCTTGATGTCAATGCCCCGGACACATGCTGGTTGGCACAAAGGCAGGCTGGCGAAGGTTACACCTGCAAAGCCCTTGGCAGCCTCTTCCTGGATCCCAGATGGCACCGGCTTAATCCAGGCACCCTGAGGGCAACTCCAAGAGGCCAAGAGCAACCTTGGAGCTGGAGGACGGGGATGCCCACTCTGTGTGTGTGTGTGTGTGTGCAGGCTCAGGATCTCCCACCCCTTTGGGCTTCTTTTCCAGAAGGACTAGACGCCCCCCCCCACCCCTACAGGCAGACACAGGCTGCAGCACCCCTTGCTCCCTCCACCACTCAGGCCTGTGTGTTTGTGTGTGTAAAACCCTGAGGAACCCCCAAATCAGTGGGGGCTTTCCAACAGCCCCCTCCCCTTAAGAGAAGCCCCCTTCTGAGGCTCCCCAAGTCCCAGCTTGGGACCCCCCCCCCAGCCTCTGGGAGAGCCCTCACCCCAGCAGGACAAAAGGAGGAAACTGATCCCCCCCCAGGCAACGAAGGGGCTGTGGACGGGGTGCCTTCCCCTCTACCCCAAATACTGACCCCCAAGGCCCCCCTCCCTCAAATTGGCCTTTTCCAACCTCCTACAGCCCTTAAGACGTCCCCTCCCCCAGCCCCGTTTGCCTCAGCCTTTTTTTTGGGGGGGGGTCTAAATAAATAGAGGAAGGGGCTTCAGAAAGGGAAAGCCCCCCCACCCCCTCACTCCTATGTGCGAGGGAAGGAAGGAAGGAAAGAGAGGAAGAAAGGAGGGAGGGCAAAGAGGGAGGGAGGAGCGTTAGGCGCGCCCGCCCTCCTCCCTTCCTTCCTGCCCCCGCGTCTCCAGGCAACGGGCCGAGGAGAGGCTCCTCCCCCTCTCGCCGTCTGGCGCCGCCCACGGCCAGGCGCACGCGCCCTCTCTCTCCTCTCTCTCGGTTGCGGAACGCGGGCGTGGACGGGAGAGGGGGAGGGCGTGGCTGCCCGTTTAAGGCCCGCCTCCTTCCTGAGGCGCGCGCGCAAGAGAGAGCGCCCGCCCGCCAGCCAAGCAGGGAGAGCGAAGAGCCAATCCGAGGACCAGGAGGAAGGGCGAGGGGCGGAGCGAAGTAGGCCCTGTGGGGGACAGGGCGTGAATGGAGGAAAGGATGAATGAAGGCAAGCGCGAAGCGAGGAAGGGGGGCGGGAGAGGCGTAGTGAGTTAAAGTGCGGGCTTGGGGTGGGGGAGGGGAGGGGAGGGGGGGGCTAGAAGGGAAAAAACTTTCTCCGAATAGGTAATGCTTGAGAAATGGCTGGATTCTATTTGTTTATTTGTTTATTTTTATTTATTTATTTATTTATTTATTTATATTTATTTATTTATATTTATTTATTTATATTTATTTTATTTATTTTATTTATTTATTTATACTTATTTTTGTTTGTTTATTTATTTATTTTTATTATTTATTTATTTATTTATTTATATTTATTTATTTTTATTTATTTGTGTTTTTACTTATTTTTATTTATTTGTTTATTTTTGTTTATTTATATATTTATATTTATTTATTTGTCAAGAACGTGTTAGGTAATTTATATAATTATAAGCATGAACTGAATACATAAAATAGATACAAGTAGAGGAAACATTAGGACGGGGACGGTAGGCACGCTGGTGTTCTTATGCACACCCCTTACAGACCTCTTAGGAATGGGGTGAGGTCAACAGTAGACAGCCTAAGGTTAAAGTTTTGGGGGTTTTGGGATGAAACCACAGAGTCTGGTAGTGCATTCCAGGCATTGACCACTCTGTTGCTGAAGTCCTATTTTCTGCAACCTAGTTTGGAGTGGTTTACCATGAGTTTGTATCTATTTTGCTGTCTTGTATTGTGGTTGAAGCTGAAGTAGTCATTGACAGGAAGGACATTGTGGCAGACAAGTTTATGTACTACACTTAGGTCAGACCGAAATCGGCATAGTTCTATGTTGTGTAAGCCCAGAATTTCAAGTCTGGGGAAATAAGGGATTTTATTGTGGGTAGAGGAATGGAGGACTCTTCTCGTAAAATATTCTGGGCACCTGGCCTCGCCAGATACGGCTGGGGAAGCCCCTGCTGGACGGTGCCTCACAGGTTGAATGTAAGCAGCTTATTGCTTGCAGAACCCTGGAGGCAAATGAAAATCTGTATTTCTGGGAAATACGTATTGGCCCATGATGGGGAATCTGTAGCCCTCCGGAGCAGCCTTTCTCAAACTGGATAGCTGTAGGATAGGGGGAGACACAATAGGAGGAGTGTTCCAATATTTGTGGGGCTTCTACGAAGACAGAGAGGGTCAATTCAACCTATTTGCCAAAGCACCAAAAGGCAAGATGAGAAGCAATGGATCAGGGTGAAATCCAGCAGGTTCTGACAGGTTCTGGAGAACCGGTAGTGGAAATATTGAGCGGTTTGGAGAACCAGTAGCAGAAATTCTGAGTAGTATGGAGAGCTGGCAAATACCACCTCTGGCTGGCCCCAGAGTGGGGTGGGAATGGGTATTTTGCAGTATCCTTCCCCCAAGAGTGGGGAGGGAATGGGGATTTTGCAGTATCCTTCCCCCAGGAGCGGGGAGGGAATGGGGATTTTGCAGTATCTTTCCCCCAAGAGTGGGAGAGAATGGGGATTTTGCAGTATCCTTCCCCCAAGAGTGGGGAGGGAATGGGGATTTTGCAATATCCTTCCCCCAAGAATGGGAAGGGAATTTTGCAGTATCCTTCCCCTGCCACGCCCACCAAGCCACACTCACAGAACCGGTAGTAAAAAAAATTGGATTTCACCACTGCAATGGATGGAAAGTAACCAAGGCGAGAAGCAATCTAGAACTAAGGAGAAATTTCCCAAGGGTAGGAGCAATCAAGCAATGGAACAACTTTGCCTTCAGAAGTTGTGGGTGTTCCCTTACTGGAGGCTTTTAAGAAGACTGGGCCAGACAGCCATTTCTCTGAATTAGTACAGGGTTTTCCTGCTGAAGCAGGGGGTTGGAGTAGAAGCCTCCATATTTTACATTCTATGACAGATGGCCTGATTCTCACAATCCTCCCCAGCCAACCAGAAGATTGCAACTCAATTTGGTGTTTCTTGCGGAGGGCAAGAAAAACCTTGCAAGCCTCAAGAATAAAATGTGCCCCTTTTAAACGGGAGAATCTTCAAATGGCCGTGGAGTTACGCTGGGCCACGCTTGCCTGATAAGAGAAACCTGTCCTCCAAGATAAACCTGCAACTGCACTGCAAGATACTTGTATACCTGCTCTATTGGGGTCCCATTAATTTGCCATTTATGTAACCTATTGTGGTGTTGTGCAAACACTAGCACTTTCATTTTGCGGCTACAAATTGCTCTTTTCAGCAAAAGGATGTCAGTGTCCTCAGTGCTCTTCTTGTTCCCAACTGGGAGTCAAACAAAATTATTACATGATTTGCTGTGCTGTGCTGTGCTTCATTGCCTAACATACATACATACATTTCTTCCTTTCCTTTCCTTTCCTTTCCTTTCCTTTCCTTTCCTTTCCTTTCCTTTCCTTTTCCTTTCCTTTCCTTTCCTTTCCTTTCCTTTCCTTTCCTTCCTTCCTTCCTTCCTTCCTTCCTTCCTTCCTTCCTTCCTTCCTTCCTTCTTTCTTTCTTTCTTTCTTTCTTTCTTTCTTTCTTTCTTTCTTTCTTTCTTTCTTTCATATTTTCTCTCTCCTCCCTTGCAGAGGTGAGAGATTCCTTGGACAAGCTACCTCTTCCTAAACTGCTTTACTTTCCCCCATTAGTTAACTAGCACTTTTGAAGGTTTGCCCTGCTGCTTGAAACTGGCATTTTGTTGTTGTTAGTTGCAAAGTCGTGTCTGATCTATCGCGACCCCATGGACAATGTTCCTCCAGGCCTTCCTGTCCTCTACCATCCTCTGGAGTCCATTTAAGCTCACACCGACTGCTTCAGTGACTCCATCCAGCCACCTCATTCTCTGTCGTCCCTTTCTTCTTTTGCCCTCAATCGTTCCCAGCATTAGGCTCTTCTCCAGTGAGTCCTTCCTTCTCATTAGGTGGCCAAAGTATTTGAGTTTCCTCTTCAGGATCTGGCCTTCTAAAGAGCAGTCAGGGTTGATCTCCTCTAGGACTGACCGGTTTGATGGCCTTGCAATCCAAGGGACTCACAGGAGTCTTCTCCAGCACCAGAGTTGAAAGGCCTCAATTCTTTGGCGCTCAGCCTTCCTTATGGTCCAACTTTCACAGCCATCCATTGCAACTGGGAAAACCATAGCCTTGACTATATTCACTTTTGTTGGCAGGGTGATGTCTCTGCTTTTTAGTATGCTGTCTAGATTTGCCATAGCTTTCCTCCCCAGGAGCAAGCGTCTTTTAATTTCTTGGCTGCGGTCTCCATCTGGGGTGAACTTGGCGCCCAGGAAAATAAAATCTGTCACTACCTCCATTTCTTCCCCATCTATTTGCCAGGAATGGAGAGGACCGGATGCCATGATCTTAGTTTTCTTAATGTTGAGTTTCAAGCCAACTTTTGCACTCTCCTTCTTCACCCGCATTAAGAGGCTCTTTAGCTCCTCTTCACCTTTTGCCATTACAGTAGTATCATCTGCATATCTGAGGTTGCTGATATTTCTCCCAACAATCTTAATTCCAACTTTTGAGTCATCTATCCCTGCCTTTCTCATGAAGTGCTCTGCATGTACGTTAAATAGGCAAGGTGTCCGTATACAGCCTTGCCGGACTCCTTTCCCAATTTTGAACCAATCAGTGGTTCAATAAACTGGTATGATCCTCATCCATTTTACGGCCATGAGTTCTTGCTTTTGACACTTCTGGTGCAAGAAACCAAGGACTCACTATAATGACTCTCCATAACTTGTTGGCTTTGGAACTGATGAAAATGGTTCTGTGTTTTGGGTCATCTTCAATTGTTTGTGATTTGGAGGCAGGTTTTTCCACCAAAACAGTCGCTCATTTTGGAGAATTGATGGAGTTTGGTTATTCTCCTTTTCTGGTTATTTAAAAAGATGTGCTGAAATTTATCTGCATTTGGATGTCTATGGAGATTCTCAGTCATGGTTGTCCCAAAGATGCTTTTTCAAGAGGCAACTGGACTTTCTGGTTTTTCTTTGAAGACGTTTCCCTTTCCCATCCAAAAAGCATCTTCAGAGCTGAAGCGAAACCAGAGAGAGTCCAGTTGCCTCTTTTTTTTTTTTTTAAATTAGATTTGTATGCCGCCCTTCTCCGGAGACTCAGGGCGGTTTACAATGCGTTAAGCAATAGCCTTCATACTTTTGTATATTTTATACAAAGTCAGCTTATTGCCCCCACAAACTTGGTCCTCAATTTACCTACCTTGGAAAGGATGGAAGGCTGAGTCAACCTTGAGCCTGGGGAGATTCGATCTTACAGTAATTGCAGACAGCTGAATGTTAATAACAGGCTTTAGTCTGCTGAACTATCCAGGCTCCTTGAAAAAGTACCTTGGGGTTTTTATTCCAAAGGTTTCCTTTTATATCCTAAACTGCGAGGCCAGGAACAGGCTAAGCTTGCCGGTGCTGACAGTTTTCCCTGTTGTGTGCTCGCTTACTCTCTTGTAATTTCTTCCTTTCCAATGAAGGTAAATACAAGATGGATTTTTCTCTTGCTAATAAGCCCAGAACAGAGATGAGGCTTACAAAGGGGGAAAGGGGAAAGGGCTATAAAATTTATCCTGTTTTTCCCAGCTTCCTCATGAGTCAAGTTCTGGAACATGGACCTTCCCTCAATTAGGGCTCACCCAGCTGATTGGGGTTGTATCCTCCTGACGTAAGAATTTACGGGCAATGTCTTCATGAACCTCTTTAAGCTGTAACAGGTAATTTTCGATTTACAATAGTTCATTTAGTGACGTTCGAAGTTGCAACAGCACTGAAAAAAAGGGACATCAGTCCATTTTTCACCCTTAACGGCCGTTGCAGGTCATGTCATCCAAATTCAGATGCTTGGCGATTGGCAGGTATTTATGACAGATGGAGTATCCTGGGGTCATGTGATCAACGGGGAGGCCAGATTCACTTAACAAATGTGTTGATTAACTTAACTGCAGCGATTCGTTTAGCAACTGTCGTAAAATGGGGCAAAATTCACTTAACCCTCTTGCTTAGCAATGAAAATTTGGGGCTCAATTGTGGTGGTCAGTCGGTTACCTGTACTGTATCTGCATCCTCCTGCTAGCCAACTGTTCTTGACTGCAGGGCAGATGTTCCTCTGTTTAGGGCAGGGGTCAGCAACCTTTGAGCCCTCTGCTGTGGCTCCCTGTCAGGTGATCCCACCACTGGCTGGCCCTGCCCCTCCCCTCCCAGTCACTCCTCGCCTGGCCTGAGAAGTTAAGGGCTACTGCAGAGGATGGAGAAGCAGCCAGGGCAGAGACACAGAGATACAGAGAGAGTGGGAGAGAGAGAGACATAGAGAGATACGGGGGGGGGGGGGAGAGGGAGGGAGGAGAGAGAGAAATATGTCAAAAGGATTTTGTGGTTCCCGGTGTCTTTTAACAACTGGTTCTCTGCCCTAATGGGTAGAGAATGCTGGGTAGGCGTGGCTGGGGGAGGGGGTCATGTGACTGGTGGAAGTGAGTGACATCGAGCTGGCCACACCCACCCAGGTTTTGTGGCTCCCGGTGTTTTCTTTTCTGTGGGATACAGGTCCAAATGGCTCTTTTGAGTATTTAAGGTTGCAGACCCCTGGTTTAGGGAGTAAAGATTCCTGCTGCTGACACCCAGCAGCACAAAGAGAGTTGGCAGCATTTGCAACCTCTCTTGAGATAGAGGATTAAGAATGAATAGGTAGTCCTCATGTAGCAACTGCTTTGTTTAGTGACTGCAGTCATAACAATGATGAAAAGTAACCTAGCTCCCATTTCCAAATCCTCAGATTTATGATCTTCGCAGGTCTGCGAAGCAAAGCAAAGCTGAAATAAAATCATAATCTCAGTTTCAGTTAATGACCACTTTGCTTAACAATGATGTTGCCCATCCCAATTATCGCTAAACAAGGACTACGTGTAAACCCACAAATCTCCAGTTTTGGGTGGTACTAACTATGCATTGTGGGGCGAAGCATCAGTGGTGGGTTTCAAATTTTTTTACTACCAGTTCTGTGGGTGTGGCTTGGTGGACGTGGCATGGCTTGGTGGGCATGACAGGGAAAGGATACTGTAAAATCTCCATTCCCTCCCCACTCCAGGGGAAGGTTGCTGCAAAATCCCCATTTCCTCCCTATCAGCTGGGACTCAGGAGGCAAAGAAGAGATGGGGGCGGGGCCAGTCAGAATTTTTACTACTGGTTCTCCGAACTACTCAAAATTTCCACCACCGGTTTTCCAGAACTGGTCAGAACCTGCTGAAACCCACCTCTGCTAAGCATCTAATGTCTGCTTAAATTGTCTTATAGGATGTTGTGATTTGAAATAGGCGTCGTGCATAACTCTCCCTGTGCAATGGGTGTTTCCCTGAAGTTCGTCAAGATAATGCTTATTAATCTTATTAGGAATTAAAGATGATGCAGCTTAAAATTGACTGCCACTATTAGCTTATTTTTCAAAAGAGTGACGAGAGATTAATGATGTGTGAACACATTCATAACTAGATGTCTAATATTATCTGGTACTTCAGAGAATTTTTTCAGTCAAAAGCCTTATAGAGATGCCTGTCTATATGCACACATCATTTAAATCCCAGTTTGTTGAATAAGCCATGATAGCGAATTCAGAAATAATGGCTAGTCATAAATTTTGTTTTATAAACAACAGTGTCAGTGGCTGTACGCCAGTGGTGAAATGCTACCAGTTTGCACCGGTTCAGGCAAACCGGTAGTGATACAAAATGTGATAAAAGTGATAAAAGTGATAAAAGTTACCCGAACTGGTAATAAAAAAAAATGCTACCAGTTCATCCGAACTGGTATTTCCAATGATCAGCTGTGTCGCGTGATTTAAAATCACTAGAAAGCAGGAAATCCTGCTTTCTAGTGAATCTAAATTACGCGGCACAGCTGATCCCCCCCTCGCTGTTCTACTTACCTTAGCAAGCCTCCTTTTGATGCGTAGTGCACATGCGCGCATGTGGCATGCAGCGCGCATGCACAGCCAGCGAACCAGTAGCAAACTGGTTCAGATTTCATCACTGGTGTATGCATAAAGCTAATATGTAAAGCATTTGCTGTGCTTGCTTAATGCACTTAGTTATAAACCTAATAGTTGCATTCACACAATGCACTATTGCACTCATTTTGCTTTTCCGTTGGTTCATGTTTTGTATCTTGTGTGAATCCTGGCTGTTTTAGTGTCAATGTCTTATGAGACTCACGATTTGCTTTCTGCCAGCTATCTACCCCTTGCAGAAAGAGACAGATCCAGATCCATCTGGGAAAAGAAAGTTTTGAACTCAGAAGGAAGGTATGTACCGTATTTTTCGGAGTATAAGACGCACCTTTTTTCCGCCTAAAAGGGGGTGAAAATTTAGGTGTGCCTTATACACTGAATGTAGCCCCGCCCACCCACTGGCCCCCACCCTTTGGCCTCTGCCTCTCAGCAGTTACCTCCTTGCAAGCAAACAGCAATAAGGAACAGTTCCGTTCAGCTTCAGCACAGCCTAATTAGCACAAGTTGATTGGATCGTCCTCCCAACTCTCAGCTGATTTGCTCTCAGCTTTTTTGCGCAGGGCTCTGCTGCTTGCTGCAAGGAAGAAAATTGCTGGAGCAGATTTTTTTCCCCCTTGTGCTAATCAAGCTATGTTGAAAATGAAAATGAAAGTAAAGCAGACTGTTTGCTGCAAGGAGGCAAAATTGCTCAGAGGCAGAGGGAGATTTCTTTTTCTTTTTTTCCTCAGCAAAAAGGGTAGGTGCGTTTTATACTCTGAAAAATACGGTATGTATTTATTTGTATCCCACCTTTATTATTCTTGCAAACAACTCAAGGCAGCGATCATATCCAACAGACCTAATGTCAACCGTCCTACTCACTCATCCAGCAAAGAAAGGCTCCTGGCCATTTGGGTATTTCAGTATTTTACTGAAGCTTAAATGGTTACAGAAGTAGCGTAAACTGAATCTGAGGATTTCCTGCGCAAACAACACAAAGAAAAGTTCTCTCTCTCCCCGTTATCTGTAAATATCCAATTAGGTGCTTGTATTTTGTTTAGGAAACAGGTTCTTGGTTCCCAGCTCTGCATACTGATGGTTGACCTTGGCTGGCTGAAGCTTCTCACAAGGCTCAGCTGGGCTTCCATCCCCCCCTTCTTCCTCCTTACATTTCAGTCTTTCCCTCTCCCTCCCACTTGCTAATGTCAGGCTGTCAGCTCAGCTTTTAGCCTTTTTTAGCCTTTCTGTAGTTTTTAGTTTTTAAGCGTCAATTGGGTTTTAGTTGGATTGTTTTAAATCGTGGGCCAAAATTGTGTAATTCTTTTAATGATTTTAAATTTTGTATTGATATGTTTTTTATTCTTGGCTGTGCACCGCCCTGAGTCCAATAGGAGAAGGGCGGTATACAAATTGAATAAATAATGATAATGATAATGATAATGATAATGATAATGATAATGATAATAATAATAATAATAATAATAATAATAATGCAGCTTAGAGAGGAGAGATGCAGCCATGACACCTTCCTCCTATTTGCCCTACCACAAGCCTGTGAGGTGAGAGGGGCTGAGAGTGAGGGGCTGGCCCATCATCATCCAGCTGGGCTTCATGGCTAAAGCAGGACTAGAACCCGGAGTTTCCCGTTTTCTAGCCTGATGCCTTAACTGCAAGACCAATATGGCTCAAATAGGAATAGTATTAATAGGAATAGTAATCTGTTACAGAGAAAACTGAGTATGAGTGGAATATGATAGCCGTTGTATTGGCTGTAGCTATGCTCATTCAGTGTATTAGCATTCCCTAACTACAGCTTGTTGAATAAGGTATCAGTGGCTAAATCCATGCAGTACCATATAGTAAATGAACCACAATTCCTTATGTGTCCAATCACACAAATTCCTTGTGTGTCCAATCACACTTGGCCAATAAAGAGTTCTGTTCTGTTCTGTTCCTATTCCTATTCCTATTCCTATTCCTATTCCTATTCCTATTCCTATTCCTATTCCTATTCCTATTCCTATTCCTATTCTACTCTACTCTACTCTACTCTACTCTACTCTACTCTACTCTACTCTACTCTACTCTACTCTTTATCCTAATTCTAATTCTAATTCTGATTCTAATTCTAATTCTAATTCTAATTCTAATTCTAATTCTAATTCTAATTCCGTTCCGTTCCGTTCCGTTCCGTTCCGTTCCGTTCCGTTCCGTTCCGTTCCGTTCCGTTCCATTCCATTCCATTCCATTCCATTCCATTCCATTCCATTCCATTCTATTCTATTCTATTCTATTCTATTCTATTCTATTCTATTTTTTGTTCTTTATCCTAATTCTAATTCCATTCCATTCCATTCCATTCCATTCTATTCTATTTTAATGCATTGTGTGAACTCCTACATAAAAAATGTATGATATTGGGTGTTTCTTGTGTGATTATCCAATTGATGTAAGTTACATCTTTTGCACAGTGCAAACACTGCATACATGATGATGGTTGATGAAATGATGTAATGCATATCACAGACGTGTCCTTATCGTAAAGAATTATTTGATTTAACTGGATTTTCCAACCTTGGAATACCTGTCTGGCTTTAGAAAAACTGCTGTTTCTCAGCCTCAGTTTTACCTGCTAACCACGTCCCTAATAGGGACGTGGTTAGGGAGGTAAAATAGGGAAGGGATGGTTATAATGTTACTTTAAAGAGCCAGTTTGGTCTAGTGCAGCGGTCACCAACTGGTGGTCCGTGGACCACTAGTGGTCCATGAGAAAAGTTTGGTGGTCCGCAGAAAAATTATTTGCATTTTTTATATTGCACTAAATCAGGGGTCCTCAAACTATGGCCCCTGGGACAGATACGAGCAGTGAACCTTTGTGTTGCTGAAGAGACTCTTCCCCTTCGGGGTCTTTTTGTGTGGGTCGGAGGGGGGCAGAAATTCCAAATCGGGGTCTGCTTCAGCCTCCTGGTGCAGGGCTTTGGGCGAAGGCTGGAGGGAAGCACCGCTGGTGGTGAAGAGCCGGAGGGCCTTGTTCCAATGGGACAGCATCATGGCCTAGAACTGGGTCACCATCTCAGCCTACTGTGCCTACTTGCACTCCCGCAGGTCTTCCCTCTGCTTGGAAAGCCTATGCTTGTAGTCCTCAATGAGGTGCTTCTGTGAGCCGTCTTCTCGGTCAGATCCAGTTTGAACTGAGCCAGCTGTTTTGCCAATTTTCTCATGGTGGCTGCTTAGCTCCAACAACTGCTTCTAAGGAGCCCGGGTGGGCAGGCGAGAAGTGACTGGGAGGGGAGGGGCGAGTAGATGCTGGCGAGGTGCTCATCGACATGAGTGACATCAAGTTGGCCATGCCCAACCAGTCACATGACCATCTGGCCACGCCCACCCAGCCGGTCATTACGCCGATCATATTAGTGGTCCATGGGATTTAAAATTATGAATTTAGTGGTCCCTGAGATCCGAATGGTTGGTGATCCCTGGTCTAATGGTGAAGACATCAAGCTAGAAATGAGGGGACCCTGAGTTCTATTCCTGGCCTTAGATCAGTGTTTCTCAACCTTGGAAGCTTGAAGATGGGTAGACTTCAACTCCCAGAATCCCCCAGCCAGCAGCTCCATCTTCCAGCTTCAAATCTCTCTAGTGCCAATAGCTGTGACCAATTTGCCATAACTGTGGAATTCGATCGCTGGCTGCTCCACGCTTTTCCATCTAGTCCTCCCTCCTTTCTCTTTCTAAATATTTGCCTGCTTCCAACTCCTGCCTGCAGTCTGTGAGAAGAGCTGGGTGATAGAATAGCCTCAGTCAGTGGTAAGGAAGGGCGTTTTAGTTCCAACCTTTCCCTCCCCTTTTCCCCAAATGCTAAATATTAATGTTCCCACCTCCCTTCCTGACTTTCTCAGCTCCTCTGAGCTCTTCTCGTTCAAAGGCTGGTTGTAGCTTGAAGCTTCTTGATATGGCTAGATTGCTGAATCTCTGCTTCCTTCTCCAAAGCTTTGTCTTCTCCTTAAGCCAGTTGGTAAGTTCTTTTTTTCCCCCCATATTATTTCTGGAAATGTATTGAGAGAGATACAGAAGGTGTTGCTGATGGCCTGAAAGGGAATGTATGGGTAAACAATAATCACCGTTGAGGATCCAGGATAGACAAAAGAATGGATCAGTGCAAATGTATATATATCAACATCCTTTTCTACATGCCTTAGAATCAGTATTGTGTCACTGGAAAGCCCTGGGGATTTTCAGACTGTGTGTTTGATTGTTTTTGGTGTGTGTTTCAGGGGTCAGAGGAGAAAATTGTTCTTGTTTGACTTTGTATTCCTTCTGTAGATCTAGTCATTCTTGGAAGTTAGTTACTTCTAACTTAATGGGGTTGATTTCTTTAGGTTTCATCTTTATATGTGTTTGAGGTGGTTTTTTTAGGCTGTCTTTATGTGTGCTTGGTTGGGAATAAATCCCATTGAATTCTACCAAGTTTGCTTCTAAGGGGGTGTGCAAAATCACACTGCTATGGTGAGACTTTTGCTCAGTTGGGTGAATAAACTATTTCTCGTTTAGCCGATAAGAAGCCCCAACAAACTCTATGGAGCATTTTTTGAGTTCCTAAAATATCTGCAGAATCCTGAGCAGAATGTAGGTAGGTAAAGACAGGTCTCTATCCAAAATCTGGAATACAGAACCAGACCCATCAAAGAGACCGGACGAGTGGTGGCAGTGGTGGGAAGTAGATTTAAGATGAACTTCATTTGGAAACCCATAAAAACATCACTTTTGGAACATGATATAAACTTCCTTACCTGTTCCCAAAAGGCAGAACAGGCAGTGAGAGAACACAGTTACAATGGAAGCCTACAGCATCCATTCCCCTGTCTGTCCCCAATATTTCCTGTGAATAATCTTCTGTTATTCAGCAAGAACAGGGAAGCTCTGTCCAGTGAAATAACTCTCTTCTGACTGCAGTTTAGAAGCAAGTTGGCTGTTGTCTTGATAGCAGCCAAGAGGTTGAACAGAGTCAAATTAAAATTGCATTTCATTTGAGTTCAAAACCAACCTTCTCCCTGAGCAGCTAGGATTTTGAACGTTTATTGCTTTTAAAAAGGAAGATCTGTGCCCGTTTATATGATGCCTTCAGTCCCTCTTCTAGATTTGGGTGCTGCTTTCTAAAAAGAATATAAAGTACTGTTCAGTAGCCTCAGAAGGACAAAGAGGCCCATTCACTCCTCAAATACCTGCTGGAAACCTTTTACTGTAAAGGTGGTGTTTTAAGTTCAGTAGCCCTCACGCACATTTTTCTTCTTTGAACTTGCAAACATTCCGGACGCATAATATCACCCTTAAATATATTTATTCATTTGAAACGTTTATATAGCTGCCCATCTTCCGACCAACTCTGGGCAGTTCCCAATCAAGTGGAAACACGAAGACTGTGGCCTCAACTTTTTGATGCAACTAGGAATTAAGTGTTCCTTTTGAACTGGTGGGATTTTGATTCCCCTTGAAAACAAATGCTCTGCGATGCATGGCATTAATTAAGAGATTGAACGAAGAGTGAACCATTCTAGCTGATGAATTCACAAAGTGAAACTCAGGAGAGAACCGTGTGCTTATAATTTATGACATCTTGGACTTCATTTACGCAATTTTGTTGCCCTCCCTATCCATATATAATCATGCTTATCCTGGAAGCCCTGAAGTCAATTGCTTTACACTTCTTAAATTTAAATTTTCAGATTTAATTTAAATTCAGTTGGGGTCAGAGGTAGGCATTGGCAGTGCGGCCATATAGAGGTCCACAGTAGTTCCTTGTTTGCAGCTCATTTCTGATTTAGTAACACATCTGTAGACTACATCTTGTCACTTCCCGTCTGGACTACTGTAATGCTCTCTACATGGGGCTCCCCTTGGGGTGCACCCGGAGGCTCCAACTGGTGCAAAATGCGGCCGCGCGGGGGATTATGGGAGCGACGGGACGCTCCCACGTGACACCTCTCCTGCGCGAGCTGCATTGGTTGCCGGTGGACTTTCGGGTGCGTTTCAAGGTGTTGGTAATCACCTTTAAAGCGCTCCATGGCTTAGGGCCAGGGTACTTACGGGACCGCCTTCTGCCGCCAATTGCCTCCCACCGGCCGGTTCGCTCCCACAGAGAGGGCCTCCTCAGGGTGCCGTCAGCCAGACAATGCCGGCTGGCGACCCCCAGGGGGAGAGCTTTCTCTGTGGCAGCACCCACCCTTTGGAATGATCTGCCTCCGGAGTTAAGAATAATCTCTGACCTCCCAACCTTTCGGCGGGCTTTAAAAACCCATCTCTTTCAGCTCGCCGGCCTAGCCTGATTCCTACAACATTTTAGTATTTTAGAGTTGTATCTTAAATATGTTAATTTTTAAATTTTATGGCCATTTATATTATTATTTTAAGAAATTTTAACTTGTGTATGTTTGTATGTTTGTTCTTAATTGGCTGTACACCGCCCTGAGTCCGCAAGGAGAAGGGCGGTATATAAATCCAAATAAACTAAACTAAACTAAACTAAACATACACACAAGTATCTTTTCAAATCGAGAGTCAAGGAGAGACAATTGTACCCTGTTTTGAAATGTCCAAAAACAATTAAGACTCATAATATCTCCCCCCACCCTCCTATTCTGCAAACAAGTTAAACCTTTGAAACAGGCTTTCAGTTCAAATAGGTTTCGCGTTGTCATTTGTGAAGAAATAGATTTTGTCCACATGTCTACAGAATCTCTAGAAGACTTAAAGCTGTTAATGATGGAGTAGACTAGGGGTGGGAGTCTATCTATTAGAGATCTTTCTACAGGGGCTGGAGCTCCTTTGCCAGAGATTTGTAAGAGCAAATCCAGCATTGAACAGAGAAAGGTCCCCACAACCTTAAAATCCCTTTTTTAAAATCTCTGTGGAAGTAGATCCCGCTGAGTCTATCGAGAGTATGTGTGAAATGCCCAGAATGTAATAATAACTCTTTGAATCTTCTTTCACCCTTCCAATGGGATTTATGTGGCACCATTGATTTCTTCCTTTGTCTGCCTTTCAGAGTAGGCAAGTTCAGGAAGCAGACAGTGCAAAGATTTCAGGATGCTACTTTTCTTTTATGGGATCCAACTGCAAAATCTTGAAAGCCTATCAGAATATCAGTCTACCTGCTCTTATGCCAAACAGAATCAAAGTGGAGTTATTTTGAGTTTCTTTCTCATGTCTTCTCCTTTCCCAAGATTGAGTTTACATTTAGTTTTTCATAAATTTCTTGTATTCCTTCACAGATGTTATCTCCCTACACTCCCCCACCCCTAAAGAGTCTCTTTAAAATATATATGTATGAAGCTGTTCTGACCGTTCAACTAGAAAATATTAAGTGGAAATTTACCCACCAAGAGGCCTGTTGGGTGCCCACAAACAAGGGGTTAAGGTTTAACAGTTAAATTAAAGTAAAAATCCTGGTAACAGAAATCTGGCCCGCTTCCATGTTGTGGTATTTGGAGCAGCATTTTTTCATTTGGGTGTCATCCTTCACCCCCAATATATTGGGATGCAACACTCAGAACTGCAAAATTAAGAAATAACTCTCTAAATGTAAAGAAGAAATATCTAATTGATTTGCAAAGGCTTAAAAGCTGACTAGTCCCATACTTTAAGGGCTATCTATTTTACAAGCTGCTTTACGGCTTAAAAAAAGATAGGCCCCATGTTCACTTTAGCTCTTTAATGGAGTATAACATATATAATTATTCATAAGTACTAATCCTATTTTAGATAGCTATAACTTCTGTGACATGCTTAAATTCCTGAATTACTTTTTTTTCATCTTCTCTCTGGACCTTGTTATTAAAATAATAAAAAATGACAGATCTGCATGAGAAATACGTAACTCAAGCAAACAAGTCAAGCTGCATGCTACTGGGGGAAGCCACTTGATTTTAGAACTATAATTCAGAGAAAATGTTATGCCTATTTCCCAATGGGTCCCAGGGCCCAAATTTTTTTAATGAAAAAAATGGGATTTTTTCCTCCATTGAATGAGATATAATTCCAACCTCTGGGTGCTGAAGGGGGTGTTGCAACGCAAAGTAACAATTGAAATATTACTGTCATCTTCTCTTTTCTCTTTTGCTGTTGGAAGGATTGAGTGTTTCAAAACAAAAATGTATTTGAACCTTTCAATCAATTGGATAAAATTGTACTGCGGCATTTTTTAAATTTTGATTTGGAGTGAATGCTGGTTGGGCTTTTTGAGTGGGTGGGCCTGGGGAATCCCTGAAAAGTCTGTTTGGGTCCCTGGAGTCATCATTGTCCCTGCCTGGCATCTCCCTCTGATTTTCAGTGTTAAGCAAGATTTCTCCAGCCTGTTCTCAGCCACGGTGGGTCTTGAGAGTTGTTGAACCTCAAGAGTCTCTCCTGTTTTTTTCAAACTGCTGCGGCATGATTCTCAAACATGGAAACAATTCTTCCAAAGGTTGTGCTTTCCCACCCAATTCCCAGGGAGCTTTAGTTTGGATTGATTGAAGACTTGTTTTAACGATCCAACCAGGCTCCGAAGAGCTTTCAGACCTGCAGTGCCCCATGGGGTTATGCTGAGGTCTGAATTCAGCATATATTTGGCTTAACAGGTGGTGGTGGGCACCCTCAGGTCTGCTCTGGTTTGCAGTTTGCCCATCGGGTCCCGATCCTTGCATAGCCCTATAGATCAGGACAGGGGTGAATTCAGCAGGTTCTGACAGGTTCTGGAGAACCGGTAGCGGACATTTTGAGTAATTCTGAGAATTGGCAAATGCCACCTCTGGCTGATCCCAGAGTGGGGTGGGAATGTAGATTTTGTAGATCTTTCCCCCAGGAGTGCGGTGGGAATGGAGATTTTGCAATATCCTTCCCACAGGAGTGGGGAGGGAATGGGGATTTTGCAATATCGTTCCCCCAGGAATGGGGTGGGAATGGAGATTTTGCAATATCCTTCCCCTGGAGTAGGGAGGGAATGGGGATTTTGCAATATCCTTCCCCTGGAGTAGGGTGGGAATGGAGATTTTGCAATATCCTTCCCCTGGAGTGGAGAGGGAATGGGGATTTTGCAATATTCTTCCCCTGGAGTGGGGTGGGAATGGAGATTTTGTGATATCCTTCCCCCAGGAGTCAGGAGGAAATGGTGATTTTGCAATATCCTTCCCCCGAAGTGGGGAAGGAATGGGGATTTTGCAGTATCCTTCCCCTGGAGTGGGGAGGGAATGGGGATTTTGCAATATCCTTCCCCCGGAGTGGGGAAGGAATGGGGATTTTGCAGTATCCTTTCCCTGGAGTGGGGAGGGAATGGGGATTTTGCAATATCCTTCCTCTGCCATGCCCACCAAGCCACAGCCACAGAACCAGTAGTAAAAAAATCTGGATTTCACCACTGGATCAGGGGTCTCCAACCCTGGCAACTTTAAGCCTGGCGGATTTCAACTCCCAGAATTCCCCAGCCAGCCACTCTGTTACTGAAGTCATATTTTCTGCAATCTTAAAAGAAATTCTGCAATTGTAGAAGAAATGCAACCAGTTCAGCTCTTCTGTTTTCCTAGGGTTTTTTCCCTCCACTAAATAACACTTTTTTTCTTTTTTGGCTTTCTTTCCTTAGCAAGGTCCGCCAGGAGAACCTGGGCCACGGGGCCCCCCAGGTCCACCCGGCGTGCCAGGAGCAGACGGCATTGATGTGAGTCCACCGTTGAGCTCAGGAACCCAAAGCGGGCAGGGAGAACACCTCTGCGCACAAAGACGAGCATTGTATCTAGAAGGAAGCGCGATGCTGTGTCCCTCCAATGTGGCCCAAGGTTGCAGGAGGGGAGGAGGAACTGCTGTTAGCGCGCGCACGAACACACACACACACACACACTCCCCCAAACAGACTTCTACTGTACAATTCTCCCAGGCCAGCATTCCCTCCCCCATGTGGGGTTTTTGCAGGGAATTTTGCAGCCAATGTGAGAGTGGCAGAAGTTTGCAGTTGGCCTTCCGGCAGAGCCTTAATTCATTCACCGGTTTTTAAGCAGAAGTGTTAACTCCTCCCCCCACAAGTGAAAGTAGAAAGGATTCTGTGACCAAGGGAAATGTTCCTGCTGGTTACTTTTGGAAGATGGGATGGGGGTGGGGGAGAATACAATTGAATCAGTTTGTTAACTTGGAGATGAAATCTGCAACCTGCAGCCATCCGTCTTAAAGAAGGTCAGAGCCTAATTTAATCCTTTTCTCTCTTTCCTTTCTTAGTGATGGAACGTTATTTGTAGAGGTTTTTTATGTGTGTGTATAGGTAGTCCTCAACTTAAAACAGTTCATTTAGTGACCGCTGGAAGTTATCACAGCACTGAAAAAAGCGATTTATGGCCATTTTTTACACTTAAAACTATTACAGCATCCCCATGATCATGTGATCAAAATTCTTTATTATTATTATTATTATTATTATTATTATTATTATTATTCATTAAAAATGAAACTCAATCAACTGAACATTCAAAAATGCATCACAAATACCATGGACTGGTGCTAATGGTTGATCCAGGTTGTTGCCAGCATCCTAGGGATCAACTAAGTACCTTCTTAAGATGTACGATGTTCTGAGTAGCGCAGTTTTTTGCACTTCCGCTGGTGTTATTGCAGGAAGCTGCAATTTGTTAATGTATCTTATAAAATTCTTGGACATGGTACCAAGTGCTCCGATGACCATGGGTATCACTGTTATATGTTTCATCCATAATTGCATAGTTTCAGTGGCCAGGTCGCAATATTTCATGGTTTTTTCTGGTTCTTTTTCTTCGACTCTGGCATCTCCTGGTATCACAATGTCAATAAATTGTACGTTTCGGTTTTCAAGAACTGTGATATCTGGCGTGTTGTGTTCCAAGTGACGATCAGTCTGTATTCGAAAGTCCCACAAGATCTTCACCTTCTCATTTTCTATATCTTTTTCCACTTTATGTTCCCATGACTTTTTGGATACAGGAAAGTCGTATTTTTTTACATAATTTTTTTTACAAAATTTGGCCCCGGATCCCTGATCTGCGCGCTTTCCGAACTGCCCTAATGACGTTTTTGTTTCATCAAGCCGGGCTGGCCTGACCTACTCTTTTAATTGTTTTTAATTTAAATTACTAAAATTATGGGTTTTAAATATAGGGGTTTTAACTATGGGCCAAATTAATTAAATTAATTAATTAGCCATCACTGTTCTAGGTTGTTTCTTTCCTTGATTCATTTCCATCCATCGCTTCTTATTCTGCCTTCCGGTGCTTTCAATAAGTTGACCCCCTCTTCTTTGTGGCAGCCCCTCAAATATTGGAAGACTGCTCTCATGTCTCCCCTAGTCCTTCTTTTCATCAAACTAGACATACCCAGTTCCTGCAGCCGTTCTTCCTATGTTTTAGCTTCCTTAATCATCTTCGTTGCTCTTCTCTATACTCTTTCCAGAATCTCAGTATCCTTTTTTTGCATCATGGTGATTATATTACCTCTCTTGGATAATGAAATACCTGCAAAAAAAAAACACCAAGCTCAGAGAGCATCAAGGATCCCTCCTTTCTTTTAATACAAGTTTTATTCATTTTTCTTCTTTCAGCATGCATATTTTATGAACAGAATGTTGACCATATATAACAGTGATGGCTAAACTTTTTGCCATCGCGTGCCAAAAGTAAGGGGAACGCGGTGGGATCACATGCATGCGTGCCCACATCCATTATTCTATGCGCCCCCCAGTGCTCCCCCCGCTTTTGGCACGTGATGGCCCGGTGGGCCCGGTAGGCCTGTTTTTTGCTCTCCCCAGGCTCCAGAACCTTTCCCCCACCCCAGAGGCTCTCCGGAAGCTGGAAACAGTGTGTTTCCTGACTTCTGGTGTGCCCAGAAAGCCCGAAAATCAACTGCCTGGCGCACGCATGCGTGCCAGAGCTGAGCTCGAGTGCCCACCAATATGGCTCCTCATGCCACCTGTGGCACCTGTGCCATAGGTTCTCCATCACGGATATATAACATATATGTTATATATGTTATATATCTTATGCGTAACCATAGTCATAGTCATAATGTATTTTAATCTTCCCATTTTTTTTCAATATTCATCTCTTTTATATAATCCTTTATCACAAATATGTCATTTTTCACCATATCTTATTATTTCAACTTCTGCCATGTTGTTCTCTTTCCATAAAATTCTTTCATCATTTTCAATTTTACTTAACAAATAAGATAATTTCACATCTTATATTTCTCCTCGGTTTCAATTACTCCAGTGATTTACCATCTTTCTTTATTTCCGGAAGTATGTCTCTTAATTCCTTTTTTCCCAATCATTAGCATTTGAATTATTCATCTTAATTTACATTGTTATCAAAATTAATAATGTTGTTGAAGTAGTTGTTTTCACATTTCCATCTGCTGAGGTTTTTCGCAAACAAGTTCTATTCATTCTTCTTTACAATAATAATCGCTTAGGTGATTTCAACGTTGTTGTTCTCTTTACAATTGACATTTTAAATATCTTAATTTACATTGCTATCAAAATTAATAAAGGTATTAAATTGCTTGTTTTCGCATTCCTTAATCGTTTAAGGACCCCTCATTTCAACCCTGAGCTACACAAATGTTCTCCTTCATTGGTAGAATGTTTGAGTTTGGACTTATCAAGACCTGTTTTATTGCTATTTGCTTAGAGGTAGGGAGAGCCTAACCTTTGGTATTAGTGTTTTCTCTGATGAGGCATCCTAAAGCTCAGGATAGCCTCCCTGGTCGCTTACCTTCCCAGTCTCAGGACAGTCCAGAAGCGGACTTCCCTTGGGGTTGAGTGGAAGATTGAGAAGCCAGGGAAGTTGGAGACAAAATTGTGCTATGAAAAATAGGACTTTTGCCCTTCCACTCTTCACTAAGCTAGTACAAGAACATCTAACCCCCAGACAATTTCTCCTGAACTCTTTATTTTGAAGGACATTTTGCAATCTTAGTATATATCTGAGCTTTGAGAGTAAGATGGGAGGTGTATAAATTTGATAAATAAACAAAATATTTGTTGTGGTCCGCCAGCAGCCTGTGGAGCTGGCAGCAGAGTCAGACAGTGAGGAGGCTGGGGAGGAACATGGGCCAGTCCTAGCCTCCAGAGTCAGACATCAGAGAGGAACAGGAGGAGCCTGTTCCTACTGCATGCATGTGCAGAGCTGCCAGAAGGAAAGAACAGTTAAAATTAAAGGGACAACTCGGGAGTAAGGCCTGGAGATGATTGGCCCCTCCCATAAGGCTTAAAAGAGGAACAAAGGCACATGGGCCCTTTGCAGGAAAGCAACGCTGTTAATTCTGTTCCCAGTCGGCATCTCTGTTTGATTCCGGAATCCGTGGGGCTTTGCCAAGTTGGTCTTTGGCAGCGTGTCAATGGAGATAAAGGTTGGTGATTATCCCGAAGGACTTCTCCCGAAGGACTTTTTGCAACTAATTGGGACTCAGCTGTGAATGAACGTAATTCACAGCTGTTGCAATAAAAGAGGTTTTCGGGACTACTTGTGTGTTGTAATGACTCGGGAAGCCTAGATCACAACAACATTGCTGCTCTTACCAGATGCTTTGTATTTGCCTTGAAAGGAAGACTTCCTAAAAAGATGCTGAAACTTATCAAACTGATCAATAACAACTATTTTTTTTTCCTCCGTAGGGCGATAAGGGTCCACCTGGTGCTGCAGGTGTTCCTGTAAGTATGCTGACTTTGCAAGCCAGGATCTGCAGGGTTTTCATGCTTACACAAATATACAATGCTCAGGATCTGGGGCAGAACACCGGAGGGAGTCCTGCAGCTATTTTCAGGCGATAAGGCTTTGTTAGGTGTTGCAAAAATAGCATATTTGAAGGACGCTGTTTATGGATAACTGGTGTGTAAGGAGTCCTTGACTCATGACCAGTTGCTTGGCAACCATTCAAAGTTATGACGCACCTACCTTGAGCTACTTATTCAGATATACCAATAGTCACGTAACCAAACTTCAGGGATTCGTCAACAGAGTTGAGTTTAGGGTAGGGGTGGGCAACTGTGGCCCTTTTACAACCTGTGGACTTCAATTCCCAGAATTCCTGAGACAGCTGTCTCAGGAATTCTGGGAGTTGAAGTCCACAGGTTGTAAAAGGGCCACAGTTGCCCACCTCTGGTTTAGGGGCATTTCCAGCATCCCACAGTCACATGACCATGTTTTACTTCCGGGTTTTGGCAAAACCACACCCATCATAAACCATGAGTTTGCTTTATTACTATACTGGATTTTTTTTTACAACCACTGTGGTCCCGTAACAGCTGCAGCAAAAAGGGTTATAAAAATCAGACCAGTCACATGACCGATCCATTTTACGACCGTCCCAACTTACAACTCCCAAAGAACAGGCTCCATTACCGTCCTATATCAAGGACTACCTGTACTACAGAGGTAGTTCTTGGCTTGCAACCATTCATTTAGGAGCCTGGATAGCTCAGCAGACTAAAAGCATTGTGATTAAACACCAGCTGTCTGCAATTACTGTAAGTTCGAATGTCCCCAGGCTCAAGGTTGACTCAGCCTTCCATCCTTTCTACGGTAGGTAAGTGGCTAGGGGATTCTGGGAGTTGAAGTCCACCCATCTTCAGGCTACCAAGGTTGAGAAACACTGAGCTAAGGGCTCTCAGAAGGAGCCCAAAGGAAGTCATAAATTATGACTGGGAAAATGTGCTCGCTCTCTCTCTTTTTTTTTTGGTTCCACCTCGGTTTTGCAAATTTCTTAAGCTCAGTTTGCAAATCTATAAGGGCCTGGTGGCTCAGCAGACTAAAGCATTGTGATTAACACCAGCTGTCTGCAATTACTGTAAGTTCAAATCTCCCCAGGCTCAAGGTTGATTCAGCCTTCCATCCTTTCTAAGGTAGGTAAATTGAGGACCCAGTTTGTGGGGCCATAAGCTGACTTTGCATAAATATACAAAAGTATGAAGGCTATTGCTTAATACATTGTAAGCCGCCCTGAGTGTCCAGAGAAGGGTGGCATATAAATCAAATTTAAAAAAGAAAAAAAAAGTGATGACGTCATTGAAAAAAAAGCGACATGACCAGTTTTCCTACTTATAACTGTTGCAGCATCTCCATGGTCATAATTTGAGCTCTGGGCAACTGGCATGTACTTACGACAGTTGCAGTGATCTGGGGGTAAAGTGATCAACATTTGTAACCTTCCCAGTTGGCTTCAGACAAGCAAAGTCAACGGGGAAAACCAAATTGGTTTAATAACTGTATGATTCACTTAGCGATTGTGGTGAGTTGCTTAACAACTGGCAAAAGAGGTCATTAAATGGGGCACAATTGAACTTTTTTTTACCTAGCAGTGGAAATTTGGGGCTCAGTTGTGGTCATACGTCAAGAACTGCTTGTGTTTTAATTTGAGGATTTATGGGGATTTTGAGCTTTGGACAGTCTATTTTTTTTAATAATTTTTTTACTTTTTAACATAAACAAAGATATACAAACAATACAAAGACAAACAAAACGCCACCACCTACAAAACCCACACAACATTCCACATATATGTTTTTGTCATCAACAGAATATATAGTAAATTGCTGTACATATTAATAAAAGGCTAATATTAGATCTTTGATTCAAGTATTTGAATCTATAAGAATATTTGCATCATTTCCATTATTCATCTCCTACAGTTAAGAGCTTTGGACAGTCTAAGTTGCCCTTTCCAGATGGATATTCTCCAGATAAATTGGGACTATAATTCCATCATTCTCACCTAGCATGGCTAAATTCAGGATTGGATGTCCTAACATATCTGGAGCAGTGGTGAAATCCAAATTTTTTTACTATGGGTTCTGTGGGCGTGGCTTGGTGGGCGTGGTAGGGGAAGGATACTGCAAAATCTCCATTCCCACCCCGCTCTGGGACCATCCAGAGGTGGTATTTGCTGGTTCTCCAAACTACTCAAAATTTCTCCAGAACCTGTCAGAACCTGCTGGATTTCACCCCTGATTTGGAGGGCGTTAAGGTGAAAAACAACAGCTTAAATCTTTCCAGAAGGGAGGGATGTATGAGGCACCTGCTTCTCCTTGAATTTTTTGAAGACACTTTTTTAAAATGTCCCCATCCTTCCTTTGCCACAGGGGGCCAAAGGAGCTCCAGGCCTGCCAGGACCAGATGGAGCTCCAGGAAAACCCGGAATAGATGTGAGTAGTTGCTCAGCCCAAAATCTGAACTGCACTTCAGCATATCTACAGGGCTCTGGGTTCTTATTTAGAATATTATTTTGCTTCATATACCCTGTTTCCCTGAAAATAAAACACCTCCTGATAATAAGCCCAATCAAGCTTTTGAGCGCATGTGCTAAAATAAGCCTCTCCCTGAAAATAAGCCCTCCCCAAAAATATTTAAACACAGAGCTGGAAATCAGGAAAGACGGCAAGAGGATCCCCGTCTTGCTCCACACACCCCAAAATAATAAAACCTCCTGAAAATGAGGCCAAGTGCTTATTTCGGGGTTCAAAAAAATATAAAACAGGGTCTTATTTTTGGGGAAACAGTATGCAAATGTATGCAAACACTTGTTTCCTTTGGATTGTGTTCCATTCCCCCTCAAACCTTAACCTAGCTGATTCCTTGATCATTGCTGGCTTAACTTCAGTGCTTCAGCCAAGCTTCTGCTGCTCTATGCTAGTTGATACTCAAATTGATCTCTTGTTATCCTTTCTCTTATTTCTTCTTCTTCTTTTTTTTGTAGGGCCTTACGGGAGCTAAAGGAGAGCCAGGCCGTGTTGGAAGACTAGGTCCCAAAGTGAGTAACTGTTTTTTCCTGCCTGGGGGAGAGATTTCAATGTATGTAATGTGTTGAAGTCACCAAAGCATCCTTCCTCAGCTTGTTATTTCTCCTGTGTTGAGACTGCAACTTCAGATACCCCCCAACCAACTGTGATCTCACATGGGGGGAGGGGGGCACAGTTTAGAGAAACATACCCCAGGATCCATGATTGACTCCAGTTTTTGATCCTGTTTTCTAATACCATGATTGTGAAGAGCCTTGGTGGTGCAGCAGACTAAGTACTGTTAAGTAAAACCAGCTGCCTGCAATTATTGCAAGTTCGAATCTCACCAGGCTCAAGGTTGACTCAGCCTTCCATCCTTCCGAGGTAGGTAAAATGAGGACCCGGATTGTGGGGGCAATAAGCTGACTTTGTATATAAAAAAACATGTCTTAGGAAGGGCCAAAAGCCCTACTAAGCAGGTATGTACAAGAGTATGAAGGCTTTTGCTTAATGCATTGTAAGCCACCCTGAGTCTTCGGAGAAAGGCGACATAAATTGAATAAATAAATAAATAAATAAATAAATAAATAACTACTGCTGAAGAATGAATTGGAAAGGTCCCTGTGTCTGTTAGGCATGGAAGAAGAGTTAGGTCATCGTTACTACCTGGGAGAGATTGTATCTCCTTCTCCTTGCTGATAATGGCAGATGCAAAATAAATTAAAATAAAATCCAGGCTTCTCAGGTGGTGGCAGATCAGGTTTGGGACCTTGAAGCTGAAGCCTGCATGTGTTCAAGAAATAAGTCTTTGTCCCAGCCATATTAAAAGGGAAAGAAATTGAAATGATATTGAATTAAGAATTTAAAGATTAATGTAAACGGGTTTTAAGATTATTATTTTTTTGTTAGATAGAATTCATGGCAATAATGTTAGAGAATATTAAGTTGTGTTTTTTTGGAAATTAAGATTCATGGTGAAATAATATAAGGTAATTGATTTGTGTAAAATGACATAAATTAGATCTCTTTTTTTGCTTTTTTTTATAAAAAAGAAGGTAATTAGTGGGGATTTTGGAAAAGCTTTTGTTAAAGAGGAATTAGTAATTGTACCTACTTTTGACTGGATTAATGGCTTGTTCGGAAAAGATTTTTGTATGTTTATGTGTTTTTTTAAAAAGAAATGTTCAAAAAAGAAGAAGAAATAAGTCTTTGTCCCAAAAGGCAACAGGATGTCCTTGTTTTTCTTTGAAGATGTTTTGCTTCTCATTCCATTCTTCTTCAGCTCTGACTGGATGGTGGCGAATGGAAGGATTTATACTCCTTGCAGACAGCTGGTCATTTGAATTCTTTTAGCTAGTTATTGAGGCCAGTTGGAGGTTTATCTGTGTCCTCATGGTTACCTGAGTAGTGCAAATGAGTGCGGAGCCTTCTTGGAACTGCTGAAAGGACTGTGAGGAAGCTGGGAAGGAACATGGGCCAGTCCTGGAGTCTGGGGAAGGCTCGGACAAGGGCTCTGCGTCAGAGGCAGAGATGGGGTCAGGGCCATCTGAGATGATGTGTGGACTTCGGAGCCTCCAGAGTCGGACATCAGAGAGGCAGAGGAACAGGAGGAGCCTGCTCCTAGTGTGCGCATGCACAGAGTTGCCAGAAGGCAAGAACAGTTAAAACAAAAGGGACGACTCGGAAGTAAGGCTTGGAGATGATTGGCCCCTCCCATAAGACATAAAGAAGGAGGAAAGGCACATGAGCCTTTGTAGGGATAAATGTTGTTCTGTCTGGCCGGCTTAAATTCTGCAGCTCAGTTTTGACTCTGTGCTCCGTGTGGCCTTGTAAAGCTAATCGCCAATTAGGTCTTTCGCAGTGTGTCAAGGGAGATAAAGATGGGTGCTTAACAGCCTTATCCAGAAGGATTGTGGCAGACTTTTCTTGGACTCTTTATAAAGTATTTGTGACTCATCTGTGAATGAACAGATTGAGAAGGAACAGGCTGTGAATGAACAGAATTCATAGCCGTTGAAATAAAAAGAGGGTTTTTGGGACTCATTGTGTGCTTTTTACTGTCTCTGGAAGCCCAGGTCAGAACAGGACTGTGTTGTAGACTGGAGATAGATGATATCATATCCCTCCCCCTCTGTTGAGAGAGGGCTGTTTAATTTTGACATAGATGGCCTTTTCGAACCCTCTTTCAAAACAGCGGTCCTCTCTGTCCAAAATGTTGACTTTGCTGTCTTCAAAAGGGTGGATTTTGTCTTTTAAATGGAGAGGGACTGCTGAATCTTGTCATAATGGGTTTGTTCTCCTATGTTGTGCCATGTCCTTTCAGCAGGTCCAAGAAAGCTCCATACCCATTTGCACGTGTTCAAAGAAAAGACAAGAAAATCAGGTTGCCTCTTGGAAAAAAAAAAGGACCAACTATGACCTGGATGAACCAAGAATCTCCATAGACAAATAAGTCTTTGGGGAAACCTCTGAAATTGGAAGTTGAATCAAAGTCTTGTTTTGCAGCAGTCCTGCTGCATCAACATAGGGAAGAAAAACAAAATGCACAGGTACCATATAGGTGGTACCTTGCTCAATAGTAGTAACAGTGAGAGGGATCTTGGAGTCCTAGTGGGCAACCATTTAGATATGAGCCAGCAATGTGCAGCAGCTGGCAAAAAAGCCAACACAGTTCTAGGCTGCATAAACAGAAGGATAGAATCAAGATCAAATGAAGTGTTAATACCACTTTATAATGCCTTGGTAAGGCCACACTTGGACTATTGCATTCAGTTTTGGTTGCCACGATGTAAAAAAGATGTGGAGGCTCTAGAAAGAGTGCAAAGAAGAGCAACAAAGAGGATTAGGGGACTGGAGGCCAAAACATGCAAAGAACGGTTGCTGGAATTGAGTATGTCTAGTTTAATGAAAAGAAGGACTAGGAGAGACATGATAGCAGTGTTCCGATATCTCAGGGGCTGCCACAAAGAAGAGGGAGTCAAGATATTCTCCAAAGCACCTGAGGGCAGGACAAGAAGCAATGGGTGGAAACTAATCAAGGAGAGAAGCAACCTAGAACTAAGGAAAAATTTCCTGATAGTTAGAACAATTAATCAGTGCAACAACTTGCCTCCAGAAGTTGTGAATGCTCCAACACTGGAAGTTTTTAAGAAGATGTTGGCTAACTATTTGTCTGAAGTGGTGTAGGGTTTCCTGCCTGGGCAGGGGGTTGGACTAGAAGACCTCCATAGTCCCTTCCAATTCTGTTATTCTATTCTATTCTATTCTATTCTATTCTATTCTATTCTATTCTATTCTATTCTATTCTATTCTATTCTATTCTATTCTATTCTAACATTCTCTCTTCTCTTACAGGGCCAGTCTGGACTTCCTGGACCACCGGGGCTCCCAGTAAGTGTCTGCTTTTCTTTGCACATGCTGGGTGAGAAAATACCTCTGTTGTACAGAGTAATGACATATAACTTTAATGAAACTGGGGGGAAATCGTGGTTTTCCAAACGTGGCTTGAGTTTTGATCTAACCAGGGCTTCTCTAGCATAAGCCAAAACCAAGCCTTTGTTTATGATCTTAGATTGTTAACAATGCATCACGCGAGAATGCAAATTTCTCTGAACCCACAGACAATCAGAATTTTCAGATTCATTTGGCGGCGGGATCTCAGAATGGAGCACTAGAAATGGGCCCAGGTTTTTTTTCAAACACCTTTGGGCCTCAGAACGTTCCAATGGAGGAATCAGAATGGAACCTTAAATATCTTCTTTTTGTGCCATATCCGTCATCGGACATTGGCGATCATGTTGGCAATCCTATTTTTGTCAACAGCCGCATGAAAAAGTGCTGCTGAGTTTTGTCCAAACCATTCTCTTAGGTTTTGAAGCCATGATGTTCTTCTTCTGCCTGGACCTCGTTTGTCTTCAATCTTTCCCTGGAGGATTAAGTGAAGGATGCCGTATTTTTCTGGGTGTCGCATCACAAGTCCAAAATATTCTAACTTTCGCTTTTTAATGGCTTTGATTATTTCCCTTTGCTTTCCCAGGCGGCTTGTCACCTCCTCATTTGTGATTTTGTTAACCCAGCTTATATGTAACAGCCGCCTGTAAATCCACATTTCAAATGCTTCTAGTTTCTTTAAGTGGTTTTCTGTCAGAGATCAACTCTCTACTCCGTAGAGCAGGATAGAAAAGACGTAACATTTGACAAGCCTGATTATATCTACATGATCCGTATTTAATGCAGAGGCACTGGGCCCAACTCACATCCCACAGATGGTCTTAAAAATAAAACATGGGTGGTTGCAGCCAGGGAATTAAATTCTTCCCTGCCATAGGATTTTTTTCATGATTGGCCATGTCCTGCAGGACGATAGTTTTGTGAGAATTTCTCTAATATATTCTCCATGGTTGTGCACCATGGTTGAAAAAATTATAATCCCCCAATGCAGTGGATTCTGACTGGAGAAAAGCATGATGTTCTCTAACTCTTGGAAATGTTGGTGCCAGCGCTACAGGGCTTAATTTTTCAGCCGTTGACCTGCATTGAAAAATAACAACCTATTGTATCTGTCTGTTTCAGGGACCTGGATTTCCAGGACCTCCTGTAAGTATGACTTGTGACTTGTTTTTATATTTTTATTGATTTGTCGTACATGATTTGTCAAACATGTACGAGATAACAGCTTTAAGTATAAACGTGAATATGAACACAGGAAATGGATATGAATAAATGGGGACAGTAGGACAGGGACAGAAGGCACGTTGGTACACTTATGCATGCCTCTTACAGACCTCTTAGGAATGGGGTGAGATCAACAGTAAACAGTCTAAGATTAAAGTTTTTGGGGTTTGGGGAAAAAACCACAGAGTCAGGTAGTGCATTCCAGGCATTGACCACTCTGTTGCTGAGGTCCTATTTTCTGCAATCGAGTTTGGAGCCGTCTACCTTGACTTTATATCTATTGTGTGCTCATGTATTATTGCAGTTAAAGCTGTAGTAGTCATTGACAGGTAGGACATTGTAGCAGATAATTATATGAACTACGCTTAGGTCAGACCGAAGGCGGCGTAGTTCTAAGTTGTCCAAGCCCAAAATTTCAAGCCTGGTGGCATAAGGGATTCTGTTGTGAGCAGAGGAGTTGAGAACTCTTCGCGTGAAAGACCCCTGGACTTGCGCACTTACGATCTACAGTGCGGATTCCAGGGGGACAAGCTGTATTCGAGAATTGGTCTAGCAAAGGTTTTGTAAACCCTAGTTTGCAGTACAATATTACCGGAGAAGAAGCTTCGCAAGATTAGGTTAACAACTTTTAATGCCTTTTTGGCAATGCTATTACAGTGGGCTCTGGTGCTTAGATCATTTGAGATGTTGGGTTACAGTGGTGGTAGGTAGTGTGCTTGATGACAATAAAGAAGAAATTTGCTTGGTTCTCACTTAAGTACAAAATAATTGGATATTTTGTCCAATTGGATACTCCTACTGTATCTGGTGTCCGTTCATTTAATGACCATTCAAAATTACAACGAATGCTGGAAAATGTGGTTTATTATCAGTCCTTGACTGTCATGGTCATCTGATTAAATGAACCAGGCAGTTGGCAACTAGCATGCGTTTATGACAGTTGCCGTATTCCAGGGTCACTTGATCACCATTTGTGACCTTTCCAGCCAGCTTCTGACAAGCAAAGCTAGTGCGGGAAGCTGGACTTGCTTAACGACCACATAATTCACTTAAGTGCAGTGATGCGCTTAACAATAGTGGCAAAAAAGGTGGTAAAATCAGGCACAACTCACTTAAAACTGACTCAGTTGCAGGGGTGAAATGCTCCCGGTTCGGACCGGATCGCCCGATCCGGTAGCAATGGCGGCAGGTGGTTCGGAGAACCAGTAGCAAAAATCCATGCGCCCCCCCCCCCCACCCCATGCCCAGCTGAGCTGCGTGATCATTAGAGGCTGTTTTTTTTACTTTTAAAAGCATTTTTTCTACAACCTCGCCAGCCGAAAAAATGCTTTTAAAAGTTAAAAAAACAGCCTCTGATGATTGCGGGGCTCAGCCGGGATCGTCAGAGGCTTTTAAAAGCATTTTTTTACAACCTCTTTGGCCGACCTCTTACCTCTCCCCTCCCAGGAGTCTCTACATGGCCGGTTTTGGATGCAGGTAAGTGCAGGGCGCATGCAGAGGTTCAGAGGGCAAAAAAAGGGCCTACTGGAAGTTTGGAAAGGCTGGAAACGGGCCTGTTTCTGGCCTCCAGAGGGCCTCCGGAGCCTGGGGAGACTGTTTTCACCCTCCCGGAGGCTCAAGAAAAGTCTTTGGAGCCTGGAGAGGGCAAAAACATCCTCCCTGCCGTGGTGCAGGAGGCCGAATAGCCACGCCCACCATGGCCATGCCCACCCAGCAACCGGGCAGAGAACCCCTTGCTAACATTTTTGAAGCCCATCCCTGATCCTGGTGCACTGCAACCGTCATAAATATGAGTCATAGCCAAGCATCTAAATTTTGATTGTGTGACCGGGGGATGCTGCAGTGATCCTAACTCTGTAAAACGGTCATAAATCACTTTTTTTCAGTGCCGTTGTAAATTCGAATGGTCACTAAGCAAAATGCTGTAAGTCGAGGGCTACCTGTAGTTAAACTGATTTCATGCATGGAATCAATTTGGCGTTCTGCACGTGTGCAACCTTTCTTTTTTCCGATTGGAATATGATGTTTTGAAATCAAAGCAAGGGAGATTTGCAGATCTGCATTCCTTCTGGAGGAAGTCAAACTATTCTTCAAAGCACCTGAGGGCAGGACAAGAATCAATGGGTGGAAACTAATCAAAGAGAGAAGCAACTTAGAACTAAGGAGAAATTTCCTGACAGTGAGCAATTAATCAGTGGAACAACTTGCCTCCAGAAGTTGTGAATGCTCCAACACTGGAAGTTTTTAAGAAGATGTTGGATAACCATTTGTCTGAAGTGGTGTAGGGTTTCCTGCCTGGGCAGGGAAGTTGGACTAGAAGACCTCCGAGGTCCCTTCCAACTCTTATTCTATTCTACCTTTCCTGAGACAACAAAAGAAGATTAGGGGACTGGAAGCTAAAACATATGAAGAATGATTGCAGGAACTGGGTATGTCTAGTTTAAGGAAAAGAAGGACTAGGGGAGACATGATAGCAGTCTTCCAATATCTCAGGGGTTGCCACAAAGAAGAGGGAGTCAAGCTATTCTCCAAAGCACCTGAGGGCAGGACAAGAAGCAATGGGTGGAAACTCATCAAGGAGAGAAGCAATTTAGAACTAAGGAGAAATTTCCTGACACTGAGAACAGTTAATCAGTGCAACAACTTGCCTCCAGAAGTTGTGAATGCTCCAACACTGGAAGTTTTTAAGAAGAGGTTGGATAACCATTTGTCTGAAGTGGTGTAGAGTTTCCTGCCTGGGCAGGGGGTTGGACTAGAAGGCCTCCAAGATCCCTTCCAGCTCTTGTTATTCTAAATTCTAAATTCTTTTAACAAAGAAGAATGGGAGGAAAAGTGCTTTCTTTTCTGCCTGAGATTTTAGGCAGCCTATTAGTCACGTCGACAATCTGATTCAGCATCAGAGGATTTGATATATGTTGCTAAATGCCCAGAACTTTGCTGACCCAGGCAGAATCTGGTGCTCCTGGCTGATGATCAGAAGCTGAAGTAGCAAACCAGGTGATTGTCCCGCTCTTCTCTGTACAAAAGAAGCACACGGTGATTTTTTTTAAAAAAGATGCTTTCCAATTTTTAAAAGAAGTTAATAGGAGGTCAGCAAAACAAACCAGCAGCCTCACGAAGTTTTTTCTTTCCAACCGTGCCTTTCAGCACTACTGCAGGTTGTCCTCGACTTACGACTGCAATGGGGCCTGCCCGTTATGGTCACGGTTGCAAAGTGTGACCGATTCAACTTCATTATCTTTTTTTTTTTTTTTTGCGGTGGTCATTGGTTGTTCAGTGAATCCACAATCGTTATTTGAATGCCACAATTATTTAGCAAACCCACCGTTAGGTATTTTTGCCGAAAATCTGAAGCAGACGGCAATTTTCAGCAAAAACACTGTAAATTGCAGTCCCGTGACTGCTAGATGCTACAAATGGCCATAAATTTCACCTTCTACCCTCAAAACGACTCTATAGGGCACTGCACATCAGAACAACTAGACCAGGGGTCTGCAACCTTAAGCACTCAAAGAGCCATTTGGACCCATTGCCCACAGAAAAGAAAACATTGGGAGCCACAAAACCCATCCTGTGCCTGACGATTTCTTGAGCAGCCACAAAACTAGCATATGTAGTTGAATTAAACGTTCTGTTTTCTTCTGAAACTTTTCTTTTCTTGGATTTCTCCATGATTGGCCTACTGGGGGTTGAAAAACTTAATAGATCGCATGCCGGAGAGTGTCGCATATTTTGAGTGATAGGGAGCCGCAGCAGATGCGTGAAAGAGCCACATGCGACTCCAGAGCCGCAGGTTGCTGACTCCTGAACTAGACCCAAGGACAGTTTTGTCTCCCATGCCATAACTCTGCTAAACAACTAATTCCCACAACACTATCTAGTATCCTAGTATGATTTATGTTGACTGCTTATTTAGTATCCATGGCTTATCACCAAGTGTTGTATCTAATGTTTTATGATGGATATATTTTTACAATGACTGTGATAATGGTCCATCACTTATTGCTTGTATGTACACTGAGAGCTTATGCACCGGAGACAAATTCCTTGTGTGTCTAATCACACTTGGCTAGTAAAGAATTCTATTCTATTCTAAATACAGGCTGGTTGCTGAGCACCCAAAAATACAATCATGTGGGATTGGGGACAGCCTTCTGAAATTGAGAACCAGTCTGTAAACACTGTCAGCTTTCCAGAAAACCTCCAACTCCAAGTAAAGACGCAGAAGCAAACATTTTCCAAAATTCTCTTTACTAGAATAGGCAAACTGGCACACCTGGGAAAACCCGAATCTGAAAAGCCCGGGTTTTCCTTCAGTAAGTCAAAGCTCCCAAAACCATCCCCTTTTCCACCCAGTTGGTCGCATGCTCCAATCAACATCCGTTCCATCCCGATTCAGCCCCTGGACCACTCTTTCTCCAGATGCGGGATCGCCCTGACCTTGACCGACAGGAAGAATGCTATTATGTCTACTAACAACCCCTCTCCTACTCTCCCACACAAGAGATGGTGGCAGCATTGGAGCTTCTGGCCTAATAAGGCTTCCAAAGCTGACAAGCACCTTTTGGCATCAAGTCAAGGACTATCTGTAGAATATACTTTTGGGATGGTAAATTGCTGTTTTATGACAGGCTGTACCAGTGCTGTAAATAAGCAAGTTGTCAAGGTTCGAAGCCGTCTAAAATAAATCGCATCTCAGCCACATCTTTGATGAAAAAAATCATTGATTGATTAGAAGAGCATTCTGTCCTAGACTCATTGTAGCCAGGAATAGACTTTCGCCCCAAACTCCCTCCCTTCCTGGCTTGCTCTCCTATTCTGATTGGCCATCTTCTAAATCATTCTACTGCTCTCTGCTATCTAAGCTCACAGGAATTCCCCCATCCCCTCTCATCTCCTAGGGAATCACTAAGTGAAGTGTCAAAATTTAAATTTTAAATTTGGGGAAGCCAAAATTTGATTTAATTATGTTTTTAGATTATTTTTAACTTTTATATTGCTTGTATTTTAATGCTTTAATGTTTGGCTGTTCACTGCCCTGAGTCCGTCAGGAGAAGGGCGGTATATAAATCTAATAAACTAAACTAAACTAAACTAAACAGTCTCTTGCCAGATGCTCCCCCTTCTTCTTATGTCAGCCCTGAACGAAATGCAATTTGAGGGGCTGACATAAGTCTCCCATCAGAGGTGAAATGCTCCCGGTTTGGCCCAGTTCAGCCGAACCAGTAGCAATGGTAGCCGATGGTTCGGAGAACCGGTAGCAATAGTGGCCCGAAGGTCCGCCCGGTCATCATTACTTCCTGGTTTTAACCAGGAAGTAATCTGTTTTTAACCGGGAAGTAACCTGTTTTTTATCCTCTGTGCATGCACAGAAGGGTTTGTGCATGCGCAGAGGGTCCATGCACGCATGTGATGCATGCAAGCGGTGTGTGCACTTCCGAACCGGTTGGGAAGATAAGTAGATTTCACCCATGTCTCCCATAGATGGATGTCAGCAAGGGGGCAAGTGGCAAAGCTTATACCATGACACTGATTCTCCCTGTCCGTAGAATCATAGAGCTGGAAGGGACCTCAGAGGTATTTTAATCCAACCTTCTCAAAGCAGGAGCCTTACACCATCCGAGTCAAGTGGTTGTCCAGTCTACACCCTGCAATGATGTTTGGGCAGGATCAAGATTTGCATAATGAAACCACAACATGGCTTTTGCCATATTTCTCCCAGAGCAGCCATTGTGTGGATCTATTTGCTGCATACTTTGACGTGCTCCTGGCCCAAATGATTTGCTGTCCTTGTTATAGATATGCATTATCATAATGCAAGGTTCGTTTGAAGGATCATTGCTGAGCAACACAGAATCTGGCTAGCATGTAGAAATTTATAGCATCAGCTCCTGCCTCTCCAGGTAAAGAAAGATATCATGCTGAAACCTTCAAGAATTACTAGGCTGAGTGAAATGAAGCTCTCATATGAGATAAGGCGGTTTTCAGTCTTTCTGTCAGCCAGAAGGAGAGCCATCTAGTCTTAGTTTTGGAGAGCTTCCAAAATTTGTCTTTCCTTTTTTAACCAAGCAAATCTTTTCTGCAAAGGAGGAAGTCTGTCTCAGTCAGCATGGTGAAATGAATCCTCCTTAGTGTCCTTCATTCTCTTATTCTTTCATCTAAAATGCATATGGTGAAAATAAAACCCCCTCCCTCTCTCTTTTCATGTCTCAGGGCCCCCCAGGTCAGGTTGGACTTCCTGGAGAAATGGGACCTTTGGGACTTAAGGTAAGGGTTCAGTTGAGATGTATACCTATTCCTTGGGGTTATTGAGTTGTCTAAAAGTGTTCTGGAATCAGTTCCTGGGTACACATTGCAGAACGATGATATGACAAGGGTCCTTATAGGAAAAAAGAAAGTTGGATATAGGGTGGATGGATGGATAGATACAATATTGGAGGGATGGATGGATGGATATAATTTTGGATGTTTGGAGAGAGACAGGGAGGAATGGATGGATGGATGGATGGATACAATATTGATGGATGGATGGACGACTACTGGATATTGGATGGATGGAGTGATGTATAGATCAGTGATAACTAACCTTTTTGCCGTTGTGTGCCAAAAGCGGGGAGAGTGCGGAGGGGGTCATGCATGTATGTGCCCACACCCATAATTCAATGCCCCCTGTATCCCGCCCCCCCATGCATGCATGTGTGACCCCCACTTTTGGCACGTGACAGCAAAAAGGTTACGGGTGGGCCTGGTCGGCCCGTTTTTCGCTCTCCCCAGGCTCCAGAGGCTTTCTTGGAGCCTGGGGAGGGCAAAAACAGTCTTCCCCACCCCTGAAAATCAGTTGGCTAGTGCATGCATGCATGTTGGAGCTGAGCTAGGGCAAGGCTCGCATGCCCACAGATACGGCTCGGCGTGCCACCTGTGGCAGGTGTGCCATAGGTTCGCCATCACGGGTATATGTGGAGGAATTGAGGGATGAGTGGATATGATATTGGATGGATGGATGGCGGCCATTCAGAGACTTCTCTGGAGCTCTTCATTGGACAGAATGTTCCAGGCAGAAAAGCAAAGTGTCAGGTTTCGAGGTCATCTCAAATAAATTACATTTCAAACAAAGTCTTTGATGAAAATCTTTCATTTATTAAGCACGACATTCTAACTCCGACTCATCGTAGCCAACACTGACTTCCTGACCCAAAACCCTCCCTTGCTTTTCCCCACTCCTCTGCACTCATTGGCCATCTTCCAAATCACTCTACCCCTAATCTACTGCTCCAGCTCAAAGGAATTTCCCCCCTCCCATCCCATCTCCTAGGGGATATTATCTCCAGGGAAAATAAGTAGGTGAAAAGTCAAACATCCCTTTCCAGATGCCTCCGCTTCTCCTTCTTATGTCAGCACTAGAGAAAAGGCAGCTTGAAGTGCTGACACAAAGTTTGCCAGAATGAGAGAACAAACAAGGAAGACCTCTCCTTCCAATTTCCCCAAGTCTTTTTAGCCAAGAAATTTAAAGTTGGTCTTAAGGTGGACATTATCAGCCTCAATGTCTTATTCCATGGTGGATTATTGCCCATGTCTGATTATATTGAACAGAAGTAACAATAATGATGGCCAATGTACTTCATTCCGGGTTTGGAAGTAGGCTTACTTGCTTTTTATCTGTAGACAAGATATATGCATCATGACACATGTATCACGATATTTGTAGAAATTGTCCAGGAAATACTATAAATAAAAAATAAGATGATACAAAAATGTAATCTGGAGGCAACATATATATTGAACCTATATATAACTAGGTTTTATATATAGTTACTGCCACCATTAGATTTTATATATAGTTACTGCCACCATATGGCTGAGGATACTTGCATCTTTGAGACTAACTCAACAAATAAGGAGAAAGAGAATGAAAGATTTGGAAAGAGGCCCAAATTAGAAATTAAAAAACGAAAGCTGCCCAATTTCTCCCTTTCTTTTCCTAGGATCAGGACTATGCATGCTAAATGAGTTAAATTAAATTAGATAATGCAAATCTTGTGTTCAGAATGCATTGGTTCTGCATCCTACATAATTTACATCCTCATTTTTAGTATCCTAAAAATAAATATTGCACAAGTTATTCTGTTGTATTTTAAAATAAACCAACCATTTGGCAAAACGTTGTTCCATCTTGGGCAGAAGGAGGCAAAAGTAAAGTAGAATTGAAGACCAGTCCCAGAAATCATTCTTTTCCCACTCCAAATTGCCTAATAATTCAATTTTTCTTTCCTTGTCTTTTTTAATCTCTTCATTCTCTGCTTCCTTGGCTATCTGCTTCACTGTATGGCTTACGTTACTCAGGTGGCAATAGGAGAGCCATCCTAAGCAGTATGTCTCAACCTTGGCAATCTGAAGATGGGTGGATGTCAATGCCTAACCTTCATCCTTGCCAAGATTGAAAAATGATGTTTTTAAGAATTGTGGATATCACTCCTGATGCCCATTTTTAAAGACTGTGGATGCTCACAATGGAAATCTTTCTGGAGAAGTCGTTGAGTGGTAGATTGTCTTTTGGACTTTGCTGCTGGAATGGTTTTGTGATTCTTCTTGTGTTTTTTAGGGGGAACGTGGACCAGATGGACCACAAGGGCCTCCAGGACCTCCTGGAAAGCCAGTAAGTTCTTGTCAGGCTCCAGAAACCAAGAAAGGCACACTGAGGTTCTTCTAAGCAGGTTACTTTATTGTTCCTCACCCATAGACAGAATCTTGATAAACTAAAGCATTCTAGCACCTCCTAAAAGCATATACTCTGGGAGCTATTAGGGAGAAGCCATCTTCATCCTCTTTCACACCAGCTATCTGAACTGAGTTGTCTCTTGCTCCTCTGGAATGCAGCCCCTCCCTCCTGGGAATCCAGACTACATTCCATCACAGCTCTGTTGCTACTGATTTGGGTGCTTTACACAGTAGTATGAGGGTGAGTCATTTATAGATTTGAGAGTAATATCTAGTGAACAACTCAAATATCAACACCCATAATACATACGAGAACTGAATTCAGTTTTAACCAGGCATGCTCATTCTTATTTCTGTTTGGTCTGGAAATGGTTTATCAACATAAATTGTGCATATCCTTCAGTTACTTCAGGGGAGGCTTTCACCATTAAACAACTGTGTCTCCGGTGGTGGGAAAATGAAAATAACCCCCCCTTTTTTTTACAAGTGAGAGAATGTTTTGCATTTTTATGCTTTTTCATGTTTTCCAAGGGCCCAATTGGTCGTATCCAAGGAGCCGAAGGCAGTGCTGATTTTGTGGTAAGAAGGACTGTGTTTAATTCCCATTTCAAAACAAAGCCCATCATGTCTTAGGCTAGTTGGAAAACAGTAGGATGCAAACAAACCCTTCCTTCTCTTCCCATAGTTGGTTTTTCTTGCATTTCATGATTGTTATTAAGACTTTCATTTTTCAAAGCATTACTATATTAGATGCTCAAGAAATTTCTCTGACCTTTATTTGAGGATAGCAAATATTCAGATGAGGGACGCAGTGGCTCAGTGGCTAAAGACGCTGAGCTTGTCGATTGAAAGGTCGGCAGTTCAGTGGTTCGAATCTCTAGTGGTGTGTAACGGGGTGAGCTCCCGTTCCTTGTCCCAGCTTCTGCCAACCTAGCAGTTCAAAAGCATGTAAAAAATTGCAAGTAGAAAAATAGGGACCACCTATTCAAAGGCATTCTGTGTGCCTTTGCCGTTGAGTCATGCCGGCCACATGACCACGGAGATGTCTTCGGACAGTGCTGGCTCTTCGGCTTTGAAACAGACATGAGCACTGCCCCCTAGAGTCAGGAACGATTAGCACATATGTGCAAGGGGAACCTTTACCTTTACCGTTAATAACCCGAACCAGTTACAGGCTATAATATTTGGAACATAAATTGCACAATATGCTAATGTAGCTTTCATTGGTCTGAGTTCACATTCACACTTTAATAGAAGGAAAATTAAGGTAGGGGGTGGAAAAAAGAGAGCACGATCAGACTTACAAGTCTGTGTTATTTTAGCCATTCTCAATAAAAATAGTTTCAATCCTTACGTGGAGTTGATTTCCTGGCCTGGTCTACCTGGTGAGGGCGAGATCAGTCTTGCTTGTTTGATTGTGCCGTATCTCCTCCCCCTTGTGAATTAGAGAGGTGCTTTTTAAAGCCTCTTTGGTATGTTATGTTTCCTGTTTATTGTGGACTTAAATATGCCTCACCCCTCCTTGCTTTGGTAACGGATGTTATATATTTTCTGTTGCTTTCCTTAGCTCTACAAAATAGGTGACTAGGTCAGTTAGGCTTGCAGTCTAATCCAGTTTGTGGGTGTCCTTTTGGTTCTTCTGGTCCAAGATTCTTTCCTTCTCAGTAATATTAATTTAATAATTAAATTAATTTAATTTAATAATAATTTCCCTCCAAGACCGAGTGGCTGTGGCTGCCGGCGTCCCGATATTGCCAGCTGACACCATCACTGGTTATTGGGGGCGAATCATTGGCCCCCACGGAAAGGGTGCGCAACTTGGGCGTCCTCCTGGACCCACGGCTGTCTTTGGAAGATCACACGACAGCTGTGGCCAGGGGAGCTTTCTATCAGGTTCGCCTGATACGCCAGTTGCGGCCCTTTCTAGATCGGGACTCCCTACGCACAGTCACTCAGGCACTCGTCACCTCTCGCCTGGACTACTGCAATGCTCTCTACATGGGGCTCCCCTTGGGATGCACCCGGAGGCTCCAACTAGTGCAGAATGCGGCCGCGCGGGGGATTATGGGAGCGACGGGACGCTCCCATGTGACACCTCTCCTGCGCGAGCTGCATTGGCTACCTGTGGACTTCCGGGTGCGTTTCAAGGTGTTGGTGACCACCTTTAAAGCGCTCCATGGCTTAGGACCAGGGTACTTACGGGACCGCCTTCTGCCGCCAATAGCCTCCCACCGGCCGGTGCGTTCCCACAGAGAGGGTCTCCTCAGGGTGCCGTCAGCCAGACAATGCCGGCTGGCGACCCCCAGGGGGAGGGCCTTCTCTGTGGCAGCCCCTACCCTCTGGAACGATCTTCCTCCAAAACTGAGAACAATTGCTGACCTCCGGACTTTTCGTCGGGCCCTGAAAACTCATCTCTTTCAGCTTGCTGGTCTAGCCTGACCCCGCTGAATTTTTAAGATCTGTATTATAGGGTTGGGTATTTTAAATATTTAATGGTTAATGGTTTTAATTTTTAGCCAAAGTTATATGCTTTTTTAAAGAAATTGTTTAACTTTTGTGTACTATTTTATTTGGCTGTTCACCGCCCTGAGTCCGCAAGGAGAAGGGCGGTATACAAATCTAAACAAATAAATAAATAAATAAATATAAAGCCAGTGAATTCCCCAATCACCCAGAATGATATCTATATAAGGTTCCAACATTTTCATCTTAGTTGAACGTCTTAAGCAACCAAACCATTGGTGTTTTGGAGGGCTGGCTAGAGTTTATTACCAGCTTCTTCCCTTCCCTTCCCTCTCCCTCCTTCTCTTTCTTTCTTTTTCTTTCTTTCCCTCCCTCCCTCCCTCCCTTCTTTCTTCCGCTATTCATTCCTCCACTCACGCAGCCACTTTTCTTCCTCCCTCCTCTCACCTTTTTTCCCTCAACCCAGTGGTGAAATCCAAATTTTTTTACTATCTGTTCTGTGGGTGTGGCTTGGTGGGCATGGCAGGGGAAGAATACTGCAAAATCCCCATTCCCACCCCACTCCAGAGGAAAGATACTGCAAAATCCCCATTCCCACCCCATTCCAGGGGAAAGATACTGCAAAATCCCCATTCCCACTCCACTCTGGGGCCAGCCAGAGGTGGTATTTGCCGGTTCTCTGAACTGCTCAAAATTTCCACTACCGGTTCTCCAGAATCTGTCAGAACCTGCTGGATTTCACCCCTGCCCCAATCCCTTCTATTTTCCTCATCCTTCCCTCCCTTCCTATTTCTATAGCCATCCAGCTCAACCAATTGACTCTTGCAGTTCTTGCTATCCAAATTGCTACTTGGATTAAAGAGATTCTCCCCCCCCCCGCCTTTTCTTTCATGGCCTGCAGTGCCCAACCAACTGTCCACCTGGACTCAAGGGACCTCCGGGTTTACAAGGGTTGAAGGTAAGGATTACTCCGTTCCATGATCCAGGAGGTTGCTTTCTTAGCGATAATTGCCATACAGACTTTAGAGTTTCTCTAGGTTAAGCACCCATGGATGTCACATTGGTTAATCTTAATTAGCTCCCACCCCTAATTCTGACTCTTGGAACAGCGGGAAATATTAATCTACATTATTGAAACTGCCAGTAATATAGATTAGTATTTCCTGCTGTTCCAAGTCTTAGCAGAAAAACCTGGCTATCTGATGTTGGAAAGGGGCATTAGTTAATTTTATTAGTACTGTATTGTTTCGGTAGATAGATAAATAGATGGACAAGACAGATAGATTTTTTTTTTATTGAAACTTTTAAACAAGGTAAGAACTAATACAAACTAATATAACATAAGGAAGAAAAAAGAAAGAAAAGACAAAATATGCAAGAAAACAAGACAAAACAGAAATCAATAAAAATAATAATAATAATTGTATTTCTATACCGCCCTTCTCCCGAAGGACTCAGGGCGGTGTATAGCCTATTAAAAGCACAAAGACAAATATAAATTAGTAATAGTAATAGTAATAATAATAATAATAATAATAATAATTATTATTATTATTATTATTATTATTATTATTATTATTATTTTATTTCTATACCGCCCTTCTCCCGAAGGACTCAGGGCGGTGTACAGCCTATTAAAAGCACAAAGACAAATATAAATTAAAAATAATTAAAATTATTATTATTATTATTATTATTATTATTATGAAAGAAGAAAAGGGAAAAATGGGGACAAAAAGAAAAAAAACCCATTAAAACGTGGCTTCCGATATTTTTCATAGCAGTTACAAGAATATATTTTAACGTCTCTCTGTAAAGTTACATCATGACTCTCTTCTTTCCAAAATCTACCTTGTCTCATCTTCAAAACCATAAATCACAAGTTCATTTTTTCCCCCACTTTTACTCAAAATGTCCGTAAGAGGCTTCCAGTCACCAGTAAATGTAGATAATGCCTTCTCTCTGATCAAAGAAGTCACGTTTAATTTTATTAGTATCGTATTATGCAGTGGATGAAAACTTGAGTGATGGAACCTTTTCTTTGTCATATAACTCTTTCTATCCTCATTCACTATTCCTCGCTAAAGGTCAGTTTCCATTCTGATTAAACTTGCTCTGCCTAGCTTTATTTTTGTATTTTTATTTGTTTCTATATTTTTATTTCTTCATCTGTTTCTATATCACATTTAGCAACTGCCAGTCTCCCTCACAGAAGAACTCTGGGCAGTGTGCAAGTAGGCGTAAAAATAAAAGCTATATATCAGAGGTCTTCAAACTTGGCAGCTTTAAGACTTGTGGACTTCAACAATTTCATATATTAAACTTCTTATTTCTGGGTCTTATTTTCAATTCTTAAACATCCCTACGTTTTGTCATTTCTTCATATTGACTTAAATAATTCATTATTACCATTCCATTACTTCATCAATTACTGTATTTTCTGGCGTATAAGACGACTGGGCATATAAGACGACCCTCCTTGGAGCCATTTAAGGCTCGTCAGAGCCTTTTTGGCTGTCTGCCTGGTTACAGGAGAATGAGACGACCCCCGACTTTTGAGAAGATTTTTGTGTGTTAGAAAGTAGTCTTATACACAGAAAATACAGTATTTATATTCTTATCTCTTATTTTAAAAACAATCCATTTATCATAATTTCACTAATTAGTTTATTATTATTAGTTCAATTTATATGCCGCCCTTCTCCGGAGACTCAGGGCGGCTTACAAAGCATTAAGCAATAGCCTTCATACTTTTTGAATATACCTGCTTAGTAGTGCTTTCGCCCCCCCCCCCCAGCGGTGTTCTTTTTTATACAAAGGCATCTTATTGCCCCAACAATCCGGGTCTCATTTTACCTACCTCGGAAGGATGGAAGGCTGAGTCAACCTTGAGCCTGGTGAGATTCGAACTTGCAGTAATTGCAGGCAGCTGGTGCTAGTTAACAGCACTTTAGTCTGCTGCGCCACCAAGGCTCTTTTTAATATAGTTAAACATATTCAATAAAAAATCAATTTAGTATCAATCTTACTCCAGTACCCCTAAATTTAAATTAATGCAATATAATTCAATGCATGGTTCTAATTGACAGGAAATGTCTCCTTAATTCTAGGTTGGTTCTCTCCTTGATTGGTTTTCATTCATTGCTTTTTGTCCCACCTTCAGGTGCTTTGGAGAAGAGGTTGACTCCCTCTTCTTTGTGGCAGCCTCTGAGATATTGCAACACCGCTATCCTGTCTCCCCTGAGCCTTCTTTTCACTAGACTAGGCGTACTCAATTCCTGCACAACTAAGACTGCAGAAGGAAACCAGCACTCAGTGCAGCTTGAGCTGCAGAGGTGTTACATGTACCTCCTTTTGTCCTTTTACGATGGTGATTGCTGGCCCTGGTGAATTATACAAGTTCTGGATGTGCTTCCCTCCTCCTCTTATTTTCGTAAGAAGTAGAGAGGGTTTTGTTTGAGTCAATTTATAATTCTGCCCTGCACTCAGATTTTTTTTTTTGTCTGACTGTTATCTTGGTTGTGTCTCTTCCTTCTGTTCCTCAAGGTTATTCCTTCTTCCCCTTACAAACGGTTGATTGACATTTGTTTTGAAAGTTTGATTCACTTTCCTTTTTAGGGACACAGAGGCCGCACAGGAGCCTCTGGAGAGCCTGGAAGACAAGGCCGGCTGGTGAGAATGGAGATGCTTCATCCCTCCCTTCGTTTTTCTCTTTAACTGATGGAACGTTAGCTGTGAAAGATTAAGGGGCTTTGTTCAAATCCTCTGCTGTTTTCTCACAGCTCCATCCCAAATGTTATTGCTAACCAAGCTTGGTGGATGGGCATATAAGAAAGTCTCATTCAGGGCCACCAGGTTTGCCATCTGAAGAACGCTCCATCATGTAGCCCAGTGTTCCTCGACTTTTTTAGTTTAAGATGTGTGGACTTCAATTCCCAGAATTCTCCAGCCATCAATTCTGGGAACTGAAGTCCAACATCTTAAACTGGCCAAGGTTGAGAAGCACTAATGTAGCCAATCCTGCCTGCCTGTTAAACTTTTGGGGTATGTGGTATATTATCTTTCCTTAAATTGTTGCCCTCTGCATACAGAGGAGCTGGCACCCCCAAATTCGTTGCCAACAGGACCTCTGGCTCCATTTGACTCATAATTTAGAAGTGGTATAATTCTGACAATGTGTAGGGCATCAGGAAGATTTCCCAACCTGGAAACTTAACTTGGTGTGATTGGAGTTGACAGTTTAAACAAGCAATCAGGCTGATTTCTAATTCTCTTGATTTAAAGCCCATCGCTAGATGTTTATACTTGTCTCGTTTTATTTCCTAGGGTCCAAGGGGTGACGTGGGCCTGTCTGGAGAACAAGGCATTCAGGGTCCTCCTGTAATGTATTTAATTATTTCTACTTCTTAATCTCATTCCCTTTGCTCCAGAGATTTTATTACTCTTGTGCCATAAACCCTCCTATAGCCTTATTCTCTTTTTCCGGTCTCCCTCCAAAAGGAAAAACAAGACGTGGAACAAGCTGGAGATGTATTATTTTACTTTAGGAGCCTGGCAAGCAAGCATAATTATTCAACTTTCTGACAATTTCTAAGCTTCCATATCTGATCATCTAGACATGGTCATTACTTACAATAGAGGGCATCTCTCTACATTAGTAGGTACTGAGAGCTCATAAATCCAAGTAATATAATTTTTAATATACCATATATCAGTGTTTCTCAAGATTTGTAACTTTAATGTGTGGATTTCAACTCCCAGAATTCCTCTGCCAGCCTGTTGATATTTTTTGATATTCCATCTCACAAGAGGACAAACGGGGTCAAAGCAGGAGGGTCCACTGATGGGAAGAAGATTGGTGGAAGTCAGGATGGTGGTCATGACCAACCCATCGGAGCCCTCTCCTTTTTTTTATGTACATTGCACATTTTTAAATAGCCCTTCAATGACTGCTTCAGGGCCATGGATGGTGATGGTTTGTGTGACATGATCTTCCCAGTTTACAGATTACATAATCCACTTTTGGTTTGTCTTCCATTTTCAGGGCCCAGAAGGTCCCAGGGGGCATCCAGGAATGGCAGGACCAAAAGGAGAGATGGTAAGTGAATTAAACACTAGGGATTTTGGGGTTGATGTTACAATAACCCCAAACTGGTACCATGCGAGTTCTAGTTCTTCTTTAGGCTTGAAAGTCATGTGGGTGACTTTGGGCTTGTTATTCTCTCTCAGCTCAACCTACCCCTACATTGTTGTTGTTGTTGTTGTTGTTGTGGGAACAGTAGGAGGAGGAAAGAATATTAGGTATGTGTCAGGGCTCAAAAAACCCAAGAAAGACACATGATCCTTCCAAGCAAATTCCTTAATTGTTTCTCACCTATAGACAGAATCTTGCCAAACTAAAGCAAATTACTATTTCCGTAAGACATAGGAGCTATCTTCACCCCTGGTTTCAGTTGTACGCTTGTTTTAAGAATTCTCTGAATTAAAGTACATATTTGAACTCTTAGCTTTTTTACCTGTCCACCAAAGATGATAGAAGGTGTCTTCACCTTTTCTGAATATCATGTGTTGCCACCTAATTTAGAATTTACAGGATGGATACCAAAACTGGAGGATTTGAGGGGCTGTCACAGGAAAGAAGAGGTTGACTTATTCTCCAAAGCACCTGAGGGCAAGACAAGAAGCAATGGGTAGAAGCTTGTCAGAGGGAAAACCAACATCTAAGGAGAAACTTCCTGACAGCAAGAACTATTAATCAGTGGAACAGCCTGCCTTCCAGATTTGTGGATGCTCCATTGCTGGAGGTTTTCAGGAAAAGATTGGACAATCCTTTGTCCAGGATGGTATAAGGACTCCTGTCTTGTGCAGGCAGTTGGATTAGAAAGCCTCCGAGGTCCCTCCCAGCAGTACGATTCTATGAGAATATTTAAAAAAATGCCAAGACTGAAACAAATATCATCTTGTTTGTTTAAATTGTCAATAGAATAGAATAGACTAGACTAGACTAGACTAGACTAGACTAGACTAGACTAGACTAGACTAGACTAGAATAGAATAGAATAGAATAGAATAGAATAGAATAGAATAGAATAGAATAGAATAGAATAGAATAGAATTTTATTGGCCAAGTGTGATTAGACACACAAGGAATTTGTCTTGGTGCATACACTCTTAGTATACATAAAAGAAAAGATACATTCATCAAGAATCATAAGGTACAACACTTAATGATACTCATAGGGTACAAATAAGCAATCAGGAAACAATATCAATATAAATCATAAGGACACTAGCAACAAGGTTACAGTCATACAGTCATAAGTGGGAGGAGATGGGTGGTGGGAACAATGAGAAGATTAATAGTAGTGCAGACTTAGTGAATAGTTTGACAGTGTTGAGGGAATTATTTGTTTAGCAGAGTGATGGCGTTCGGGAAAAAACTGTTCTTGTGTCTAATTGTTCTGGTGTGCAGTGCTCTATAGCGTCGTTTTGAGGGTAGGAGTTGAAACAGTTTATGTCCAGGATGTGAGGGGTCTGTAAATATTTTCACAGCCCTCTTTTTGACTCGTGTAGTATACAGGTCCTCCATGGAAGGCAGGTTGGTAGTAATTGGTTTTTTTTCATGTTTGGTTTTTTTTTTGCAATTCTCTGAAGTCTGTGTCTGTCTTGTTGGGTTGTAGAGGCGCAGATGACAGACACAATAATTCCTCTAAAGAACTGTATCAGCAGCTCCTTGGGCAGTTTGAGCTTCCTGAGTTGGCGCAGAAAGAACATTCTTTGTTGTGCTTTTTTGAGGACGTTTTTGATGTTAGCTGTCCATTTTAGGTCTTGAGATATGGTAGAACCTAGAAATTTGAATTGTTTGATATTGTGTTGTCTAGTATTGTAAGAGGTAGTGGTATGGGAGGGTTTCTCCTAAAGTCTACCACCATTTCTACAGTTTCTAGTGTGTTCAGTTTCAGATTGTTCTGGTCACACCACGATTCTAGTTGTTCAACCTCCCGTCTGTATGCGGATTCATCGTCTCAATTGAGACCAATCACTGTTGTGTCATCTGCGAACTTCAGTAGTTTAACAGATGGATCGTTAAAATATAGTTAAATTGTCCCTGTGAATTAGTTACAGCACCAGGGATCCCTCTTCTATTTAGAATTCAACTCACAAAGGGGTTTTTATTTGCTTTTATTGGACATGTTTTATAGCCGTTGCTACCTCTCTTCCCTCCTCCTCCTCCCCCAGAGCTCCTCGGTTTAAGAATCAGTAAAGGAAGGTTGCAGATGAATGAGGATTAAATTTCTAGGAGACACTGGGTGCCTGCTATGACCAAAAAGGGAAATAATTATCTGATTGGGGTTAGAATTGGAAGTTTGTTATCTCACAGCTTACAAGAGGAAATATAAAGAGGCGCTACCTTGTTTAAGCAGCTTCTCTTCCAAGTCAATTAATTAAAGCTACCATATTTTTTGGAGTATAAGACATACCTTTTTACCCCAGAAAAGAGGGTGAAAATATGGGTGTGTCTTATACTCCGAATGTAGCCCAGCCCAGCCTAGCCTCTCAAATGGAGGTTTCAGAGGCTGAAAAAAGCTTCAGAAATGAAGCTTCAAAAAAAAAAAAAAGCCTCAGAAATGAAGCTTCAGAAAAAAAGCCTCCAAACAGAGCTTCAGAAAAAACGCCTCAGAAACAGAGCTTCAGAGCCACCCGTTGGGCTAGTCTTTGTTCCTTGAGCCTGACATTAACAAAGCTGATCTTAGATAAAATTCTGAGAAACTTTTAAGGAAGATCCCTTCTGGATGGATGAGTTGCTGAAGAGTTGTCCATCCTCCCGTTTTGAAATTGATATTCAGCAAAGTGAGATTCCCTTTTACTTTTTGTTTGTTTTCTTTTTTTAGGGTCCTCAAGGTTACAAAGGCATGACTGGGAGTATTGGAGCTGTTGGTCCCCTGGTAATTTCTTTCTCTTTTATATTCATTCCTAATTTCTTCATTAATCACCCAGCCCCACGGGGCTAGTAACATTCAGGGATGAAAGCTCCCTCTCTGGTTTTCCTGGGCAAAATTCTTTGGATAAGGAGGAAAAAAAATAGCAGGATGTGGCATTCCCCTTGAAAGAAAGTGGTTCATGTACATTTCCTTGTGTTCTGCTTGGCTTGATGTAAGGAGGTTGACTGTCAGGAAGAATTTAGATGGATTCACAAGGACGCTAAAGATAATTTTGGTAATTTGTTCAAACCTATGATCCTTGGAAGAGGAGAGGGAAGGGAAGGGAAGGGAAGGGAAGGGAAGGGAAGGGAAGGGAAGGGAAGGAAAGGAAAGGAATGAGGAAGAGTGGAAGAAGGAAAGAGAGGGAGGGAGGGAGGAAGGAAGGCAAATGAATGGAAAAAAGGGGGTGAGGGAAGGAAGGAAGGAACATGAATGGAAGAAAGGAGATGGGAGGGAAGGAAGGAACATGAATGGAAGAAAGGGTGAGGGAAGGAAGGGAAGGGAAGGAAGGAAGAAAGGAAGGAACATGAATGGAAGAAAGGGGATGGGAAGGAAGGGAAGGAAGGAAGGAACATGAATGGAAGAAAGGAGATGGGAGGGAAGGAAGGAAGGAACATGAATGGAAGAAAGGGTGAGGGAAGAAGGGAAGGAAGGAAGGAATATGAATAGAAGAAAGGGAATGAGGGAAGGAAGAAAGAAAGATGAATGGAAGAAAGGGGGTGAGGGAAGGAAGGGAAGGAAGGAAGGAAGGAACATGAATAGAAGAAAGGGAGTGAGGGAAGGAAGAAAGAAAGATGAATGGAAGAAAGGGGTGAGGGAAGGAAGGAAAGAAGGAACATGAATGTAAGAAAGGGGATGGGAGGGAAGGGAAGGAAGGAAAGAAGGAACATGAATGGAAGAAAGGGGGTGAGGGAAGGAAGGAATATGAATGAAAGAAAGGGGATGGGAGGGAAGGAAGGAAGGAAGGAAGGAATCAATCAATCAATCAATCAATCAATCCCTAATCCTTTCATGTTGGCGTTTTGAATTTGGGGGCAATTCTGATCCATCCTAAATTTCCATCCTAAATTTCCATCCTAAAAACCCTTCTGTACCCACTTATAAAACCTGACGATCAACATTCCTTACATCCTGAAAATGTGACTCTTAAGAGAATATTGGATGCTTAAGCAATTTTAAGATTAAGGTAACATTGGAGCAATGGATTTCTTGATCTGCAGCTCTCAAGGTTACAGCACCCGAAATTAAGTAGCTGTGTCTCCAGCGCTACTCACGTCTTAGCCATACGTTTTCTCACACTTTCAGAATTTAAGAGTAATGGGGCTCTGGATTGCTCCCATTTTTCCTCACCTGGCAGCTTTTTCAAAAGCGCTGGAATTATTCTACTGAGGCCCAGGAACCCCAGTTCCTGCATCATATGAAGCCCCAAAGAATCCACCTGTGCCCAGACCGGAGTGCTGTACAATGGTAGTCACTGGTTTGCAATTAGCCCATTAATATGCATATTGAGTGGCTACAGCCAAGATGGATTTGCTCAGGCTAATCCTGTTGCATAAACACTTCGACTCATTGCTTTCTCTGTAACCATGATTTAGGGTGAAGATGGTCCCAAGGGGCCCCCAGGACAAGTTGGAGAGAAGGGAGAAATTGTGAGTGATTTTATTTTTCTGAAGCATTGCATTAAATCTTTGAAAAGCGCAGTGCCATACCGAAAGCACGAATGGCACTGGACAGCGGGTCCTCAAATTGATCCAAAAAGGAATCTTATGACCCGGGTCTGAATTTCAGATGCTCCACATTTACATGACCGAACTTCGGGCGCTCAGCAACATGGACTGCTGTGAGATGGTTTACAATGTCGCACAGGCTGCATTTTAGAATTGTTTTAAGAAAAAAACGGCCCTTTTCAATTTTTGGCAAAACTGTGCCTATAGCAAACCACTGGTTTGCTTAACGACCACTGTGTTCACTTAACAACCACTGTGGCTGCTTTATGACTACTACATTTGCTTAACCACCAACTGCAAAAACGGTCATAAAGTCAGGTTACTCATGTGATAACCCGTTACATTGTCGTACATTGTCTGCGAAGGACCACCTGTGTATATTTAATGCATTTGTTCCTTCTCCATTCCTGGGGGAGAAGATCTGAATAACTCCCACCACTCGGTGGATTAATATGTGTGGGTATTAGATGTGCCAATTCTACTTCCTCTTCCTTTCAAGGAACTTGCAGAAGAGTATTTCTTGAATATTCTTCTGTAAGTTCCTTGAAAGGAGGAGGAAGTAAAATTGGTGCATCTACCCTGTTTCCCCGAAAATAACCCTGAAATAAGTGCTTGGCCTTATTGCCATGCGCTCGAAAGCACGATTGGGCTTACTATCAAAGGATGTCTTATTTTGGGGGAAACAGGGTAACACCCACACATATTAATCCACCGAATCCATCAGCTTCATTTATTTCAACAAGTCAACTCCAAAAATAAATGGGAGAAAAGTTTTTCTTGCAGAAAAGTATTTCTTGAATACACTTCTGCAAGAAATAACTCTCCCCCATTTATTTTTGGAGTTACTTATTGAAGTAAATAAAGCTGAAAAATACCGTTAGAGTTTCAGAGCTGAGGCTTCTTTGATTTCCCAAGCTGCAGCTACAGTCCTGGGATGTCTGAGTGGTCTCCCATCCAAGAATTAGCCCAGTCCAGCCTTGCTTATATGTTCTGAGGCCTTGATTCATGAATCAACCTTTAGTTTTCTTAAAGCTCTGAACTTGGGAGGTTAGGGTTCAGTTGATTTCCTGGACTTAGTGCTTCTCATGTACTTGTTAGTACTTGTCAATGGTATAGGGCAGCTTTTCCGGACTGAGTGCCCAAAGCACATGCGTGCATTTGCACATGTGTGCACCTGAACTCTCAAAATGCAATGTGCATGTGGCCCCACAATTGTGCCCCGCCCCCACATGTGTGCGCAGCCCCATGCATGCATCCTGCCCCTGCACATATATGCGCCCCCCACACGTGCCCAGTGCACATGGGGCTGTGCGTGCCCCACCCCCTGCCCATGTGTACATGTTCCCCTGCATGCACCCATCCCACTGTGCATGCGCAGCAGAGACCCGAAGACAGCTGCCTGGCGGGAGGCACGCACACATACGTGGCAGAGCTGAATTGGGGCAACGGCTCACATGCCCACAGAGAGGGCGCTGCATGCCACCTCTGGCATGCCTGCCATAGGTTCGCCATCACGGGTATAGGGTTTCCTGGAGTAGAAGACCGCCAAGGTTCCTCTGCAATATGTTATTCTCCTTTTCATGATAGTATATTGGCAAGTTCTGTTATTCATAATGGTGTATTGGGTATATATACCAATAAGAGAGCCTTTGCTTTCTCCTTTTTCAGGGTCCTCGTGGTTTCAGTGGTGCTGAGGGCGAAATGGGCCCCAAAGGAACACGGGTGAGTACATTTTCTTTCCAGCCCAGCAAGATGTTGGGAATCATCCCGTAGGGAAGCTGGCTTACTTTTCCATTAGAGGTCAGAAATAATGCCCCACCTTCCCCTCCCCCACTTCTAGGGTCTTCCTGGGATTGATGGCAAAGATGGATTTCCTGGCGTTCCTGGGGTGAAGGTAAGAAGAGGCCCTCAAGAAGGGCAACATTTGGCTATTCACGATTGAGCTCAAAAAGTGAGGGGAGTCGAGAGCAACACATCTGGAGGGAGAACCACCGTGACCGTGTTGGTATGGGTGCTGTCTTGACCAAGCCTTCCATTAGCCCAACTTCACCTAGGGCAGTGATGGCTAACCCTTTTGTCGTGGCGTGCCAAAAGTGCCCCCCTGGGTCCAAAAACAGGCCATGGCCCGTTTTTGGTCCCAGGAGGTTGTAGGGAGACCTCCTAGGCCCAAAATAGACTGGGGGGGCTGTTTGGTGACCCCCCATGGCCCGTTTTTGGTCCCAGGAGGCTGCAGGGAGACCCACTAGGCCCAAAACAGACTGGGGGGGGTGCAGTGACCCCCCCATGGCCCGTTTTTGGCCCCAGGAGGCTGCAGGGAGACCCACTAGGCCCAAAACAGACTGGGGGGGGGGTGTATGGCAACCCCCCATGGCCTGTTTTTGGTTCCAGGAGGCTGTAGGGAGACCCGCTAGGCCCAAAGTAGACGGGGGGGCTGTTTGGCAAACCCCCTCCCCATGGCCCGTTTTTGGTCCCAGGAGACTGCAGGGAGACCCACTAGGCCCAAAACAGACTGGGGGAGTGTATGGCAACCCCCCCCCCCCCATGGCCTGTTTTTGGCCCCAGGAGGCTGCAGGGAGGCCTGCTAGGCCCAAAACGGGCTATGGGGGAGCGTGCCACACCCCCCTGTACTCCCCCTGTCCCCCGTGCATGCACATGTGACCTGCCCCCCACGCGTCCGCGGCAGAGACCCCAAAATCATCTGGCTGGCGGGAGGCGCGTGCGCATGCAGGGTGGAGCTGAGCTGGGGTGACGGCTCGCGTGTCTGCAGAGAGGGCTCTGTGTGCCACCTGTGGCAAGCGTGCCATAGGTTCGCCATCACGGACCTAGGGGAAAAAAATATCAAGAGATGAAGTGAGGGAAGTCATTTTTTAGGGCCAGCAGAAGTGGGGCTGCAATCTAAGAGTCTGGAACAGATTTTGTTCTGTTCCCCTGAGTAGGGAGCCAGTCCCTGACCTGGGAAACACAGTTGTTCCCCCCTAATACATCCCTGGAGAGGAATAAGTCATTCTCTGGTCCAGTTTGATTCCTGATGACTTCAGGGAGATGGTCACCTATGATGTTTTCTCGCAAATGATCCTGAAGTGGTTTGGCACACCATTCTCCTTAGATGCTTTACAACTTGAGCCTTGGTGGCGCAGCAGACTAAAGTACTGTTAAGTAGCACCAGCTGCCTGCAATTACTGCAAGTTTGAATCTCACCAGGCTCAAGGTTGACTCAGCCTTCCATCCTTCTGAGGTAGGTAAAATGAGGACCCAGATTGTTGGGGGCAATAAGCTGACTTTGTATAAAAAAGAACACCGCTTGGGGGGGGGGGGGCAAAAGCCCTACTAAGCAGGTATATACAAAAGTATGAAGGCTATTGCTTAATGCATTGTAAGCCGTCCTGAGTCTCCGGAGAAAGGGCTGCATATAAATTGAACCAATACATACATACATACATACATACATACATACATACATACATACATACATACATTTATACATACATACATTTATACATTTCCCATTATACTCCTGTAATCCTCCAGAACTGTGACACTACTAAGCTTTTTGAAATCAATCAGGAATAGTCAGATGTTGCCATGACTGTGACATGTTTTAAATGTCTTAAGACTCATAAGGCAATGTAACTGCTAATTTAATGGAACTAACGTAACCATAACCCTATTAAAATTAATATTAACTGTAATTTGTTGCTTGTATCCTTATTATTTATATTGATATAGATTGGTTCCTAGTATGATTTGATTTCTTATTTGTTCCTTATGACTATCATTGTGTTGTACCTTATGATTCTTGATGAACGTATCTTTTCTTTTATTTACACAGAGAGCATATGCACCAAAGATAAATTCCTTGTGTGTCCAATCACACTTGGCTAATATTCTATTCCTATTCCTATTCCTATTCCTATTCCTATTCCTATTCCTATTCCTATTCCTATTCCTATTCCTATTCCTATTCCTATTCTATTCTATTCTATTCTATTCTATTCTATTCTATTCTATTCTACTCTACTCTACTCTACTCTACTCTACTCTACTCTACTCTACTCTACTCTACTCTGTTCTATATTTTTATGCTGAATACTGTAGGTGGCAAGAGAAGACGGGGGGTGGTGATGGTGGAAGAAACATAATTCTGGGCCAACATTTGTCTCGGGGTGCAGTTTGGCCTTTCTTTTTGCTTGGTCAATATTTCTATTAACACCTTGGTTGATGAGGTGGGTGGATAGTTTATTGATCTGCAGAGGAGATATGTTTGGTTGATTAGATTATACCTTAGACGCTAGAAATGGAATTTGATTCAAAACAGTGTTGATAGATGAACGAAATGGGCTGTAAAGCACAGAATGAAGTCATGCACTTAGGAAACAGAAATCCAGTGTATAGGCGGTGGGGAAAAAAACTTGGAATCGTGGTTGATAACAAAACTGGATTTGAGTGAGTGGGACAGCAGCAAGATGTGCTGTCCCACTCACTCACACTGTGGTTTAGAGAGTTTGTTGATGTTCCCCAGCAGTTCCCTTCACCCAGCTCAGAACTGTTCCAAATAAATCCAGCCACAAGCAGGCCAAGGTTAATCCACAAGGCAATGGCCAATAATCCAAAAAACAATGGAAACTTGCGCCAACAAATAAGTCCATGAACCAACTTAAATCCACCAAGCCAAACTGTAATATAGACACAACAGGTCACTTGGCAAAAGAAGTTCAAAAGAAGGGGTGCAAAGTCAAGCAGGAAGCACCAGAAACAAACACACACAGTCATAAATCAAACATGTTCCCAGAAATACCTCCCTCTGCCTGCCATGATAAATAGCTTTCCAGTGCAGCCCATCAAGACAGGCGGGCCTTCTCCCAAACAATCTGGCAGATCTCTGTTGCTCTTGTCTTTTCTCTGCCCTGCGTGCTCTCGGATCTACCATGGAAGGCAGCTCCTCCTCCTCTTCACTGACTGTCTGCCCCTGAAAGCTCTCCCCAGCCGAAGCCCCCCGTAAATCTCTTTTGGCTGGCTGTTCAGAGTCATTGATTAACCCAATTCCTGATATGCCAGGAATGAGCTCATCCTCCCTTGAGTCGACCTCCAAGGAAGAATCTGAGGAGTCATCCAAGGGGGACATCACATAAGATTATGTGAGGACAAAGAAGAGAAATTGAATTTTTAGCCTGCATCAACTGAGTATAATGTCCAAATCATGGAAAGAATCTATCCACTTGACAGGCATTCTTCGACTTACAATCACAATTAGGACTGGAGCTTCTGTCACTAAATGATGCAGTCCTTAAATGAGTCACCACTTGACTGTGCCCAATTTTACAACCTTTTCCAATGTAGTCATTAAAACGAATCTGGCTTCCCGCATTGTCTTTGCTTGTTAGAAGTTTCCCTGGGAAGATTGCAAATGGGGATCACATGACCCCGGGAAGCTGTGATCGATGTAAATGCTTGCCAGTTTCCATGGGCCCAAAATGCTGATCATGTGACTGTGATGACGCTGCAATGGTTGTAAGTGCGAGGACCAATTGTAAGTCATTGTTTTCAGTGCCATCGTATCTTTTAACGGCCACTCAACAAATGGTTGTACACAGGGGTGAAATCTACTTACCTTCCCAACCGGTTCAGAAGTGCATGCGCAGACCCTCTGCACATGCACAGAGGGTAAAATACAGGTTACTTCCTGGTTAAAATTTCCTGGTTAAAACCAGGAAGTAATGACTGGTGGGTGGGTGGAGCCTCGCTCCGCCATCGCTACCGGTTCTCTGAACCACTGGCCACCATCGCTACCGGTTCTCCGAACCACCGGCCGCCATCGCTACCAGTTCTCCGAACCACCGGCCGCCATCGCTACCAGTTCTCCAAACCACCGGCCGCCATCGCTACCGGTTCTCCGAACCATCAGCTGCCATCGCTACCGGTTCGGCTGAAACGGGCACATTTCACCCCTGTTTGTACCTTGAAGACTAGACTACCTGTGTTCTGCTTTAGTCAGGCTGGGATATTCCATTTCAAATTTAGTTTCATTAAGTTCTTTCTGTTTTAAAGGAAGGAAATAAAGCATCCCATCCATCTGGTAGCTAATACAGGGAGTCCTCGACTTACGCCCGCAACTGAGCCCCAAATTCTCATTGCTAAGCAAGACGTTTATTAAGCGAGTTTTGTCCCATTTTACAACCTTTCTTGCCACTTCGGTCAAGTGAATCACCGCTGTTTTTAAGGTAACACCACGATGGTTAAGTGAATCCGGCTTCCCCATTGATTTTTTACTTGTCAGAAGGTGACAAAAAGGGATGACGTGACATTGCAACCGTCACAAATACGAATCAGTTGCCAAGTATCCGAATTTTGATCACGTGATTTGGGGATGCTATACGGGTCGTAAGTGGGAAAAAGAAGTCACTTTTTACTGCTGTTGTAACTTTGAATGGTCACTAAATGAATGGCGGTAAATAGAGAACTACCTGTACTTGCCGTTCTCTTTGTATCTTTCCTAATTTCCTTATCCCCTCTCTTTTTTGCCATATAGGGAAGTGTGGGTCAACCAGGCCTTCCGGGGCCTTTGGGACACAGAGGAGTGGCTGTAAGTATTGTGTTGTTCCAAAACAGAACAAATTAGGTTCCATCATCACCCAAAACTAAACTTGCATTCTGCCAATGTTTCAAATCGAACACCTGCTGCTTGGTTTTCCTCCAAGTCACACACACACACACACACACACACACACACACACACACACACAGCCCAAACTCCCAACAACCCTGGAAGCCTTCTTTGAAAGGAAATCATCAGTTGTTGGGTTTTTTTTTTTGAAAACGGGCTGGTACTTGCCCAAATTGTAATTGCTGTAAATGGGAACTCTAATGGAAAATTATGTATTATGGACAGGTTCATAGGTTCCTGTCCTGTGAAAAGGACAGGAATTGCTACAGAAATGGGCTCCTTCCAATAGACCAAGAGAGTCACTTGTGTTCAGAGAAATAATTGTGCCTGTAATTATTGCCGAATTTCAAAACGTGGCTTATTTTCCTAGGCTGGCAAGAGCTTCTAAAATGATGCCAGGGCATTGTGAGAGGATAGTTGGTGGAGTAATTAAAGACACTGGAATAAAAAAAAACCCTTCTGTCTTAGACATGGAAACCATACAGGTGACCTTCGGCCAGCTCCTCTCTCTCTCACCCCTGGAAGAGAAAAAGACTTTCTGAAAATGAAAACTTAGTTCTTGTAGACCAAGGGTGTCCTACCTTGACAACTTTTAAGACTTAGGGACTTCAATTTCCAGAATTCACCAGGTAACCAAGGGAAAATTCACCAGGTAACCAAGCCTGTGTAGCGTAGGGGGCTAATGCCTCCTACTAAAGGCAGCAATTAACACCAGCTGCCTGTAATTTCTCTGAGTTCAATCCTAGCCAGGCTCAAGGTCGACTCAGCCTTCCATCCTTTCTAAGGTGGGTAAATTGAGGACCCAGTTTGTGGGGGCAATAAGCTGACTTTGTATAAATATACAAAAGTATGAAGGCTATTGCTTAACGCATTGTAAGCCACCCTGAGTCTCCGGAGAAGGGCGGCATATAAATCAAATTAAAAAAAAAAAAAAAACTGGGACTTGAAGTCCATAAGTCTTAAAGTTGTCATGGTTCAGGAGTCACCAAGCTTTCAGACCTCAGGGACCACTATATTCATAATTTTAAATCCCATGGACCACTAATATGATCTGCCTAATGACTGGCTGGGTGGGCATGGCTAGGTGGTCATGTGACTGGGTGGGCATGGCCAACTCAATGTCACTCACCTCGAGGAGTGCCTCGCCAGCCTCTACTCGCCCCTCCCCTCCCAGCCACTCCTCTCCAGCCCACCTGGGCTCCTTAGGGCCCCAACAGGAAGCAGTTGTTGGAGCTAAGCAGCCACCATGAGAAAGAGTTGGCAAGCAGTTCAAATTGCATCTGACTGAGAAATAGGCTCAGCAGAAGCACCTCACTGAGGACTAGGAGCATAGGCTTTCCAAGCAGAGGGAAGACCTGCAGGAATGCACGGCCAGGTACCAGTGCCTGAAGGCTCAGTGGGCTGAGATGGTCAACCAGTTCCAGGCCATGAGGCAGTCCCACTGGAACGAGGCCCTCCGGCTCTTCGCCACCAGTGACTCTTCCCTCCAGCCTTCACCCAAAGCCCTACATCAGGAGGCTGAAGCAGACCCCAAGTTGGAATTTCTGCCCCCCTCCGACTCACACAAAAAAACCCCAAAGGGGGAGACTCTGCAGCAACACAAACATTCATTGCACGTATCCGGCCCAGGGGTTGTAATTTAAGAACCCCTGATTTAGTGCAATATAAAAAATGCAAATCATTTTTCTGAGGACCACCAAAATTTTCTCGCAGATCACCAGTGGTCCATGGACCACCAGTTGGTGACCGCTGCCATGGTTGGACGCCCCAATGTAGACACCAAAAGTCAAGATTGATTTGAAGGCAATGACAGCCAGTTTGGCATAGTGATGGTGATCCTGGACTAGAAACCAGGAGGCGAGAAGGTCTTCTCCTGCCTTAGGCCCAAAGCCAGTTGGGTGGCCTCAAGCCAATCACCCTCTCTCAGTCCCAGAAAGGAAATAATGGCAAACCACTTTGAAAATCTTGCCAAGAAAACTTCAGGGACTTGTCCAGGTAGTTACCTGGAATCAAGTCTGGCTTGAAGTGAGCTTCTCATCTGATGCCATTTTGCAACAGTGCCCCATTCTCAAAAGAAAATGATTCCGGAGCTTGTAATTGGCTTCTCTGCAACCAGATCATTGAAGGAATCATCCTATAGGAAGACTTGTGTAGACCAGGGGTCTGCAACCTTAAACACTCAAAGAGCCATTTGGACCCATTGCTCACAGAAAAGAAAACACCAGGAGCCACAAAACCCTTCCCGTGCCTGACTATTTCTTGAGCGCCACAAAACTAGCATATGTAAACATTCTGTTTTCTTCTGAAACTTTTCTTTTCTTGGATTTATCCATGGTTGGCCTACCAGGGGTTGAAAAGCTCAATAAATCATGTGCCGGCAGGTATCGCACATTGGCAGTTGTGACGCATATTTTGAGTGACAAGGAGCCGCATCAGAGGGGTGAAAGAGCCACATGCGGCTCCAGAGATGCAGGTTGCTGATCTCCTGATGTAGACCAAATAAATTGGATTTTTCCAAATTATGGAAGGACATAATTAAGGGAGGGGGGGCATGAGAGCAGTATTCCAGTATTTGAGAAGTTGCCACAAAGAGGAGGGGGTCAATTTATTCTCCAAAGCACCAGGGGGCAGGACAAAGACACAATGGTTGGAAACAAATCAAAGAGAGAAGCAATCTGGAATTAAGAAGAAACTTCACAACGGTGAGGACAATTAACAAGTGGAACAGCTTGTTGTGGGTGCTTCATCATGGGAGGTTTTTAAGAAGAGACTGGAAAGTCACTTGTCTGAAATGATACAGGGTCTCCGGCTTGAGCAGGGGGCTGGACTAGACGACCTCCAAGGTCCCTTCCAGCTCTCTTCGAATTCTGATATTTTCTTCTCTCCCCAAAGGGTTTGCCAGGCACTCCTGGGAGCAAAGGTGGTCCTGGAGAGAAGGTATGGACTTGAGCCTCTTCCTCTCCTTGTTATTTGAATTATTAGCTTATTTTACCTCTTCCAAGCACTTCTGGTGAATTGGGAACGGATGATGTGCATTTTCTTCTTAATGTCTTCCTAGGGCGAACTAGGAATCCGCGGCCCGTCAGGCTTACCTGGGCCATCTGGAAAAATTGTAAGTAAAAGAGAGTGTAAGGATTGCCTCTCCTTCCAACTTAAGAAAGTAAAAACTCTTGAAATGTAGTATTTCAAAAGGACCCTTTTATTAAGCAGAAGTGACAGCAATGGATTCAGAGCAAGGTCTGAATACCCTTAGGCAAGACAAGTAGGATTAAAGCAGTAGAGACTCCTCCCTTTAGCCAGAATGCAGATTTTATCCAATACACAAGTGTGAAGATGTTTTCTTTACCAGCTTCCCTGAGAACCGATAAGCATGCATTCCAACTGCTATCCTCTGTTATCTTTTAAAGTGAAACAACCCACATGGCCGTCATAAACATTCCTCTACGTTAAGGGGATCTCAGGGCTCTTTGGCGCCAGGATATAGGTTGTAAAATATCTGTTGACACAGGCAATGCTAGTAAATCGAATCCAAGTCTCCCCCTTCTCCCAATTGAATGGCAGTATCACTTTTAGGGATCTGACAGAGACTTTCCATCTCTTTCTCTCTTCTATCAACCGCGTTTCAAGAGCATTGGGAAAAAAAATTCTTTTCATTGTCTTTCTTGTTTCCTACATCTTCCCCTCTTTTTTTTTGCATTATTCATCTTTTTCTTTCTTTTCTTTTTTTAACCAAGATGTATTAGTATTAGTATTCCCTATATTATTATTATTATTATTATTATTATTATTATTATTATTATTATTATTATTATTATTATTACGCTCTGATGCTAAGGAGTTCTACTCCCCCTGCCTATCTCAAAAGAAATCTGTTCCAAATGCAAAACACAAGCAGAGGAGAGGAGTTTCACTTTCAGTTTTACTTTCACAGCAGCAAGCAGCTTTACTACAGAACAGTTGAGCTGAGTCATACCCAGCCTCCTTCCGACCTTGTTCACACAGCAAATACTGTTTGAGTTTCCAAACACCCCTCAACTCTCTCACACACTGACAGGATGCTAGCCAGATGAATACCAATGGATGCTGTGGGCTGGGACATTTTACTCCCCCTCTCCCTCTGTTCCAACTGCCAGTTACTTTATATTAATGCACTCTGATGCTACGGAGTTACACGTTCTACATTAAGTTTTAGGCTGCAAGTGTCAATTTATCAAGCCCCAGCACATAGTTTTGTAGTGAAGCACAGGTGTCCAGCTAATTGCAAATAATTTTGTCTAAGTTGGAGAATAGTAAAGTTGAAAAAAGGAAAAACCCCAGAAGTTCAGATTGGCTGGCCAAGAGGGTCTAAAGCAGAAAGTCTCTTTAGTAATAAGCATGTGATTTGCCATTACGTTCATTTAGGCTTTAAAAAAAAATTCCTAATACAGGTAGTCCTCGACTTACACCCACAATTGAGCCCCAAATCTCTGTTGCTAAGTGAGACAGTTGTTAAAAAATTTTGCCCCATTTTACGACCTTTCTTGCCACCGTTGTTAAGTGAATCACTGCCGTTGTTCAATCAGTTATTTATTTATTTATTTATTTAAATTTGTATATGAACTGTTTGTCAAAGGAGAAAATGAGTCACTTTTTAATAGTGTTGTACACTCTTTCTTTTATCCATATTAATAAATATTATTATTTTATATATATATATATATAAGAACTATTCAGATCATTTAGCCCAAGCCAGCTAAATGTTTACTGTCCAAAGACATCTTCATATCATCTTTCTTGTCTATAAACATAGATCTAAAGGAATTCAAGAAATAAATTCTTGGAGTTTGGTCAATTCCCTGGCTGGGGAAGAAAGTCCCAGGCTCCGCCTGGCATTCGCTGGTTGTTTCAAATCCTCCCCCCCAAAAGGATGCCTCTGATGCCTGCACTCACAATCGCTGCCAGAAGGGGGAACCGTTGCTCTATGAAATAATACAAGCCAGCTAGCAAAGGCCACCAGCTGTGCTGAGCTGAACAAATCCTGTGTAAATAACTTTGACTGACTTTCATAGCATGCATGTTTTTCTTTGATTCTGTATTTCTCCTGCCACAGTTTTTTGCAGCAAAAGGCTACATATTTTTTTCTTTTGTTCTTCATCGCCTCTTTTAGGGAGAGCCGGGACCACCAGGAGCAGTGGGTCTTCAAGGCATCGCTGGTGTGAAAGTGAGTCTGCAAAGAATTGTAGGCTTACAATACTTACCACTCTACTGTTCTAATATTCCAAAATTTCCCCTGCGAGGTGAAGACTTTCTTGCATCATGTTTGTGGGCAATAGAGAGTGGATTTCAGTTGTCTGTTTAATTTTCCAGAAAAGTTTGGTTTTTTTCTAAGACTTTTGTGAGGTGTTCCATCCTCTCCTCTTAAGATACAATGTTCTTCTTGGAGATCCTGATCTTCTATTCAGGCTAGAGTTACTGTGAGTTACAATGGTCCTTGAAGGATGGAATGGCAGTTTTTGCCTCTCTCATCTTGGCTCATGTTGGCTGGGGTTTCTGGAAGGTGTAGTTCCACCCTTTGGGGGGGAACTTAGATTCCTGAACCCCTGTTTTATGTGGAAAACTGAGAGTGAATGGCGAATTGGACCTCCTGATTCAGTCTTTCAAGGTAGACTCAACTAGGAAGTCACGCCTGTTAATAACTAATTTTATTACCAAGTTATAGAAAGAGAATCTTGCAAGCAGTGATGAAATCCATTTTTTTACTACTGGTTCTGTGGGCGTGGTGTGGTGTGGCTTGATGGGCATGGCAGGGTAAGGATATTGCAAAATCTCTATTCCCTCCCCACTCCAGGGGAAGGATATTGCAAAATCCCCATTCCCACCCCACTCCAGGGGAAGGATACTACAAAATCCCCATCCCCAGAGCCTGGATAGCTCAGCAGACTAATGCACTGTAATTTAACTCCAGCTGTCTGCAATTAGTAAGATCGAATCTCACCAGGCTCAAGGTTGACTCAGCCTTCCATCCTTTCTAAGGTAGGTAAATTGAGGACCCAGTTTGTGGGGGCAATAAGCTGACTTTATAAAATATACAAAAGTATGAAGGCTATTGCTTAACGCATCATAAGCCGCCCTGAGTCTCCGGAAAAGGGCGGCATATAAATCAAATTTTAAAAAAAAAAATCCCTCCCCACTCCTGGGGGAAGGACACTGCAAAATCCCCATTCGCACCCCACTCTGGGGCCAGCCAGAGGTGGTATTTGCCGGTTCTCTGAACTGCTCAAAATTTCCACTACCGGTTCTCCAGAACCTGCTGGATTTCACCTCTGCTTGCAAGGCTGAATATGGTTCCCCCTCTGTCTTTGAGAGGAAAGGAGGGGCTTGTCTGAGTCACTTACTCAGATTGCAGTTCTAGTCCACACTCAGATTTTTCCTTATCTGACTGTTGTCTTGGTTGCAGTCTTCCTCCTATTCCTCAAGGTTATTCCTTCTGCCCATGACCACCTGATCTTCCATCCTCTCTTTTGCAGGGAGATCGGGGCGAGAGGGGGTCTACGGGACCTCCAGGTCCACAGGGAAAAGTGGTGAGTATATGAACCCAAACAGGTCCCCTTTTCTTCCTGCCAAGAAAGAAACAGAGATTCTTGGAAAGCCCAACTCCTTAAGCAATCAGATGGAAATTTTTCTTTGTCTTTTCTTTTTACCATGGATGAAATATTTTTTGTAAATAAGGTGGATACAGCCTATGTCAATCATCAGTGCCGAATTGCCTGATAGTAAGGTAAAGGTTCCCCCATGTATGCATGCTAGTCATTCCTGACTCTAGGGGGCGGTGCTCATCTCCTTTTCTAAACTGAAGAGCCAGCGCTGTCTGAAGATGTCTCCATGGTCATGTGGCCGGCATGACTAAACGCCAAAAGTGCACAGAACGCTGTTCCCTTCCCACCAAAGTGGTCCCTATTTTTCTCCTTGAATTTTTTACGTGCTTTTGAACTGCTAGGTTGGCAGAAGCTGTGACAAGTAACAGGAGCTCACCCAGTTACACAGCACTAGGGATTCGAACTGCTGAACTGCCGACCTCCTGATCGACAGTATTGCCTGATAGTAGGGCCAGCTATATTTAAGGCAAGAAGACTTAGCTTGCTAATTGTTTAGCTTTCTCTAACCCTATGAAAAGAGCCTGTTTTCTGTAGTGGTGAAGGCATCAGCTCAGAAACTGGGAGTGCGTGAGTTCTAGTTCCACCTTAGGCACATGCAGTACCTAGCTGGGTAACCTTGGGCACGCCCAGGGCCGGATTTTCCTATAGGCTAACTAGGCTTCAGCCTAGGGCCTCAAGATCAAGAGGGGCCTACATTCAAATTGTTAGCAAAATTAAAATTACACTATTCTAAAAACAGTGAACACTAAAACACTGAACCGAAAAAAATGGGAGGTGAAAGGGCCTCATAAGTGGAATAGCCTAGGGCCTCTTTTCATCTAAATCCGGCCGCACGCCACTCACTTTCTCTCAGCCCTAGGAAAAAGACAATGGCAAACCAATTCTGAAAGTCCTTGCCAAGAAAACTATGGAAACTTGTCCAATCTCCCCAAAACTGGACCCAACTGAATGGAACAAAAATTTACGAAAATCATCTTACTCTTGGAGGACACCCTTATATTCGGAAAAAATGAAACCAGCCATGACCAATGCAAAGATTCATATTGCAAAGATTCATATTGAATTTAATGAATTTAATCTAATGAATTTAGATCCTTTACATCATTCAAGTTGCAAAACAGAGAGGCTACTGGCCACGTCGGACTTCAGCGCTATCTCCCCCGCCCTCAATTTATGGCTTTAGTGTGTATCCACCAGGCAGGGTAGAAGTTATTGCTGTTTAATTAACAACACTTTGCTTTTATGAATTGTATATCTTTCAGACAGCCAGTGAAAGTAGCTAAGCTATGTCGCATAAAATCTTTGCTAGCTATTCTTTCGTGGCCCGCAGATACAGTAAAACTTTGATTTTATGGCCCAACTGGGAGGGAAGGATGCATTAAATCCAAATACATACAATCTACAGACATTATCTGGACTGATTCACCAGAATTTGTTCTTTGGCAAATTCAGTTTTGTCCCTTCCATCCTATTCCATCCCCTCAAAACCTATTGAGAGGGGTCCCTTGGCGCTCTCTGAGCTTAGTTGTTTCCTTACAGAAGTTTCATTACCCAAACTAGGTAAGATCATCAGTTCTAGAAGGGAGTGGGGTTTGCTCTCTATATACAGGTGCACTGATGATGTTACCTAGTTGGGTGATGAAATGCCTGCCAGAAAACAAGAAAGCTCAGAGAGCACCAAGGATTCCTCATTTCAACCATGAGCTACAAATATTCTCCTTTATTGATTAAAATCCATTGCGTGAAAAATTCAGGCTTTATTGTAGGAGCAAGAGACTGTTTGGATATGTGTGTCTGTCTTTGTTCTTGTCTTCTTTTTTTCTGCCTCCCATTTTCCTTTTTCTTTTTTCTCTTTTCTTTTAGGGCCCTAAAGGAGACCAGGGGCCCCCTGGAATTCCAGGGCCACAGGGACTTCCAGGAGTTAAAGGCAGCAAGGTAATATTTTGATCTTCCTGACCTGAAGTCAACATTCTGTGATCAGCAACGGTCAATTTAAAAGCTCTGATTTAAAAAAAAAAACACTCTGCAAGATTTTTGTCTTTGCAGTCCCCATTTTAATGATAGTCATAGGGTACAAATAAGCAATCAAATCATATTAGGAAACAGTCAATATAAATCGTAAGGATACCAGCAACAAGATTACAGTCATACAGTCGTAAGTGGGAGGAGATGGGTGATGGGAATGATGAGAAGATTAATAGTAGTGTTGACTTAGTGAATAGTTTGACAGTGTTGAGGGAATTATTTGTTTAGCAGAGTAATGGCGTTCGGGAAAAAACTGTCCTTGCGTCTAGTTGTTTTGGTGTGCAGTGCTCTATAGTGCCGTTTTGAGGGTAGGAGTTGAAACAGTTTATGTCCAGGATACGAGGGGTCTGTAGATATTTTCCCAGCCCTATTTTTGACTCATGCAATATACAGGTCCTCAGTGGAAGGCAGGTTGGCAGCCATTGTTTTTTCCGCAGTTCTAATTATCCTCTGAAGTCTGTGTCTGTCTTGTTGGGTTGCAGAACCAGAGAGGAGGAGATGCTGCTTAGAGAACAGATTTGTTTTTCTTTTAACAATGCTGTAATCCCTTGCATCAGGGTGGAGTCAGAGCAACTGAACGGAGCTCAAGCGTTTACTGGCTGGATGCCCTTCCTGGCGCCTATGTGGAATTTACAACACACAATTACTCATTGCACCCAAAGAGAGAAATATCTGCCGCTACCTAGGATCAAACTCACAGCCTCCTGATTGTGAGGCGAGAACCCTGCCTCTAAGCCACCACGCTGCTCTGCCTTGAGAACAGATAAGAGAGGGAATAACCCACGCTGCATAATGGGTGGAGAAAGAGGGTCAAAAAGAAGACCCTTCCTAAGTTCTCGGGCTCCAAAGGTGATTTGTACTTGCAATATTCTGTTTATACAGCCTTACAGTAAAGTACAGTTAGCTGATCTGGTTGTGGTTGAGGGTTTGTTCTCCAAGCTCGTGGTTTGGTTCCTGAACATTTCATTACCAGGCTAGGTGACATCTTCAGCGGAATTTAGGGGGTGTCAGTGTCATTTTACTTCTGTTTATAAGGGCTTCAGGTGTGGGTGTGTCAAGTGAGGGTCTTGTGGTGAGTCATCAGTGAGTCTTGTGATGGGGAGGTGTCATTGCGAGGTGAACTGGTAGTGGGGCAGTGGTAAAATCCAATTTTTTTTACTACCGGTTCTGTGGGCATGGCTTGGTGGGCGTGGCAAGGGAAGGATATTGCAAAATCCGCATTCCCTCCCCACTCTGGGGCCAGCCAGAGGTGGTATTTGCCGGTTCTCCGAACTGCTCAAAATTTCCGCTACCGGTTCTCCAGAACCTGTCAGAACCTGCTGGATTTCACCCCTGTGGTGGGGATTGCGTGGGTTGTTTGAGGGTCGGTGCTGTCTCTGGTTGGCTGTGCGGTTGATTTGGAATCTGAGGGGTTCGTAGGTTGGTTGTAGGTCAATGGGACCTGATGTAATCTCCTTATCAGAAGACACATCACAAAACCCATCACAAGACTCACTGATGACTCACAGCTGGCTCGTTCTAAAACCCTCATTTGACATACCCACACCTGAAACCCTTATAAACAGAAGAACACAGACACCCCCTAACCTCCATTGAAGTTGTAACTTAGTCTGGTAACAAAACATTTGGCAACCAACCCACAAGCTTGGAGAACCCATCCTCCTCCTACAGATATTTGTCATCTGGTTGTTTCTTCTTACCCGATCTAACTGGGAAGGCTTACATCTTTCATTATGCCGCTGCGGGTTATGTCCTCTCTTATCTGACTATTTCCTTGGCAGCATCTCTTACCTCCAAGGCAGTGGTGGGTTGCCCCCCGGTTCGGACCGGTTTGCAGGAACCGGTAGTAAAACTGGTGGGAAGCATCGCCCATTGACCCAGACGTCATCATAGGTGATCTGCGCACGTGTAGAAGAGCATGCATGCACGAGAGCAAAGCAAGCGCAGGCACGCGGGCACGATGCAAACTGGTAGTAAAGGTAAATAGAACCCACCCCTGCTCCAAGGTCATTCTCATATAGCATTATATTACTTTGGGCTGTAGCTCTGCCTACTCCTTTATTCAGCCCTACCACCATCGGCCTACAAGGCAGTTCTTAACACTCTTGGTCCAATGAGCCAAAAAGTGGCTTGTCCTGATCTGGATGACATTGAAGTTGATGGCCCAGAATAGAGACTTGGATTGTTAATTAGAATGCTGCTAGTAAGAACAATATAAGAACCTTGTGGGAAGCGATGGCAGCCGATGGTTTGGAGAACCGGTAGCGATGGCGGCGCGAGGCTCCACCCACCCGCCTGGTCGTCGTTACTTCCTGGTTTTAACCAGGAAGTAACTTGGTTTTTACCCTCTGTGCATGTGCAGAAGGGTTTGGGCATGCGCAGGGGGTCCAAGTGGGAACGTGATGTGCGCAAGCGAAGCTAGCATGCGCACAAGGTGCGTGCATTTCCAAAACGGTTGGGAAGGTAAGTAGATTTCAGCCCTGTTGTGGGATCCGAATTATTTGGTTTTCTGTAGTAGCCAACCAGGTATCCATTGAAATCCCATAACTGGCATAGTCTAGTCCCGTGATGGCGAACCTATGGCACGTGTGCCACAGGTGGTACGTGTAGCCACAGCAGTGGACATGCGAGCTCAGCTCATGCGCGCTGGCCAACTGATTTTCGAGCCTTCTGGGCCCACCAGAAGTAGAGAAACAGGTTGTTTCCTGTCTCCGGAGGGCCTAGGAGATGGTGGGGAAGGCCTGTTTTTCTCTCTCGCCACTCTAGGAGTCTCTGGAGGCTGGGGACAGCAAAAATCACTTCCTGTCCAACCAGAAGTTGGGAAGCGGGCCATTTCTGGCCACTGGAGGGCCTCCGGGGGTGGTGGGGTGGGGTGGGGAAGGCCGTTTTCACCCTCCCCAGACTCATAGAGAGGCTCTGGAGCCAGGTGAGAGAGAAAAACGGGCCAATCAGGCCATCACGTGTTGGGAGTGGGGGGAGGGGGCCATGTGCGCATGCGCAGGGGACATAGAATTATGGTGTGGGCACATGAGCACATGACCCCCCCTCCCTCCTGGCACACAATGGCAAAAAAGTTAGCCATCACTGCTCTAGTCATTCCCAAATGATATTGGTCATGATTAGATTATCTGGTTTTCCTGGATATTCAATTTGGGAATTGTGTAGTCCCAAACCATCTGAAATAAACCCATTGAAAATCTTCTCAGAGTGCTAGATTCCACATCTTCTAAATTTCATATTTTCCCCTTTTCTTCTCTGTAGGGCTTCCCGGGAAGAAGTGGATCCAAAGGCGGCATTGTAAGTACATCTGTTGCATTTTTTCCTCCCCTTTTAATCATCGTTACTACATAGCTACCCTAGTGAAGCAACTAGCAATTTATTGCCTACTCTTTTGATCATATTTTATTTCTTTTAAGTTTTGTTCTGGCGGTGCCTTCAGTATAAAATATTCCCTAGGCAGCTAACAAAACATACAAAGAGTTATACAATTAATCCATAGAAATCAATGGAGAAACAGCAGCAGATGCAGCCTGGTCAATAACTATGAAATAAATAAGGAAAAACAGAAAGATTTCTGTTAGCTCAGAGAGTCTCGGCACATGCGGGCAAGTGGAAAGATTAAATGGCCTGGGATAACGGAGAAAAACGGGTATCAAATTCTCACAACTGCAGCTCATGTTCCTAGAAGCAAGATTCACACGGGCTTCACACAAGACCAACAATTTGGGGTTAGAATACAGAATCTCGAGAAGTGAGATAAGAACCCTCCAGCTTTCTTTTATTAGTGCATTTATTAAGACAGGATTTCTCCGAAGCTTTTCAAAGTCTTTTTTTCCCCAGGCAATCTTCATGATGAGCTAAGAATCTGTTTTTGCAAAAAAAATCAGCAACGTTTCCCCTCCGATCGGCTGATTATTTGAATCAGCTGCAGCTCAAATGGGCTCTATGATATGGATTAGGTGTGCTTCCTGCAGCCCTCCCCCCAGCATGCCTCCCCCCACCTCAGGATCCTTAAAATTACACTGCTGGTATACAATAAAATGGCTGAATTTTGGAGGTTAGCAGTTGACTCCTCTTCAGATAGGGAGGAAATGTAGCAGAAAGGAGCACCCTTCTACTTAGCCAGCCCCCGCTCCCAAAAAGTGGGCTGAATGAGCTTGACCCTATCAATTCCACCAGCAGATCTAAAGACGGACATGTATAAAAGGGGCACAGTCAATCATTGCCATGCCCACAATGTTATTTTCATTCTGTTGACTTGAAGCATCAGATCCTGTGGATGTCTCTGTCCAGAGGTCAAGCTATCTCCAAACTTAAAAATTAAGACGCATCTTCTCTCTGTTCCAGTAGATAGAGGGCTTTTCTTCATCTAGGGCAGAAGTCTTCAAACTTGACAGCTTTATGACTTGTGGATTTCAACTCCCAGAATTCTCTAGCCAACTATGCTGGGAGTTGAAGTCCACAAGTCTTAAAGCTGCCAAGTTTGAAGACCTCTGATCTAGGACTTTCCAGATCAGCCCTGGGCATTTTATGGTCCCCGGGCCACATTTGGCCCTTTGACTGTCCATGTCTGGTCTGTGTGAGGTTAATTAGAAATAAAAAATAAATAAGTGAGCTGCAGGAGGCAGGAGAAAAAGCCCAGTTGGATCCAGTTCTGCATAGTCACAGCACGCTCCTTCAGTTGGCTGGTGGTCGATAGAGGGTGAAGAGAGAAAGCACTTTTCTGTACCTGTGCAGCACTGCCCCCCCCCCCCTTTGCCTGGAGTAGCCTGACGAGGCAGTGGCAGTGGTCATTGCATAAAAAGACTGTGTTAGAGTTTGCAGCAATCCATCCAGCACACAAGTGAAGAATTCAGCAGGATTCATGTATAAAGAAACTTCTTTATATACAGTAATATAAAGCATGATGCATGTATACAATACCCATGCAGCAGAAACCAGAACCAGAACTCAGAATCCAGAAGCACAGAATCTATATAATCACAGAAGCAATAATGCAAGGACAAACCAACTAAGCCACACCCAGGCTCCAAACTGTCTGAGTCACCAAACAGTCCCCATTGGCTGACCTGTTGCCATGTCTATTCCAATTCATGAACTCTTATACACTGACAGACTGTTATTATGGCTTATTCTTCTTTTCTCATAGGGGAATCCTGGTGTTGAAGGCCTTTCTGGAGGAAAGGGGCAGAAGGTGAGAAGATCAACAGCAAAGTTTCTTAATCTCAGCCCTTTTAACAGGGTTGGACTTCAATACCCAGAATTCTCCAGCCAGCAGGCGGAAGTTGAAGTCCATCCCTCTTAATTATTAACTAGAAATTTCCAGAAGTGATTAAGAAAGGAAATAGGTGACTCCAGCATCCTTTCAAAGGGGCTGACTGTCATTTGAGTGAAAAAGGGCTATTCCCTTGGCTCCCAGAGCTCTGAACCTGCTGGAGACCATGTCTTACAGTCTCCTGATGGAGAGCTGCTATCTGGCGTGAATGTGGGTGATCCTGTGTCCGCTCCCTGTCCAGAGAGGAATTCTGAGAAGCTGGTTAATTTGCTAGCTCCTTGACAGAATAACAGAATAACAGAGTTGGAAGAGACCTTGGAGTTATTCTAATCCAGCCTCCTCAAACAGGAGGCCCTATACCCGTGATGGTGAACCTATGGCACACGTGCCACAGGTGGCACGCGGAGCTCTCTCCGTGGGCCCGTGAGCCGTCACCCAGCTCAGCTCCATCCTGCATGCACACATGCCTCCTGCCGGCCAGCTGATTTTCAAGTCTCTGCCACGCATGCGCAAGGGGGGGGCGCATACGGGAGATGCATACTCATGCTGAGGCCAAGGGGGTCATGCACGCATGCGGGGAGAGCAGGGGGGGTTCCCCACGGCCCATTTTTGGTCCCAGGTGGCTGCAGGGAGGCCTGCTAGGCCCAAAACTGGGTGGGGGGGTTGTACATGCATGGGTTGGGGTGGGGGAGCACTGGAGGTCATGCGCACGAGGGCAAGGAGAGGGTGGGGTGTTGCGTGTCAGAGCGGCAATCAGCCCCGTTACCTTGCGTGGAGTAATTGCCCTCATTTTGCGTTGGATCGTGACTTTTATCCTTCTGTATACTTTGATTAATAAACCGAAGAAACATTCTGTAATTAAACTCACACTTATTGTAAGAAAATAAAGACATCTCATTAATCTAAATTAGTTACATGTTGGCAAATATCCCAGCCTGGGACCTTCCCTGGCCGGAGAACAAAGGAAAATTTTCAGAAGTAAAAAAATGTGTACATGCGCAGTAGATGCTGATAAGGAATTTGGCAAACTACGGTAAGTCTGACAGTTCAGAAATAATAGCTCTGCTGGTAAATATAAAAACGCAGTGACATTGCGCATACATGCAAGGGGGCCGTAGAGTGGGGGGGGGGTGTTGGGCATTGCATTATGGGTGCAGGTACTTTTGGCACGCGATGACAAAATGGTTAGCCATCACTGTCCTGTATCATTTCAGACAAGTGGCTGTCCAGTCTCTTCTTAAAAGCCTCCAGTGATGGAGCACCGAAAGCTTCTGAAGGCAACTTCTGTTCCACTGATTAATTTTTCTTCCCCAGAAGTCTCAAAACCTCTTACCTATTTGGAGCCCCAGCTAAACATTTCTCTTTGTTCGTTATTTTTAGGGTGAATTGGGGGAACCTGGACCAAAGGGGCAGGTAATCATTTGCTATTATTTCTTATTTTGAACAGTGTGGTTTTATCTTGGGTATCCATATATATATAAATATGGAAAAATATATAATAACTTTTATGATTGGGGATGAGAAATAATCGTTCTTATGGGGAAAAAAGCTTGAAAAATGGGTTACTTATGCTAAGAACAAAATGATAATTTTGGTGGATCTGTAAGTTTATATAAAAAATAGTTTTTATATCTCTGTAGCTTATCCCTTGCATGCACTATATAATTACACTGTTTTACATTTTTAGCACCTTCAAATAGCAAAGAATAAAAAATTGATAATAAATGTTAAGGCAAACATCAGGCAATTTTCTTTAACATAATACAAAGCCACGTTTGTTACTCACTGGAAGATTTTTGCATCAATGATTTTTAAAATCTTTTTTAAGATCTTTGTTTTTTCCCCTTTCCTCTCAGGACGCCTTTCTCACTTTTAAAAATTATTGGAGGATCCCAAAAGAGTTTTTTGTTTATATGAGTTATACTTTTTGATATTTGCCGCATTAAAAATTAAAATGAATGCATCTGTTTCTACTTTTGCTTCTCACCGTTTGGTGGGATTTTAATACAGGCTGTGCTCAGTTAATGACTGTAATTGGACCCAGCAATTCACTTGCTAAGTGAAGAAATCCCATGACTATTTCAACTTACAATGACACTTCCAGCAGTTCCACTTCCGATTGTTAATTGAATCATGGGCACACCCACTGGGGAATTCTGAGAGTTGAAGTCCACACATCTTAAAGTTGCTGAGGTTAAGAACCACTCCTCTTGTCCTTTTCACAGCCAGGCATCCGTGGGGAGCCTGGTTTTCCTGGACCTCCTGGAGACATCGGAGCACCTGGAGTCAGAGGTTTCCCGGGACCGCCTGGCCCTCGAGGACCTAATGGGGAACGTGGTGTACCTGGAATGCCTGGGATGCGAGGTGCCCCGGTAAGTAAATGTCATAAAAATTCCATGTCGTGGTGGCATGCCATGACAGAGCTGGCCTAGCAGCAGTTAGATGGCTCAGTGGCTAAGACACTTGAGCTTGTCAATCAGAAAGATCGGCAGTTCGGCGGTTCGAATCCCTAGTACAGGTCTCCTGCGTGAGCAGGGAGTTGGACTCGGGTGAAATCCAGCAGGTTCTTACAAGTTCTGGAGGACCGGTAGTGGAAATTTTGAACAGTTCAGAGAACCAGTTGCAGAAATTTTGAGTAGTTCAGAGAACTGGCAAGTATCACCTCTGGCTGGCCCCAGGAGTGGGGTGGGAATGGAGATATTGCAATATCCTTCCCCTGGAGTGAGGTGGGAATGGAGATTTTGCAATATCCTTCCCCTGGAGTGAGGTGGGAATGGAGATTTTGCAATATCCTTCCCCTGGAGTGGGGAGGGAATGGGGATTTTGCAATATCCTTCCTCTGGAGTGGGGTGGGAATGAAGATTTTGCAGTATCCTTCCCTTTCCCCGCCCACCAAGCCACGCCCACAGAACTGGTAGTAAAGTAAAAAATTGGATTTCCCCACTGGTTGGACTAGATGACCTCCAAGGTCCTTTCCAACTCTCGTTACCGTTAACTATAAAATGTAAAGACTTGAAGTTCAAAATTCTTTATCCTGTGTGGCCGTTGAGGAGAATTTTAGGGGTTCATTTCCACACCCTCTGTAGGATGATGTCAACCTGGTATATACCTCACTACAGAAGAGTGAGATCTCTAAGATCTTTGTCTCTTTTAAGATCTCCTGAGGAGGTTTCATTATGGGCCTGTGCATGCGACTTCTGTCTTCTAATTAAGTATCATCATCTTAGGCCAGTGATAGCAAACCTTTTTGCCGTCGCCTGCCGAAAGTGTGGGGGGGAGCATGGGGGGCTGGCATGTGCATGTGCCCACACCCATAATGCAATGCTCCCCATGCGCACACACCCGTGCATGCACGCGCGACCTTCCTGTGCTGCCCTGCCCCTGTGCACGCACACATGACCCCCCCCACCCCCCGTGCCCCATTGTGGGCCTAGCAGGCTTCCCTGAAGTCTCAGGAGGCTGGAAACAGCCCATTTCCGGACTTCCGGTAGGCCCATTTTTCACCATTCCAGAGCCTCCGCGCATTTACCTGGCCACCAAAACAGCCACGTGGGGCCTCCTGGGAAGGGCAGGACAGCATGGGCATGCGTGCGTGTCTCCCGCATGCATGACAGAGGCCTGAAAATCAGCTGGCCGGCGGGAGGCGCGCCACATGCGACGGTGTAGCTGATTTAGGGCGACGGCTCGCGTGCCCACAGAGATGACTCTGTGTGCCACCTGTGGCACGCGTCCCATAGGTTTGCCATCACGGTCTTAGGCAGAATTTTTCTGGCATGGAATTGTGGCATGAAAAGGGGGAGTACCGCCCTTACTTGGGATACTTGTCAAAGATTAGTGTGTTACTGGTCTGACCTGGCCTTCCACTTGCATGGTGCCTCTTTCATTGGGTCACTCAACCCTTCCCCCTTCAGGGGTTCAGTCTTAGAGAGGGGTGCCCACTCCAACTTGGAACGAGTCCCCTGAAACGAGTCTGCTTTGGAAGAACTTTGATCCTTGACTTGTGAGAGCCATTTCATTACTGTGAAAAAAACCAGGCTGTTTGGCAGGTCTCTTCTGAGGTGCCTCTGCACAAGTCCCTTCTCACGGAGATAATCTGCTAGATGCAGAGACGCTCCTCCAGGCTGCCAGCATTTAAATGCAATTTCGCTTTCATGAAAGGCATTCTGGCGAAGCACCAGGACTACAAGCGGTGTAAGTGAAGGATCTTCAGGGGTAGGAAAAGATGGTTCTTAGCATTCCTCTTGAAACCATGTAAGCTGAAGTCAAGGAGCTTCCGCTTATGTGGTTGAAAGAGGAATGCTAAGCACCATAACTTCCTACTTCTGATTTTTTTGCAATTTTTTTATACTATAATCTATAGTAATATCTCTCTGTCTTTCTCTCTCCCTCTCCCTCTCCCTCTCCCCCTCTTTCTCTTTCTCTTTCTCTCTCCCTCCCTATCTCTGTCTCAGTCATCTCAATCATCTCTGTCTATATGTACAGTATATACTGATACAGATGCATATACATATACATATAAATACCATATTTTTCAGAGAATAAGTCGCACCTTTTCCCCCCCTAAAAGGGGGGTGAAAATTTAGGTGCGTCTTATACACTGAATGTAGCCCCGCCCACCCACTGGCCCCCACCCTTTGGCCTCTGCCTCCCAGCAATTTACCTCCTAGCAGCAAGCAGCAAGAAGAAACAGCCCGTTTCAGCTTCAGCACAGCCTAATTAGCACAAGTTGATTGGATCGGCCTCCCGACTCTCAGCTGTTTTGTACGGGCCTCTGCTGCTTGGTGCAAGGAGAATTGCTGGGAGCAGATTTTTTTTCTTGGGCTAATCAAGTTATGCTGAAAAAGAAAATGAAAGTAAAGCAGGTTATTTGCTGTTTGCTGCAAGGAGGCAAAATTGCTGAGAGGCAGAGGCAGATTTCTTTTTCTTGTTTTCCTCATCAAAAAAGGTAGGTGCGTCTTATAGTCCAGAGCGTCTTATACTCTGAAAAATACAGTATACATGTAACCTTATATACATGTAATCTGTCCCCTTCTGTTTCTTGGCAAGAATTTGGAAGCATTTTCCTACTGCTTCCTTTCCAGGGCTGAGAGAGAGTGCCTGGTCTAAGACCACCCAGTTGGCTTCAGTGCCTAAAGCAGGACTAGAATTCACAATCTCCAGCCTGGTGCCTTCACTACTCTTCTTCACTCTGCTGGCCTTGATATTGGCAGGAACATCCAATAATGGTCCATTCCCTACAGAAAGGAGGAAATGCCTTCCTTCTAGTTTTAATAGACGTTGTACACATTCCTCAGAGACTCTTCCCATCCTGCTTACAATCTTTTTGGATTGTTGCCTTCTGGCAGAAGATACAGAACAATTAAAACCCCGACGACACGTTTTCTGAATAGTTTTTATCCCAGAGCTATAATTGCACTCAACCATGAACTAAAGGGCCACCATCAGTGAGCTGTTGGACAGCATTACTTGGTCTGTTGTGTGGATGTTTGGGTGGTTTAGGGGTGGGGACTTTGTGGTGGGTGGGGATGTGTTTGGGGATTGTTATATATGTTGGACCTGGTCTTTGAGTGTTAAGTGAATTACATTGTATGGGTATACTGTGTATACATGTACAGTGACAATAAAGTTGTTGTTGTTATCATGTTTCCCCGAAAATAAGACCCTGTTTTATATTTCTGTCTTATATTTCTGAAATAAGTGCTTGGCCTTATTTTTGGGGAGGTCTTATTATTTTGGGGTGTGTGGAGCAAGATGGGGCTCCTCTTGCTGTCTTACCTGATTTCCAGCTGTGCGTTTTAATATTTTTGGGAAGGGCTTATTTTCGAGGGGGGAGGCTTATTTTAGTGCATGCGCTCAAAAGCCTTAGTGGACTTATTATCAGGGGATGTCTTATTTTCGGGGAAACAGGTTATTACTATTATTACTATCATTATCATTATTATCATCATCATCTATCCAGCATATAAATTTCCACTAAAAAGCATCTGTGGCTGAAGATTTTTCTGTGTGTGTGTCTCTCTGTCTCTCTCTCTCTCTCTCTCTCTCTCTCTCTCTCTCTGTGTATCTGTGTGTGTGTGTGCGGGTAGAGGTGGGGGGTGGGGAAAGGAATGACAGGCTCAAGCCCAGATGCTGGTAGGCAATTGAAGACTTAAAGCAGACACTGCTTGAGTATAATAAACTTGAAGCCTCCCTGCGGGGATCTCAGGTCCTGACAAACTGATTTAAGAGTGTTGTGGTTGCTGGCATTGTGATGTAGGAGAAGATCACAATCCTCGGCTTCTCTTCCGTTCTCCAGGGCAGGGACACCGGAGATCAGCATATTGTTGATGTCGTGATCAAGATGCTACAAGGTCAGTGTATCAAAAGGGCACCGCTGGCCAAACCACACGCTAACCAATGTGATGACCCAGGGCTAAATGGAAATTAAAGCTCATGAATCAAATACCACAAACTTGGAAGTGATTTATCCCTCTGGGCCTGGCACTCAACTGGAGACACATTTGGGGGCTGCAGCTGGGTTTCCTGATTGACGTTATGTGACATCCCTCGAAATGTGTGTCTTTTTTAGCATGTTTCATTGAAATGGGCTTGTGTGAACCTCCATCCTCGTGCTTAAAATCCATCCTCAACTCTCCCTAACTATAGCCTGAATTTTGCTCCATTGAAATTCTGCTGGCCAATTTTTAGTACCATCTAAGTCAGGATGGAGAACAAGGCCCTTTTATGTCTTGTGGACTTCAACTCCCAGAATTCCTGAGCCAGCCATTTTAATATGTAAGACTCAGGATCTAAAGCAGGGGTGGGGAACGATGGCCCTTTTATGCTTTGTGGACTTGCAACTCCCAGAATTCCTGAGCCAGCAGAGACAATTCCTGAGCCCAGGCAATCAATATTGCCTGGGCTCAGAAGCTAAGCAGGATCAATTCCTGAAGGAAGAACCATCAGGGAATACCGAAACTGTAGGCTAGATTGGGAAGTTGAATAAAGATATGTACCATGTTTCTCCAAAAATAAGACCCTGTCTTATATTTTTTTTGAACTTCGAAATAAACGCTTGGCCTTATTTTCGGGGAGGTCTTATTATTTTGGCTCTTCTTGCCATATTACCTGATTTCCAGCTCTGTATTTAAATATTTCCGGGGAGGGCTTATTTTCGGGAGGTGGCTTATTTTAGTACATGCACTCAAAAACCAGATTGGGCTTATTATCAGGGGATGTCTTATTTTCAGGGAAACAGGGTGTAACTGTTCCATGTTCATATCTTCCAAGTTCCCAGGAATCAAGCAGCAGTTGCAGAATACCTGATTACCTGTTTATGATTTAATCCATTTTCTGAATGTCTACTTCAGTAACTTGAATCATAAGCTAACGAACTAGCCGGGTTCGTATAAAACATTAATTTAGAAATCGTTGAACCGAATGAAAACTAATCCAGCTCATCATGTTGTGCAAATACAGCTGCTAGGATGGTAATTAATGCCGTTGTGTAAACACAGCTGTTGAGGAGCAAAGTACATTTGTGGAGAAACATGCCTTCACGGTCAGCCTCCTGAATTTGGGAAGGATGGTGGAGGACACCTGGGAGATGAAGCTTCTCTTTTCATCTTTGTCTTCCAGAACAACTGGCCGAGTTAGCTGTGAGTGCGAAAAGAGAAACTTTGGGTGGAAGCGGTATGATGGGACCACCTGGCCCTCCAGGGCCTCCTGGACCACCTGGCTCCCAAGGCCCCCATGGACATCCTGGTTCTCGTGGTCTTCCGGGAATCCTAGGAGCTGTTGGACAGATAGGCAACACTGGACCCAAAGGTAGGTAGAGGTCTTGGCATGGGAACTTCACGTAAGGTTTTGTTAACTGATGAGGGTTTAGAAGACGTAATAGACACCTGCAAATTTATTCCTGATCAATGTGAAGAACTTTATGCTTGAAGTTCCCAGAGCAGCCGTTAGAAAGAAATTACAAAATAGTCCATCCTAATACTTTAGGAAACATGTGGGTTCTAAATGAGGAATTCTTCCTTTGCCAAACCTTTCAATAAATCTTGCTAAAGAAGACTTAATTCATACTGGGAAAAGAATGACTCTCAGCTAGAGTCAAGTACCCAAAAGCTAGATACCTCATCTTATTGGATATTAACAACACCTGGAATTAATTGCCTAGAGCAGGGGTCTCCAACCTTGTCAACTTTAAGACTTGTAGACTTCAACTTCCAGAATTCCTCAGCCAGCTTTGCTTTGTTGAGGAATTCTGGGAGTTGAAGTCCACAAGTCTTAAAGTTGACAAAGTTGGAGACTCCTGGCCTAGAGAATCTTGCCAGGAACATCTGTTCAATACCCTAATATTTTGGATGGCACCTTTATCTTGGTGCCACTGAAAATTCATCCTGAACTGAATTCAGCCTCTACCACTTAGGACTCCACAGTGGATCCTCCTGTTCTCCCTTTTTCAGTCTCACACGCTATGAAAGTTTTGTTTTTTGTTATAAATCATGTTATTGGGAGTTGTCATCCCAGTAGAATTGCAGGATATCAGAAAAGGTTCCTGAAGTATTTTCTAAATAGAACCTGCATAATCCATCCAAGCACCAGGAACAGCTAAGGATTTCTATGAATTACGTCTTATAGGTCAGTTACTTAGAGATAAGGGCTAGTGTCAGCTCTTCGAGGTGGCTCTGATCAGACTCCACATTTTGGAATTATATGGATAAAGGCTATAATAACAGATTCTTACATCAATTTGGTGTAATGGTTAAGGAACCAGTCTAAGAAACAGAAGGTTGTGAGTTCTAGTTCTGCGTTAGGCACAATTCCAACTGGGTGACCTTGGGCCAGTCATTCTCTCTTAGCCCTAGGAAGGATTCAGTGGTAAACCACTTCTAAAATCATTGCCCTACATTGCTGTAGGGACTTGTCCAGGCAGTCATCAGGAGTCAGCACTGACCAGAAGCCACCAAACAAACCACAGAATCTTAAAAGCCTGGTTATTTTTCTCCTTTTCCCCCTATTATACTCCAGTGAATTAGGGTGGAGCCAACCTGAACTTCTTCCAAGTGTTTTCTCTCTGTCCTGGATTTATTTATTTATTATATTTATTTATGTATTTTGTCTAATATATTTATTAGATTATATATATAAGTATAAACCTAATTTGAATACATGAAAAGAGTATGTAAAAAAGGAATATTAGGACAGGGACAGAAGGCATGCTGGTGCTCTTATGCACGCCCCTTACAGACCTCTTAGGAATGGGGTGAAGTCAACAGTAGACAGCCTAAGGTTAAAGTTTTGGGGGTTTTGGGATGAAAGCACAGAGTCAGGCAGTGCATTCCAGGCATTGACCACTCTGTTGCTGAAGTCCTATTTTCTGCAATCGAGTTTGGAACCGTTTACCTTGAGTTTGTATTGATTATTTGCTAGTGTATTGTTGTGGTTGAAGCTGAAGTATTCATTGGCTGGTAGGACACTTAGCAGATGATTTTATGAGCTATGCTTAGGTCATCACGAAGGCAGTATAGTTGCTTTAGTTGGGCTAACTTTTCTAAGCCCAGAATTTCAAGTCTGGTGACATAAGATATTTTATTACGAGCAGAGGAGTGGAGGACTCTTCTTGTGAAATATTTCTGGACACGCTCAATTGTATTAATGTCCGATATGCAGTGCGGGTTCCATTTAAATGTTCCCTTTAAAACATGTTTTTATTTTGGAAACCCCTGCGGCTGCCTTTTATAATTGGAAAGAACTGGAAAGGAGGTCCAGTCAAACAGTAGATCTACAAAATGTGAATCTAATAAGAGTTAACATTTGTGGTCTCCTTATCTCACAGGAAAAAGGGGTGAGAAAGGAGACCAGGGAGAACCTGGCCGTGGACATCAAGGAATGCCAGGGCCTCCAGGCATACCAGGTGAGAGGATCCTTTGAGTTACCTTGAGAGAAACAGGCCTGTAAATTTGGGTTCCACTTCCAAGTGTGGAATAACTTCTAGAATTTGCAGTCATTCTCGCTAATCACTACACGGGATATCTTTGGAGGACATTCAGAGCACTCAGGATCACCTTTTAGGGGAGATGGGTGGCATAAAGATTAATAAATAAAATAAATAGCTGTAAAAAAGTTCCATCTCCAGACACTGTACAAAATAAACCACAGGTGGCTCTTTTGCAGTTTTAGAGAAAGCGCTGATATGTTTACAGCTATGGATTTGAGATCATAAAATCAGTGCAGTGTAACTCTCTCTTTATAGCATAGCAGTTTCCCTAGAGAAAGATTTTGTTTTCTCTTCACTGGGAAAGAGGAAAGGAATTGTTCAATCATTTTTCGTGGTGGGAGGGATGAAGGAGTTGCTGTCACAAAAAGGTCTGGAGGAGATGACTTGGGGGATGTTATACATCTTCATTTAGTTATGGATGCGATAGATTTTGTACTTACAAGAAAGGAGTAAAAGATCTATATCTGGAGAAGTAGAATAGTGGTAAGAAGAAATAATGGCAGAAGAGACCTCGGGCTACAGAAGCTCTTTGGTGATGTCTAGCTTCACTGCGATGTCTTCTACCCACCACTGCTTTCTAAATCGGGTCTCTAACCGTGGCAACTTTAAGATTTGTGGACTTCAACTCCCAGAATGCCTCAGCCAGATGGCTGTGGAATTCTGGGAATTGAAGCAGGGGTGAAATCCAGCAGGTTCTGACAAGTTCTGGAGAACCGGTAGTGGAAATTTTGAGTGGTTCGGAGAACTGGCAAATACCACCTATGGCTGGCCTCAGAGTGGGGTGGGAATGGAGATTTTGCAATATCCTTCCCCCAGGAATGGGAAGTGAATGGGGATTTTGCAATACCCTTCTCCCAGGAGTGGGGAGGGAATGGAGATTTTGCAGTATCCTTCCCCTGCCACGCCCACCAAGCCATAGCACGCCCACAGAACCGCTAGTAAAAAAATTTGGATTTCATTACTGAGTTGAAGCCCACAAGTCTTAAAGTTGCCAAGATTGGAGACCTCTGTTCTAAACAATTGATATTTATTTATTTATTTATTTATTTATTAAATTTCTATACCGCCCTTCTCCTTCCGGACTCAGGGCGGTGAACAGCCAATTTAAAACCAATACAATACAATAAATTAAAACGTACTAAAATCAATATAAATTTAGGCTGAAAATACGACCGAATAAAACTCTAAAAATTTAAAAATAATTTAAAAGATTTAAAAATAGGAGGGATCAGGCAAGTCCGGCAAGTTGGAAGAAATAAGTCTTCAAAGCCCGACGAAAGGTCCGGAGGTCAGCGATAGTTCTCAGATCTGGAGGGAGATCGTTCCAGAGGGTGGGAGCTACCACAGAGAACGCTCTCCCCCTGGGGGTTGCCAGCCGGCACTGTCTGGCTGACGGCACCCTGAGGAGGCCCTCTCTGTGGGAGCGAACCGGCCGGTGGGAGGCAATAGGTGGCAGAAGGCGGTCCCGTAAGTACCCTGGTCCTAAGCCATGGAGCGCTTTAAAGGTGATTACCAACACCTTGAAACGCACCCGGAAATCAACCGGTAACCAATGCAGCTCACGCAGGAGAGGTGTCACATGGGAGCGCCCTGTCGCTCCCATAATCCCCCGCGCGGCCGCATTCTGTACCAGCTGAAGCCTCCGGATGCATCCCAAGGGGAGCCCCATGTAGAGAGCATTACAGTAGTCCAAGCGAGACGTGACGAGCGCCTGAGTGACTGTGCGTAGGGAGTCCCGATCTAGAAAGGGCCGCAACTGGCGTATCAGGCGGACCTGACAAAAAGCTCCCCTGGCCACAGCTGTCGTGTGATCTTCCAAAGACAGCCGTGGGTCCAGGAGGACGCCCAAGTTGCGAACCCTTTCCGTGGGGGCCAATGATTCGCCCCCAATAACCAACGATGGAGTCAGTTGGCTATATCGGGACGCCGGCAGCCACAGCCACTCGGTCTTGGAGGGGTTGAGTCGAAGCCTGTTTCTCCCCATCCAGACCCGCACAGCTTCAAGGCACTGGGACATCACTTCCACGGCATCGTTGGGGTGGTCTGGGGTGGAAATGTACAGCTGAGTGTCATCAGCGTACTGATGGAATTCCACCCCAAAACCACGGATGATCTCACCCAGCGGCTTTACATAAATGTTGAACAGAAGGGGCGAGAGGACCGACCCTTGTGGCACCCCACACGCTAGGCGCCTCGGGGTCGACCGCTGCCCCCCTGTCAACACCGATTGCGACCGGTCGGAGAGGTAGGAGGAGAACCACCGCAGAACGGTGCCCCCCACCCCCAATCCCTCCAACCGGCGCAACATGATACCATGGTCGATGGTATCAAAAGCCGCTGAGAGGTCTAACAGCACCAGGATAGAGGAGTACCCCCTACCCCGGGCCCTCCAGAGATCATCCACCAACGCGACCAATGCCGTTTCGGTGCTGTAACCAGACCTGAAGCCGGACTGGAGCGGGTCTAAATAGACAGCTTCATCCAGGTACCGGGGGAGCTGCCGCGCCACCACACTCTCAACAACCTTCGCTAGAAAGGGAAGGTTGGAGACAGGACGATAATTTACCAAAACAGCCGGGTCCAGGGAGGGCTTCTTGAGGAGGGGCCTCACCACCGCCTCCTTCAAGGCAGGTGGAAGGACACCCTCACTCAAAGAAGCATTTATAATCTCCTGGAGCCAGCCTCGTGTAACCTCCCGGGAGGCCAGCACCAACCAGGAGGGACACGGGTCCAATAAACATGTGGTAGTGTTCAGCCTACCCAGGATCCTGTCCATGTCCTCGGGAGCCACAGGATCGAACTCAGCCCAGATAACACTCTCAAGACTGGGCTCAGTCACCTCGCCCGAACTAACCCAGTCAGTGGCCAGCTCATCCCGAATCTGAGTTATTTTATCATCCAGATATTGAACAAAATCCTCAGCACGTCCCTGCAAGGGATCCTCCCGCGCTCCCAGATGAAGGAGGGAGCGGGTCACCCTAAACAGGGCGGCTGGGCGATTATCTGATGACGCAATAAGAGCGGTGAAATAATTAGATTTCGCCGCTTTTATTGCCACTAAGTAAGTCTTAATATGAGCTCTTACTAGTGTCAAGTCAGATTCAGAGCGACTAGCCCTCCAACCACTCTCTAGGCGTCTTTTCCGGCGCTTCATCTCTCTCAGGTCCAGTTCTTGTAGAAACTGTTGGAGCTCTCAAGGGACGTCAGTGTACAGTCTGCATAGTCTCTTTTCCTGTCATGTCTTCTTTACCAGACCTGAAGCATTAGCCTTTAGGAGCTAGCTGGCCTCCAGTTTACATCAGCTTGGGTGTTAGATTTTGTTTGTTGCATGTCCAGGTCCTATTGTTCAGGTCTTCTTTCCTGAAAGGTGATGGCAGCAACTACTAGAACATGAATTTTGAGACTTCACCCAAGTCTTTTTAGGTGGTGATGGGGCCTTCAGAACTTGGAGAAGCAATAGTGGTTGTGGAAGGGGGCAAGGCACGCAATCATAAGCTGTACATTGTTTCATTTTTTCCAGGTCCCCCTGGTCAACCTGGTCAAGCTCTCAATGGCAAACCTGGAGAGCGAGGTGTTCCAGGTGCTCCAGGAGAAGCAGGACGTCCTGGTTTACCTGGGCCTTCTGGCCTCCCTGGGTTTTGCGAGGCAGTCGTCTGCCTTGGGGCCTCAGCCTCAGCTCAGCTAACTGAAGTCGGTTCTGTCAAAGGACCTTCATACTGAATGCTGCCAAGGGAAAGGGCTCCAGGGCTGACATCGCTGATTCGCCAGAAGCTTCACCACTTGCATTAAGCAACGAACACACCAGGACTGGGCCCAAAGAGATGTGAAAGCCACCAACCCAAAACCTCTTGACTAATGAGAAACCTTCGCTTGGATCTGAGCATCCACGCATATCTAGTCGCCTTTGTCGGTGAGAAGACCCTTGGATATTCTGAGTGGCACCAAACAGAGATTCACATACGTGCAAACATTGCTGGCATCTTGGATCAAGCTTGAGTTTCTCATTGAAGGGTTGCTTCTTTTTTAGTGATAAGAAATCGTACAATCCCTCCCCTAACCCCCCCCTAAATTTATATGCTAATTTGAGGAAATGAGGGGAAATTCTCATTTTGGGCCCCAATAATTTTTTTGAGATAGAGTTCCACATGGTAGCTTCCTTCCTTCCTTCCTTCCTTCCTTCCTTCCTTCCTTCCTTCCTTCCTTCCTTCCTTCCTTCCTTCCTTCCTTCCTTCCTTCCTTCCTTTCTTTTTTGTTATGTTTATGGGGTCCTTGGGGTTCCCTGAACTTGGTTATTTTCTTGGAGACGTTTCATTACCCATCTAGGTAACACCATCAGTTCTAGAAGAGAGTCGGGCAAACCCCACTCTCTTCTAGCACCAAAGATGTTAAAAAGTTTGGTAATGAAAGATCCTTAAGGAAGCAGCCAAGCCCAAAAAGCACCAAGGAACCCGCAGTTCAGCCTTGAAATAGCCTCTTCTGAAGTTTTTAATCTGTTCAGATATTTATATGATCTATGGGGTATGTGGGAGAAATTCAAAATTCAGACAGAAAAAAAAAATCCTTCAAAAATTGTATCATTCTTGTTACGTCTGCGAGTTTTTTAAAAAATCACTTGAGGTTTACTTCTTACAAACACATAGTAAAATATGTTACAAGATGTCTCCTTCCCAGGCAAAAAGTGACTTGAGATAATTCTTGATTTACTGCCTCCCCCTCCATACTTCCATCATTTCAGCTGCTTTTGTACCAAGTGACTAATTTCTTAATGTTTTGGTCAATTATATATTATTATATCAAGTTGGTTGATGGGATTGATCTGTCCAAATTAATTGCATTTTTAATTACAAAATTAGCCTTTTTGATCTCCCTTTTTATTATAGTTATTATTTAATGATATACAATACTCAGTCTGAGTCATCTTCCCAAAATTGTAAATCTTTGTAAAATAAGGGTTTTTAAAGTAAATACTAATTAAAAAAAATTTTTTTCTCCACAAAAGAAAACAAACAACATGAAGAATGAATATCAATGAACCTAACAGTTGTGTCCGATTCTCTTGATTTAACAGGCTTGTAAAACAGTTATTCTTCACTAATTATTCTTGTAAGTTGATTAATCATCTTCATGAAAAAAAAATTGGATCTTGATATTATTCTAGATGTCTGCTTGGATTACTCTGGAGGAACCCTTTAGTTTGGTCACTACACTATAAAATATGTTCAGACTCTAGAAAGAGTGCAGAGAACCAGGATGATTAGGGGATTAGAGACTAAAACATATGAAGAATGGTTACAGGAAGTGGGCATAGCTAGTCTAGTGAAGAGAAGGACCAGGGGAGACATGGTAGCAGTGTTTTAATATTTGAGGAGCTGCCACAGAGAGGAGGGGGGTCAAGCTACACCTGAAGGCCAGACAAGGAATAATGGATAGAGACTGATCAAGGAGAGATTCAACCTAGAAATAAGGAGAAACTTTCTGACAGTGAGAGCAATCAATCAATGGAACAGAAGTTGCCTTTGGAAGTTGTGGGAGCTTCTCACTGGAGGCTTTCAAGAAGAGACTGCACTGTCATCTCTCAGAAATGGTGTAGGGCAGTGATGGCTAACCTTTTTGCCATCGCGTGCCAGGAGAAGGGGGACGGGGGAGGGTCGTACACGCACCTACCCATGCGCATGTAAGTGCAACCCCCTCCCCCCTCTTGCTCCTGGCACATGATGGCCTGGTAGGCCCGTTTTTCTTTCTTACCTGGTTCCAGATTCTCTCTATTTATCTGGGAAGGGCAAAAACAGCCTTTCCCACTCCCTCGGAGGCCCTCCGAAAGCCTAAAATGGCCCATTTTCCAACTCCCGGTGAAACAGGAAGTGACATTTTTTGCTGTCCCCAGCCTCCAGAGCCTCTCTAGGTGTCTCTGGAGGCTGGGGACAGCAAAAATGACACTTCCTGTTCCACCGGGAGTTGGGAAATGGGGCCTTTCAGGCCTCCGAGGGAGTGGGAAAGGCTGTTTTTGCCCTTCCCGGATAAATAGAGAAGATCTGGAGCCAGGTAAGAAAGAAAAACGGGACTTCCCCGCCACCCCTCAGGCCCTCCAGAAGCAGGAAACAGCCTGTTTACCTACTTCTGGTGGGCCCAGAAGACCCGAAAATTAGCTAGCCAGCGCGCGCATGCACCCCAGAGCTGAGCCGACATGCCCACTAATATGGCTCCGTGTGCCACCTGTGGCACGCGTGCCATAGGTTTGCCATAGGTTTGCGGTTGTAGGGTTTCGTGCTTGGACTAGATGACCTACGAGTCCCTTCCAATTTTGTTATTCTTAACTTAAATATGTAAGTTCTGTGAAAGTTTAATAATGAAGAGAAGTCACGATGCCTAGGGTATATGGAGGAAAACGGGAACTTTTAGTCAAGACTTGAAATAACTGCTAATTTCTTAACTCCAATTTTATAACCCGTTTGGGGAAGAAGTCATGTTTCTCATAACTCAGTGCCACAACTGTGGCCCTCCATACATTGGAAAGCCCTGTGTTCACCCAACCCCTGTAATGGGCTAACTGAGGTCTGAATTAGACAAGTCCATGTCAGAGTTTCTTGCAAAAATCAAATCCAGAAGCACATACAGATAACTGTTCCAGCTGGATTCATTAACTTCTTTATATACATAATAACAGATTATTTACAATACCAATATAGATTATTCTTCAATGTAGTAGCAGTTACAACACAAGGCAGGAGAGAACAGTTAGTTTCATTTCAGCAGAGCAAACAGCATGCACAGACTGCTTAGTTTCAATTCCAAAGCTGAGCATTGAGCTTAATACAAAGAGAGCCTCCTCTATACAGGGCAGTTAAGCTTCCGCACAAGCCACACCCAGACTTCTAGCTTAAGTTTCTAAAGTATTCATTGGCTGATCTATTTCAGTCCATGAATATTCATACTCTGACAGTCCATCACTGCACATCAGGGAACATAGGCGTCATTGTTCAGAGGCGGTTGTGTAGGTGTTGCATTTAATACATCTACGAATGTTCATTCTGGCTAAGGGGGTGCTCAGACAGCAAAAAACAGAATAGAAAGCTGGATCAACCAATTAGAATGCAGTATATACACCTGCGTACAGCGCAGAGTTGGGATTCAGAAAGTGTTTGCATTGGCCCATCTTCAGCCCTCTGAAATCCCTGTTTACCCTTTGCAACATAGTTAAGTGGCGATAATCATGGCAAGGCAACTCTAAATCAGCCTCTAGTTACCAAACTGACATAGGGCTTCTAACATAGTTTAGCGCCGGCATGTAAATGTTAGCTAAACTTGAAGTTTGCTCACAAACTCTGGATGTCTGCTCTATTTTGATTTGCAAATGTAGTGTTTGCTTTACAAAATTGGGAACCATGATATTGCTTAACGCCTTGTAAGCCGCCCTGAGTCTCCGGAGAAGGGCGGCATATAAATCCAATTAAAAATAAATAAATAAAATAAATGACATAAAGAAAAAAAGGTAAAGGTAAAGGTTCCCCTCGCACATATGTGCTAGTCATTCCCGACTCTAGGGGGCGGTGCTCATCTCCGTTTCAAAGCTGAAGAGCCAGCGCTGTCCGAAGACGTCTCTATGGTAATGTGGCCGGCATGACTCAATGCCAAAGGTGCATAGAACACTCTTATCTTCCCACCACGTGGCACTAGGGATTTGAACCGCTGAACTTGAACTTGATCTCTGGAGGGCTTGGGACAGGGGTTCCTCTGTCATAGTCCTATTGGACCTTTCTGTGGCTTTTGATACCATCAACCATGGTATTATGCTGCGCCGACTGGAGGGATTAGGAGTGGGGGCCACCGTGTTGCAGTGGATCTCCTCCTTCCTCTCTGGTCAGATGCAGTCGGTGTTGGCAGGGGGACAGGGATCGACCTCGAGGTGCCTTATCTATGGGATGCCACAAGGGTCGGTTCTCTCGCCTCTGTTGTTCAACATTTATGTGAAGCCGCTGGGGGAGATCATCCGTGGTTTTGGGGTGAAGTGTCACCTGTACCCTGACGATACTCAGCTGTACATCTCCATCCCAGACCACCCCAATGATGCCCTTGACGTGATGTCTTGTTGTCTGGAGGCCATTCGGATCTGGATGGGAAGAAACAGGCTCAGACTCAACCCCTCCAAGACTGAGTGGCTATGGATCCCGGCGTCCCGGTATAGCCAGCTGGTTCCATCACTGGCTATTGGGGGTGAAACGTTGGCCCCCTCGGAGGGGGCTCGCAATCTGGGTGTCCTCCTGGATGCACGGCTCTCCTTAGAAGAACATATGACGGTTGTGGCCAGGGGGGCTTTTTATCAGGTTCGCCTGATTTACCAGTTGTGTCCCTTTCTGGACCGGGACACTCCGTGCACAGTCACTCATGCCTTCGTCACGTCCCGTCTGGACTACTACAATGCTCTCTACATGGGGCTCCCCTTGAAGGGCACCTGGAGGCTCCAACTGGCTGTACACCGCCCTGAGTCCTTCAGGAGAAGGGCGGTACAAAAATCCAAATAATAAATAAATAAACTGCCGACATTTCAATCGACAAACTCAGCATCTTAGCCACTAAGCCACCGTGTCCCTTATTCCTAAATAAAACACTTTATTAAACCTGGGTCAGGAGCTAGTAATATAGAAATGCCTCTGTACATCTTTACTTGCTAACTCTCCTTCATTTGTGGCTATTCTATGGTGCCCATTGACTGTCATAGATATATTAATTGGCCTCCAGCAAATAAAAAAAAAACTTCAGGACACCCCCACCCCACCCCCCTTTTTCAGGACAACAGTGTCCATTCTTCCTTATCTCACCTTTCTCGCCTCCCTATCTTGGCTGAAAAGGCAGGACTTAATTTCCAAATTTATATCAGTAAAATGAAATTTAATCAAGAAATTAAGCCACTTGAATACTAACAAATCTTGATGTATCTGACAAATGGCAAATACGAAAGAACCCCCCCCTCCTTTTTTCTTTCCCTCCTTCCCTTGCGTGCTCCCCATCTTCTTCATTAAGGACCTTCATAAATATTCATTGAATAAATAGAAGATAGGATGCTATTAAAGCGACAGGGGAGAGAGATTGAACAGGGAGCAATGCTGCAAGAATGAAAGGCCAGCCTATCTTCCCAACGTCTGCCTGAATAGCAATAAATCACTGGGACAAGCGAGCTGAGAAACAGTCCTGTCATAGCTGTGTCATCTCAGCCTTCAGGCAAAATAAAATGCAATAAAAATCCTTCCTTCCTTCCTTCCTTCCTTCCTTCCTCCCTCCCTCCCTCCCTCCCTCCCTCCTTCCTTCCTTCTTTCATCCCTCCCTCCTCCTCTTCCTTCTTCCTCTTCCTTCCATCTACCCTCTTTCCTTCCCTCCTCTTCTTCATCCCTCCCTCCCTTATTCAAGACAAGCAAGTAAATAGTGACTAAGTTGTATGAAAAGAGTTAGGTGGGTATCCAGAAATTGGCAGGGTTACATCCCTTAATAATTGGAATAACTTAACTGGAAGCGCTGAAAATAGATTCTGTATCATTTTTCATGCATACCACGTGCCATGCCAGCAAGATGTTCCTCTCCACTCTGCTTAGGCCAGGGGTCTGCAACCTTAAACACTCAAAGAACCATTTGGACCCATTTCCCATAGAAAAGAAAATACCAGGAGCCACAAAGCCCTTCCCGTGCCTGACTATTTCTTGAGCGGCCACACAACTAGCATATGTAGTTGAATTAAACCTTCTGTTTTCTTCTGAAACTTTTCTTTTCTTGGATTTATCCATGGTTGGCCTGCCAGGGGTTGAAAAGCTCAATAAATTGTGTGCTGGCACATTGGCAGTTGTGATACATATTTTGAGTGACAGGGAGCGCAGCAGAGGGGTGAAAGAGCCACATGCGGCTCCAGAGCCTCAGGTTGCTGACCCCTGGCTTAAGCCTAGCCAATCTTGTAGGTCAGAAGGTAGGAACACAGTGACCACCTGGAGGTGGGTTAAAGGCTATCCAAACTGACCTCAAAAGGATGAGGAATTAACGGAGGTGGAGACAGGAAGGATTAAAGAAATTGTTCTTCTTGACCCAGCCGTACTTCATAGATAAAAGCCAATGATGACTGTCTTGCCTTCTGCTCTTTTCCAAGTGCCTCATGGGAAATTGCTTGGGAGTCCTACTCCTGAACTGGAATCCCAACTAAATTAAAAGGCCTTCAAAAGTCAGTTGTCCAAGCTATTACCCATCAAAAATATTTTCAAATCTTTATTCTGCTCACCAGGGCCTTTAACATGATGTGAGGTTCTCTATTTTTAAAAAAAATCACAAACAGGATAAAGTTCAGATTGAGATTCAAGCAACAATCCGTCAAAACTCCAGTGGAACGATGCAGCTTTTATTGTTTGTGTAATCTTTTATTAGAACTGTAGAGCAGCTGCTGTCCAGCCCTGTTTTGCTATGATTGATCTTCACCCACCAAAGTTCCTTGCTCTGCATGAAGTTCCTCTTCTCCTTAGCAGGACCCAACAGCCATTGGTCGTTCTGTGAAACAATGACAATGAACACAGGTAATCGTAGACTTATGACCACAACGGAGCCCAACATTTCTGCTGATATGCGAGACAGTCGTTAAGTGAGGTTTGCCCTTTATTGCCGCAGTTGTTAAGTGAATCACTGCAGCTCTTAAGTTAGTGACACGGTTGTTAACATGAATCTGGCTTCCCCATTGACCTTGCTTGTCAATAGGTCACAAAAGGAGGTTGCATGGCCCCAAGATGTGGCAACAGTCATAAATATGAGTCACTTGCCAAATATCTGAATTTTGATGATGTGACCATGGGGGTGCTGCAAGGGTCAAAAGTGTGAAAACACCTATAAGTTGCTTTTTTTCAGTCCCATTGCATCTTTGAATGGTCACTAAATGAACTGTTGTAAATTGAGGATTAACTGTATGGGTTCCTGATGATCTGGGCTTGATTTTGGGTGACTATGTGGACCTGTCAATAACTTGACCTCGCTATAGGAATAATTTACAGGTAAAGGTAAAGGTTGTTCCCAACTCTAGGGGGTGGTGTTCATCTCCGTTTCAAAGCCAAAGAGCTAGCACTGTCCGAGGACATCTCCGTGGTCATGTGGCTGGCATGACTAAACGCCAAAGACGCACAGAACGCTGTTACCTTCCCACCAAAGGTGTTTCCTATTTTTCTACTTGCATTTTCGAACTGCTAGGTTGGCAGAAGCTGGGACAAGTCACGGAAGCTCACCCCGTTAGGCGGCGCTAGAGATTCAAACCGCTGAACTGCCGACCTTTCGATCCACTAGCTCAGCATCTTAGGCTGTCAGCCTTCACTTTTTCATTGCTTGCTTGCTTGGCTACCATTGTAACGGGGGGGGGGGAGCTATTGGAATGTCTGGGAGGGGGTAAGTGAGTTGGTGGAGAAGAGAAGAGAACGTTTTCTTCAGCGTTTTCTTTGAAACTGATAACAACTCAAGGTCAACTGTCATGGCATAGCAGGAGGACGGCACCATCAGACGCTGTACCCCACATGACCCCTGGGGGGAATGTGGATTGGATAATTCTTGTTGGACGGTTGGGGGAAGAGTTTTGGGGATGCTTTCTATATGTAATTTTCACGCCTTTTTTTTTTTTTATTTGACTTACATGCCGCCCTTCTCCGGAGACTCAGGGCGGCTTACAATGCATTAAGCAATAGCCTTTATACTTTTGTATATTTATACAAAGTTGGCTTATTGCCCCCACAAACTTGGTCCTCAATTTACCCACCTTAGAAAGGATGGAAGGCTGAGTCGACCTTGAGCCTGGGGAGATTCGAACTTACAGTAATTGCAGACAGCTGGTGTTAATCACAATGCTTTTAGTCTGCTGAGTTATCCAGGCTCCTCAGACCTCAGACCTTTTGCCTCAGACTTTGCTTTTCTTTGGTTGCATTCAGGTCATACTCAGTAAAAGGACCTTTCTCTATGAAAATGGAATTGGGGTTTTTCTTTCTTGAGTATTGAAAGGAGGCACACCTGATATAGACACTGAGACATCACATCCCTGGCAATTTATAATAATCTATAGCTGCTCTAATAAATCCTAGGTTACAATTTCAGCTTAAAATTTTAACTTCTTATTTATTCTGCTTCTTGAATGCTGCGGCCTTAAAAGTCATTCTCCTGCCTTTCCGCAGCCAGAGGGCTTCCATGAAAAATGCCTGCCTTGACTTTCACATCATGGTTCAAAAGCATCGAAATGGCAATGAGCCTTTTTGCTCCTTCTCATACTTCAGATCCAAAGGATGCTTTCTCCCCTTCTACCACCAGGGGGCACTGTTTGCTTTCCAAAGACACAGCTTTAAGAAATTTCACAAATCGGAGAAGCCCTTCAGTTGGTATGGTGTCCAAAAAAAAGAAGCATTCTAATGAATTGGTAGACGGAGCAGATGTGAAATGGAGAACGAATTGGCATATGCTTGTGTGTACTGTACTCTCATGCATGTCTGCTATTTGTGTGTGTCCTGGGAAGGCTTTTCTTGATAGTCTCCATTTAAAAAAGATATAATTGCTCATTTTAATTGTTGAGGAGTTTGCTCGAGAGTTTCAAAAGTTCTAATTTCTGGTTTCAATCTATAACTAGGAAATTAGGACCAAAATAACAGAATGCAAGTTAACAGAGATTCATACAATATCTTATATTTGTTTTTTTAAAAATCCCCGAGCGGCACAGTGACCCAGTGGTTAAGACTCTGGATGTTGGCTGGAAAGCTGGAAGCCCAGGTTTGAGACCCGAGCGCCACATGAAGGGATAAGCACCTGTCCTTGCCCCAGCTTGTTCCAAACTAGCAGTCCAAAAGCATACCAATGTGACTAGATCAGGGGTCTGCAACCTGCGGCTCTGGAGCTGCATGTGGCTCTTTCACCCCTGATGTGGTTCTCTGTCACTCAAAATATGTGTCACAATTGCCAATGTGCAATACCTGCCAGTACATGATTTATTGAGCTTTTCAACCCCTGGTAGGCCAACCATGGATAAATCCAAGAAAAGAAAAGTTTCAGAAGAAAACAGAATGTTTAATTCAACTACATATGCTAGTTTTGTGCTGCTCAAAAAACAGCCAGGAACTGGTAGGGTTTTGTGACTCCCGGTGTTTTCTTTTCTGTGGGAAAGGGATCCAAATGGCTCTTTGAATGTTTAAGGTTGCAGACTCCTGGACTAGATAAATAGGTAGCATTTTTTGTGGGAAGGTAGCAGCACTCCGTAATGTCACAGAAATGTCTTTGGACAGTGCTGGCTCAATGGCCCTGAAATGGAGATGAGCATCACCCCTATAGTCAGCAACGAGTAAGAATAGCAATAGCACTTAGACTTATATACTGCTTCACAGTATTTTACAGCCCCCTCTACGTGGTTTACAGAGTCAGCCTATTGCTCCCAACCATCTGGGTCCTCATTTTACCCACCTCAGAAGGCTGGAAGGCTGAGTCAACCTTGAGCCGGTGAGATTTGATCTGCTGAACTGCAGCTAGCAGTCAGCTGAAGTAGCCTGCAGTACTGCACTCTAACCACTGCGCCACCTCGGCTCTGATGTAGAGTGGAGTGGAGTAAAATCCACAGGGACTATTCACTATTTTTTTTTTAAAAAATGCAAAATTGTTTGGATGAGGGTAAAAGCTTGGTAAAAGTAGATGTGAAATGAAACTTGGACCTGGCTTTGAGTTAAAAGCATGATCTGAATGCTGAAAAGACAAATGCAGTTTTAAATGGTTTTTTAAAAAAAGTATAGTTTCAAATTATGGGAACCGATAGGTTCACTCTATCAGTACAGATAGTCCTCAACTACAACAGTCTATTTTCCGACTGTTCAAAGTTACAACAGTACTGAGAAAAGTGACTTTTGACCATTTTTCACACTTGTGACCTTGGTAGCATCCCCATGATCATGGGATCAAAATTCGAAGGTCCAATCCCCACCCCCAAAAGTTATACCAGCAAACAAGTTATACAAATCTTTGACGAGTTCGGTTGATGTTCCCCAATCTTAACTAGTGAAAAACAACAAGCTGTATTTAGAGGGTCCCAAGTGGCATGCCTATGGCACCCATCCTATGGAATATTCTCTCCATTCCACCCCCAAATTAGATTAAAAGGTAAAGGTTCCCCTCGCACATATGTGCTAGTCATTCCCAACTCTAGGGGGTGGTGCTCATCTCCGTTTCAAAGCCAAAGAGCCAGCGCTGTCCGAAGACATCTCCGTGGTCATGTGGCCAGCATGACTAAACACTAAAGGTGCACGGAACGCTGTTCCCTTCCCATCAAAGGTGGTCCCTATTTTTTCTACTTGCATTTTTGACGTGCTTTCGGACTGCTAGGTTGGCAGAAGCTAGGACAAGTAACGGGAGCTCTCTCCGTTATGCGGCACTAGGGATTCGAACCGTTGAACTGCCGACCTTTTGATCAACAAGCTCAGCATCTTAGCCACTGAGCCATCACGTCCCTCAAATTAGATTAGTAGACTAGTAGCATCCTTCTTGATGTTCTAGAAAGCTCTCAACACCCGGTTAAATCATCAGGTCTGGAGATCCCCAGGAATTTGAAGTATTCTTAGATGACTCTACTATTGAGGTGGTTTTATTCATTCTCTCTCTGCCTGGGGTTTGAATATATTTTAATTAACATTTAATTTTTAATGTAGTCTTTTTTTTTCTATTTTTTCTATTTCTAATGCTCATTTTTATATAGGCATTGTTCTTTAATTATAGCATGCCACCGGAATCACTTCATGTGAGATGGGCAGCTATATAAATTTGATTAATGAATGAATAAATAAATATAAAAAACAGGGACGAAGCAATTAAAAATAAACTACCTTTTCAAGGCAATGGCAGCTGAAGAGAGTCGCAAGAGCGAATTGAAAATTGTTTTAAAATAGCTGTTCAGGTCACAGTGTCTCTTTTCCTTTCTATGGATCAAACCACAATTCGGAGTTGTGAGATTTTGCTTGAACCCTGGGGTGTTGGGGAATAACCTCCCGTTCAATTTCGCTGCCTACTTCTTTGTAAATTCGAAAGGGCCTGATTTGGAAAGGTTGCTTGTTTGTGAGGTCTACACTTTTATCCTTCCAGACAAGATTGCTACGGGCCTGGTGGCTCAGCAGACTAAAGCATTGTGATTAACCCCAGCTGTCTGCAATTATTGTAAGTTCGAATCTCACCAGGCTCAAGGTTGACTCAGCCTTCCATCCTTTCTAATGTAGGTAAACTGAGGACTCAGTTTGTGGGGGCAATAAGCTGACTTTGTATAAATATACAAAAGTATGAAGGCTATTGCTTAACTCCCCTTCCTAGGGGAAGGATATTGCAAAATGCCCATTCCCACCCCACTCCAGGGGAAGGATGCTGCAAAATCCCCATTCCCTCCCCACTCCTGGGGGAAGAATATTGCAAAATCCGCATTCCCTCCCCACTCTGGGGCCAGCCAGAGGTGATATTTGCCGGTTCTCCGAACTGCTCAAAATTTCCGCTACCGGTTCTCCAGAACCTGTCAGAACCTGCTGGATTTCACCCCTGGATCAAAGACTATTTGAGCAATATAAACTCTAGCAGAAGGCACTCCTGTACAGAAATAATTGCTTTACACTTGATAATGATACCAGATAACTACCAAGGGAGATGATGGGAGAGCGAATTACAGGCATATTCCTAATAACATTTGATGTGCGAATTGAGTCAAGAATTCCGACTGTTATTCCAATGGATTGGCTATGCATTTGCAGCAGGAGATAAAAGAATCATGGCAGCCTAACTTTGAAACACGCCACTTTCCTAAATTCTATAATCAGCTAGACAGCCTATGACCCTTTGGGTCATCATCATTTCAGATATATTTCCTTACCTAAACAGAGGGCAAAAAAAAAAAAAATAGTAGGAGTAAGAGCGACCTCTTGACTTCCCGCTGGTTTCTCCATTGAGTTTCCTTGCAGGAAGCTGGCAGAGAGCATTGGAATTGACAAGCGCATGATTGAGGCTGGCTGTGATAGCACAGCAGTGTAGCAGCATTTGAAGCAGCCACAAACTTCGGTAATTTCAATCCCACCGGAGTCCCAGATCTTGGACGCATTCTATAAGTTAGGCCATTTGATTAAAAAAATTCTTGCCTTATGATGCACTGCTTTGCCCAACTGCAGACAGACTGAAGAGTTTTAGAAGGATACAGATTAAAAGGTAAAAGTTCCCCTCGCACATATGTGCTAGTCGTTCCTGACTCTATAGGGCGGTGCTCATCTCTGTTTCAAAGCCGAAGAGCCAGCGCTGTCCAAAGACATCTCCGTGGTCATGTGGCTGGCATGACTCAATGCCAAAGGTGCCCGTAACGCTGTGACCTTCCCACCAAAGGTGGTCCCTATTTTTCTACTTGCATTTTTTACCTGCTTTCAAACTGCTAGGTTGGCAGAAGCTGGGACAAGTAATGGGAACTCGCCCTGTTATGCGGCACTAGGGATTCGAACCGCTGAACTGCCAACCTTTCGATCAACAAGCTCAGTGTTTTAGCTACTGAGCCACCACATCCATATTAGTCCAGTGACTAATATGTAGTCACCAATTCTTAGGTTTTCATTCTTAGGTTTGCTACATGACAGATACAAGAAACGATCTCTATCCCCCTGGAAACATATACAAAAAGCTATGCTTATAGCTACACCGTTGATTCAATTAAGTTCTTTTTCAGCTTTCCACCCTGAAGAAGAAACAAATTGATATACAATCTTGTTTGCAAAAACAAGAAATTGAAAGCATCAAAACTCACACAAAATGAGAAAAGAAGGCAATCTGACATGGATAGTCTTGTTTCTTTCTAAATGCTAACTGTAAAGCTGTGTTACTCTCAGAGTTAAATCTACGGCACCCATTCCTACTTTCTCCTTACATACCCCCCGCTCCACACCTTCCATATTCATTCTTGCTCCCAACAGGCCTCCTTCCAGGTGTCAACTCTGAAGCTGGCCTGACTGAGGCCATCTTGGAAGCTTCAAGTGTTGTCACAATGGTGCTGAGGGATAGGGAGGGGGGAATAGAGATAGCTGAGATATTGTAGCCAAAACAAAATACATTTCCCTGAGAACCAAGGACATTCCCACAGGTGGCTGAAGAGAGGAGGAGTGAAGTTTTCAAGCAACTGGAGAGCAACTTGATTGGACCATGTGACTGATTGTTTGGGAATGGGGGAAAACTTTTAATTAGGTGAAAACCGTGGGAACCTTCAGAGTCGGTTTTCACTAGTCCGTGCCAATAGGATATAACCAATAAAACTGTTCTTCAAGGAATCTACCTGCCTTCGTTTGTCCTCCCTTGCCACAAGTACAGCTAGTCATTTGAGTTGTGACCGCAGTGGAGCCCAAAATTTATGTTGCTAAGTGAAACATTTGATAAGTGAGTTTGCCCCATTTTATGACTTTTCTTGCCATAGTTATTATGTGAACCATTGCATTTGTTAAGTTAGCAATGTGGTGGTTAAGTGAATCTGGGTCCTCCATTGGATTTGCTTGTCAGAAGGACGCCAAGCTGATCACTGGGACACTGCAGCCGTCATAAATATGAACCAGTTGCCAACCATCTGAATTGTTATCACGTGACCATGGGGATACTGCAACAGTCCTAAATGTGAAAAACAGTCATAAGTTACTTTTTTCAGTGCCGTCGTAACTTTGAACAGTCACTAAATGAACTGTTGTAAGTTGAGGACTACCTATAGTTAGTACAGAATATCTGTAGCTCATTGAAATTCTCAAGTCTTGGTGTTCTCTTGATTATTTTCCTGCAGACATTTCATTACCAGGCTAAATAACATCAAGGTGGTGCAGTGGCTTAGTGATTAAAATGCTGGGCTTGTTGGTTGGAAAAGCCAATAGCCCAGGTTCAAGACCCAAGCACCATACGACAGGGTGAGCTCCCATCCTTGCCTCAGCTTCTGCCAATCCAGCAGTTTGAAAGCACGCAAATGCGAGTAGATAAGTAGTATTTTCCCACTTTGGTGGGAAAATAACAGCGCTCTGTGATGCCATGCTGGTCACATGACCGCAAAAATGTCTATGGACAGCGCTAGCTCAATGGCTTTGAAAAGGAGATGAGCATTTCCCCCTAAAATTGGCGATGACTAGCGGAATAAAATCCGCAGAGACTCCTTTTACTAGACAACATCGTCAGTGAGCCATGTTTCTTAGCCTGTTAATGAAACATCGGTAGGAAAACAACCCAACTGAAAAAAACACAGAGAATCCAATCAATGCTATGTCCCAAGTGATGCAAAGGGATAAAGGAAAGTTTTTATCTCTTTCATTCATAACTCCTTTTGCCATTCAATTGATGTCTGCCTATATAGGGTTTGTTTGCTGCAGTTCCAGCAGAGGCGAAGCTGTGATGGGGGCTGTGATTACAATGGCAACAAAGGTTAGATTTTTCTGCTTCTGTTTGCATCTGGATTGTTGCCTCCCGGATCTGATAACTGTCATAATACAATTGATTTCAGCAGAGTGTGTTTGCTTCTTAGCTAAGGTTAGAATACCATCTTCAGGTAGATCTAAGTATAGTTACATTCCCTTTGGACTTCTCTAAAACCATCTGCACACTTCATAAGGTCATTGAAAGATGTAGCGGGTTCTTTTGTAAAACACGCTAAGCTTAGTTACTGCTAATCCTGCTTAGGTTTGGCTTAGTCTGTTGCACGAACCCCGTCTATTGTTGTTAGTTGATGGCTCAATAACTTATACAAACACAGAACAAGAATTCATTGCATAGCTGGGTTTGTGCAAACACAGCTTATATTGGATTGCCATTTGCTGGAAGATCTCGAAAACATCAGCCTGCCCTTAGTGAAGAAGACCTGTTCAAGGGAAGTTGGGCCTCCTTTGACATAACTATTTTACTAGCAGGAGGTCTGTTTCCAGGAACAAAGCTCTGTGCAGGATTTTTTGAGGGTGTTAAAAAAAAACCACATCTCTGTATCTTTACCATGAAAACAAAATAGATTTAAGTGCCTCCTGATCTCATCACTGTCAGAAACATGCCTGGTTGACAGGCACAATAGAACTTTCTCTGTGGTGTTTCCCACATTCTGGAATTCCCTACCCCAAAAGAGTATAGGAAACTGAAGATGTTACCTAGGTGGGTAATAAAACGTAGGCAAGAAAATAGCCAAGCTCAGAGAACGCCAAGGACTCCAAAATTCCTTTTTGTTGTTTGCTATCAGGAAGCAAAATCTGCTGAAGGTAGAGACATGTAAATTTACACCTGTAGAACAGAACAGAACAGAACAGAACAGAACAGAACAGAACAGAACAGAATAGAATAACAGAGTTGGAAGGGACCTTGGAGGTCTTCTAATCCAACCCCCTGCTTAAGCAGGAAACTCTACACCACTTCAGATAAATGGTTATCCAACATCTTCTTAAAAACTCCCAGTGTTGGAGCATTCACAACTTCTGGAGGCAAGTTGTTCCACTGATTAATTGTTCTAACTGTCAGGAAATGTCTCCTCAGTTCTACGTTGCTTCCCTCCTTGATTAGTTTCCACCCATTGCTTCTTCTTCTACCCTCAGGTGCTTTGGAGAATAGTTTGACTCCCTCTTCTTTGAGGCAGCCCCTGAGATATTGGAACATTGCTATCATGTCTCCCCTAGTCCTTCTTTTCATTGACCTAGACATACCCAGTTCCTGCAACCGTTCTTCATATGTTTTAGCCTCCAGTCCCCTAATCCTCTTTGTTGCTCTTCTCTGCGCTCTTTCTAGAATCTCCACATCTTTTTTACATCGCGGCGACCAAAACTGAATGCAATATTCCAAGTGTGGCCTTACCAAGGCATTATAAAGTGGTATTAACACTTCACGTGATCTTGATTCTATCCCTCTGTTTATGCAGCCCAGAAGTGTGTTGGCTTTTTTGGCAGCTGCTGCACACTGCTGGCTCATATGTATGCATATGGACACACAGTAACTTACATGAAAAATGCAGAATCAGCCTGGCTCTGAATGGCTTCCTCGGCATAAGATCATCAGTCCTGGGAATGTATCTAGCATTTAATTCCACTCCTGGGTCTTCATACCTACAAAATTATTGTCTACTAGAAGGTCATGATGTTATTGTGCAAGCAACATGAATTGACACACATTATGTAATTCCTGCCATTGGTGTCATGATACATGTTATGTCAGTGCAATCTGTACTTGTTCCTTTGGGACACTTGCCCTTGCCTGCTGTGATTAGGGAGTGGGTAATAAAAGACCCATAATCCATAGCTGCCTTTTCATGGAATGCCTTTTCCTTTTGACTGCAATTCCTGTATTTTGCCATTTTATTTATATCCCTGATTGTATCTTTGCTTATTTGGTTGTCTTTATGCTGTGAGCTGTCCAGAAGTTGGATAGTGCTAGAAGAAAGAAAGAAAGAAAGAAAGAAAGAAAGAAAGAAAGAAAGAAAGAAAGAAAGAAAGAAAGGAAGGAAGGAAGGAAGGAAAGAAGAAAGGAAGGAAAGAAGAAAGGAAGGAAGGAAAGAAAGAAAGAAGGAAGGAAGGAAGGAAGGAAAGAAGGAAAGAAGAAAGAAAGAAACAAGGAAAAAGGAAGGAAAGAAGGAAGGAAGGAAGGAAGGAAGGAAGGAAGGAAGGAAGGAAGGAACAAAAAAGAAGGAAGGAAAAAGGAAGGAAAGACGAAAGGAAGGAAGAAAAGAAGGAAGGAAAGAAGGAAAGAAAGAAAGGAAGAAAGGAAGGAATGAAGGAAAGAAAGAAAGAAAGAAGGAAGGAAGGACGGAAAGAAGGAAGGACGGAAAGAAGAAAGGAAGAAAGAAAGAAAGAAGGAAGGAAGGAAGGAAAGAAGGAAAGAAGAAAGAAAGAGAAGGAAGGAAGGAAGGAAGGAAGGAAGGAAGGAAGGAAGGAAGGAAGGCAGGCAGGAGAAAGAAGAAAGAAGAAAGAAAGAAAAGTTTGAATATGAAAGCAATCTAGGAAGGATACCTTCCTGCATTTGACTCAAAACTCCAGTGACACCTACAAGGAGATCTCAACTTACAACCATTCGTTTAGCAACCATTCAAAGTTACAGTGTCATTGAAAAAAGAGACCCACAACGGCTCCTCACCCTTACAACCATTGCACCAATCCCCTGGTTCACTTTGTGGGCTGGGCAACCATATATATTTAGAATGGTTGCAGCGTTGCGGGTCATGTCATCACCATTTGAGACCTTCCCAGCCGGCTTCTGACAAGCAAAGTCACTTGAGGGAAACCAGATTGGCTTAGCAACCATGGCAAAATAAGTTATAAAATCAGGCATGGCTCACTTAATTAGCAGCTTGCTTAGCCACGGAAATTCAGGTCCCGGTTGCGATTGTAAATTGATAATTTGCCATAACCATTGGGCAATACTTTCAACTGAAAACTGCCCAGCTGAGGCTTCCATGCAGATCCAGGTGCGGTGAATCAACTCCATGCACAAAAATGTATCTGCCGTTTGAGATGGAACACATTTTTTTTTAAAAAAAAAGAAAACCTACAGTACTGAAATGCTTTATTTTGATTCTGGCCCATCCTTCCAATAATTTTCCTTTATTAAGCGCCGCGTGCTGCCCTTTTAAAATTTAAATGACCATTAGCCGAATTTATTGCTGATAGCGTGGGATTGCCTTCACATCATATTGCCTGTTCCATTCAATTTAGACTTGTCTTTTCTTTTCTCCCCCAGCCTCCATTTCTGTAATGAGAAAAGTAACGAGGAGAGAGAGAGGAGACTGTCACCTTTCCAACTGCAAATGCGTTTTTTAAATGCTCTGCCCCCCCGTCCATCCCCCCTCCCCCCGTCCAATGACTGCCTCTTCCATTATTCTGATCAAATAGCCACCAGAGTTTATTTTTCAAACCAGCGGAGACAAGGGTCTCAGGGGCTCCACTTAGTGGTGGGTTTCAAATTTTTTTACTACTGGTTCTGTGGGCATGGCTTGGTGGGCGTGGCATGGCTTGGTGGGCGTGGCATGGCTTGGTGGGCATGGCTTGGTGGTGTGGCAGTGGAAGGATACTGTAAAATCTCCATTCCCTCCCCAATCCAGGGGAAGGATACTGCAAAATCCCCATTTCCTCCCGATCAGCTGGGACTCCGGAGGCAGAAAATAGATGGGGGCGGGGCCAATCAGAGGTGGTATTTACCGGTTCTCCTGAACTGGTCAGAACCTGCTGAAACCCACCTCTGGCTCCACCCCAAGATAAAAGCTTCAGCGCCATATAGCTCAGGACCTGGGTATCATTCTGACTGTCCATCCCAAGGTAAATTTCATTTACCCAATTAGGATGCCTAATAAATGCACTGATGCCTCAGTGGCTAAGACATTGAGCTTGTCAATCAAAAGGTCGGCAGTTCAGCAGTTCAAATCCCTAGTGCCGCATAACGGGGTGAGCTCCCGTGACTTGTCCCAGCTTCTGCCAACCTAGTTCGAAAGCAGATAAAAAATGCAAATAGAAAAATAGGGACCACCTTTGCTGGGAAGGGAACAGCATTCAGTGCGCCTTTGGTGTTTTGTCATGCCGGCCACATGACCATGGAGGTGTCTTTGGACAGTGCTAGCTCTTCAGCTTTGAAACGGAGATGAGTATCGTCCCCTAGAGTTGGGAACGACTAGCACAGATGTGCGAGGGGAACCTTTATCTTTATCTTTAATGAAAGTCCCTACCTGTGGGAGAACCCCAGGCCCCTCCCAGCCCTAGCATTCTATGAACCCAAGTTCATGCTCCATTCAGCCCTTCATCTGCCAGTGGTCCCCCATTTCTTCCCATCCAGCTGGATGAACATCCTCCCTCTGTTTTCCCAGATCCTGCCCATAGGACCACAAAGCTTCCCTAGTCCCTTGTCTTTGTTTTATTTTTTTTAAATGGGGAAACCTTGCTACTTTATTTCTAGAAAGCTCTATTCAGCCTTTCCTCTCTCAGCCCTTCACTGGCAGGGCAAGCTACTATAGGTATATATAAAACAGGAAACAAACATCACATTCTCTAGTACTGATGATATGACTTATTTGGGTAATGAAATGTCTCAACCAAACAGCCCAGCTCAGAGAACACCGAGGACTCCACAAATAGTAGCAGCATTATCTAGATAAGCAGGAATTAAAATCAGACATCCAGTCAAGCAGAAAAGAGTACCCTAATCAAGGAATACAAAGGAGAAAATCACACTCCACCAACACTGTGTGGCAAGCTATTGTATGTAAATAGGAAGCAGACCCCACTCCATTAGCACTGATAATGTTACTTAGTCAGATAATGAAAGGTTTGCAAACAAGGATCCCACAGTACAGTCCTTTATTCTTTATTCTTCAAGAATTTATTCTCCTCTATTTGAGGAATAAATCACATTCTGCAGCCATTCTTGCATTCAGCTTTATGTTGGCTATGCTGTTGGTGAAAAAGGATCTATTTTTGTGTTTATTAACCAATGAACCAACATTAATTGGGACAGTGGTTGGTTTTGATTCAGAAGATGGTTTTACAACCTGATTTTTTTTTTTTTTTTTTGTGAGGGAAAGGATATTTGATTTGATTTGATTATATTTCTATACTGCCCTTCTACCGAAGGACTCAGGGCGGTGTACAGCCATATTAAAACAAGACTAACACAAACATTAAAAACCATTAAAATAATTTAGAACAATTGGCCGATTATTAAAACCCCTTGCTAAAACCCCTTTAAAACCAATTAAAACCCATTTAAAATTAATTTATTTGGACAGGCCGGCTTGATGGAACAATAGAGTCTTCGAGCACGACGGAAGGCACGGAGGTCGGGGATCCTTCTTATATCCTGGGATAGCTCATTCCATAGGGCAGGAGCCCCCACAGAGAAGGCTCTCCCCCTGGGGGTCACCAGCCGACATTGTTTGGCCGACGGCACCCTGAAAGGTCCTCTCTGTGAGAGCGTATCCGACGGTGGGAGGCATTCAGTGGTAGAAGGTGGTCCTGTAAGTATCCTGGTCCTGAGCCATGGAGCGTTTTGAAGATGGTGACTAGCACCTTGAAACGTACCAGGAAGACCATGGAAGATATCAGTTTCAGACGTCCAGTGGTTTAAAAAAAGCCCTATCCAATTGATCTTTTAATATTTCATATTTCATAAGAGATTTTTGTTTTTCTCCCTCAAATGCCCTTCTTAACTTTCTGCCTCATGGTTCTCTTACTTATGCTACCCTTTCTATATTTTTTTAAAAAACATACTATCATTTGCATATAATTATTTCTTTTTCCATTTATGGCTCCAGCAAGCAAACAATTTTTGAGACTGAAATAATGATTTTTCTTTTTCAAGTCAGGAACCGGTAAGTATGATTTATTCTTCAGGAAAATTGTTTCATTGCATTTCTGCTTCCATCATTCTGCAATGTCCATTTCCAGAATTACCATTCCAGGTTTCAAGTGTCTTCCATAGTAGCCTGGTTTTGTCATTCATAGAACTATATACTCATTGGGCTGGAAGGGACCTTGGAGATCTACTAGTCCAGTGGTATGCAACCTTAAACACTGAAAGAGCCATTTGGACCCGTTTCCCACAGAAAAGAAAACACCGGGAGCCACAAAACCCGTCCCGTGCCTGACTATTTCTTGAGCGGCCACAAAACTAGCATATGTAGTTGAATTAAACCTTCTGTTTTCTTCTGAAACTTTTATTTTCTTGGATTTATCCATGGTTGGCCTACTGGGGGTTGAAAAGCTCAATAAATCGCATATCGGTGGGTGTCGCACATTGGCACTTGTGACGCATATTTTGAGTGACAGGGAGCCGCAGCAGAGGAGTGAAAGAGCCACATCTGGCTCCAGAGGCCCAGGTTGCTAACCCCTGTTCTAGTCCAACAAAACAGGGGTTAGCAAGGGGTTAGGCAAGAGATCTTACATCATCCTGGACAAATAACTATCCAATTGTTTCTTGGAAATCTTTAGTGATGGAGTACCCCAAACTCTGTGAGGCAAGCTCTTTCATTGATTGTTCTCACTGTCAGGAAATTCATCCAGGTTGAAGCTTTTTCTGATGAGCTTCCACCCACTGCTTCTTGTCCTGCCCTCAAGTCCTATGGAGAACAGACCAAGGTCCAGTGGTGGATTTCAACTGGTATTACCACCGGTTTGATTCATGCACATGCTTTGCACACCAAACTTGTGCTCCACGCAAGTGCAGTGTATTAACGGAACAGCTGAGATGCGGTAATCCGCTCTGCAGCGCCTTTCAGCTGGGCTAAAAGCGACCGAATATAAAGTATGTATAATGCAGCGGTGGGCGGGAGGGCCAAGCTAACCGTCAGAGAGAACGGGTTCACTCTCAGCTCACCATCGTTGCTACTGGCTTGCCCAAACCGGCACAAACCAGTAGAAACCCACCACTGCCAAGGTCCTCTTCCTCGTGACAGTCCTTCAAGTATTGGAAGACTGCTATCATTTTAAATTTAAATCCCACATTTAAATTGGTTTTAAATGTGGGATTTTAAATTGGGGTTTTATATTTGAGCCAAATTATTTAATATTTTTAATTATTTTTAAATCTTGTCTGTCTTTGTGCTTTTAATCAGGCTGTACACCGCCCTGAGTCCTTCGGGAGAGGGGCGGTATAGAAATAAAATTATTATTGTTGTTGTTGTTTTATTGAAAAAGTTTTACAATACATTTTTTAATCCCCATTTCCCCCCACCAATCCCCCCTCCCATCCACCCCCCCTCCCTTCCCCTCCCTCCCCTCCCCAGGCTTCCTTTACTAACAAAACATTAATTTTATATATCAATCAATATTAAACAAAAAATATAGGTGAGATCCAGATAACATATCATAGGTTTTAACATTGAATAAAGTAAAATTAATCTAAAATATTTACTATTTGTTATTGTTGTTGTTGTTGTTGTTGTTGTTGTTATTATGCCTCCCCTAAGCCTTCTGTTTGTTAAGCTAAAGTTACCTGGTTCCTTTAGCCATTCTTCATAGCATTTATCTTCTAAAGTAGGGGTCTCCAACCTCCAGCCAAGGTTGGAGGTCCCTGTTCCAGAGTCATATCATCTTTGTGGCTCTTCCCTGCACTATTTCTAGAGTCTCAACCAGTGGTGAAATCCATTTTTTTACTACCTGTTCTGTGGGCGTGGCTTGGTGGGTGTGGTGTGGCTTGGTGGGCGTGGCTGGGGAAGGATACAGCAAAATCTCCATTCTCACTCCACTCCAGGGGAAGGATACTGCAAAATTCCCATTCCCTCCCTACTCCTGGGGGAAGGATATTGCAAAATCTCAATTCCCACCCCACTCTGGGGCCAGCCAGAGGTGGTATTTGCCGGTTCTCCAAACTACTCAAAATTTCCGCTATCAGTTCTCCAAACTACTCAAAATTTCCACTACCGGTTCTCCAGAACCTGTCCGTACCTGCTGGATTTCACCCTCGGTCACAACATCTTCCTTGTATCATGGTGAGCAGAACTGAATGCAGTATTCTAAGTGTGGCCTTACTAATGTAGAATAAAGCACAATCGTTTTTAGTTGTTAGTGTTTACTGGTCTAGCTTATGTTAAAGACGAGAGATAAAGGGAAATTTGAAGTGTGAAGTGTTTCTAAGAAATCTACAAAACAAATTCGGAGCCACGTCTACGTACAAGTTGGCAACGATAGGGACCTCTTTAGCCTATACATCTGCATGTTCGTGTAGAAAAATGAAATGTTTATGAGCCATTATAAATTCACCATTTTCATATTTAATTTATGGATCATTTAGTAAGCTTGAACCGAGTTAATATACATCCCCAAACAGCTCTCCAGCAGAGGTGTGTGCCCAGATCTTTAAAATGTACCCATACTTCGGTAATGAGTTAAAATTCTTTTTCAGCACGTTTTTATCTCGCTGTCGTTTTTTAACTCCCAGCAGAATGCAATATGCTAGCAATTTTTCAGTGCCCGATGAACTTTTTGACCGCCAGTCTGGTCTAAAAAAAATGCCACATCCAAAATGTAGGATTATAGTTCAGAAAAAAAGAACATATTATATCTGAGGCAAAATTGGAACCCTCTGAGCAAATGGGTTTAATTTACAGACTGTCTCACATAATGTTTGCCTACTATTTTATGTCAATGTCTTCCTGCTACCTTATAATTCCCCAAAATGGGCTATTAATCTTTTCCTCGGTCCCTAACATAACCTGACTAGCCCTTTCTGCTCGATCAGCCTTGAAGTCCAGATCTGTTGTGGTTTGCCAGTGGCCCGCAGAGCTAGCAGTGGAGTCGGACAGTGAGGAGGCTGAGGAAGAACATGGGCCAGTCCTGGAGTCTGTGGAAGGCCCAACAAGGGCTCTGTGTCGGAGGCAGAGATGGGGCCAGGGCCATCTGGGAGTGATGTGCGGACTCCGGAGCCTTCAGAGGCTGACAGTAGAGAGGCAGAGGAGCAGGAGGAGCCTGTTCCTAGCGCACGCATGCGCAGAGCTGCCAGAAGGCAAAAGCAGCTAAAGTAAAAGGGATGATTTAGGAGTAAAGCCAGGAGATGATTGGCCCCTCCCATAAGGCTTAAAAGAGCAGCAAAGGCTCTTGGGCTCTTTGTAGGGAAGCAACGTTGCTAAATCTGTTTCCAGTTGGCATCTCTTGTTTCTGAACTTCATGGGACTTTGCCAAGGAAGGCTTTTGGCAGGTTGCCAAAGAAGATAAAGGTTTGTGATAAGCCCAAAGGACTTTTTCTAAAGGACTTGTTTTGGAATTAATTTGATGTAAACTGGGAATGAAGTAATTCTCAGCTATTATAATAAAATAGTTTTGTTTGAGACTAATTGTGTCCTGTAACGACTAAGTGAGCCTAGGTCACAACAAGATCTAAGCCTGCTGACAGAGTAATGACCAACATTTATATCTAATGGAGACACTGTTTTCCACTGTGGCTTCCAATGCCTTATTCAAGTCCAGGATATGGAAGAAAATGGATGAGAGAGAGAGAGAAATCAAAATTGTTTACGAAGAAAAATGGAGGCCTCGGAAAACAAAGCAAGTTTAAGAACTTGGGCAGTTTCATTGGCCCTAAAGCTTCTGAATCAAAGTAGGCTTGTAAAGCATCCCTAGATGCACTGGCTTGGCAGGGGATTCAATGAGAGATATTAGTCATCACGCCCTGTCAGCCATTTCAGTATAAATATATGGCAGCCTACAGATATCTATGGAGATTCTCAGTCATTCCCCTGGTCATGATTGTCCCAAAGATGCTTTTTCAAGAGGCAACTGGACTTTTTGTCTTTTCTTTGAAGACGTTTTGCTTCTTACCTAAGAAGCTTCTCCAGCTCTGACTGCATGGTGACTGAATCCTTCCATTCCCCACCATCCAGTCAGAGCTGAAGAAGCTTCTTGGGTAAGAAGCAAAACATCTTCAAAGAAAAGACAAAAAGTTCAGTTGCCTCTTGAAAAAAACCCTTTGGGACAGTCTACGGATACTGCTAAAAATGGTTTCCAGCATTCTAAAGTCTGATCAAAAAGCATAGAGGTGAATGTAATCGATTAGGAGCAGGAATACCCAAGTTCAGTTCCACCCTTAGCCATGCAAACTCCTTGGGTGACTATGGGTCCATCAGCCCAACCTACTTCACAGGATTGTTGTGCTGGTAAAAATGGAATGAGAGAGCACTAGATATGCCACTTGGAGTTCCTAAAAAAAACCCACAGGATATAAAATGAACAAATAATTAAATTACAAACCCCTGGTGATCCCTTCAAAAGATTCTTTTCCTCCTTGTGAGAACATGTGGGCTGCAAATACAGGATTAGGATAGAGAAGATCCAGGTTCAGCTGGGAAATTTTCAGGGTGAAATTGGAACAGAGGGGGGAAGGAGGGAATGATGGAAAGAAGGGAGGGAGAGAGGGAGGGAAGTAAGAAGGAGAAAGGGAGAGGAAGGGGAGCTGAGAAGGAGGCAGAGAGAGAAGGGGGAAAGAAGAAAAGGAGGAGGAGTGGGAGGAAGGGAGGAGGAAGAAAGAAAGGAAGGAAGGAAATCCTGCTGCATTTTCTGTGATTTGGATACTAAATGCAAAACTGTTTTACATTCATCATTATTCAACTGATCATTTTGAATCTTTGCAGCCGTCTTGATTAGGTTCTTTCTTTTTTTTTCTTTTACAAAGTAAGTTGTTTCCACACAATCTCCCAATTCCCTTCTCCCGTACGATTTGCCCCCTCCCCTTAAGAATCTTTTCACAAAAGCATGACTATTTTTACCAGTTGGGAGACTGCTGAGGGTTTAGGTAGAATCATCCCTAGCATTTGACCAGAAAACCTTAGAGAAAGTGCATCTTTTAGGGGGAAATTTAGCTTGAAGGGGTTCTTTTTCACAGAACATGTGGAACCTTTCACAAAAAAAAAGAAAAGAAAAGAAAAGAAAAAGAAAGAAAGAAAAGAAAAAGAAAAAAGAAAAGAAAACCCAGGCAATTCAATATTACCTGCACATTTCTTTCAATCCTGCCAAGAAATGAAACAATCAGCCGTTTCTCTTTATTATTATTTTTTTTTAAAAATCCAGCGTCAAAAGCTCCTTAGTACAAAGTTACCTGAACCCTTTGCCTGACATTTTCCATTCTCTATTCCCTCCTGGAGCACTAGCATTTTGACTCCCCCCCCCCCAAAAAAAAGGAGAAATGTCCTTCTTTGAACTAAAGAAGTCACTGCAGTAACAGTTGGACATTTCCAAATCATTAAATCCAAGTTCACAGCAAATCTTGTGCTTTTGCACTGTTTTAGTATTGATAAGAAATACCCAAGCATCTTTCATTTATATTTACAGACAAGTCAAAAAACTTTATGGAGTCAATGACTGCTCCATAAAACATGTTGCATAGATGGAGCTAACATTGGTTAGCCAATTAGGTAACTGATCAATCAAACCACTGGGCATCTAATCCATGGCTTGACAAAAATTGGGCCTAAGGAAGTTAGATGTAGATGTAATATGCCTACAGGAACGTCATATTATTAATAATAATAAAAAAGCAAATTGTTGGAAAATGCAAAAATAGGGACTCTCACACAAAAAGAAAAGAAAAGAGGAATTGCAATATATGTTAAAGAAAGAATAAAATCGAAATTAATATATTCAGACGAAGAGGGCAGAATGTTAATGTGAGAATTAGAAGTCGAGCAAAAACAAATGTCATTTATGGCAATATACGCACCAAATAAAAATCAATATGAATTATTTTAAAAGATACATAACAAAATAACGGAATTGGAATATGAAAATATTTGCATAATTGGGGATTTTAACGTGATAGCTGATGCCCAAAAAGATTGTAAGGGTAATAATAAGAAGAAATAAAGAAAAATATATTACCAAAATCATGTTTTGACCTGGCATCAGAATTCAGTCTTCAGGATGTATGGAGAGAGGCACACAGGACAAATAACCAATATACATATTACTCACATCCGCATCAATCTTGGTTCAGGATTGACATGGTTTGGATCACATCAGAATTACAAAATGGGTATAGATGAAATAGAAACAGGAGTTAATGATTGGGCAGATCATAATCCAATAAAAATAAAACGGAAAGACCAGAAACAGACAAAATTGGGCCATACTTAAGAATATAGAATAATTTGAATTTAAAAGTAAAAGATTTAAATAAAACTAATCAGAGTAAAACCAGGATATTTAATTAAGTATGTGAGTTCAGAAATCAAGACAAGCTTTGGCTCAAAATGAACCCTTCGACTTTTACCTGTTTAGCAACTGTTTGAAGTTACGCTGGCATTGAAGAAAGTGACTTACAACCATTCCTCAAACCTATGACTGTGTCAGTGTTTCTGTGGTTACGCGATCAGCATTTAGGCAATCAGCAAATGGCATGTATTTGGGATGATCGCGGTGTCCCAAGGTCACAGGTTCACCATTTGCGAACTTCCCAGCCGGCTTTAGATACGCAAAACCAATGAGGGAAGCAGGATTTGCTTAATTCAGTTAACAACCATGGCAAAAAGGGTGTGAGATTGGGTGTGAGTCAGTTAACAACCAACTTGCTTAGCAACAGTAATTCTGAGGACTTTTTGTTGTTCATCCATTGTGTTCGAAGAGGATCTTGACATCTAACAGGTTGTGAGCAGGCCACGATGTTTCCGCGGGTCGCTGGTAAGGCCTATATGGGCACGAAATGTTTTGTCACATGTTGGGTGGACATGTGTGAGCGCCATTGTTGCAGCATTTGAAGCTCTGGCTTTGCGGAGTGCTCGCTTCTCTTGTGCTATGGGTGTTCTTCTGCCATCTGGCAGCCTTGGGGGATCAGCGTGTGCCAGGTTGATCAATCTTGTGCCAGGGTTTCCCAGGAGGTAGTGTCGATATCCAGGGACTTGAAGGATGTGTTTTTGTATTGCTTCCTTTGTCCCCCATGTGATCACTTTCCTTGAGACAGCTCACTGTAGAGGAGCTGTTTGGGGATGCAATGGTCTGGCATCTTTGCAACATGGCCTGCCAACTGTGTCTGGGCTTTCATCAGCACAGTGTGAACTGATAGCAGGCCTGCTCTGGAGAGGACTTCTGTGTCTGGCACCTTGTCCTGCCACCGGATCCTCAGAATTCTATGGAGGCATGTCGTGTGGAAGTGATTCAATTGCCTAACTGTTCTGCTCCAGTTCCAGATTCCCAAGGATTGTGACACACACCAATGGTCCTTATCAAAGTTATAATGTACCAAGAATAAACAAAGTCCAGCAAAGGTTGGCAACCAGCCCAGAAGACAAGATACGATAAGACATTCACTCTTCAAAAATGCTCTTTAATAATTACATGTTATTTCCAGCAAGAAATTACTAACTGCTTGCGACTTAAATAGGCTAAAGGAGTGGCCAATTATCCTCAAACCTTACTTTTGAGGAGACCTCCTCCTCCTGAATAGCCACTCCTGCCTTTTGGCAGCCCTGTGTGCTCGAGCATTGAGGAGAGGCTCCTCAACTTCACTGTCTCCACTTGAAGGAGCCTCTGAAGTTTCTTAAAGCCCTAGCTGAGTCTCTGCCCTCTGGCATCACATCCTTTTCAGCCTCCTCACTGTCCGATGCAAGTGCCAGCTGCACAGGCTGCTGGCACAACCCCACAGCAGGCTCCTTGTTGTCGGGATCAGCCACGATCCACGCAGGCTGCTGGCAGGCCACAACACTAGGGTGCCTCCTGTATACAGTCCAAGTCTCACTAGCACACATCAGGGTAGTTAGCACTACTGCTCGGTAGACTTTGAGCTTTGTAGCAAGGCTTTTTCTATGGTGGTCCCACATGTTGGTCAGTAGTCTGCCAAATGCAGAGCTTGCCTTGGCGATTCTGCAGTTGACCTCAATGTCAATTGTCACTGCATGGAAGAAGGTGCAAATACTGGAATACTGCTATCATGTCCCCCCAATTCTTCTTTTTTCTAGACTAGCCAGACCCAAAACCTGCAGCCGTTCTTCATATGGTTTAGTCTCCAGGCTTTTAATCATTTTAGTTGCTCTTCTTTGCACTTTTCCAAAGTCTCAACATCTTTTTTGTAATGTATTTATTTTAAAAAAAACATTTTGTAATTTCTAATGTTGTAATTTCTAATGTATCTATTTAGTGTACAGGTAGTCCTTAATTAGTGACCATGATTGGGAGCGGCAATTCTGTCACTAAGCAAAACATCACATAACTATGATGGCTTTATGGCGTAACTTCCTATTCAGTCATTAAGTGAGACATCACATAGCAGCCACTTAGTTTACCTCCACATTCTCTATTAACTCTGCTTCTCTCTTGCCAGTTGCAAAGCACCCAGATAGTGATTGTATGATTGCCAAATGCTGCAACGGCTGTAAATGTGAGAACTGGTTCCAAAACTATATTTTTTTTCATACAAAGTTCTAACTTTGGATGGTTCTTAAATTAGGCTGTCAGTAACTGAGAACTACCTGTATTCTCTTTCATCTTGTGACTATGAGGGTCTCTAAAGTTTAAATATATTTGCCTTAAATACATTATAAGCTCCAGTCACCACTGAAATGAACTTCTCAAATAAAAGAGCTGCCCTAATAGCAGTTCTGACTTTAGAGCATCCCAAAAGAATTGAGAGAATTGATAATTCATAACTGAAACAATCTTAGATTCTGTCTTTCTATGTATAAAATATTTCATAGATTCTGTTTAAGTTAAAGATAAGTTAAAGTAGAGGTAGCTTAAGAAAGATATATGAAAATGCCCACAAATATGTTTTTTTTTTTCTGGAATAGACCAGCAGAGCTATTTCAAGAGAGCAATATATATTTTTTTCCCACAGGGTCTTATTAAAAGCTTTTTTTCTGCAATAGAAGTAAACAATTAAAGCCACAGATGATGTCATCTTAAGCACCAACAAAGTCTGTTTGTTTCTGCCCAAAAACAAAACCCCTTGATTGGGATGGATTAGAACTAAAACCACTTGCTGAAGCTGGTCAATGCTTTCACATCAATATTAATGAGGTTGGATAGTAATCATTATGAATGATTGGATCCTTTCTAGATTTCTGAAATATCAAAAAAAGGGCTTACTAGCAAGATTTGTTATGAAATTTCTGGAGTCTAACTTCCTTGCCTTTTATTTCAAGAAGCAGGTGTGCACCAATATCAAAATGTTTGAGACCTTATGCCATGGCAGATATGAAACTGAGGGCACAAAATTTCAGTAATGAATTGTTTAAGTAATGTAAATGATCAACATTCATTCATTCATTCATTCATTCATTCATTCATTCATTCATTCTGATATACCATCCCTCAGCCAGGGAGACGAGTCATTGATTGGGATTTGTGGAGAAGACACGACATGTAGCAATTGGGTGACTTGAGTCAGAAGTCTTCATTTTCCACATTCACCAACATTGCTTCTTCTCTGGTGGAATTTACCGTTAATCAGTTTCTGTTTGAATCCATGCTCTGTTTTCTAGTGAAATGCGATGTTCAGTAATTTCCACTTACTCACCTAAACTCCTTCCCATTTCTCACTGTCTTAGAATGATCGATCTTCTTTTAATGCAAATTGGTGTCTACCTTCCCATGGTCACAAATGGTATCTTGGGTCATTTGTTACAGACCTTGGCAGAATTTTCTGCATAGTCAATGCAGTGTAAACTCTACTGTATTTAGCTTAAGTCTGTCACATTACAGCATAACTAAAAAATAATCTTTACTGCTTATTGCATATTAGGAAGAAGCCACTGAAGTGTTTTTTCTTTCTTTCTATCAACATGAAAGTATAATTCCTTTTTTACGCCACTTTAGTTTAATTCTCATACATCTTTCTCTTACATCTCCCATTGTTTAATGAACCCATGGTGTATATTCCCTAGATGTGAAAAATGGAAACTATTGGTTATTGACATACTGTAATTGACATCTCTGTCCTGACCAGCCTTAGGGCTCAACTAACTCTTACAGAACCTTATACTCAATCAGAGAATCAGAAGATCTGATTCCATCATTCTTAGGCAGTGAAAGGGACAGCAATTGATCAAGTGCCAAGCTGGAAGCTAGTACTCCCTTCAGGTGCTCTGAATCATTTGTATATAATCCTGATTTTTTTCCTTTTAATTCCTTGCATCAGGGTGAAGTTGGGGGTAACAGAAGGGAGGTTGAGTATTTACTAGCCGGATGCCCTTCCTGATGCCTATGTGGAGTTTGCAGCAGACAATTACTCATTGTGCCCAAAGAAAGAAATATCTGCCGCTACCTAGGATTGAATTCAGCAGCCTCCTGTTTGTGTGATGAGAGCTCCACCTCTAAGCCACCACACCACTCTCTCCGTAACCCTTGAGTAAATGGAAGGAATAGCATATTTTACTCACTTCAATAGTGTAGCTTTGATCTCTCTCTTTGATCTCTTTTCAAAAATTAAAATGTTTCATTACTATTTGAGATAAGACAAATAAATAAAACCAGGTCTGATAAACAGAGAGAGACAGTTTGGTGCTTAAGACAGAAGTTTAGAAATCAGGAGTCAGTGAACTGTAGTCCCTCCTTAAACACGAAAGACAGCTGGATAACTGGATAACTTTGGGCCATCACTCTCTCACAGCCCAACCTACCTCATAGGGATGCTGTTGTGAGGAAAATAGGTGGAGGAATAGGTGGAGGAAGATTAGAGATGTTCACTGCCTTCAGTTATTTATAAAAACAATACCGTATTCCAGGGGTGAAATCCAGACAGTTCTGACAGGTTCTGGAGAACTGGTAGCAGAAATTTTGAGTAGTTCGGAGAACTGGCAAATAACACCTCTGGCTGGTCCCAGAGTGGGATGGGAATGGAGATTTTGCAGTATCCTTCCTCTGCCACGCCCACCAAACTACACCCACAGAACCGGTAGTAAAAATAATCGAATTTCACCACTGCCGTATAGGTGGGATAAAAATAAATAAGAAGCAAGCAATACATTAGATTTTACCTAATAATTTTCTACAGAGCAGGTAAGAGCAAAATCAGTTCAGTTTTAGCTCATGATTTCTGTTCATAAGAAGTATTGTGACATCAACAGACATTTAGAGCTATAAAACAGCTATTTGCCATTTGTTCAGTGACAAATAATTTGCAGGGTATCCATTCGACTGGATTTGAGGGCACTCAACCAAGTCAGAACTTAATATTCATTTGTTTTCTTTTACACTTACTATTAATTCACTTGCTTTAACAAAATAATTCATTTATTACATGCCTGAGGCTGCCCAACTCCATGATGACTCTGATCATTGTGCAATAAGAAAATCATTACAGCTACTTATTAAAAAAAGAGGTACAAATACAAACCGACGAGATGCAGAAGGAGACAGACCATTCATTCGAAAAGCAGCACAACATACAGCGACCACCAAAGGGTCTAACTCAGGGGTGAAATCCAGCAGGTTCTGACTAGTTCTGGAGAACCACTAGCGGAGATTTTGAGTAGTTCAGAGAACCGGCAAATACCATCTCTGGCTGGCCTCAGAGTGGGGTTGGAATGGGGATTTTGCAGTATCCTTCCCCTGGAGTGGGGTGGGAATGGAGATTTTGCAATATCCTCCTTCCAGGAGTGGGGAGGGAATGGGAATTTTGCAATATCCTTCCCCCAGGAGTGGGGTGGGAATGGAGATTTTGCAGTATCCTTCCCCTGCCATGCCCACCAAGCCACGCTCACAGAAACGGTAGTAGAAAAATTTGGATTTCACCACTGGGTCTAACCAAATTTGGGGGAAGAGTCAAGTTTTCAGGGTATTTCTAAACCCAGCCAATTGGGGCCAGGTTTAAAATGCTGGGCCTTGTAATACCGAAGGGACATTTCCTAGATCCCATTTGATGGTACTGCTTAATGGATGGGACATGATGCCAGCTCTGAACAATTGTACAGTAATGATAATGCAGTCGTGTTCTGGGTCTCATAAGAAGTAAGAACAGCTCAATAAAGGAGTTGAAAATCTTTCTTTCTTTCTTTCTTTCTTTCTTTCTTTCTTTCTTTCTTTCTTTCTTTCTTTCTTTCTTTCTTTTTTTTTTTTTTTTTGTTAAAGGCTAAAGGCAGAATTCATCCAGGGAAAAATGTTTCAGAAGCAACAGAAAGGGCAATGAGCAGACCCAGCACTTAGTCTCTGTCTGTATTTATTTCTTGTTATTTATGGATTCTCCTGACACTATCTGAAGAATAGAGATAACGGTTCTGCTCTTAATGTTTTGAAATGTGAGCCTCAGGTAGCATTTACGTCCTCGGGTGCAAAGAAAAGCTGCAGTTCTGGGCACATCTTAGCAGTATTGATCTTAAAGTCTCGTTTTGATTTTAGCTGCATCAATTTTATTGGTACACTTAATACTTATTTTTCATTGTAAATGGTTTTATAGGTCGGTGTCAACAAAAAGGAAAAAATCAGTCTATTAATAAGAAGCAGTCATATTTAAGAGAATACCAAACAGAATTTTAGCAGGAGCAAAAAAACAACTGGAAAAATCCAACCATATAGATAAACGTAGACATGTGAACAGCTGCTGCTCTTGTCTGGGTCCTCAGAATTGTCCGTCAGTTCTCTACTACTTTCAGATCCAGTTCTCCTTCCCTTTCCAGCTAGTTGGGCAGATTGTCTTGTGGGCTGATGCTATAGAAGCAATGAGAAAGGCCATTGTTATCCCTGGGTTTTTTTTTTAATATATAATTTTTATTAAAGAATTTAAAAAAAAAGAAAAAAAAGAAATTTTTACAATTTTCTTCTTTTCAACATTTTCGCATCAGTAAACATTTATTACATATCCACTTTTCTCCCTTACTTAATAACTTAATTTAATGACATTGATTTCTCCTTCTTATGAAGAAAGGTCCCGAGGTTAAAGAGATCATTCTGAGCTAACCTGCTCAGAGGTGGATTTCAGTAGGTTCTGATCAGTTCTGGAGAACCGGTAGCGGAAATTTTGAGTAGTTCGGAGAATCGGTAAATGCCACCTCTGACTGGCCCTGCCCCCATCTATTCTCTGACTCCCGAGTCCCAGCTGATCAGGAGGAAATGAGGATTTTGCAGTATCCTCCCCCCAGAGTGAGATGGGAATGGAGATTTTACAGTATCCTCCCCCTGCCACGTCCACCAAGCCACACCCACAGACCGGTAATAAACAATTTTGAACCCCACCACTGAACCTGCTTGATTTTGATTTATTCTTGTTTATGGATAATGGAGATGTCAGCACTCCAAGCCGCATTCACTCTAGTGCTGACATAAGAAGGAGAAGAAGGGCATCTGGAAAGAGACGTTTTGACTTTTCACCTACTTATTTTCCCTGGAGATAATATCCCCTAGGAAATGGGATGGGAGGGGGGAAATTCCTTTGAGCTGGAGTAGTAGATTAGGGGCAAAGTGACTTGGAAGATGGCCAATGAGACCAGAGGAGTGGGGAAAGGAGGGGTTCACGCCAGGAAGTCAGTGTTGGCTATGTGGAGTCAGAAGATGGAATGTCGTGCTCAATAAATGAAAGATTTTCAGCAAAGATTCTGTTTGAAATGCAATTTATTTGAGATGACCTCGAAACATGACAGGAGAAGATGTATATGTACCTTCATGTAGATTCAAAGCTTTCCCCCCTGTGAAAGTTTCAGCTGATTCATTCTCATCCCAGAGTCATGTGCTGGTCTGTCAAGGTCAGGTTTTGCATTCTTCTGCCCATAGCGAAGTCATAAAGTCCCGGTGCCAGTTTTCACAAAAATCTTGGGGCTGTTGTGTTTGTTTGGAGCAGTGGTGGGTTTCAAAATTTCAAAAAAACAAAAAACAAAAAACCAAACAAACAAAAAAAAAGAGTTGAGATTCTAGAAAGAGTGCAGTGAAGAGCAACAAAGGTGAAAAGGGGAATAAAGGCTAAACTGTACGATGAACAGTTGTGGGAACTAGGAATGTCTGGTCTAGTGAAGAGAAGAATATGATCTCAGTCTTCCAATATTTGAGGGGCTGTCTCAAAGAAGAGGGGGGAGGGATCAAGCTATTCTCCAAAGCAACTGAGAGCAGGACAAGAAGTAATAAGTGGGAAATCATTAAAGAGAAATCCGACCTAGAATTAAGGAGAAGTTTCCTGACAATGAGAACAATCCATCGGTGGAACGACTTGCCTTTGATAGTTGTGGGTGCTCCATCACTGGAGGGTTTCAAGGAGAGACCAGACAGCCATTTTGTCATGCCTGGGAGCCATATTACCTGTGTGCCTTGAGGATCCAGGCCTGCCACAATCATACCATGGGAAGTTGGGAGCAGGGATTGCATGTGTGAAGTAGAGATAGCCATAATAAACTTCTCTGAAAGAAGTTCAAGGCCATGGTGTCCATCAGCTGTGCCAAGAAGAACTTGGAGGACATCTTCTGTTTGGGGAAGAACTGATTGGAGCTGTGGTGAACATGTGGGAGATGTGGGCAAGGTCTTGAACTTTCTTGTGGGTGAGGAAAACCTGGAAGCTTTCAGATTCGGGTTTTCCCAGATGTGCCAATATGACATCCCTAATAAAAGTTAGCTTTGCAGAACTTCAAGCCTCAGAATTTGAGTTCATAGGGGGGTGTTACTTAGAACCCTGACACATTTGTCCAGAATGATACAAACTCTCCTGTCTTGAGCAGAAGATTGAATTAGAAGACCTCCAAAGTCCCTTCCAACCTTATTATTCTATCTTCTATGTTCAAAATGTGCCTAATCTGGCTGAGGGCTGCTGAGATAAATAACCCAAGAAAATAAACTCACCAACGGGAGAGGCAATTGGGCAATGGCTAAGAAAATTGCCAGCTCCTCCTTTCTAAACTGCCTTCTGGTCCTGAGGCCCAGTGAAGCCCATTCAGACTGCTTTGTGCTTCTCCAGTGCCCACCAGATTAGGAAGATGGTGGTGCAGCAGATTAAAGTGGTGTTAAGTGACACCAGCTGCCTGCAATTACTGCAAGTTCGAATCTCACCAGGCTTAAGGTTGACTCAGCCTTCCATCCTTTCGAGGTAGGTAAAATGAGGACCTGGATTGTGCGGGCAATAAGCTGACTTTGTATAAAAAGAATACGCTCAGGGGTGCCGAAAGCCCTACTAAGCAGGTATATACAAAAGTATGAAGGCTATTGCTTAATGCATTGTAAGCCGCCCTGAGTCTCCAGAGAAGGGCAGCATATAAATTGAACCAATAAATAAATAAATAAAATAAATGTGAGCTTTCCCCACCCACCCAGCCTTCTTTTAGCTCAAAAATCCCTTCTCTCGTGATTGCTTAGCTTTCCTTACCAACCTCTACAAGCTGTTCTTTTATTTGTTTATAATTAATGCCTGCTTTAGAGACAGAGTGGATTTTTCCTCCATTAGTGGAATTTAATAAGAATTTGTTTTTCTAATTTGAGGGCATCCAAGACCTTGGGCATTTTACTGGTACAATGAACCCACCACGTATCGAAGCACACACAAAAAAAGCAGACTAAAGTAGAAAATAAACAAGTGCAATGTCGGCATCTGATTAAGCAGCAGTTGAAAGAGAGAAAATGCTGGATGGCCTCCAACCTCTTCACTTCGTTTACCTAACCTGGTTGGATGGGAGAGTGATCTGGCTGTGACATCTGTCACCCCATTGATCACCAGGGTTGATTCAGCTTATCTGGCTGGTTAGGCAGGTGTCCCCTCCCGCCCTCACCACTCCATGTGCATCCCTCCCAAAGCTGCATGCTTCGTGGAAGAGGATGACCATCCCAGATAGAAGGAATATACTGATCTTCGGTCAAGGGTATACGAGAGCTGCGCTCCCCTGCTAGAACCTACAAACAAACCTAACCTGTTAAATGTGTGATGCAAACATAGTTAAAGGTTAGTGTCGAGCATCAGGCATCCCTCGACACATCACTGGACAAGGGAGAAATGCCAGGAATAGCGCCGGCCAGAAGAAACATAAAGGGCCACGTTGCTGATGCTGATATCATCATGGGTAATGGTGATGAGGTTGGGGTAGATGTGAGTAGGACAATAATACACAGCATTGGTGGTGGGATTAGCAGCGGCTCAGTAAAGCTAATTGTGGGCGGATGGGACATTGCACAGCCAAAGCCTTGGCAGCAACAAGAACACTCCTGAACCAAGCTGCACAGACCAATGACATCATAAGACCATAATTGCAAGGATAGGCAGGTGACGAATTCAAACTGACCGCACAGCAGCTGAGCTCAATGAGGAGGACTCTGATGGCAGGGGATTGGGAGGATCTATAAAGCAGCAATGAGCAGCCAATCGCTCAGCTCTGATTTTATTCCATTCCAGTGGTCCGGTATTTACTACGAGCCGTCGCATAGCTACGATTAAACCAGGTTTGATGCATACGTGTTTTGTGTATGATTAACTCGCCCAGAACCAGCACAGGCAGTCAAGGAGTGCCGAGAGTTAGTTGCTACCACCTAATTTATTCCCCACCAAAGGTTTTCTCCCACTGACACAAGCTAGTCGATTGGGTTGCTTTGTTGGGTAACTTATTAGCAAAGAGGTGGCAAGAATATTAGAAGGTTTTACATTATAGTAGCATCCATGCTATTTTTACTGTAGTTTTTGAACTCGCCTACCTTGAACAGCTGACAAGTATTAACCTTAATTAGGTCTGTTTGTGACCTAACATCCTGTGCAAATCCACCCTTGTAGTTAGTTAATGGTTCAATATATGATATGAGCAAACACAATGCTTCAAATCATTCAGGTTATATGTGTTATGAAAAAGCAGTCAACACATCTGGAGAATACCTTTTTAGGCAAGGCTACTTTAAAATGAAATACGCATATGTGAATGTTTTTCACCTCAGTGCTTCTCTTTCAGGAGGAAAGCCAGCCTATGGGCTTTGAAGTCTTCAAGGGACAGCTGCTGATAGACGTCCATCTTGATGGGAATTGACACCACTTGTTCTTGGGCCTTGAGTTAAACATGACAGCCAGTCAAGGTGCCATCCCTTAGAGGAACGGCAGTTATTTCTCCTTTAAGAGGAGATGTCACTTCTGTGGAATTGGCTGCAGAGAAGACAGAATCCTCCTTAGTTTATGATGGGACATCAGTGGAGGTCATGGCAAGGTTGCTCTGCTTACTTTTGGCTTGTGAAAAATGTCTTATCGCAGAAAGTGGATGCTTTCGGCTGGCTGCTAGATGGCTAAATTGATCTGATCTGAGCACCATTTTTCTGAATTTCTAAAAACCCTCCTTAATCATACCGAAGGTCAGAAAGTGAAAACTATAAAAGGCAGAGGTTGGTAGTTATTTTAAGGCTGGGGAATACGGGCTGATTTTCTTTAAATTATGAAATGTCTATTCTGGGTTGACAGTGCTTTGTCTTCTCTCTCAGAATGGTGGGAAACTAAATTCTCTTTTTAGAAATGATGACTTAAGTGGAGTAGAAAAGCAACCATGGGATTTCCTAGATCAGGGTGTCAAACTCATCTCATTATGACATCGTCACATGACATATCGTGACTTTTTCCCCCTTCACTAAACTGGGCATGGGTATGGCCAGGATGTTACACTTCCAGCCTGCGGGCCACGAGTTTGACACCCCTGCCTTAGATAGTACTGGAGAAACAGATTGTGCCCTGTTCCAATCTATGCCTACATCATTTAATATGATTCAGTGTATCAGTGGTGAAATCCAGCAGGTTCTGACAGGTTCTGGAGAACCGGTAGCAGAAACTTTGAGTAGTTCAGAGAACCGGCAAATATTGGTCCCAGAGTGGGGTGGGAATGGAGATTTTGCAATATCCTTCGCCCAGGAGTGGGGTTGGAATGGGGATTTTGCAGTATTGTTCCCCTGGAGTGGGGTGGGAATGGGGATTTTGCAGCATCTTTCCCCTGGAGCGGGGTGGGAATGGGGATTTTGCACTATCCTTCCCTTGCCATGCCCACCAAGCCACACTCACCAAGCCACGTCCACAGAACTAGTAGTAAAAAAAAATGGATTCCACCACTGCAATGTATGACATGTTTCTCTAGAGCATTCAAATGTGGATGGTACTTTGTAGAGAACTAACTGTTCTATTTCAATTCCAAAGCAGGAATTTAAGCAGGAAAATTTCCCAATCAACTGTAGGATTGCTTTCAGCCCAACATTATTTTTTTTCCATTTAAATTAAGCCTTTAGTCTGTGCCTGTTCAGTTTCTAGAGATATTCCCTTGAGAAGGTTCTAAAGAAGTTGAACCAGCAAACCTACCAACAGGAGGAAGAAACTAGCTTCCTGCCTCTATCTGGCAGTTGTCATTGTTATTCTCATATGTGCTGTGTATCCTGTCCTAACAACCAAGCAATACACCTGCCGGTGGCTCCTTAAGTCCGGATGAAAAAGGCACAAATTTGGACTTTGGCAGGAGAAGGTATCAGGACCTGGGACAGCAACCTGTAAAATATGGACTCTCGGGAGCTTTTAATTCCAGTAGTTGTTGATCATTGGAATCATAAAAGGGGCCACTTGGTTTTGTGTGTTACTGATCCTTAAGGTGGGGACCACATAATTCTTTAAGGAGATCATGTCTGGGCTTTTAGAGTAGAATTGTTCGTTATAGTGTAGTTTTTGCCAGAAATTGGAAGTAAACACAAAAAACATCGTACATTGCGGCTACAAGACCGTGGGGTGCTGCAAATGGTCATAAATGGTTTCTGAGTGTAGAAAATGCAGTTATATGACTGTGGAGAGTGGTGGTAGATATCAGAACTTCAATTGTGGGTCATAAATCCCGTTTTCAGGGTCTGTCTTAACCTTGAGTGATTGCTAAGCGACCAGTTATAAGTCACAGTTCTACCTGTGGGTCAGATTGTTTAATTTAACAAATTTAAAAAAAAATTAACATCCCCATTTAGGTACCTATTTCCTACATTAGAAGCAGACATCCAAACTCAGATGGCTTTTTATTTCAACATAAGGAGACAATAGAAGATAAGTGGCATAAGCAGGACAAAGATTCTTCAGTTCTATTGCACAGATTCAGATGTAATGATGATGATGATGATCATCATCATCATCTCAGATTACAGATTATTATATAATTATACAGGACTGAGTCCAATTTTATTCATGTTTGGGTACCCCTCTAAAATAAATAGACTATAAATACTGGATTTAATAATGGGGGAGTAACTGACAGGATTGGCCTATGTGGATTTTGACAGCTGTTTGGACTTTTGAGGAAATCAGTGCCTAGCCTAAAAGTTAAACAATTCTCACACACTTAATAAATTTATGCAGAGAACCAGGTGTAACACACTGTCTTCATTGTAATAAACAAGAATGGAAGGGAGGAGATAGTGTGTTCATTATTGACATAATGTGGCAGATCAAATAAAGGAGCAGAATAAGATACATCTAGTTTGCTATCTCCCTAAGAGACAGCAGGCCTGGAAGATTAATTCCACTCAGCACCAAATTGTGTACCCTGGCCACGTTTTTTTTTTAAAAAAAAAATCCACAAGAGGATTTGATTGGGATTAAATGCTATTGTCCATGAAGTGATTGTTCGTTAGTGAGAGAGGCATCCTGATGGGGGCTTAGAAAGTTAGCTTTTGTGTAAACCTGTGAGAAAGTCAGCCACATGGAGTGCTTGCTTCTTATTGTACAGTACTCACAATCTGATGCTGTATTGAGTGAAGGTTGTCATTTTTCAAAACGATTGGGGGCTCTTACTGTTATGTCTCCAAGACTAGCAGGATAATAATTTTGTAATTTTGTTACTTGTATCCTTAAGATTTATATTGACATTGTTTCCTGATTGCTTATGTGTTCCCTATGACTATCATTAAGTGTTGTACCTTATGATTCTTGATGAACGTATTTTTTCTTTTATGTACACTGAGAGCGTATGTACCAAGACAAATTCCTTGTGTGTCCAATCACACTTGACCAATAAAAGATTCTATTCTATTCTATTCTATTCTATTCTATTCTATTCTATTCTATTCTATTCTATTCTATTCTATTCTATTCTATTCTATTCTATTCTATTCTATTCTATTCTATTCTATTCTCTCCCCTCCCTCCCTTCCTATTCCAGGAGAAGATATCTGAAATGGGCTCACACTCAGTGCTTTACAGGGACTTCTACAATGGATGCATGGAGAAATTTCTGCAACATGGATTGTGTGACATCCTAGCCATGCTTTATTGACAAGGTGGCTAAGGAACTGGATGTGAATATCATTCTATTCCACTGTTTATTCCACTTCTCCCTTGGTCTCCCTGGTTTCTCATATTTTCATATAATCCCAAGGAAAAAAACCTCAAAGAGCAATTTGTGCCATGGGGCTTCTTGAGGCCAGGAAGGGTGGGCAACCAGGAAGGCCACACAACCCTGGACCACAACTCCAACAATGAGGTGAGCTCAGTAAGAATCCAAGAGATTCTTGAGCTCTTGAAAAGAGATGCTCAAGTGCTACAAAAGTGTAAGACAAAGACGGGACTTTTGTAGGGGAAGAAAACAGTGGCAACTATATGTCTATGGAGCTTCTCATTCATCCAGGTCAAAGGTGCTTTTCCACCTTTGTAGGTGTGGAACCTTCTTGGGACTTCTGAAAGGACTATGATGTAAACAGGAGATTGGTGGCCTCACATCCATTCGCACTCTGATTCAGGTGACTTTGAGGATACAGATAAACCCCAAGTGGCCTCAATGACTCCCAGAGAGCTAACAATCAACGCTAAGTGTGCTAATGACCAGATGACTGCAAAGAATATAATTTCTTCCATTCCCTGCCAATCAGGTGAAACTGAAGAAGCTTCTTGAATGAGATGTGAAACATTTTCAAAGAAAAAAAACCCCAAAAGAATCCAGGAAAAGCACCTTTGGGATGAGTGTAATTATGATCATTAAATGGAGTCCTTCCAGTGTTTTCTTTTTGCAAAATGTTTTTTTTAAAACAAACAAACAAACAAACATCATTAATCATTCAGTGTGTCATCTGAGTACATATTTTGTGTCCTCTACTTCCTCCTCCATCGTTTTACTATGTTTCTATCATATCTTTATATTTTCATTTAATTTGTTACAACATTCTTTCCAAATTTCTTAACTCATTATATACCTCCTTTCTCCCCACTCTTCTTACTACATTTCTATCTTGCTTTTACATCTTCATTCAAATCATTACATTTTCCCCAAAATTTTTAATTATATTAATTTTCATATATATCTCTTCTCTAACCATTGATAAAATTGCCCCCATATCTTAAAATATTCCTATTCTTCTTTTTCTTTAATTGCCAATGTTAATCTATTCTAAGGTGACCAGATGTCCCGCTTTTGAACAATTTGTCCTGCGTCCCGCAGCGTTTTAAAAAAGTCCCGATTTTCGCCGGTCCCTTACCCCACGCCCACGCCCACGCCCACGCCCAATCTATTGCTGCCTCCTGAGCTGATGGCTAGAGGGAAAAAAAACTGTTTAAACTCTTGCCCCGGGACTTCAAAGGGCCGCATTACAGCTGATCAGTGTCAAAAGAAAAAAAATGAATAGACTGGTGCCTGCAAAAATAGAAAAAAAGCCCCTTTCAGCTTCAGCATAGGTTAATTACCTATGTTGATTATATCGGCCTCGGACTCTCAGCTGATTTGCTCTCAGCTGTTTTGCAGAGGGGTCTTTTAGCTGCAAAGCCTGCAAAGAGTCCTGGAGCAGATTTTTTCCCCCTCCTTGTTCAATTCAAACTGAAAACGAAAGCGGAAGTAAAGCAGGTTGTTGGCTTTGCTGTTTGCTTGCAACGTTGGAAAGACAGATTTCTTTTCTTTTTCCTCATCAAAAAAGGTAGGTGCAAACAATGAGAAATTTATGGCAAATGGCAAAAGGGGAGAGTTCAAGATTTTAAAACACAAAAGAAAAAAAAAGCTCTATTTAACTAGGGAATTGTAATAATTGAGATACTATTAATTGTATATTATGTTGAAAGCAGAAATGTTTAAATTGTGGAAGATTATATGGGGGAAATTATTTGGTTTATTATTATTGGTAAATATAATTAATTGATTTGTAAGAAATTGGATTGCATGGAAATAATTGGAATATTCATGCTCATATTGATTAATATATAAAAAGATAGTTATATAACTAATTGATTTATATTAAAATGTTGAATTTGTATTTGGTTAATATTACATAATTAACCAATGTGAGGATGGATATAAAAGTAGATGACAATGGGAAGGGGTATAATATAGAATAAAAGGGAAAAACTGAATTTGATTAAGATTGGAGATGAGGAAGAAGGGTAATATTGGTTTTTAAAAAAAATAGATGAGGAATAAATATGGCAAAAAGGAAATATAGAAATTGTAAATTTAATTGAAATGACTAAAAACTGTTTAAATTTGTGAACCAGCCAAATACTCTGTTCAAAGAAAATACATTGTATGTTTGTATGTTTGTGTTTCTAATTATTGCTATTTATTCATATTTGTTCTCTTTTATTCTTTAAAGTTTAACAATTCATTCTTAATATCTTTATATTTGTTTGGGGTTGGCTTTCTTCCCTTTCATCTTTTTTATTGTACAGCAATCTTTCTTCTCAAACCTACCACCTCTCTCTTTTCTTTCTTTCTTAATTTCTCTTTCCTCCCCTCTTATTCCTTTCCCTACTTCCTTTCTCCTTCTCCTCCTCTCTTCCTCCCTCTCTTACCCTCACTCCTACTCTAATTTCCCTTCCCTTCCTTCGTCCCTCTCTATTGCTGTATCCTTTTATGCATATGGACTACTCAGAGGGCTGAAATAGTTATTTTTGACTGGTCCTCACACTTTTGACCAGTCCTCGAACTTATGACTGTCCTCACATTTTATGTTTTGCCCTATCTTGTCACCATGGTGAAGAGAAGCAATTGTGAAATGAGTGACACGGTTGTTAAGAATGCTGAACGGGCATAAATGTGAGGATGGTCATAAGTGTGAGGACCAGTCAAAAGTGCGAGGACCTGTCAGAAATGACTTTTTTCAGCCCTCTGAGTAGTCCCTATACACATAGCCATGGCCACCCAGTCACATGACCAGCTAGCCATGCCCACCCAGTCACATGACCTCCAAGCCACGCCCACAAATAAGCCACACCCACATAACTGGTAGTAAAAAATTTAGAACACCCCCCCCCCCCCCCCCCCCGGTCGATGGTGTCCCTCTTTACCAATGTTAAAATCTGGTCACCTTAATTTATTCATTTCTGCACATTCCAATATTTTCTTAATTACTTCTCCTTCTGTAGGGATTTTCTCTGCTAGGAGTCCTTCCAGTTGGTGTAAACTGAGTATAAGCTATGCATTCATCATTCCCACGTACTTCAACTATGTCAGAAGTCTTCAAACTTGGCAGCTTTAAGACTTGTGGACTTCAACTCCCAGAATTCTCCAGCAAGCTCCCAGAATTCTGGGAGTTGAAGTCCACAAGTCTTAAAGCTGCCAAGTTTGAAGACCTCTGACCTAGGTGATGGGAAGGCTGAGAAGATGGATGTTGTACTCTACCTGAAGCTCCAGGTTTAGGAAAGCTGTTTAAAGGCCCAGGTGTCCTTGAACTTGGTTTTATTTTGTCACTGAAAAAAGAATGTGAATGTATTTCATGAACAGGCAAATGTCTCTTATCCTCTGGTGGTTTTATTCAGTTCAGTTCAGGTTTCCTCCACGGGCTGGGACAAGAGGGAAGTTTTTAAAAAAAATAGAAAGAAAGAAAGAAAGGAAAAGGAAGGACCGTCAATCTTCATTTTTGTAGCCACTTATCATTTTAATAGCTTCTCTAGCACATTAAGTAAAAATGCCTTTTTCACTAAATGATCCCGAGAATGTAAGAGAGCAGAGCTGTTAGGAGGGGTGGAAGGAGGGAGGGAGAGGGAGAGAGGAGGAGGGGGGGAGGGAGAGAGAGGGAGGAAGGGAGGGAGAGAGACTTGGGGGTTATAGAAAGGGAGGAAGAAGAAAATGACTGAGGTGGACATTTATTCTGAGAGCCCTTTTACTTGATTCATTTATTTCATTTATTTCTTGCCACATACTTAGTAATTAAAAAAGAAAAGAAAAGAAAAACTCAAGGGAACTAGCCACAGCTAAAGTCCATAAAATCCAATCAATTACTTTTCTTTGGTGGGAAACAGTAAATCTTTTTTTCTTCCTTACCACCACACATATATACACATACACAAAAACACACATCGCCATCTCCAAGACACGGGCAAAAGAGGCTCCCAGCTTTGGCTTCTCAAAAGACTGATGCTTTAAGACAGGGGTATCGAAACTTGGCAACTATTAAGACTTGTGGTCTTCAACTCCTAGAGGTCCTCAGTCAGACCACTGAGACCTTATGTCTCAGTGTAAGGTGCTAAAGACCAGGTTGTTATTTCAGGCCATGGGAAAAGCAGTGAGTCATATTGATGGGTTGGCTACAGTGGTGAAATCCAAATTTTGTTACTACTGGTTCTGTGGGCGTGGCTTGGTGGGCGTGGCTTGGTGGGTGTGGCATGGCTTGGTGAGCATGGCAGGGGAAGGATATTGCAAAATCCCCATTCCCACCACACTCTGAGACCAGCTAGAGGTGGTATTTGCCGGTTCGCTGCATTGCTCAAAATTTCCACTACCGGTTCTCCAGAACCTGTCAGAACCTGCTGGATTTCACCCTTGGTATATGATGTAGTGATTGTTGTTATAATTCCCTTTTAATTATTTTTGGATTGTTGGCTCCTTTTCAGTTTTTAATTTCTTGTTTGTTACTCAGAGTCATGTTAGCTAGATGGATGGGCAAATAAATGGTATGTATCAGAGGTGGGTTTTGGGAGGTCCTGACCAGTTCTGGAGAACCAGTAGCAGAAATTTTGAGTAGTTCGGAGAACCGGTAAATGCCATCTCTGACTGGCCCCACCCTCATCTATTCTCTGCCTCCTGAGTCCCAGCTGATCAGGAGGAAATAGGGATTTTTTAGTAACTTTCCCCTGGAGTGGGGAGGGCATGGAGATTTTACAGTATCCTTTCCCTGCTATGCCCACCAAGCCATGCCACGCCCACCAAGCCACACCCACAGAACCGGTTGTAAAATTTTTTGAAACCCACCACTGGTATGTATGGATATATGGATGTACGTATAAGTACATGGGCGTGATGGCTCAGCTGTTAAAGACACTGAGCTTGTCAGCTGGAGAGCTGACAACTGAGGTTCAAGACCTCAGCGCCATGCAATGGGATGAGCTCCTGTTGCTGCCCAAGCTCCTGCCCACCCAGCAGTTCGAAAGCATGCAAATGCAAGCATATAAATAGGTACCACTTTGGTGCGGAGGTAACAGCATTCCCTGTGCCTTTGGTGTATCATCTATGGAAATTATCTTTGGTCAGCACTTGCTCCCTCGGCCAAACAGAAAAGAGCACCATGTCCTACAATCGGACACAACTGACAGGGAAACCTTCATGTTTCTTTCTTTATCAATCCATCCATTAATCAATGAATGTACCAATCAATCATTCTTGCAACCTTCTATGAAACAAAATGTTAAAAAGTAAAGATACTAATGTATCATACTTACCAAGCACCCCTAAATTTTATTAAAGTAACCAAAACATCTTTATAATCCCCAAGGCATGTTACAACTTTTGAGCACCCCTCATGTTTGGAAATTGAAAGTTGAAAAATTTGACACCCCCTAAGTCTGGAATATTCAATGCATAGGTTTTTGAGAGAATGCTACTGTCACGCTAGAGTTGTCTGAACGAAATTTAGATGCCTTTCACATTTTGATAATAAAGAAAAAAAACTTTTATTTGTTAGAACAACGTCTTCATGGACTCATATGCAGCCAGGAAATGACCTCTGCTCCATCATCCCTCCCTTTCCTGGCTTGCTTCCTTATCCTATTGGTCATTATCTAAATCACTCTACGGCACTCTCTTTCTTAATAATCTCACATGAATTTAACCCCCTCTTTTCTATGTCAGCACTGAGAAGCTGACATCCGGCCCCTCTCCCTTCATTCTTCAGCAAAACTTGCACAAGATAAAACAACAGGTCTAATACCATTACCCCATCTGGGACTGTGTCCCACCCCCTCCCTGCCTGTCTGGATGATCTGCATGGAATTTAGCTATAAGGCGGTCAGCTTGAATGTTCGTGCTCTTCACCCATGATGCTTCTGATGATGGGTAACCCTTCCACTTAATTAAGTATTGGAGGCGGCCTCTGTGCCACCTCGAATCGAGAATTCGCTGTACTTCATAATAAGTTTGGCCCCCAATGATCAAGGGCCCTGGGGGATCACGTGGCACCGGCCTTAAAGTTGACCCCACCACAGGCTTCAGAAGACTACTGTGAAAAACGGGGTGTATCCTTCCTAGTAACTGGGGCAACTGCAATTGTACCGTGACCGGGTTGATTATTTTTACTATAGGAAATGGTCCTATAAATTTCGGGCCCAATTTCCTAGTTGGGAGTTTGAGTCTCAAGTACTTGGTGGAGAGGTAGACCTTCTCTCCTACTCGGAACGGTCTTTGAGGGGCTCGGTGCTTATCTGCTTGCTTCTTATAAGCCTTGTCTAATGCCTTTTTGACGTTCTCCCAGGATTCTCTTAGCATCGCCATCCAATCGTTCAAATTGACTGAAGAAGGGGGTTCCCTGGGATATTCTGGCATGGGGACAAAATCCATACCGCTCACTACCTTGAATGGGGTTAGTCCTGTACTACTGTGAACAGCATTGTTGTACGCAACCTCCGCAAAAGATAGGAGGTCTGCCCAGTTCGACTGTTGGTAGTCTACATAGCACCTCAAGTACTGCTCTATCATGGCATTCAGTCTCTCCGCCCCGCCATTGGTGCTCGGGTGAAATGCTGAGCTGAGACCTTGGGATGATCCTATGGATCGTAGGAATTCCCTCCAAAATTTCGCTGTGAACTGGACACCTCGGTCGGAGATGATTCTTCTGGGTACTCCATGCAAGCGGTAGATGTGTTTCACAAACAGCTTGGCCAATTGGCGGGCTGAGGGTAGCCCACTACAGGGTATGAAATGTGCCTGTTTGGAGAATAAGTCTATTACGGTCCAGATCACTGTGTTTCCGCCACTCTTCGGCAGCTCTACTATAAAGTCCATTGCAATCTCCTCCCATGGTCTTGTCGGTTCAGCTACTGGCTGCAGTAACCCAGGAGGTTTTCCTGGTCGGGTTTTCATCGTGGCACAGATGGTGCAGCTCTTCACATAGCTGTCCACGTCTTTCCTCATGTGAGGCCACCAAAATTGTCTTCGTACTAAGTGCAGAATCTTTAGAAAACCGAAATGGCCGGCTGGTCTAACATCGTGGCTCCTTTTGAGGACTAGGGTGCGTAGAGTTTCTGGGATGTAAAGTTTCGTCCCTTTCCATGCTACGTCGTTCCTCCTTGTCAAGAGATGCTGATTGTCTCAGAACCAGGGGTCCGCCAATGTCTCTGTTTTGAGCCGTGTCGTCAGGTCACCCGCTGGTTGGCCCTGCTGGTCGCGATGCTGGCGTCTGGTGGTTACTTGACCCACTCCTTGAGGCGAGGGGATGATGGCATTCACCACCTGCTCCCGTTCACTGTTGTACTGGGGCATTCGGGAGAGGGCATCAGCCAGAAAATTCTTCCCCCCTGGGATGTGTTTCAGCTCGAAGTTGAACCGATTGAAGTATTGGGCCCATTGGACTTGTCTGGGTGATAATTTCTGCGGGGTCCTAAGGGCCTCCAGATTTTTATGGTCAGTCCAAACCTCGAACGGTGTCTGGTTTCCTTCTAGCAGATGTCGCCAGGTCAACAGGGCCCACCTCACTGCAAACGCTTCCTTTTCCCATGCTGCCCAGCGTCTCTCTGTGTCGGTGAATTTGCGGGAAGTGTAAGCACAGGGCTGAAGGTTCCCTTGGCTGTTCTTTTGGAGTAGAACCGCTCCCACTGCCACGTCGCTGGCATCTGTTTGGATGACGAAAGACTGGTTGGGGTCAGGATGTTTCAAGACTGGTTCTTTTGCAAACATTTCTTTTAGTGTTTCGAAGGCTTGTAGGCAGGCCGGGCTCCATTGTAGAGGCTGTCCTGGGCGAGGTTTTGTTGCTGGACTCCCTGTTTTTAAGAGGTCGGTTAGAGGTTTGGCAATTTTTGCAAAAGAGGGGATAAATTGTCTGTAGAAGTTCGCGAACCCCAAGAAGCTTTGCAGTTGTCTGCGGGTGCGTGGGGGGCGCCAGTCAAGGACTGATTGTACTTTGGCTGGGTCCATTTCTATCCCCTGATTGGACACTCGGTAACCTAAGTAGTCTAGCCGTGACTGGTGGAACTCGCATTTCGACAGTTTGACATAGAGGTTCGCTTTCAGCAGTTTTTCAAGCACCTGGCGGACGAGGGGTATGTGTTCGTCTATGGTTTCTGTGTAAATGAGGATGTCGTCCAGGTAGACGAGGACCCCCTTATAAAGGTGATCATGTAAAACTTCATTTATCAGTTGCATGAACACCGCCGGTGCTCCCTGTAGTCCGAAAGGCATCACTTTAAGTTGAAAACTTCCTAGGGGGCAATTAAATGCTGTCTTCCGCTCATCTCCTTCCTTGATGCGTATGCGGTAGTAGGCTTCACAAAGGTCTAGTTTGGTAAAAACCTTCCCTTTGTCCAAGTGAGCTAGCATGTCTTTCATGAGGGGGAGGGGGTATTAATTATGCACGGAGACACAGTTTATCCCGCGAAAATCGACCCAACGCATGGAGCCATCTTTCTTCTCCCTGAAGAAAACTGGTGCCGCTACCCGTGGTTTGGCTGGTTCGATAAAACCCCTTTGTAGGTTCTTGTCTATGTACTTTCACAGTTCTTGCATTTCACGGGGTGTCATGGCGTACAATTTAGGTTTTGGTAGTTTCAAACCAGGGATGATTTCGATAGCGCAATCGGCGTCGCGGTGGGATGGTAGTACGTCACACTCGGTCTCGCTAAATACTTCTGCCAAGTCTTGGTACTCTTTTGGGATCTGGTTCTGGCCGTGGGAGGTGCTGGAGGTGGCCGCCAGTTGCTTTGTTGTCCCTTTACAGGGTGGGTTGGGCACCTGTGTTGGAGGCGTCTTTTGTCCCTCTAGAGGGAGGGGTTGGACCCCCTGGGTGGGAGGAGGGGCCGTTTTCTCTGGTTGTGGTGGCAGGGGGTGGGGTCCCCTTACTATCCTCAGTCTGCGGGTCCCTTCTTGCCACCAGATGGTGGGGCCCCACTTGTCCAGCCAGGAGAGTCCCAGTATGACTGGGTTGGTCATCTTGACCAGCTATTATGAACCGAATTATTTCCCAGTGATCCGCTAGCTCCAGCTTCACCGGCTCAGTCAAATGTGTGGCATCCGCCCCCCCAGTAGGGATCCATCAACTTGCTGAAAACGGATTGGGTGGCTGAGCCTTTTAGCCCGGATCCCCAGTTTTAGGACTGTGGGTAGGTTAATCAGGCACCTTGTGCAACCCGAATCTACTAAGGCTTGAAAAGTCCCTTGGGTACCTGTTTTTGGGGCTGTTAGGCATATGGGGAAAAGAAAAGGGTGGATGGGTGTGCTCACCATTGGGTCGTTTTCACCATCGTCATCGCCCTCATACAGTTGGGGGGGTCGATTCGCGTCGTCGGAGCTCCCCCTATTTTCAGTCAGATGGGCAAAAACTTCTGCAGTCGGGGAAAGTCTTAATGGTGCCTTGGTGGTGTGCCCGGGTCCTCGTTCCAGTCGTACCTTGGCCGGGGGCCCTGTTTTTGGCCCCGGGGTTCCACAAGCTGCTGCCAAATGCCCAACTCCCCCACACCTGTAGCACCTCAGTGGACTCCGTGGGGTGGATGGCCTCTGCGTGGCCCGTGATGCTGTAGTTTCTGGTCTGATAGACGGTTCCTGGTCCAGCTGGGTTTTCTCCTTTGCCTGTGGTTGTTTTAGCATGTTGTTGGCACGTAGCCCTCTCTCAACTTGCGTCGCTACCCGGAACCAGTCAGACAGTTGGTTCGGAATATCTCGATAAGCAGTCACTTGGGCGATTTGCTTATCTAAGCTTGTTCTAAAGAAGTATACTAGCAGTCGTTCAGGCAAAGAAGGTAAATCCCAACAATTTTCCTGAACTCACCGATATGTTCTTGGACAGGCTTCCCCCTCTGCATTAGGTGCCTGAGCTCATCTTCTACATAGGGATTGTCCCCTGTTTCTTCGAAACGGGCTCGCAGCAGTTGTAAGAAACCACCTGCATCTTGCAGTTGGGGGGCCCTGTATTTGTACTGGGCCGCTGACCAGCTCCTTGCTTCTCCCTCCAGACCTTCTGCGATGGCACTGACCAGGGCCCTGGGGAAAGGGTAAAGGTGTGCGTAGCGCTCGATGTAAATCTCAGCTGTATCGAGAAATTGAGCTAGCAGGTCCGGATCCCCATCAAATTTCCCTCTGAATTGGGGTGGTTCCACCCTCAGTGGCCTCTCCTCCCATTGCGGGGGTCTGTGAGCCTGCCCACGGTGCCTTTGGGCTTCTTCATCATCTCCCATTTGGGTGCAGGGGAGTGATGCCGTGGCTGGGCTGGGTTGCTTGCTGAGCAGGGAGGGAAGCCCTGCGTGCATTTTGGAGCTTTCTTCTCTCATCTTTTTTTTTCTTGTGTGTGTGTGTGTGTGGGGGGGGGCTATGCTGCCGTTTGGAGAGCCATAGAACCTTCCCCCCTTACCTGCCACTTGATGGGAGTCCAGCAAAAGGCATCTGTTGAGTGTCAAATAACCCCTCGACACAACACCAATATGGACAGGAACATCCCGGCGTGAGGGCTCATGAATACCCATGACAAGAGGGCTTCTGATATAGCTGAACCGGATATTAATAACACACGGTGGAAGGTGTGTGTGTAGCGCCTAGGTTTGTTTACATGGTGGTATTAGGTGGCAGATGGCATATGGAAACAGGGGGAGAGAATTAGGTGACAGATAGCAATGTGGTGGGCTAACGCTTAGCTTTCCAAGCAGTGAGATAAAGATGACGTCTTGACGTTGTGCCTGATGAAGACGGCCAATGAAGACAACCTGGAAATGGGCAACGTTGCGAGCTCACATGGCTGAAGTAGATGGAATATGTGGCTAATTTGAATTACGTAGCTGTGAGGGAGGCGGGGTGATTGAATACCATTCTATATAGCCAGGCTAGCAGGTTAAATGGGCGTCTCCGACTTTGTTCTAAAAAAGGACTTCAGCGCCTACTGTAAACCGCCGCGTAAGCAACGATTAAACCGGATATTGTAGCAACTCTCTTGTGCGTTTGTGGTGTTTGCCCGGGGAAGCACAGGTGGTTCCAGAGGGGCTGACAACATCATCATAGGGTTGAAGGAAAAACTTACAGAACTTCAGTCATAGCCACCTATGTTCTCGTTCCATGCCTTGATTTGAAGGAATGTGTGAATAGGACTTTTATTTTCTGGAATGTTTTACAATTTGCAGAAAGGGATGCCTGCTGTCAACGATAGGAGCCTCCTGGATTCTTGCACAGTTTGAAGGATATCAACCAGGGTTGCCTCTGGCTTCTGAGATGTTTGCTCAGTTAGAGGTTTGGAGTAGGGGTGAAATGCTCCCAGTTTGGACTGGATCGCGTGATCCGGTCCAAAGCGATGATGGCGGATGGTTTGCAGAACCGGTAGCAAAAATCCCTGCACCACCACCCCCCGTCCAGCTAAGCTGCGCAATCATCAGAGGCTTTTTTTTTTAATTTTTAAAAGCATTTTTTCTACAACCTCTTTGGCTGAAAAAATGCTTTTAAAAGTAAAAAAAAGCCACTGATGATTGTGCAGCTCAGCTGGGATCGTCAGAGGCTTTTAAAAGCATTTTTGCTACAACCTCTTTGGCCAAAGAGGTTGTAGAAAAAAAATGCCTTTAAAAGCCTCTGATGATCCCAACTGAGTTGCCTGATCACCAGAGGCTTTTAAAAGCATTTTTTTCTGCAACCTCTTAAGCTTGTAGAAAAAATGCTTTTAAAAGTAAAAAAAAAAAAAAGTTGGCCATGCCCACCCAGTCACATTAACCCCACCACCACCACCAAGCCACGCCCACAGAACCGGTAGTAACAAACTTTACATTTCACCACTGGTTTGGAGATATTGTTTTGTAATGATCCTTATCCTACCTGGCTGAAATCTCATCAGTTTTTGTGTTTTTATTATAGTTGATAAATCAGAAATAGGAATTATGTAAAATACCAACACCTTGTACACACACACACACACACAAACACAAAATGTCTCATACTTGTATATAAATAATGTGTTATACAACAGTGTCAATAAAGGATAAACACTTCTCATTCATTCATCCATACATAACCTACCTACGTCTGAAAACTGCTGGTTTATAAGTCCCAAGGTTTAAAATTCACTCAGTAATTGAAGCTATAAATCTAGCACTCCAATGTTGATAGATAAGTCTGCTTGCAAAAAAGAAGGTTACGGAGAATCTATTTTTGTTGTCCAGTCATCAATTTCCATGTAAAGGTATATAGTTCAAAGGATTATGGACAATCCAAAATATTGAAAACTACAAAATTCTATTTACAGAAAGAAAAATTGGAGCTGGCTGGGAGGAGAAAGCTTAAAGCAAGATTTTATTAGCATAGCCTCACAACATGAGTGCCCAGCCTTTTGGCTATCCTGGGAGGCATAGAGAAATGGTCTCTATAAAATATATACAGTGTTTTCCTGAAAATAAGACATCCCCTGATAATAAGCCGAATTGGGCTTTTGAGTGCATGAGCTAAAATAAGCCTCTCCCCCTCAAAAATATTTAAATACATGCGCAGCCGGTCCCTGCTATTTCCTCTGGTTCGGGTTAGGGAGACAGAACTGGAAATCAGAGAAGATGGCAAGAGGAGTCCCGTCTTGCTCCATGCACCCCAAAATAATAAGACATCCCTGAAAATAAGGCCAAGCACTTATTTCAGGGTTCAAATAAATAAGACAGGTTCCTATTTTCAGGGAAACACAGGTAATATAGTTAATGTATATAAGTCACATAAAAATGTTAAACATTTACAATCTACCTGGGAAGGCTGATATCAATTTTGTAAATCTGAAACACAGGTGGTTCTCAGCAAGTTCTGACCAGTTCTGGAGAACTGGTAGTGGAAATTTTGAGTAGTTCGGAGAACCGGTAGGAAAAATTCTGACTGGCCCCACCCCCATCTATTCTCTGCCTGCCAAGTCCCAGCTGATCGGGAGGAAATGAGGATTTTGCAGTAACTTTCCCCTGCCTTGCCCACCAAGCCACACCCACCAAGCCATACCATGCTCACCAAGCCACACCCACAGAACCGGTAGTAAAGTTTTTTTGAAACCTACCACTGATCTAAAAGTACAAATCTCCCGCCATCTCTTTTATTATCTGATAACTTAGGGAAGTTCCTTTCTGAGTTCCTTTCTGTGCTTATTATGCAGCTGCAGGCTATGTCTCAATTTATCTGTTCATTCCCTAGGCAACATCTCTTCCCACTGTCTCCAAAGGTCATCCCCACATATCATTACAGGTGCTTTCCCTGTAACTGTAGTGTGTGAGAAAGATTGAGTATTTCATGCTGCCTTTCCAATGATTGGAAAAGTAAAAAAATAAAATAATAATAATAATCAATAACTTCTATAGCACCACCTCCTGGCCTTGAAGTGTTATAGCATGTAGCTGAAGATTTAATCCTCCAAGATATAGAACTATCTCATAAGAAATAAACCAAATCAAACTCCTCCTCTAAAAATAGAAAAGATAAACCATAAAAACATAAGGTAAAGTAAAGGTTACCCTTGCACATATGTGCTAGTCGTTCCCAACTCTAGGGGGTGGTGCTCATCTCCGTTTCTAAGCCGAAGAGCCAGCGCTGTCTGAAGATGTCTCCCTGGTCATGTGGCCGGCATGACTAAACACCAAAGGTGCACGGAACGCTGTTACCTTCCCACCAAAGGTGGTCCCTATTTTCCTACTTGTATTTTTATGTGCTTTCGAATTGCTAGGTTGGCAGAAGCTGGGACAAGTAACGGTGAGCTCACCCCATTACGTGGCACTAGGGATTCGAACTGCTGAACTGCTGACCTTTCAATCGACAAGCTTAGCATCTTAGCCATTGAGTCACCGTGTCTGTAAAGTATACTATATAAAGCAGGGTGAAATTCAAAATTTTTCCCTACTGGTTCTGTGGGCATGGCTTGGTGGGTGTGGCAGGGGAAGGATACTGCAAAATCCCCATTCCCTCGCCACTCCTGGAGGAAGGATATTGCAAAATCCCCATTACCACTCCACTCTGGGGCCTGCCAGAGGTGGTATTTGCTGGTTCTCTGAACTACTCAAAATTTCCGCTACTGGTTCTCCAGAACCTGTTAGGACCTGCTGGATTTCACCCCTGATATAAAGTATAGTATATAAAAACATACTTTACATTTTAAATATCCAAATGCAAACATTTATCAGTAATTAGACAGCTGATTAGGTTATGGGAAAATAACAGCTTGATATTTTTTAAAAAAAAGAAAAAGTAGAAAACAAAATGAATTCCCCCAGTAAGTCACAAGATGCTGTTGGGTCACTACAAATGAACATTCTACCAGACTTAGAAGAAGATTCTGGGAAGGATTTCCAATTGTCATGACCCAGGACTCAGACGCCACTTCACCTGAACCCATGGAATGTCAGCTTCATGAGACACCAAGCCAAACACAGGCAGTATCAAAACAGGTGGAGCAGTCAGATAATGAGATCTCACTTCCAAGCCCAAGCACTTGGAAAGTAGAGTGGAGAGCTGAGGAAAGATGCTCAATAAAGCTCCTTGCCAAGCACGGAAGTAACTTTCTTAATTAAAGACAGCTACCTACAGCTTGATATCAGAGACAAACCTGACATATACTATTCTGTTGGAAACAATCATCTGATCTCTTGCTCTAGTATGTTTCTCCTGGGGCTCTTGCTTGTGAAACTCAGAACTTTGGACTGGATTTTGACTGTTCTTCTGCATGCTTCGGTTGAAAGCAAAATCATTCAGTCAGGCTTTCTTTCCAAGAGACTAAGTTGATTTATATTCTTTTCCTTGTCTTCTGTTATCTACTCAGCCTTGAGTAAATTGTTTTTATCATCTACATAGAAGTTCCTAGGAGGTACCCTGTTTTCTCCAAAATAAGACATTCCCTGATAATAAGCCCAATCGGGCTTTTGACCACATGGCAATAAGGCCAAGCACTTATTTCAGGGTTCAAAAAAATAAATAAATAAAATAAGACAGGGTCCTATTTTCGAGGAAACATGGTACATAAATAAGGAGACTCGGGAAGAACCACACTAAAACAGAAGTTAATCCTGAGAACCCAGATGGAGCCTTGGTGGTGCAGAGGACTAAAGTGCTGTTAAAGTAGCACTTAGCTGCCAGCTGCCTGCAATTACTGTGAGTTCAAATCTCACCAGGCTCAAGGTTGACTCAGCCTTCTATTCTTCCAAGGTAGTAAAATGAGGACCCGGATTGTGGGGACAATAAACTGACTTTGTATAAAAAAGAACACTGCTTGAGGTGGGGGGGGGGGCAAAAGCCCTAATAACAGGTATATACAAAAAGTATGAAGGCTATTGCTTAACGCATTGTAAGCCGCCCTGAGTCTCCGGAGAGGGGCGGCATATAAATCGGATCAATCAATCAATCAATCAATCAATAAATAAATAAATAATAAATAAATAATAAATAAATAATAAATAAATAAATAAATAAATAAATAAACAAACAAACAAACCCTAATACAGCCTTTTGAATGGACTGTTATTTATTATGCAGGAGTAGCAATTTTCTGAAACATCTTTTCTGCTGTAGATTACGTGGCCATTCTCTAGATTCTTGGACCTTCCAGCCACTTCCCTTCTGCCCTTTGATTTAGAAAAGATCAACACTTTTTCTTTTTAGCCAAGGAAAAGGTTGGACAATCCCTTTTGCATATGTGACAGGCAGGGGTGGACTTCAAAAATTTTAGCAAGGGGTTCTCTGTCTGGTTGCTTGGTGGGCGTCGCCATGGTGGGCATAGTTGGCCTCCTGCACCACAGCGGGATGGGGTGGCATTTTTGCCCTCCCTGGGCTCCAGAGGCTTTCCTTGAGCCTCCTGGAGGGTGAAAACAGCCTCCCCAGACTCCGGAGGCCCTCTGGACCTCCCAAACTTCCAGTAGGCCCATTTTTTCACCCTCCCCGAGCCTCTGCGCACACCCTGCTCTTACCTGCATCCAAAATAGGGACTCCTGGGAGGGAAGGGCAGGGTGGGCGGGGCCAGCCAGGAGTGGGATTTGGGGGTTCTCTGAACTGCACGGAATCTTAGCTAGAGGTTCTCCCGAACCCCTGAGAACCTCCAGCAGCCCAACCCTGGTGTCAGGTACCATCCTCTACTTTGTGAAGATGTGGAGTGGGTACATCTGAATCAATATTCTGGCAGGTTGTGGATGTGTAACCTCTTGTCTGGGAAGTCTAATTACTACAGTTTTAATGGAAGTGTTCAAATGTTAAAATTCTGTTTGATGATGATGAAGACGATACATTAAAAAACTGGATGGTTTTTTTTTTAAATGATGCTTCTAGTCCTCAACACATTCTTAGTACAGTTCAAAATCAAATCTATTGGAACAAAGGAGTAAAGTAGAGAATTATATTTTTCTTTTCCCTCCTCTATTGTTAACAATCAAAGGGGCACCTGGAGGCGGGGAAGTTTGGAGTCCCTGTCTTCTGAAGAATGAAAAATAAGACCCCCACTTGCTTCCCCCACTCCATTCCTTCATGCTTTTTCTCTATTGTGTTCCGATTCTGATTCAGTTAAGTCTTATTTATCACAATTTCTCAGCTAGCAAAGCTGCTGAGCAGCCAACTGAAAAAAAATGCACAATTCTAGGAAGAAAAAGGAGGATCAGGGGGAAAAAATATTACTAGGGTAGCAAGCGCACACACCAACAAACCCAAAGAACAACAATAGCCTTAAAAAAAGATATAAGCTAATATATACTCAGGAAGCATCTGAATGGAGACCCAGTCAAAGAAGAAGCAGAACTTCCCCACCCCAGATTCCTTTGGGAAGGGGGCTCGTTCCTTTCAGTGGAAGGGGGATCTGCTCCTCAGTAAAGCCACTTATTTGTGAGATGGGCGCTTGTATAAATTTGATGAATAAATCTATCTATCTATCTATATATAAAAGCAAAAACCACTCATGCATTAATCACGAAATCTCCAGAACCGTAAAGCCTACAAACTTGAAATTTGCCACGTATGTTCCTCTTGGCTTCTAGGTGCTCACTAAGAAAAGATTTTTCTAAATGACCATCAGAGCATTAATATTTCCTATATTATTATAACATGCTCTGATGCTAATTAGTTAGATGTTCTACTCCCTCTCTCAACTTGAAAATAACTCTGGAGAGAATGGGATAGCAGAGGACAGGCTTCTGTGGGGCAAGCCTCAGGGAAAGAAAGGGCTAGAAAGCCTGAGGGAGAAAAGAGGAGAGGAGACGTTTCTGTGGGGCAAGGCTGAGGGAGAGAAGGGAAGAGGAGAGGATCTATGTGGCCAGCCTGAGGGAGAGAAGGGGGTAGGATAAGAGAGGCTTCTGTGGAACCAGCCTGAGGGAGAGGAGTGGAGAGGCTTTTGTGGGGCTAGCCTGAGAGAGAAAAGAGGAGAGGAGAGGCTGATTGTAACTACTCATTAATTTTCAAAATCTAAGTGTCAATTTATGAAGCCTGATCACATAGTTTCATAGCGGAGCATGGATATTCAGCTAGTAAATAAATAAAAGAGGCAGCAGGATACTATTGTGGTCTGAAAAATGGACATTACAATTGCTTTTCTCAGTTGCAAAGATAAGAGGAAATCATAATCATAATCATAAGTTTATTTGTCAAGCATATATAAGATAACAGGTAAAAGTATAACCATAATTTGAATACATGAAAAGAGTAAGTAAAAAGGAACATTAGGACGGGGACGGTAGGCATGCTGGTGCTCTTATGCACGGCCCTTACAGACCTCTTAGGAACGGGGTGAGGTCAACAGTAGACAGTTTAAGGTTAAAGCTTTGGGGATTTGGGGAAGAAACTACAGAGTCAGGTAGTGCATTCCAGGGTTTGGCCCCTCTCTTCCTTTCTTTCTTTCATTACAGTCCCGTTTATTTTTCTCTTTCCTTTCCTTCAAAATGCAGAGTATAACTTTTTTAGAGCAGAGCCCATCTGTGGGTTTTTGTTTTTTGTTTTTTTTTGGTTTGGTTTGTTTGTCTTTCTTAACACTGAAAAGCACTCATAGCTACATCTTTCCTGGAACAAAGGGCTCCCTAGAGCACTTTACCTTCAATGTTCAAAGCGTAATGTGTAACACGAAGGATATGATCCAAGAAATAAAAGCCCAGATTCACTCAATTTCCAGCGTAAATGCCACTGCGCCTGAAATCAACCCAGGACTACCGTGCACAGGAGGAAGAGCTCCGTGAGTTTGAGAGAAAAGCAAGATTTTCAGAAGGAGAAAAATCAAGGGGAGGAAAAACACCTTAGAGGATTCCCCCATTCCCCTGATTAATTCAACTCAGTGGCCATGAAATAGTTGACATTGTCTAATGGGGAAATTGCAACTTCAGCAAAGAATTATAATAGAATAGGGCAATCTTTCTCAACCTTGGCAACTTGAAGATGTGTGAACTTCATCTCCCAGAATTCCCCAACCAGCAGAACTGGCTGGGAAATTCTGGGAGTTGGAGTCCACTCATCTTCAAGTCACCAAGGCTGAGAAATGCTGGAATAGAGTATTCTTAGAGAGGCTGGCTAGCACGCTCCATATTGCAAGTTTGCAAGACCCATAGCTAGTTTTCACAGGTAGGGATGGACCTCTGCTGAAATATAAGTTGCAGCAAGTACTCAACAACAGAAAACTCTTCTTCTGGAGCAGAATGTGGTTGGCAGCCATTTACCCCAATTGTCCACTTCTTGAGGCTAGAAAAAGTTGGAAGGAGCAGCAGTTATTTGGAAGATCTCAAGGGTGGGTTGAAGATTAAAGAGACTGGGGAAAAATAAAATGTGCTAGATTATCACTCACATCATGCCCAGCTTGGGTGTTTATGTGTCAAAGGATATGTTGGCTACAGATAATAGGGCTGGTATCTGTGGAGATTCTTCATTATCCAGGTCTTGGTTGTCCCAAAGGTGCTTTTTTCAAAAGATAATTGGACTTTGTTTTTCCATGAAGATGTATCGCTTCTCATCCAAGAAATGTCTTCATTTCTCATCATCTCTGGCCAAAGCACCTTTGGGACAGGAGACAGGTAGTCCATCTGACAGCCAGTGTAGTAGAGTAATTAAGAGGTTGGACTTAAATCAAGGAGATGCAAGTTAAAGACTTCACTAAATTTAATCTGGTCTTTCTTTTTTTGCTTTAATCTGACAGTTGTGAAAATTAAATGGGGAGGGCTCCTTTCTCCCATCTTGAAACTCTCAGCGTAAAAGTCTCAGAAGCTAATTCCATTAATCATTTAGTTAGCCAGTAGGTCGCTTAACTAACTCATCATACTGAACGATGGATGAATAATTTTGCTGCACAGCTTCATGCATGAACACTGTAAGCAAATTGTCCTTTCAGCAATTTAGATTTTTTTTTAAAAAAGAACTTTTTTGTATTGAGTTTAAAGCTGCAGAACCCCCAGCTGAAACTTTCAAATTAAGATTGGATTAATGTTCTCTTAATAATTAGACAAATAACATTCTGCAGTTTCTAGCTATTTGTCATCCTTTTTCTGGCTTTTGCTTGAAAGCGGGAGGTTTTGAAGTGAGCGGAGATAGTCTCAGTGCTCAGTCAGGAAAATTATGTTCACTTTCAATCGAATGTAACCTCTCCAACCCTCTGAAAGAATATGTGAAGCTTCAAAAGAAAATATGGTAGCATTGAACATGTGGCCTCATCCTCTACCTGCTTTCAAGTCTTTGCATGTTCGCCTGAAGGCCCAAACTTAATTTTCCAACCAAACTGAAGCAGATGCAGGTTACTGTTAATCCAATGTGGGTTTAACTCAAGCATTTGCTCATTTCTTATTCCTGTTTTATGGTCCAATGAGTAGAGATGGCAAGGAAATTCATCTGAAAAGTTTCTCTGTCTACTTTTTTCCATTCCACTTACCAAATCTAAATATCAAATGAACCAGAAATGTGCATGAAAAATCCTTCTTTTCAGAACTCTGTCATGCTAAAGGTAGCTTAAAAATACACCCTAGAATACATTTATTAAAGTGAAATGTACATATAAACATGTTGATTCAATGTACAAAACATACAAAATATTATTTTAAAAGCAATGTTAAGACTGCACCTTGATTCTTTCCTATCTAAAAGGAAGATTCCCCTTTCTTTGGTAGAAGATTCTCAAACTTCCATAGAGTTGACATATAATATTTAGGGTGGGTGCTTATTTTCTGAAAGGAAGAAATCTTTATTTTAATATTGATTTTTAGGAATGCCAACTTTGGATGAGCACCCTAAACTACAGATCCTAAAGCATACCATGATGAGCTGTATATTAAAGTTGTGCAGAGCATTAGAAGGCGGCATTTCATACTATGTATTAGTATGAGGAAAACTCTTCTTCCCAAAGAGTAAACCAACTACTTCCATCAGAAATAGTGTACTTTTCTGGTTTTCTGCAGAGCTACTGTGCTTCAGATGATTACTGTTGTGACCGAGGCCCAAGTAGTGATTACTGAACACAATTCAGTCCTGAACAAACTTATTTTATTAAAACAACTGAGAATTAATTCATTCTCAGCTTAGTCCAAAACGAAATTCTTCATAACCAGTCCGTGGGCCTTATCAACCTTTGATGTCTTTGGCAACCTGCCAAAGGCTTTTCTTGGCAAAACCCCCACAAAGTTCAAGAGACGCTGACAAGAAGGAGTGGAATCAATGTTGCTTTTCTACAAAGAACCCAATGGCTCGTTACTGCTCTATTAAGCCTCTGGGAGAGGCCAATCATCTTCTGGCCTTACTCCCAAGTTGTCCTTTTTGCTTTAGCTGCTCTTGCCTTCTGGCAGCTCTGCGCATGCATGCACTAGGAACAGATTCCTCCTGTTCCTCTGCCTCTCTGCTGTCCGACTCTGGAGGCTCCGGAGTTCGGGCATCATTCCCAGATGGCCCTGGCCTCATCTCTGTCTCTGATGCAGAGCCCTCATCCAGGCCTTCCCCAGACTCCAGGACTGGCCCATATTCTTTCTTAGCTTCCTCACTGTCTGACTCTGCTGCCAGCTCCACAGGCTGCTGGTGGACCACAATAATTCCAGAGCATAGAAACTTTCTCCACATGGAAACAGCCAGGGCAGCCTATTAAAATGAAAACTGATGAAATTACCAATGGGAAATTGTTGTAATGACATAAAGATCATTCAGTGATATTATTTTTATAATACAGGTAGTCCCCAAATTATGACCAGTTTTTCAGTGACTGTTTGAAGTTGAGTTTGAGTTGCATCAGGGGTGAAATCTAAAACTTCTCCCTACCAGTTCTGTGGGCATGGCTTGATGGGCATGGCAGGGGAAGGATATTGCAAAATCTCCATTCCCTCCCCACTCCTGGGGGCAGCCAGAGGTGGTATTTGCCGGTTCTCTGAACTACTAAAAATTTCCGCTACTGGTTCTCCAGAACCTGTTAGAACCTGCTGGATTTCACCCCTGAGTTGCATCAAAATGTGTGAAGGACCCTGACAGTTGAAACTTTGCTCTGTTCATGACAGTGTGCTTTAAGAAGTGGCTGCTTTGAATGTATTGCACAGCCCCATTTACTAGATCACAGATACACCAACAGTCTATACTTCCAGATCACTTCCCACAATGGTTTGCAACAACAAACTTCACAGTATTTCTAGTGAAGAGTAAAGCAGATGGGCAATGGGCTTCCTCACAAACATAATTCAACATGCAAAGATCTAAGTCAGGCATGTTCAACCTGTGGTCCCTGGCTGCATGCACCCATGGACAGTTAATAATGCGGCCCCACCAGATTGTAAACATTTAAAATTATTATGTGATTTCTATACATTAACTAAATTATATACTGTATTTTGTATGTGGGCCAAGAAAGTTCCTCTTTACTCAATGTGGCCCTGGCAAGCCAAAAGGTTAGACCAGGGGTCAGCAACCTGCGGCTCTGGAGTCGCATGTGGCTTTTTCACCCCTCTGCTGCAGCTCCCTTTCACTCAAAATATGTGTCACAACTGCCAATGTGTGACACCCGTCGGCACACGATTTATTGAGCTTTTCAACCCCCAGTGGGTCAACCATGGATAAATCCAAGAAAAGAAAAGTTTCAGAAGAAAACAGAAGGTTTAATTCAACTACATATGCTAATTTTGTGGCCACTCAAGAAATAGTCAGGTACGAGAAAGGTTTTGTGGCTCCTGGTGTTTTCTTTTCTGTGGGAAATGGGTCCAAATGACTCTTTGAGTGTTTAAGGTTGCAGACCTCTGGGTTAGATTCCTGTGATTGAAATGTTCCCTTTAAAAAAAACTGTACGTCCCACTAGTAGGAAAGTGATGTATTAAGATGCTTCCATCATTTGGGGTGGAATGTAGTCTTGATTCCCAAGAGGGAAGGGCGGTATTCCAGAGGGCAAAGTGACAGCAGAGCTTGGAAACTTTGGTTTGGCAGGGAGAGGGTTAAAATGGCTCCTCTCTAACAGTTCCCAGAATATATCTGTAGTTATGTAAAGAATTGCTTTAGTCTGACAAGATTGTTGTCAGGCCCCAAAGAACAGCACATGTTCTTAGAGGTGGTGGCACAGTGGTTAGAATGCAGTACTGCAGGCTAACTCACTGCTCACTCCAGGAGTTCGATTCTGCATGGCTTTCCATGAATCAGGTTTCCATCCTTTTGAGGTCGGTAAAATAAGGACTCAGATTGTTGGGGGCAACAGGCTGATTCTCTAAACCACTTAGAGAGGGCTGTAAAGCACTGTGAAGTGGTATATAAGTCTAAGTGCTATTGCTATTTCTGAATAGTTTCCTTTATTATTCTTCACCTATTGGTAGAAATTTTGCTGGATTAAAGTCATTATTTGCACAACTGAGCAGAGCTATGGAGGATCTGTGTTAACCCTAGTGGCGCAGCAGACTAAGGTGCAGTTAAGTAGCACCAGCTGCCTGCAATTACTGCAAGTTCAAATCTCACCAGGCTCAAGGTTGACTCAGCCTTCCATCCTTCTGAGGTAGGTAAATTGAGGACCCGGATTGTGGGGGCAATAAACTGACTTTGTATAAAAAAGAACACCGCTTGGGGGGGGGACCGAAAGCCCTACTAAGCAGGTATATACAAAAGTATGAAGGTTATTGCTTAACGTGTTGTAAGCCACCCTGAGTCTCCAGAGAAGGGCGGCATATAAATTGAACTAATAAATAAATAAATAAACCCTGTTCTGACAACCAAACTTTCCAAGCTCTGCAATCTCTTTGCCCTCTGGAATGAAGCTCCTCCCTCCTGGGAATCCAGACTACATTCTACCCCACCATTGGATGAAAAGGTCTGCTGAGACTGCCCCACAATACTTCTCCTGGTGGATGAAAGACCTACTAATATGTATTAAGGTGAGGAATGAAGCCAGACTTTCATATCAACCGACACAAAGAGTCATGGCTACAGGGCATCTGGATAACAAAAGAGCTTGGAAACATCTGAGGATTTTTTCTGAGGTGTTAATTTGCATTCAGCAGTTCCTTAAAGACCTCCCATTTCCCTTCTTGTGTCTTCTTGCCCTTGGCTAGAAGTTGGACTTGGACAGCTCTCTCCCTCACTTAAATTAGTTCACTTTTGAAATTGGCCGTTGTATCATAATAACAAAGAGATCGCAAGACCTGCCATGATAATGGAATTTGAATTTCTTCACTCTTTCAATGTCACACCATATTCTCTTCTCTTGGAGTAAATTTTCTCCTCTGGCATATTTTGTATTTAAGAGAAGAAAGCATCAATCTGAAATAAGATATTAAAACGAAATCTATCTTGATGCAGAAAGAAAGTCAGATATTGTATTCCGAGCGTCTCAAGCCACTTCCTTCGATCTGCATTCTCTCTTTCTCTCTCCTGGGGGATGGGAAAGATCCAATGCACCCCGGTCCATTGAGGCAATCCTCTAAAAGCCAGAATTCCCAGGAGGGTTGCCCCCAAGGTGCTTTTTCAAGTGGCAACTGGACTTTCTTGGTTTTCTTTGAAGATGTTTCACTTCTCATCCAAGATGCTTCTTCAGCTCTGACTGGATAGTGAGGAATGGAAGGATTTATATTCCTTGCAGACAGCTGGTCATTTTCATTCTTTAAGAGAGTCATTGAGAGTCATCTGAGTAGTGCAAATGGATATAGAGCAGGAGTGAAATCCAGCAGGTTCTAACAGGTTCTGGAGAACCGGTAGCGAAAATTTTGAGCAGTTCAGAGAACTGGCAAATACCACCTCTGGGGCTAGCCCAGGGGTGGGAATGGGGCTTTTGCAATATCCTTCCCCCAGGAATGGGGAGGGAATGGGGATTTTGCAGTATCCTTCCCCTGGAGTGGGATGGGAATGGAGATTTTGTAGTATCCTTCCCCTGCCACGCCCACCAAGCCATGCCCACAGAACCGGTAGTAAAAAAAATTGGATTTCATCACTGAATCTGATCTTCATGTCAGGAGATCAGGCCCATAAATGGAATTGCCTGGACAATTGGCATTCAAAAGGTATCTCAATCTACAGAAGGCAGGGAGGCATGGGAATAACTTCAGAAGTTACTCTTCAAAAGGGACCCTTCTTATTTTTCTGGAGAGTAAAAGGAAATGAAGGGAGAAATACTTCCATTCTTGTAAGATTTAGTTAATGAATCTTACAATAAAGATAGAGCTACTGGTAGTAGTCCTTGGGTTTGGGGGTTTCTTGTCTGGACTACAGGTAGTCCTTGACTTATGACCAATCACTTAGCTTACATTCAAAATTATGATGGACCCAGTTCCAAAATTTAATGGCTGCCCTCCCGGTCATGTGACTGCATTTCAGGTGCTTGGCAACCGGCCACTATTCATAACCATTTGCAGAGTCCTGTAGTCACATGACTACAATTTATGATATTTTTGCTGAAAACCAGCATTTATTTTTGAGTTTTGGCAAAGATGCCCCATAATGAACAAACAACCATCATAAAAAAAAGTTAATAAAATAGGGTCAGTCATGTGGGTGGCCTGCTTTACAACTTACAGTCATGATGGGCAGCAGTGGTGGCTTGCTACCGGTTTGCACCGGATCAAGCTCCGCCCACCCACTCAGACGCTTCTGCACATACGTGCACCATGAGTAAACCAGTAGCAACGGGTTTTGAAACCCTGCTCTGTGGGTTGTCAGCTTAGGAAGCCATATTAGCACTAGATGCTTCCCCGTTGCCAACTTCTTGCGCCTGGGAAAGTAAGAGGGGGGATTTAGAAGAGTGAATGTAGTTGGACATAATAGCATTCTTCCCTTCGGTCAAGGTCATGGTGTTTATGCATCTAGAGGAGGAGGAGTTGCAGGGATGGCTCAAGTAGGGATGGGTGATGATTGGACCATGTGACAGACTGATAAGTGCAGGGCAGTGGTGGGTTGCTCCCAGTTTGCACCAGTTTGCAAGAACCAGTAGTAAAACTGGAGGGAGGCCCCGCCCACTGCCCCGGATGTTATCATCAGTGATCTGCGCTTGCGCAGAAGCTTCTGTGCATGCGCAGAAGCAAGGCGCGTGCACGAGCGAAGCTGTTGCGAACCGCTAGTAAAGGTAAGTAGAACTCACCCCTGGTGCAGGGGTAGGATTTGGGGTTTTGATTTACTGAGGGAAAACCTGGAACTCTCAGATTTGGGTTTTCCCAGATGTGCTAGTATACCTTCACTAATAAATCAAACTTTAAGAAATGCCTGACTCGGAGTCTTTACTTGGAGTTGGGGACTTTCTGGAATGCTGACATGAGCTCTATTAGGGTCATAAGTTGAAAACCTCCTGTACCTGATCTCACCATTAAACAGGCCTGGTCTCATTATTTAAATAAAAGAAAGCAGCCAATCCAACAGGCAGACTGAAACAGAGCTGGTCTCCCAAATTATCACCTGGGGCACTGATCATCCCGGTGGGGGGAGGGGAGGTGTTCTCAACTTTCCCAGTAGCAGGACCCTTTGAAATGATTCATAAAAAGAATGAATGCAGTGATTGATTTTGTTGGAGTAAGGGATGGGTGAAATAAATAACTCTTTGCTTTTAATAATTAATTTGTAATTTATATATGATGGAAGGGAGAGCAGTCAGACTTATAACATCACAACTACCAACTGGGACTTCTGCAGGCAAAACAAGGAACACAGAATGGAGCAAGGTTGAACAGTGTTCTCACTAAAAAAAGAAAGAAGGAAGGAAGGAAGGAAAGAAGGAAGGTTTGGAAAACAATAAAATTAGAACCCCTATCTCTTTATGCTGCTCAAGACTTCTAGGATACCATGTAGCAATATGAGAAATCTGGTTTACAGTGAATCATTATGGGATGTCTACATTGGCCATCTGAAGAGGCTACTGTCATGGCCAACTCACAATGCCCTTAGAGGGGAATCCTGAGGATGGCTAACCATTTACCATGCAGACATATTAGCGGGCAGGAGGGATGGTACCACTATTCCTACCAACCTCTCTACCATTGAAGCCCTACCCTTTTTAAAAATGTGATTGCACGTGTGACACATGTAAGAAGAGTGTAGATTTCAAAAAATGCAATCACACTCATCATATTGATTTTTTTGCCCCCTCCCCCAACCGGGCATCTACTTTAGTTGGCATATCCATTTGCACGAATTTCAGGGAGGAGGACTTGAAGTATCTCTTGCATCAGGCTTTGGAGAGCGATGTGAAAAGAAATAAAAATAGACCTAATCTTAAGAACCCTAAGAATTGTCTTCTGTTGAGAATCTGCCAGTCAGGCAAGGAGGTGGGATCAAGCAGGGAATTAGTCTCAAGTCATTGCTCAGTCACAAAAAAAATCTATGCCTCCCTCTTAAGCTCATTTGGACCCTTATCTGTTTGTTCCCAAGGCAAGATGAGCAGTAGGGGAGATTCTTGTACTATAGTCAGAACACAATAAAGTAACCAACTTGGACCTTTCACACGTGGATCTGATTGCTTGTTCCTGACAGCTTCATCGTTTTGGGGAGTTTCCACTTACCTGCCAATTAAGAGCAGAACTTAATAACGATCAAGAAAAAAAGATTTGGCAGCTGCTGGCCTCTCTGGTTTACATCAATGATCTGCAGGAGACTTTCATGCCGGCAAGTAGAGTCAAACACAACCTTCTGCTTTTGAGCAAATCAGAAGTAGAATAAAAGGTTTTTTTTAAAAAATAAAAAGACCTCGAGATGCCTGGAGTCAAAAGATTCATTTGAATGTATTGCCTATGCACTCTTTCTTCCCAGTTGCATTACAGTCCATCTCCTGTTTCTTTTTTTCCCCCTTCATGTTCTTTTGTTCATGGATGTCAACAGCTCAGAAAATGGGAAGGTCTAGGAAAATCCCAAATATTGTAACAACGTTTGGAGTTTTAAAAGGTTCTGTTTTGACTGGAAAGTATTTATTTCTCTGATCTCTTCCAATAGCAAATCCCACTTTGGTTGACCCCACCCTTCCCTTCATACTGACAGCTCAAGGCAATTGCCCTTCTGTAAAAGAAGGCTGGGACTAAAAATCTTCTACTGCCACATAGAAAATTCTTCGTTCAGTATCTAAAACCTTCAGGAAGGAAAACATTTGTTAGCGATTCTTAGGAGCAGAACCTTCAAAATACGTGAAACGTACTTGCCTAGCTTAGCATGCTCTTTAGAATTTGATATTTGGGAGAATAGGGGATGTCAGAGAGATAATTAAGTGGGTTTCACCAACCCATTCTTCTATGAGGAATAATTCTCCAACTGCACTTAGTGCTTGCACAGCACTGTTGGCAACAGTTTTGAAGGATATTTAATCAATAGCTGAATGATATTGTTTCTGTAGGGGAAAAGAAAGGCTTAGGCTGCAGCTGTGATCTCCCATTACAAACAAAGCTCAGGACCATCTCGTGTCATCGTCCCATTCGTGAGAGAGGCCACGGACTGCTTTATTAAAAAAGAAAATAGTCGTAAAATGTTCCCAGCAAAGGTTTCGTTAACTAAAAGCCTTTTTACTTGGTTTTATTTGAAGAACTGGTTCCAGGTGTCTTTTCAAGGTAATATCTTCATTTAGAACTGGAGAAGTTTCAAGAAAAGGAAACCAACATGATGACAGTAACAATGGTACTGTAAGTACCTGGAAATGGTAAGGGGCCAGCCAGTGTTGCTTTGGCCCAGCCGATGACATCCTGGCATGCACAGGAGGCAGCGAGTGCCCACATGCACTCATCCCATCCCATCCCAGCATTGGGTGTGTGCCCACCTCCTGTGCTTACACACGCCTGCTGGGAAAGCCTGGGCCAGGCTTGTGTGCATGTGCCTGCTGTGCGGCCCTTTCTGGATCGGGACGCCTTGCGCATGGTCACTCACGCCCTTGTCACCTCCCGGCTGGACTATTGTAATGCTCTCTACATGGGGCTCCCCTTGAAGAGCACTCAGAGGCTCCAACTGGTCCAGAATGCAGCTGCGCAGCTGGTTATGGATGTGACTCGTTGCACCCACATGACACCTCTCCTGCATGAGCTGCACTGGCTCCCGGTGGTCTTCTGGGTGTGATTCAAGGTGTTGGTCACCACCTTTAAAGCGCTCCATGGCTTAGGACATGGGTACCTATGAGACCAACTCTCACTGACCAGTTCTCTCCCACAGAGAGAGTCTCCTCAGGGTGCCATTGGCCAAGTTATGTTGGCTGGCAACACCCAGGGGAAGGTCCTTCTCTGTGGGAGCCCCTACCTGTGGAACGAACTGCCCCCAGAAATGCGCACGATCTCCAACCTCCATGTGTTTTGGGGTGCCCTCAAGACCCTGCTGTTCCGCCAGGCTGGGCTATCTGTGTAAATGATTTTAAATTGGTTGTTTTAAAATTTATAGGGGTTTTAATTCCAGTCGAAATTATGTAATAATTTTAATTATTTTTAAATTTTGATGTTTGTACATTCTGTGTTTTTAAATTGGCTATGCACTGCCCTGAGTCCTTTGGAGAGGGGCGGTATAGAAATAAAATTACAATACAATACATGCATGTTTGCCGGGATGGGATGAGCTGGGCTGAAGTGATACAGGCCAGGCCCTTACAGTTTCTATGATGGTGGTACGGGCCAGATCCAACCATGTTGCGGGCTGGGTCTGGCCTGCGGGCCTTGAGTTTCACAGTCCTGCTTTACAGGATGTAAGGAGAACCTGAAAAATAAGGTCAAACTGAGCAAGATAGGAGAAAGAAATATATTTCAAATAGAACATCCTTGAATTCTTCTGTTTCTTAAAATATTTGTTCACTCTTTAGCCATCTGAACAATCTAGGGCTCAGATAATAATAAGAATAACTTTATTGTCATTGTATGTGTGTACACAATATACCCATACAACAAAATTCACTTAACACCCAAAGACCAGGTCCAACACACATAACAATCCCCAAACATTCTCACCCACCCCAATTCCCAACTCCTAAACCACCCAAACATCCACACAAGAGACCAAGTAATACTGTACTCACTGATCGTGGCCCTTTAGTTCATTGTTGAGTGCAATTATAGCTCTGGGATAAAAACTATTCAGAAAACGTGTGGTCCGAGTTTTAATTGTTCTGTATCTTCTGCCAGAAGGCAACAGCCCAAAAAGATTGTAAGCAAGATGGGAAGAGTCTCTAAGAATGCTATGCAAATAAATAAATAAACAAACAAACAAACAAACAAACAAACAAATAAACAAATAAATAAAAAATATTTATTTCCAGAAAGTTCCCATCTAGCTGAAATATGTGAAAAACCCCAGTTACTCTCTTTTTTTGGCAACAGTTTCTATCTTAAAATTTACTATTCTAGCCACTTGAATATCAAATTTCCCCTTTTTAAAAGTATTTATTGACAAGCAAAGACGCTGAATGTACTTTTAAGCTTTTTTTAAAAAATTAGATTTATATGCTGCCCTTCTCCAGAGACTCAGGGCAGCTTACAATGCGTTAAGCAATAGCCTTCATACTTTTGTATACTTGTATACAAAGTCAGCTTATTGCCCCCACGAACTGGGTCCTCAATTTACCTACCTTAGAAAGGATGGAAGGCTGAGTCAACCTTGAGCCTCGAACTTCCAATAATTGCAGACAGCTGAATGTTAATAACATGCTATTTAGTCTGTTGAGCTATCCAAGCTCCTATCCAAGCTTAAATAATATTATAGTGTAGTGATGAAGGGACCAGGCTAGAAACTGGGACACTGTGTGTTCTTGTCCCATATTAGGCACAAAGCCAACTGGGTGACCTTTGACCAGTCCTTCTCTCTCCACCCTGGAAAGGATGCAATGGCAAACCACTTCCGAAAAGCCTTGCCAAGAAAACTGCAGGGACTTGTCTAGGCACTCTTTGTGAATTGGACATGGTTGAGTGGAAGGGAAAAAAAATTATATTATAGGCTTTATCTCTTTCTACATACTTATGGGTATTATTCCAGAATTTTTTCTTTAGATAGCATCCAAAGCAGGCTGTTCATTAATTCTGGCATGAATTATCCCGAATTCTTTACAAAATTGCTTTGTCTCTTTGGTCAATTTCTCATGCATGATTTATAGCATCTTCTTACATCATCCAGCCATTGCTATGCCAATATCGAAGTCTGTCTCTATGACTGTTATCTTGGCATAATGAAGGTTGGATGTCAGTATCAAACAACATAAATCCCTAACACCAAAATGTCCTTTGTGTATCTTCCCTTTAATACCAACATAAACAATGGCTCTATTTACTAATTTACAGTGCCAAATGTTTAAATATTTGCAGTTGTTCTTCATTTAGCATTTCATAATAAAAAAAAAGATCCTATATTGCTTTGGGCAAAGCAAATTAGCAGTTTTGCAATAGTGTTTGTAGAATATTCAATGAAGCTAAAGCTTAGAATCTGTGGCAGTTTGTCACCCATTCCAGGCCAACATTTATTCAGCTCTCCAAAAAAAAAAAAAAAAAAAAATCTATACCATAGATGTGAGCAACTTTTTAAAGGTTAAAACACTTCCTTAAACACATCTCTTCCAAAACTTTAAGAAGTGACATTGTAGTGTTGGAAGAAACATCCTTCTGGGTTCTGCTCCAAGTGGAGAAAAAGACACTGGAGACATGGAGACTGCTTGGAAAGATGGTTTAATGGTGGACAGGATCACATGGCTTGAGTTCCTGAACAGAAAAAGGGCAGATACAGCGAATCCTCAGGTTTTTATGCTCTCTCTGGCTTTGCATTTCCTGGGACCCCAAAAGAGTATTCTGATTGGTTGTCAGACTCCCAGGGGGTGTGGGTCTTAGCTAGCCTTGCTGGCTGATGGTCACATGTGTTTCCCAGGTCACATCCTTCCCAGGTCACATGTGGTGAGTTTCTGCTGCTATTGTGTAGTGGGCTAATCCTATCTTTGTTGGATCTTTGGCAATTCCTACTATGGCTCTGCCTGAAGGATGTAGATCTTTGTTATGTAGAATAGGCTGGCCCAGGCCTTAATGGCCCATTGACAAAGGGTGGGGGCAGGAAGATGAGAGCTGCTTCAAAACATGCTTATCCATTTCTCATCCAGGGAAATATAATATTCTGCCTTTTTTAATATTTCCTAAAAATATTTCATTCCTCTAGGAAAGGGGTGTGTGCTAACTTCCTGCCTCTGGAGGGCCTCTGGGAGGGATGGGGAAGGCTGTTTTCGCCCTCCCCAGACTTCTAGAAAGGCTCTGGAGGCTGGGGTAACAAAAAATGGGCCTACCGTGCCATCACGTGCCAGGAGCGGGGGGGGGGGGGTTTGCGTGTGCATGCACCGGGGCAGGATGCATAGAATTATGGGTGTGGGCACGCATGTGCACGATCCCACCCCCATTCCTGGCACGCAATGGCAAAAGGGTTAGCCATCATGCTCCTATGCCATTTTAGACAAATGATTGTCCAATCCCTTCTTAAAAACCTCCCTGATGGAGCAGCCACAACTTCTTTTATTTTAATATCATTTATTGTTTTATCATAGAAAATAAAATACAAAACAATGAAACAAACTAACAAGATGAAACAAAACAAAAGCATGCGTTCAACCCTAACAACAACAGAAAAGGGAAAAAAAATAGCGCACACAAAAAAGGAAAAAGTGATCAATTAAAAGAATAGCTTTCTGTTTTGCAGAAGGGTCAATCAATTATTCCCACGCCAAAGCACAGCATGACAGCTGTTGCCTTCAGAGAATATGTTCCAGAATACTTTCCTGGAGTTTGGCAAGAACTTTTAGGAACATCCTTAAATCCGGTAACTGTACCATCAAGCTGCACTTGCAAAAAAAGACCAGCTAGAAAATTCTCTAGGATGAAAGAGGTTTTTGAATCCATGTTGACTTCTATAACTCATTTTACAGTTTGGACACCATGGAACAAATTCTTCTTTTCATTGCAAACTGGACTGGCTGCATTCTGCATATGCTTTGGGTCAGAGGTGGGATTCAGCAGGTTCTGATCAGTTCTGGAGAATCAGTAGCGGAAATTTTGAGTAGTTGAGAGAACCGGTAAATACCACCTCTGGCTGGCCCTGCCCCCATCTATTCTCTGCCTCCTGAGTCCCAGCTGATCGGGAGGAAATGAGGATTTTGCAGTAACCTTCCCCTGGAGTGGGGTGGGAATGGGGATTTTGCAGTATCCTTCCCCTGCCACATCCACCAAGCCATGCCATGCCCACCAAGCCACACCCACAGAACCAGTAGTAAAAAAAATTGAATCCCACCACTGCTTTGGGTGTTTAATATCTTTGTTTTTAGTGTCCTTTGAATCCTTTCTGAAGACTCCATATTCCTTTACCAACAGTGATCAGTTAAGATGTCAGAGGAATCCAGCAGTGGGAGTTGCAAATAAAGAATCCTTCCCCTGGTTGGTAAGTGTGTCCTTTACAGCAGGGAGTGCCATCCGCTTGAAAACATATACCAGAATTTTAAAAACTGCATGCAGAAATACATGCAGAAAGATGGGAAAGTTGCATACAAAAATGTTCAAAAAAAGGAACCTGTTACAGACAAAATGCACATCGTATGGATAAGTTGCATATCAAAAAGCAACGAATGATCGCCTTTTAACCAAAAATTTTTGTTTTGGAACTTTGGATGCATATTTTGCAGATAGGACATGTTCTGTACAGTAAGCCAGTGGTGGGTTTCAAATTTTTTTACTACCAGTTCTGTGGGTGTGGCTTGGTGGGCATGGCATGGCATGGCTTGGTGGGCGTGACAGGGGAAGGATACTCTAAAATGTCCATCCCCATTTCCTCCTGATCAGCTGGGACTCGGGAGGCAGAGAATAGATGGGGGCGGGGCCAGTCAGAGATGGTATTTACCAGTTCTCCGAATTACTCAAAATTTCCGCTACCGGTTCTCCAGAACTGGTCAGAACCTGCTGAAACCCACCTCTGCAGGAAGCTATATTGTTTTGAAATTACTGATACCAAAGCAGCTTGATTCTGAAATTCAAGAGATTGTAATAAGCATTTCTTTTTTTTTCCATCTTTCCCCTATATTGCTGACTTTTGTTCTCCATAAACCCCGGCACTCACTCCAAGGTCCGTAGTACCATACACATCCTTGCTGATGCTATTTTTCCCCCTTTTCTGATCCTTTACAGCACACCCAGTTATTTACATCCATTTAAACACTTTCTCTCTTCTTCTGCTAAACCCAGCAAAATATGATACGAGCTGTTTTCCAAGAAGTGAGATTATTTGTGCAAATATGCATTGGGATGCAACAAATACTAATCCATATAATCTTGTTCCCGTGTTGTTGCTTCTCAAACGTCACTCTGTTCTCTTATAATTGGGATTTTTAAAAAGAAAAGAAAAGAAAGAAGGCTATTTTAAACATCAAATTAACATACAAATGTAAAAAAAAAAGGGGGGGGGAGGGAAGAAGCCCCTAATTTCTTTGCTAGAGTGACATAAATACAGAGGGTGAGAAAAAAAAATGGAATGGTGCATTAATGCTAATTGAAACAGCGAGTGCTTCATTTATGCCAACTGAATATGCATCAGGTGAACTAAGAATTAATAGAACCTTCCCTTTCATACAAATGCTGCTTTCTGCCCTCACCACCACTACTGAGGTAGCTTTTTTCCAGCCACTGGCAAAATGTTTAATTTAGGGAATAAGTGCCTGAGTTTGAAAATGAAAATTAACCTCTGAGTCACCCGATTGCATTATAATTAGCAGCTTCATATGTTCAGGCCACAGTTGCATACAGATGGACAGAAAAATGGCCAGCTCTTCACATCTCGTTTTCAGAAACTGCCCATTTTCTAAGCAAGCATTGTCTGGTGTGTTAGAATGGCAGGAGCTCAAAATAGGTTCAATCCAATTGCTGGGAGATTAATATTCTTTCGACTGGTGCCCTCCAGATGCGCGTGATTTCAACTCCAGTAATTTCTAGTTGGGAATCGTGAAAATTGCAGCCAAGGGAAAAAGTCTTTGCTCCTTTCATGGAAATATTGGAGGCATTTTGCTTTCCCTATGGATGTCAGAATTTAGGATAAAAGCTCCCAAGCTCCCAAGCTCCCACCCAAGCAGTTCACACCCCCGCTAGCAGTTAAAAAGAAGAAACAGCTGAGATCACACGTTACTTCTAGAAGCACGAAGCCGAAAACACCAGCCTGAAGGTGACGAATGAGACTTCGTCGAAATGTCGCCAAGATACTTCCAATTTTATGCGGGAGAAAACTCGAATAACCAAAGATCTACATATATATAAAAATGTCACTCTTAGTTTTGCTAGAGAAAGAGACTTACATAGATTCCATTCCATGTAGGCTTTGCTGAGTTCTTTTTTGGCAAATGTTCTAAATTTTACACCCCTGTACTTAATTCAGCACACTTTCAACCAGCTCCGGTCTCCCTGAGTTTTACTCTGATGGGAGCTGTAGCAAATGAACTGATTATAATTATCTTCCTGGTGCAAGAAATACACAATTTGAGGCATAGCAGAAACAACTGATGGAAAAAAAATTGCCCAGTTGTGCGATTTGGTTTCAGATTTGCTTTTCAACATTGCAAATATATTTGTTTGCATATCACCATATAATCCTTTATGTTATTTATATATCAAAGCTCTTAAGCACCCTTCTCCCTCAGAAAGGAGCTCTGGGCGGTGTACAATTTAATCAGTATAATAAAACATTAAAAACTGAATAATTTAATATATATTTTTTTTTAAAAAATGTAAAACAACATTATAAAAGAGCCAAAGATGGAGAGTTCCAAGATGGGAAGACTAGGAGCTATTAATACAGCAGAGGTGGGTTTCAGAGGTTCTGACCAGTTTTGGAGAACCGGTAGCGGAAATTTTGAGATAAATAGAAAATTGGGGCTGCTCGAAATACCATTCTAGATTGAACTGAAAAGGAAAACAACGAGAGAGAGGGTGGGGGGGGAAGGAGTAGAGAGAGAAGAAGGGAGAAGAGAGGAGAGGGAGAGAAAGAAAAAGGGAAAAGGAGAGGAAGAAAAGGGAGGGGAAGGAGTAGGAGAGAAGGCCAAAAGGGGGGAAGAAGAGAGGAGTGGAGGAAGGGAAGGGGAAGTAGGAAAGAGAAGGAGAGGAAGAACGAAGAAAGTAGGAGGCGAGAGAAGAAGGAAGGGGAGGAGAAGAAGAAATGTTGTGGTAAAATAAAGAAGGGTAAATGATAAAAGAGCAGTCCCAAATAAGTAAAAATTAAAACCTGGGACATTTCCTGAGGATTCACTATCTCCTACCAAGAGTTACCCCAATTACACTTACATGGCATAGGACCAGGCTACCTATGGAACTAGCTTTGCCCTATCACCTCAGGCCCATCCCACTCGTTCAGGAGGGGAGGCATGTTACTATCAGTTTTCCTTTTTGCTTCCTAACTGCCACATATTTTAGCCTGGGAAATTGGGAGGGGGTTTTTGTTGGAGTGGTAGAAAGGTAGTCATAACATTCCGTATTCAAGGACACTTTTGCCTGCATCTGCTGGAAACTGCCTGGAGATTGTATCCAGCTGAGTGTGAAGAGTTAATTGGTTTATGTCAGAGGTGGGTTTCAAAAGGTTCTGACCAGTTCTGGAGAACCGGTAGCGGAAATTTTGAATAGTTTGGAGAAACGGTAGTAAAAATTCTGACTGGCCCCGCCCCCATCTTTTCTCTGCCTCCCAAGTCTTAGCTGATCAAGAGGAAATGGGGATAAAACATAAAACAATCAAGATTTAACAGATTAACAGAGTTGGAAGGGACCTTATAGGTCATCTAATCCACCCCTCCGCTCATCAGGAGACCCTACACCATTTCTGACAAATGGCAGTCCAATATTTTCTTGAAAGTCTCAAGTGATGAAGCTCCCACAACTTCTGAAGGCAACTTCTGTTCCATGGGTTGATTGTTCTCACTGTCAGAAAGTTCCTCCTTATTTCTAGGTTGAATCTCTCCTTGGTCAGTTTCCATCTGTTATTCCTTGTCAGAGAGCCCCAAGGACCACTGATCAACACGGCATCATTCTTCTCAATATTTGCCATGGATATTTCCAATATTTGGAAATAAAAGTTGGCTTTCCAATTTGAAATGCAAACCTATGCTCCAATATCCAACAGGCCTGGATAACCTTGAACTACGCCATCTACGTTCTGTCCTAAGCTTAGTTTAAAAACTATTTACCAAAACATTCCTACCTATTAATGAGTACTTTAACGTCAATCGTAATAACACAAGGGCTATCAATAGATTCAAACTCAATGTAATTCGCTCTAATCTTGATTGTAGGAAATATGACTTCTGCAATAGAGTAGCAAATGTCTGGAACACTCTACCTGATCCTGTTGTTAGTCTCTCTAATCCCCCAGACCTTTTACCTTAAACTGTCTACCATGGACCTTTCATGTTTCTTAAGAGGACCCTAAGGGGGCGTGCATAAGTGCACCAGCATGCCTACTGTCCCTATCCTACTGGCCCCATTTATATGTACTCATTCAATGTGTTTATGACTATGTTTGGCTTATTTATTTCCTTTTATTTGTGCCAATTTTTTTTTCATCTGTCCGTGTCTATGTCTGTACTGTTACTTGTTTCCTTGTACTTGTTGACAAATAAATAAATAATAAATAAATAAATAATATGCATGCCTGCACCTCTGTCTTCCAGAGGAAGAGAGCCTGCCACAGACAGAGCATGCCAACCTGTCACGTCGAAGTCAAGATCTTATTTTGCTTTCCTGGTATATTATAGTGTGCAATCTCCATTTTAAAGCCTGCAAATGCATTAAATGGGAGTATTATTTGTGGGATCACCGGGCTGCTCTTAAGTGGTCCTGAGCTTTGACCGTTCAATTTATAAAAAAAAAAAAAGGCCAAATAAATTGCCTTCCCGGCTAAAGGAGACAAGAGTGTTGCATTTTAAAGCATCAGATGGCAGGGTTCAAACGGCCTCCTTAACAGTTGCTGAAACACTTGTCAGGTGTTGGAGTGCAGGTCATAAATAAGATTTAAGCACCTTTGTGGGGTAGGAGAACCTGATGTTTTGAATCATGAATGATGCAGGGAGTAGAAAAGTGGCAACAAAAAGCTCTAATTAAATTAAAGGGTCAGTTGGAGCAACTTTAATCGTGATATATTTTCATGCCCAAAGGAACAACACATTTTTTTTGGCATCTATATTCTTTTGCTGTGTAGTGACTGCCTTTTGAGCAATTCTAGTGAGATGTTTGATTTGCATTGGCCAATAATTCTTTAAAACTCATAAAACCAGAGTTCTAGCAAGCATCGGGGAAATGATGACAGATTTTTCTCTTAAAGATATCACTCATATTTTTCTTCTTGAAATGTTGGCATTTTTGAACTACAGGTTGTCCTTGACTTAGGACCACAATGGAGACCAGAATTTCTATTGTAAAATAAGCACCTGAATTTAAGACATTTTATTTTATATATTACATTTTATTTTGGACATGGCTATTGTGGCTGAACCTAGAAACACTTTTTTTTAATTTTAAAAAAATGGATCTACTGCAAAGAATGAATCCAGCAAATGAACAACATTGCTTGATTCACTTCGGTAATGTCCACTGCAATCCAGGCCTGGAGCAGAATTTGTTGGTCTATTAGAAACCCTTTCTAAAGTTTCCATCAGTTGACTGACGATTAAGATCTGGTCAGTGGGAAAGAGATCACCACAGTGGGAAAGTTTCCCCTTCTTCCATTTCTGCAGTATTTGGTGATTGACATTCTGTATGGACCAAGTCTTGCATTTCAGAAATACATAGTACTGTAGCTATGGAGATGTTCCTCACAGAGAACCTGTACAGGTTTTGGATTAGGAGCATGTCATGGGGCTGCCTTGGGGGACTTTCACCCAGTCCCTTTTTCTCAGGCCAAAAGCTGGGTTGGTCCAGTGATGAAAATGTTGGACTGGAGATCCAAATTCCGGTCTATCTTCAGGCGTGGATTTTTGGTGAATGACTTTGGGTCAGTCCTTCTTCCTTAACTCAACTGACTTCACGAGTTTGTAGTGATGGAACAAGTGAAGATGAGGGAATGCTACCTATGCTAGCTTTCTGTTGAAAACAAAGAAAGGATCTAACACAATCCATCATTTCTGTTCTATTCCTCCTCTGAGGGTTTCAACAAGTCCATTTGTCTTCTGGATTAACTTGTAACATGTCTAAAATTAATTTTGAAAGCAGCTCATTCTTGCTTCACTAGGGTTGTCAGTTTGCCATTTCCCTGTTCAAAGGTTAATGATGTGAAATGCTACAAGAGTGGCTGGACAGGGAGGGTTGGAGAAAAGACCTAAATGTGATGACAGCTGGGTGTCAGGACAAACTGCTATATAAACAAGGAGCAAACCCGGCACCCATTTGCACAGATGGCATTATCTAGTAGGGTAATGAAATGCCTGCAAGCAAAGAACCAAATACAGAGAGAGCACCACAAAAATGATTTTGCATGCAAAGAGACCAAGCGTCATAAAGTTGTATGGGTTAAGGCGTCATCTGTGTGGCTATCCACACTGACGTACGGACTTCAGGTGCTGGGGAAACGCCATAAGGATATGTTGCCAGGCTTACAAATTTCTGTGAGCAACTCATGTGCTACCAATATGTCCTGGGAACACAAGACTAGGAAACCTCAATCCAGAACTATTCATATAATTGATTAACCAGATCTTTTTTTTACTAGTAATGAATATATATTTACTAGCTGGATCCTGGTGCTTCGCTACAAAACTATGTGATCGGGCTTGATAAATCGATACTTAACAGCTTGAATTCTCCCCTATCCTATCCCCTTCTCTCCCTCAGCCTTGCTCCATAGCTACTCTCCTATCCCCTTCTCTCCCTCAGGCTGGCCCCACAGAAATGTCTCCTATCGTATCACCTTCACTCCCTCAGGCTTGCCCCATAGAAGCCTCTCCCCTTCTCTCCCTCAAGCTTGGTCCCATAGATCCTCTCCTCTCCCCTTCTCTCCTTCAGGCTTGGCTCCATAGATCCTCACCTCAGGCTTGCCCCCACAGAAATGTCTCCTATCCTATCCCCTTCTCTCCCTCAGGCTTTCTAGCCCCTTCTCTCCATCAGGCTTGCCCCACAGAAGCCTTTCTTCTCTATCCCCTTCTCTCCCTCAGGCTGGCCCATAGATTCTCTCCTCTCCCCTTCTCTTGCCCCCACAGAAGCCTCTCCTCTCCTATCCCCTTCTCTCCCTCAGCCTTTCCCCACAGAAGCCTTCCCTATCCTATCCTCTTCTCTCCCTCAGCCTTGCCTCACAGAAACGTCTCCTATCCTATTCTCTTCTCTCCCTCAGGCTTTCTAGCCCCTTCTCTCCATCAGGCTTGCCCCACAGAAGCCTCTCATATGCTATCCCATCCTCTCCAGAGTTATTTTCAGGGTAGGAAGAGTAGAACGTCTAACTAATTAGCATCAGAGCATGTTAATAATAATATAGGAAATACTAATGGTCTGATAGTCATTTCGAAAAATCCTTTCTTAGTGAGCATCTAGAAGCCAAGAGGAACATATGTGGCAAATTTCAAGTTTACGGAGATTTTACGGCATTAATCTCTTTACAGAGATTTTGTGATTAATGCATGAGTAGTTTTTGTGTGTGTGTGTGTGTGTGTGTGTGTGTGTGTGTGTGTGTGTGTATATGTATGTATGTATGTATGTTTTTTTTTTTTGTATTAAGTCATCCTGGATTACCACGAATGGAGGAGATATCACAAATCTCCAATTTTTGCCTTTCAGCCCAATCTCATGGGCCATCCAGACAGTATCATATAGCCGACAAGCTATTTTTCTATGTTTTTAATATTTTTGCTGATAATACTATAAATAAAGGGAGGCTGTTATAGATCTATTTCGAGCTTATTTGCTCTCATCAGACAGTCATACCCTTACTGGGATTTGAACCTGGGCCGTCTGCCTACAAGGCAGTTGATTTAACCCCCAAGCCACAGGTTCTTACCCGATTACCAGCTCATTTCCAGGTAGGTTATTTGTATGTTTTTTTTTTTTTTTTTGTATTAAGTCATCCTGGATTACCACGAATGGAGGAGATATCACAAATCTCCAATTTTTGCCTTTCAGCCCAATCTCATGGAGCCGACAAGCTATTTTTCTATGTTTATATTAAAAACATAGAAAAATAGTTTGTCGGCTATATGATACTGTCTGGACGGCCCATGAGATTGGGCTGAAAGGCAAAAATTGGAGATTTGTGATATCTCCTCCATTCGTGGTAATCCAGGATGACTTAATACAATATATATATATATATATATGCAAATATATATATATATATATATGCAAATATATATATATATATATATTTTCTGAGGTTTTCGCGGGTGTTTGTATGTAGGTCTTTGGTTATTCGGGTTTTCTCCCGCGTAAAATTGGAAGTGTCTTGGCGACGTTTCGACGAAGTCTCATTCGTCATCTTCAGGCTGGTGTTCTCGGCTTCTTTCTCACGCAGGAAAGGTGTTACATGGGAGTGCCCTGTTGCTCCCATAATCACCCGCGCGGCTGCATTCTGGACCAGCTGGAGCCTCCGGGTGCACCTCAAGGGGAGCCCCATGTAGACAGTGTTACAGTAGCCCAGGCGAGACGTTCCGATCCAGAAAGGGGCACAACTGGCGTATCAGGCGGACCTGATAGAAGGCCCCTCTGGCCACGGCCGTCATATGCCCTTTCAAAGACAGCCATTAATCCAGAAGGACACCCAAGTTGCAAGCCCCCTCTGTGAGTTTTGCCCCATTTTATGACCTTTCTTGCCAGAGTGGTTAAGTGAATCACTGCGGTTGATAAGTAAGCAACCTGGTTGTTAAGTGAATCTGGTTTTCCCGTTGACTTTGCTTGTCAGAAGGAATCACATGACCCCGGGACACTGCGGCGGTCATAAATGTGAACTAGTTGCCAACCGTCTGAATTTTGATCACATGATGCTGCAAAGGTCGTAACAGTGCAAAGCATTCATAAGTCACATTTTTCAGTGCCATTGTAACTTTAAACAGTCACTAAACACACTGTTGTAAGTCGAGAACTACCTGTACTGGCTCTTCGGCTGTGAATCAGGGATGAGCATCACCTCTTAGAGTCAAACACAGCTGGCAGGGGAAACCCTGAGCCTTTTTCTTAGCAGAAGTCTAACCAAGAAAGGCATGATGCAGATGGCTGTCACCTAATGCATTCTTTAGCCTAGGTGTAGCATAGCACAGCATAGCATAGCACTTAGACTTATATAGCGCTTTACAGTGCTTTACTCCGGTGATGAAATCCAATTTTTTTACTATTGGTTCTGTGGGTGTGGCTTGGTGGGCGTGGTTTGATGGGCGTGGCAGGAGAAGGATACTGCAAAATCTCCATTCCCACCCCACTCCAGGGGAAGGATATTGTAAAATCTCCATTCCCACTCCACTCCAGGGGAAGGATACTGCAAAATTTCCATTCCCTCCCCACTCCTGGGGGAAGGATATTTATTTATTTATTTTATTTTATTTATTTGTCGAGTACATATTAGGTAATATATATATAAGTCTAAGCATGAATTGAATACATAAAATAGATACGAATAGAGGAAACATTAGGACAGGGATGGTAGGCAGGCTGGTGCTCTTATGCACATCCCTTACAGACCTCTTAGGAACAGGATGAGGTTGAGTACAGCCAGTCTAAGGTTAAAATTTGGGGGGTTTGGGGATGAAACCATAGAGTCAGATAGCACATTCCAGGCATTGACCACTCTGTTGCTGAAGTTGTATTTTCTGCAATCGAGTTTGGAGCGGTTCACTTTAAGTTTGTATCTACTGTGTGCTTGTGTATTGTTGCGGTTGAAGCTGAAGTAGTCATTGACAGGTAGCACATTGTGGCAGATAATTTTATGTACTACGCTTAGGTCAGATGGAAGTTGGCATAGTTCTAAGTTGTCTAAGCCCAAAATTTCAACTCTGGTGGCATAAGGTATTTTGTTGTGAGTGGAGGAGTGGAAGACTCTCCTTGTGAAATATTTCTGGACATGTTCAATTGCAAAATCCCCATTCTCTCCCTACTCTGGAGCCAGCCAGAGGTGGTATTTTCTGGTTCTCCAAACTACTCAAAATTTCCACTAGAGATTTTCCAGAACCTGTCAGAACCTGCTGGATTTCACCCCTGCTTTACTCTCTAAGCAGTTTACAGAGAAAGCCTCTTGCCCCCAACAATCTGGGTCCTCATTTTATCCACTTCGGAAGGATGGAAGGCTGAATCAACCTTGAGCCTGTTGGGATTCAATCTGCCAAACTGCTGGCAGCCGGTGATCAGCAGAAGTAGCCTGCAGCACTGCACTGTAACCACTGCGCCACTGTGGCTCTTAACAGCATTCCCAGTAGTCAACCTGTTCAACCACTTCCATGAGAATCGTCTTAACTTTAAAACCAATGCATGTCTACTTTGTTTTTCCTTCTCTGTCATCTTTCTGCCCATACGCTAAATAAATACACCCTGCCCAAATATGTTCTTTTTTTTAAAAACTTCCTTTTGATCCATTCCTTTCTTTCATGGCTCTAAACTGTCTCTTGCTATTCTGTTCTCTGTATCCAAGCTGTCATCTTCTCACCAACATGAGTCAGTTCTATAAGCTTATCTTGGCTGATGACCATAATTGCTGTGAGTGGTGGATGTAATTTCCAAGCATCAGAAGTGATTGAGGAAAGCGGGACAGGTGAGCATTATGTTTACAATATGCCAGTTTGAACATTATTATTTATTTATTTATTATTAGTTCAATTTATATATGCTGCCCTTCTCCGGAGACTCAGGGCAGCTTACAATGCATTAAGCAATAGCCTTCATACTTTTGTATATACCTGCTTAGTAGAGCTTTTGGCCCCCCCAAGCGGTGTTCTATTTTATACAAAGTCAGCTTATTGCCCCCACAATCCGGGTCCTCATTTTACCTACCTCAAAAGGATGGAAGGCTGAGTCAACCTTGAGCCTGGTGAGATTCGAACTTGCAGTAATTGCAGGCAGCTGGCAACTAAGTGCTACTTAGCAGTTTAGTCCACTGCGCCACCAGGCTCTACAGTACATTACAAGTGAGCCTCAATTTACAGCCATTTGTTTAACAAAGGTTTGAAGTTATAAATAAGGTAAGATAACCTTATTGTCATTTTTGACTGTGGGCACACTGGCACACATTAAAAATTAAATACTGTTGCCTGCTCTCAAAAGTGTACACGTGTCTTACACACATCATCCATACATACATATGGAGATACCAACACCCTAACATATAAATACATATAAATGTTAATCACTGTCCATCTTGAATACATAGCAGAAAGAGGAAGCTTGACAGGTTCTCAAGGTGACTGAATCTGGATGTTCTGCACAAATATGTAAGCCTTGAATAATATTTGCATTAGAAAAGCATATATAGAATTGTAACTATATGTGTTGTGTAACATATCACATTAAGTTTTTTGGTTGTATTTTTTCCCCACTTTTCTGTTATAGCACTGTTTATGTGTTCTTGTTTTTCTCTTTTTACAATGTATGTATCACTATCAAAACATAAGTGTCAGGGCTGCCTCCATTCAAACTTATGGAAGAAAACCCAAACTCAGGGGTGAAATCCAGCAGGTTCTGGAGAACTGGTAGCAGAAATTTTGAGTTGTTTGGAGAATCGGCAAACACCACCTCTGGCTTGCCCCAGAGTGGGGTTGGAATGAAGATTTTGCAATATCCTTCTCCTAGGAGTGGGGAGGGAATGGAGATTTTGCAGTATCCTTCCCCTGCAGTAGGGAGTAAGTCGAGAACCATTAAACTTCCTTAAAGGTAAAGGTAAAGGTTCCCCTCCCACATACGTGCTAGTCGATCCCAATTCTAGGGGGTGGTGCTCATCTCTGTTTCAAAGCTGAAGAGCCAGTACTATCCAAAGACGTCTCCATGGTCATGTGGCCGGCATGACCAAAAGCCAAAAGTACAAGGAACGCTGTTCCCTTCCCACCAAAGGTGGTCCCTATTTTTCTACTTGCATTTTTTATGTGCTTTCGAACTGCTAGGTTGGCAGAAGCTGGGACAAGGAACGGGAACTCATCCTGTTACGCGGCACTAGGGATTCGGACCGCTGAACTGCCAACCTTTCGATCGACAAGCTCAGTGTCTTAGCCACTGAGCCACCGTGTCCCTTCTTAGACGTCCTTAGGAAGATTAAATTATGGACGTAGCAATGTGTCTGTTTTTCTTTCCTCCAATGCCACAATTGGTATAGGGCAGTTCCTGTCGTGCCTCCCATCTTTTATTTATTCTCTTGTTTCTATGAAACAGACACACTTTGCAAGGCAAATCTTTCTCTGCTCCTTCATCCCCAACCAGGGGCTGCAGACCCAGGAGTTTTTGAAAGATGCAAGTGTGGAGAATTCAGGGTGGTGGGGTAGGAAACTAAGGAAAGAGACAAAGGAAACTCATTTAGAATAGTCTCTGCATTGCTAATGATGTTAATCCATTAGGGGTTAGCCTAAGCTGGGTTGGTGCTGCAGAATTTTAATCACATGACACGACAAAGATTTTTGATTTATTTTGCAAAGAGGGCAGCTCCCCCTCCCTGAACCCATGTGCAGAATAAGAAATAAAGGCGAGATTTATTCAACGAGAGGATAATTGAAATACACCCCGATAATGAGTCTCCTTCCAGGAACATCCCCTGGGGTCCATCTGAAAGGTCTGTCCGATGACCCCTGCAACAATTTATCCAAGCCAGACAGGATATGTATCTGTACGAGAATTTGCAATATTTTTTTTGCTAGTAATCTTTCTATTTGTGCAATTTTTATCAGAGGTTTTTCCTGAGTTTTAATACATTCTGGTGCATACTTTTTCCTCATGCAAGCAGTTTCCTAAATCCATTTTTGTTTTATATACAGTTCGGTCTAGTGGTTAAGGCACCAGGTGAGAAAGTGGGAGAGCACGAGTTCAAGTCCGGCCTTAGCCATGAAAGCCAGCTGGGTGACTTTACGCCAATCACCTGAAAGCTATTTAGAATAGAATAAAGCTGGAAGGGACCTTAGAGGTTTTCTAGTCCAGCCCTTTGCTCAAGCAGGAGAACCTTTACCATTTCAGACCAGTGATTGTCTAGTCCAGGTGTGAAATTCAGCAGGTTCTGACAGGTTCTGGAGAACCAGTAGCGGAAATTTTGAGTAGTTCGGAGAACCAGTAGTGGAAATTTTGAGGAGTTCGGAGAACCAGCAGCAGAAATTTTGAGGAGTTCGGAGAACCGGTAGTGGAAATTTTGAGGAGTTTGGAGAACCGGCAAATGCCACCTCAGGCTGGCCCCAGAGTGGGGTGGAAATGGAGATTTTGCAATATCCTTCCCCCAGGAGTGGAGAGGGATTGGGGATTTTGCAGTATCCTTCCTCTGCTATGCCCACCAAGCCACATCCACAGAACCGGTAGTAAAACCATTAGGATTTCACCAATGGTCTAGTCTCTTCTTAAAAACCTCCAGTGATGGAACACCCATGATTTCTGATGGCAAGCTGGTTCTACTGGTTAATTGTCCTCACCGTTAGGAAGTTTCTCCTTAGTTCCAGGTTGCTTCTCTCTTTGATTAGTTTCTAACCATTGTTTTTTTGTCCTGCCCTCTGGGGCTTTGGAGAATAATTCGACCCCCTCTTCTTTGTGGCAGCCCCTCAAATACTGGAATACTGCTATCATGCCACTCCTAATCCTTCTTTTCTCTAGACTGGCCAATATCCAAATCCTAAAGCCGTTCTTCATACCATTTAGCCTCCAGGCCTTTGATCATCTTAGTTGCTCTTCGTTGAACTTTTTCCAAAGTTCAGAAGAGATCCTTGACCCACAGTCAGAAGTTGGAATTTTTGTTCAAGAATTGCTGGGGGGGGGGGGGGGGGACAGGGGACGGTTGCAAGGATGTTTTTTTCTTTTATGTACACCGAGAGCGTATGCACCAAGACAAATTCCTTTGTGTCCAATCACACTTGGTCAATAAAGAATTCTATTCTATTCTATTCTATTCTATTCTATTCTATTCTATTCTATTCTATTCTATTCTATTCTATTCTATTCTATTCTATTCTATATTCTTTACCCTAATTCTACTTCTGATTCTAATTCTAATTCTAATTCTAATTCTAATTCTAATTCTAATTCTAATTCTAATTCTAATTCCATTCCATTCCAGTCCAGTCCAGTCCATTCTCTATTCTCTATTCTCTATTCTCTATTCTCTATTCTCTATTCTCTATTCCTAATTCTAATTCTAATTCTAATTCTAATTCTAATTCTAATTCTAATTCATTCCGTTCCATTCCGTTCCCTTCCCTTCCTTCCGTTCCATTCCATTCCATTCCATTCCATTCCATTCCATTCCATTCCATTCCATTCCATTCCATTCCATTCTGTGTTATGTGTCTGAAGTGGATCTTAAGAGTGGTTACTGAGGAAAAAATAACTAATTCAGACACTTCAGTGTGTAGCCAAAACACTGAAGCAAGAGGATCATAACCAGGTAAGGAGTGGTAAAAGGCACTGCCATATCTTCTGATTCCATATCTGTTATGGAGGCTCAGATCCACAAGACCATGGGAATCTACCAGACACCAGAGCTGAAGAATTGGGTATCTTGAATCTATTCTGCATCAGAACCTGGGCTGTGTAGGGGCCCTCTTAGCTCAGGCTGATAGATTGCAGTCTTGAGCAAACCAGAGCTATAGAAGAGCTATATATCTAAAGAGCTGTGGTGGTTCAGTCTTGCAGGCTATCTCTGCATTCCATTGCCAGAAGTTTGATCCTAACCAGTTCCTGGTTGACTCAGCTTTTCATCCTTCTGTGGTTGATAAAATGGGGACCCAGTTATTGGGGGGCAATATGCTAACTCTTCAATCTGCTTAGAGAGTGCTGTATATACGTGTAAGTGCTATTGCTATTGCTATAGATTGAAGGTTGAGAAGTATTGACAAGGCACATACAGTATAGGTAGTTCCAGGAGTGGGTTTCAACCAGTGTTACCACCGGTTCGCTTCATGCACGCGCTTAATGCACGCTTCGCTCCGCGCAAGCCCAGTGTATTAGGGCACAGCTGAGATGCAGCAATCCGCTCTGCTGTGCTTTTTAGCTGGGCTAAAAATGACCGAATATAAGGTATATATAACACAGGGGCAGGTGGGAGGGCCAAGCTAACCGTCAGAGAGAACTGGTTTGCTCTCAGCTCACCATTGCTGCTACCGGATTGCCCGAACTGGGCCAAACCAGTAGAAACCCACCACTGGGTAGTTCTAGGCTTACGATCAAAATCGGGACTGGAATTTCCATCATAAAAGTCATAAAGTAAATTATCATGTGGCCAGACCTGATTTTACAGCTATTTTTTTTACCATGATCATTAAATGAATTGTGGTCATTAAATTAAATTAAATTGTGTGGTTGTTAAGCGAATCCGCCCCCTCCTCCCAAATTAACTTTGCTTGTGGGAAGCTGGCTAGGATTGTTTCGAATTGTGATTATGTGATCGCACGAGACTGCAACTCTCATAAATGTGAGTCTGTTGCGAAACACTCCCAACTGCAATCATGTGTACTGGGGGGGGTGGGGGTTGTATAACAAGTGAAGGACAGGTTGTAAATCACTTTTTCTGAGGCCTTCATAACTTCAAACCATCATTAAACAAACTGTCTTAGATTGAGGACTACTTACAAATCTACAAATCATATTTTGTTGAACACCTTTCATATGCCCTGTCTCTGACGTACTCTTGGCATCCCCTGGCAGGACAAAGTTCCAAATAGCGCAGTCTTGGAACGTGCTGGAACTTCTAGCATGTATACACTATTGAAACAGCGATGTCTATGCTGGCTTGGGCATGTCGTGAGAATGGCTGATGGTTGGATTCTGAAAGATCTCCTGTATGGAGAATTAGTGCAGGGAAAGCGCTCCAGAAGGAAACCACAGCTGTGATATAAGGATATCTGCAAGAGGGACCTAAAGGCCCTGGGGATGAACATTAACAACTGGGAAACCTTGACCTCCGATCGTTCAGCTTGGAGGCTAAAGATGCAGCACAGCCTTCTCCAGTTCGAAGAGACACTTGTTCGGCAGGCTGAGACAAAGAGACAGTCCCGGAACCAGCAAAATCTGAGGGCTGGGCAGGGGACAGAATGTATCTGCCCTCAGTGTGGAAGGGATGGCCACTCTCGAATTGACCTTTTTAGTCACACTAGATGCTGTTTTAAGACCTCTTTCCAGAGCACGATACCATAGTCTCTTGAGACTGAAGGATGCCAATGATACTTTATGAACAGATTATTTATCGTCTGCTATTAGGTTGACTCAGTCTTCCATTCTTCCGAGGTCAGTAAAATGAGGACCCAGATTGCTGGGGACAATATGTAAGCCCCTCTAGAAGCCACTTAGAGAGGGCTGTAAAGCATTGTAAAGCATTGTGAAGTCTAAGTGCTATTGCTATTAAGTTGAGAGATAACAAAGCTTCTAACCATGTATGAAACCAGTACATTTTCTCAACCTCTTTACCTAGTTCTTTCTTTCTTTTTCTTTTAATGATTCTGTAATTCCCTTTTATCAAGGTAGAGTCAGGGGCAACTGAATGGAGCTGAGCATTTACTGGCCGGATGCCCTTCCTGATGCCTAAGTGGAGCTCACAGCAGATATTTTCCCTTTGCATCCAGAGAGAAAAATATCTGCCGCTTCCTAGGATCAAACTCACAGCTTTCTGATTGTGAGGCAAGAGCTTCATCGCTAGGCCACTATGCCGCTCACCTTATGCATTTGTTTAATCTTTGGAAAAATAATATGCATGAGATGTCCTCTATCTCTGAGATAGAAGAATCTTAAGAGGTATCAGGGCGGAATGTATAACTGAACAAACTCATATTATGTATCACTGAACCAAACCAAACCAATACTACATGGAGCCATCTAAGCTGCCCCTGAAATTGTATCTCTTAACAAGTCCTTCCAAATGACACAAAAGGAACGTTACACCTGTTTGAATACAGGCATTTAGTAAGTGTGTGTGATAGAGATAGTCCCAAGTGAACTGTTGATTTCGTTTGGATTTAAGAGCTAATTTGATTTGGTGTGCATGGTACACATGGAAAAAACAGCATTTACATATTTGCAAAAGTCATCAGAATCACTCATTGATTTGGAAGCATTAAGTTCAATCTAACAAATTGAAGTGATTTGCTGAGTCAACTCGGGGGAGAAAAAAAAACATGTTTCCGTTTGGAAATTTGAATAACCTCTGAACTGAATCTCCAAATGGAATATTTGTACACCCTTGGTATTTAAAATCTGGCAGGGATAACTGGCATGCCTTGGCACACAGTATACCATTGCTTGTCAAATGGTTGCCAAAACAATTAAGTACCAAGTCCAAAAACACTTGAATTGGAAAACAAACAGCAGCATGTTCCCTCCATCCAGCTCTGAAACATCTTTTGGAGATAGAATCCAAAATGCCATACAGCCCTAAAACTATTTTTTTAAAATAAAAATTTATTTATGGTCCAAGATGAAACACAGAAGGAAAATAAAAGACTTCAACCTAACAGGACCAATCTCTGTTTATCTGTCTTGGCTTATTTGGGGCAGGACACTGTTGCTCCCATAATTTGGTAGGGCAATGAGGCAGGGTCTAGATGACCTCCTAGAATGGGTAGTTTACCCCTTCTAAATGGCCAGATTGACAAATCTCTGCAAAGTTTGAGGCCCCCTCCTCATATCCAAGGACTAAGGAGCTGCCACTCACAGATAATTGTTGTTTTTTAAAATACAAATTTTATTAAAAGGTTGACAAAGAACATAAAAGCTAAGACAAATTAATGAAATTAGTGAAAAGTAAGGGGGAAGGAAGGAAGGAAGGAAGGAAGGAAGGAAGGAAGGAAGGAAGGAAAAGAGGGAGGGAGGGAGGAAGGAACGAAGAAGGAAGGAAGGAAGGAGAAGGGAAGGGGGAAGGAAAGAAGGAAGGAGAAGGAGGGGAGAGGAGAGGCGAGGAAAGGAAAGGAAAGGCGGGAGGGAGGGAAAAGGAAGGATGGAAGGAAGGATGGAAGAAAGGAAGGAAAGAAGGAAGGAGAAGGGAAGGGGAAGGAAAGGAAAGGAAAGGAAAAGAAAAGAAAGGAAAGGAAAGGAAAGAAGGACTTCCAATTTCCTTTTTGGCGATTATAAATACAGTTACAAAATTATCTCTTACTCTATAATTACAAAGAAGAACCTTTCACTTTTTTCCGTGATCCACTCCCCACCCCCAATCATCAAAACCCCATAAGTACTTTATTTCCATTTCATGCCATAAAGTCTATCAGGGGTTTCCAGTCAACAGTAAATATAGATACTGTCTTTTCCCTGATCAAAGAAGTTAATTTAGCCAGTTAATCACATGTTCCATCATCTTCATCAACCATTCCACCACTGTGAGTAGAGTCAAACCTTCCCACCCGTAGCCAGTTGTTGATTTGCAGACCTCAATCAAAGGGGTAAAACCAGAACCTGGCCCTGAATGAAAGGGGAGGGAAGTTAAGGGTATGAACGGGAGTGGGAAGCTTCCTTAAGATAAGAACCTTCACCTTCATTCTTAAAATGATTCCAAATCAGGGTGAAGGCGGCTGTTGCTGTGCTGCCCAGATCTGGCTGTTTTGCTCAACGTTGATAGCGAGGGTTCAGAAGTCTGTAGGCCACCCACTAATACCATACAACTGTGTTGAACACAAGACAAAAAGGAAGAAAAAAAAAATACACCCAGGAATATTGAACCCCTTTGGCCCAGGCATTTAGAGAGGATTGAGAAGGATTTATCGGAGAAGAAAGAGCAAGCGAGAGCTGCTTTTGAACTCAGCTCCATCATTGCCAGGGGCCGGCTGTACTATCCCCTGGGTTTCTCTTGCTGGAGGATGAGAGCCTGCAGATTTATTTCTGGTTCTGCTGGTACAGAAACAAATGTGTCCACTTTTTCCTGCAGAATGCAGCTGATGCCCTAGATCAGGGGTGTCAGACTCAAGGCCTGGGGGCCAGTTCCGACCTGCAGGGTGCTTAGATCCATGGGGCTGCCCTGGAAAGAGTGAAGGATCAGCTTGTGGTGCCTCTGCCTGAGAAAACGGGCTCCCAATCTCCGTTTCCTGCAACCAGTAGTGAAATCAATTTTTTTTTACTACCGGTTCTGTGGGCGTGGCTTGGTGGGCGTGGTATGGCTTGGTGGGCGTGGCTTGGTGGGCATGGCAGGAAAAGGATACTGCAATATCTCCATCCCCACCCTACTCCAGGGGAAGGATACTGCAAAATCTCCAATCCTACCCCTCTCTGGGGGAAGGATACTGCAAAATCTCCAATCCCACCCCATTCCAGGGAAAGATACTGCAAAATCCCCATTCCCACCCCACTCTGGAGCCAGCCAGAGGTGGTATTTGCCGGTTCTCCGAACTGCTCAAAATGTCTGCTACCAGTTTTTCTGAAATGCTCAAAATTTCCGCTACCGCTTCTCCAGAACCTTCTGGATTTCACCCCGCCTGCAAACCTCTGCCAGTGGAGATGGAGCTCGGGAGGGCCGCATGCTCCATTTTTGCTAGCAGAGGGTTGCAGGAGGATGTTGCAGCTGAAAACAGAGTTCAGGAGCCCGTTTTCGCCGGCAGAGAACTCGGGCCATCATAGGCGCCCCTGACATGAGTGACATAGATCTGGCCACACACCCCCTGCCCCCCTGAAGGTCAAACACAACCTTGATGTGGCCCTCAATGAAATTGAGTTTGACACTAGATGGTATTCATCTGCCCTAGATGGTATTCATGTCATTTTTATTTTCAGTTGGCATATCAGCCACATACTAGCCTAGAGTGAAGTTGAGTTATTGGAAATGACATGAACTGGGCCACGGTATGAAGTCCATAATATGGGGTGTTCGTTTGCCTACTACCGATTATGAAAACAGTTCAAATGATACAGGTAGTCCTTGACCTATGGCCAAGATTTGCTCCATTTTACGACCTTTCTTGCCAGAGGTGTTAAGTGAATCACTGCAGTTGTTAAATTAGTAATAGTTGTTAAGTGAATTTGGTTTTCCCATTGATTTTGCTTGTCAGAAGGTTGCAAAAGCAGACATTACAATGGTCATAAGTTCCCAAGCATTTTATTTTGATCACATGGCCATGGGGATGCTGCAATGGTTGTAAGAGTGAAAATCGTGTTGTGACCGAGGCCCAAATAGTGATTACCAAACACAATTCAGTCCTGAACAAACTTAGTTTATTAAAACAGCTGAGAATGAATTCATTCTCAGCTTAGTACAAAACAAATTCTTCATAACCAGTCCTACGGCTTTATCACCAACCTTTGATGTCTTTGGCAACCTGCCAAAGGCTTTTCTTGGCAAAACCCCCACAAAGTTCAAGAGACGCTGACAAGAAGCACTGGAATCACCGTTGCTTTTCTACAAAGAACCCAACGGCTTGTTGCTGCTCTTTTAAGCCTTCTGGGAGAAGCCAATCGTCTTCTGGCCTTACTCCCGAGTCGTCCCTTTTGTTTTAACTGTTCGTGCCTTCTGGCAGCTCTTCTTATGTGTGCACTAGGAACAGGATCCTCTTGTTCCTCTGCCTCTCTGCTATCTGCCTCTTGAGGCTCCGGAGTCCGCACATCATTCCCAGATGGCCCTGGCCCCATCTCAGCCTCTGATGCAGAGCCCTCATCCAGGCCTTCCCCAGACTCCAGGACTGGCCCATTGTCTTCCCCAGCCTCCTCACTGTCTGACTCTGCTGCCAGGTCTGCAGGCTGCTGGGAGACCACAAAAAAACAGTCATAAGTCGCTTTTTCAGTGCCATTGAAAAAAACCGTCATTGAATGAGCTGTTGTAAATCGAGGACAACCTGTATTTGTTAACTGGGGTTTAAGATTCAACTAGTTCTATGCAGCTACTCCTTGCTTAACATTGGTTCCATAACTGTTCAAAACTGTGACAGCATAGAACAAAGGCACTTATGACTGACACCTGAAGTTATGACCGGTGCCTTGGGCTCATCATCATGTGATTGTCATCTGGACTCCTGACAACATGTTCACAAGGTTGCAAACTCCTGCAGCTTATCTGGTTCCTGAGGGCTGGCTGTTTTGACCCAGCCTTAGCAGAAGCAAGAAACCCCCCACTCTTTATTTACCTCTTGTGAATTAATTGCATTCACCCACTGAAAAGTGGAGGCAATAGTCCTTCAAGGAGTTAACCCCTAGTACAGACCTTATCAGTTCCTTGTGATAATTGCAAGGCCATGAGCTGCAAATTAAGTTCCAGCAAGCAGTTTTTGTGGCATGAAACATAATGAGCAAAATCTTCAGAAATATGAAGTGCTGCCTCCTACAACAACTGCTCCCCTTTCCTTCTATTTATTCCCCAGCCAGAAAGGAGCCATTCAGTGTCCATATCAGTGGTGGAATTCATATTTTTTTATTACCAGTTCTGTGGGTGTGGCTTGGTGGGCACGGCAGGAGAAGGATACTGTAAAATCCCCATTTCCTCCTGATCGGCTGGGACTCGGGAGGCAGAGAATAGATGAGGGGGCAGGGCCAGTCAGAGGTATTTACCAGTTCTCCGAACACTCAAAATTTCTGCTACTGGTTCTCCAGAACTGGTCAAAACCTGCTGAAACCAACGTCTGATCCACGTGTGCTTTGCTTTCCGAGTCGACTCCTTGTCCTCCGTTGCTCACCTAACTGCTCTGCACATACGTGCATCTGGAACAGGCCCCAGCTGTTCTTCCTCCTCACTCAAAGGCAGCTGCCTCTCTGGTGGCTGGGAAATGTCGGACAGCCCTGGCTCTATCTCTGTCTGATGCAGAGCATCCATCAGAGCCTTCCCCAGACTCCAGCACTGGCCCAAGTTCCTCCCCAACCTCCTCATAGTCTGAGTCTGCCAGCAGTTCTGCTGGCAGGCCACAACACTGGCTGAAAAATATCGGTCAGGGCCCCTCTTGGGATGGATCCTTTTTCAGGCAGCTCTTTGAGAGCAGAAGGGCTGCCTGTCAGATTGATTTTGCTCTGCATGGGGGCAGAGTCCCTCAGCCAAGCAGCCCTGTCACTCTAAAAGATGCTGGTTGGATAAAGCCTTTCTGTCCTTCAAAAACGTCACGTTTGCTGATTTTCTGGACAGAAAGCTAGTGAACATAATATTTGTGAAGGGTAGAAAGGGTTTAATAGGAGGTGATAAGCCACCTGGGAAAGCCAAGGGAAATCATCAAAGACATTAAAAAGCAAACGTTAGAATATTTTGGACATGTGCTGCGACACCCAGAAAAATACGATATCCTTCACTTAATCCAAACTTAATTGTATATTAATTAAATAGACAAATGTATGAAAGCTATTGCTTAACGCATTGTAAGTCGCCCTGAGTCTCCGGAGAAGGGCGGCATATAAATCAATTTTTTTAAAAAAAATCCTTCAGGGAAAGACTGAAGGCAAAGGAGGCCCAGGCAGAAGAAGAACATCATGGCTTCAAAACCTAAGGGACTGGTTTGGACAAAACTCAGCAGCACTTTTTCATGCGGCTGTTGACAAAAATAGGATTGCCAACATGATCGCCAATGTCCGATGACGGATATGGAAGAAGAAGAAGAAGGAGAAGGAGGAGGAGGAGGAGGAGGAGGAGGAGGAGGAGGAGGAGGAGGAGGAGGAGGAGGAGGAGGAGGAGAAGAAGAAGAAGAAGAAGAAGAAGAAGAAGAAGAAGAAGAAGAAGAAGAAGAAGAAGAAGAAGAAGAAGAAGAAGAAAGGGTTTATCCAGCTTTTCTCTACTTCAGGAAGATTGCATTTGCTAGCTTTCCAATTGAAAGGGCCAGGATTGCAGTCGTTGAATCAGACAGTCATGGGGGGCAACTGATTTAACAACCACAATGACTTATGACCAAAAATCTGGGTCTAATTATAGTTGTAAATTGAGGACTACCTGTAATCTCAACTGCTCACTTTCACATCCTTTTTATTACACACACACACACACAAATGTTAAGTATAACATTCAATACATGCTCTTTATTCTTAAAGTGCAAGTTATCTAAAGTGGAATTACATAAGGCAGAGTGGAAGAATGCAGAATATTACTCTCTGCTTTAATTATATGGAAAATGATACCCGCACCCTTCCCAGTTTTGCAATAACACTCCAGCATTTTTTTTGGGGGGGGGGATCCCTACATACCTCAGAAGCCTGAAATCTTGGTTTCAAAGTGGTTGAGATGGAACAACCATCTTAGAGCATAGAATGCATCTGAGCTCTGCACCCTTATTGAAAGAGAAATGAAATTGAGAAATGAAATTGAAACTGAGAAGAAAGCTACCAATAATAGGCTGCATAGACAGCAGCACTTGGTAAGACATTGTCAGTGATCCAAATAATTATAATAGGTCATTTCCCCCTATATACTACACGGCTGGCTTGGGAATTCTGAGAGTTGAAGTCCACAACATCTTCAGGTTGCCAAGACTGAGAAACACCATATGTCAGAGTCAGTGGTGAAATCCAATTTTTTTTACTACTGGTTCTGTGGGTGTGGCTTGGTGGGTGTAGTTTGGCTTGGTGGGTGTGGCTTGGTGGGCATGGCAGAAGAAGGATGCTGCAAAATCTCCATGTCCTCCCCACTCCTGGGGGAAGGATATTGCAAAATCTCCATTCCCACTCCACTCAGGGCCAGCCAGAGGTGGTATCTGCCGGTTCTCCAAACTGCTCAAAATTTCCGCTACCGGTTCTCCACAACCTGTCAGAACCTGCTGGATTTCACCCCTGGTCAGAGTACTCCTATCTGCTATGTTTACAAGGAGATCAGGCCTGATGCTATGTCAGCACCAGACAGGCAATAACTGGATTATCATCTCCTTAAACACATCCAGTGACTTGAAATGAAGCAATGAAAGTTTTATGGAGTGTCAAAGAGTGAGGAGTGAGGATTTTCCTCCCCAGGACACGTTTAGTTATGGATTCCCTTTAGGGCATAGACTTGAAGAGTGTGATTCTCCTGGGAAGCTGGACTTAGGGCTGCTCGATCATTTTATGCCAGTAAGATGCGGAGAGAGGGAGAGATTCACCATCCCCTGAGAAGGGTCATCAATACTGCAGGAGTAATATAACCTTCAATTTTCTCTAAGCCCCCAATCAATCAGCTGTCAGAGGAACCCAAATAGGATGCTCAGTAGAGGAGCATTAAAAAGTTTCAGAAAGCCACTTATATCTTCCTAGGCACTCTTTGCTCTGGCTTTTCATCCTTCCTCTTTGTCTTCGAGGATACTTTGACTATATTATTTTCTTATCGTGGGTGGTCACCCCTGTGAGTCTTCAGTTCCTTTCCATCAGTGGAGAGTTTCTCATTGCATTCCTCCAGGCAAAACCTTCCTTGATGGCGGTTTCTCTAAGGCGATTCATCTTGATCTCTGAACAGTTTGACCTTTGCCTGCTAGACCAGCCTTCACTAGGAGCTTTTGGAAAAAAGAGAAGGAGAAAAATGCAATTTCTATCTAGATCACTTTGCATCATATTGACCAGTGATGGCTAACCTTTTTGCCACCATGCGCCAGAAGTGTGTGAGGGTCACGCAGAGGGTCACGCGTGCAGGCCCACACCCATAATTCAATCCCCCAGGCCCTGCCCCCTCTGCACCTCCACGTGTGACACCCCGCTCCCCCCGGGCCCTATTTGGGCCTAGCAGGCTTTCCTGAAGCCTCCAGAAGCTGGAAACAGCCCATTTCCCAACTTCTGTTGGAACCAGAAGGCCCGTTTTTCACCCTCTCCGGGCTCCAGAAGCTTTCTTGGAGCCTGGGGAGGGCGAAAATGGCCTCCTCTTCCATCACACCTGGGAGGCTCTTGTAGGCCAAAAACACCCTCCCAGAGCCGCTGCACGAGCCCTGTACTTACCTGGTGTCCAAAATGGGCCGCCTGGAGACTCCTGGGAGGGGAGGAGCACCCGAAAATCAGCTGGCCGGTGTGTGCATGCATGCTGGAGCTGAACTAGGGCAATAGCTTGTGTGCCCACAGATATGGCTCCCCCTGCCACCCCCTGGCATGGTACGCATGCCATAGATTCGCTATCACGGATATTGACCATTTTTAAATGAGTATTTCCAACTAGATACAATAAAGATAATTATATCCAGAATACTAGTAGGGTTTTTGCATTTTGTCCCCCTTGACCACATCTGTGGCAAAGGTCCTGCCCAAGCTTCTTGGCTTGCTGAGTTGCAACTCAATTGCCGTTTGCTGTAAAGGACCAGGATGGCACAACGACAAAGTTTGAAAAGTTTATCCAAGATTGATGGTGCTGCGAGACTTCAGTCCACTTCCTCTGAGCCCAAAGTTGTAGATGGCCTAGTAGTTTATGGCAAACTTCATAGCCATAGTCCTGATTCAGTTTTTTGATGGCCCAACATATTGACAGTTGGGTCTTACATTGGACCTGCTGTTTGTCTTGGGGGAGTGGCAAAGTGTTCTGGGCTGTGGGACATTAATATCAGTCCCTTGCCATGGACAGATCATTCCCTCTTTGGTCTAGATTTCTCTGTAGATGACCCCACTGTGGGGATGCTTGGTCTTGTCAATCAATCCACACCAGTAGACTGATGGACCCAGTAGAGTTTCAGAGGGTTCTTGGGATTATTCCCAAGGCTCTGGTTTCACCTAGTCACAGCTTGGAACTAGCACATGATAAAGGGATTGGATCACGCTGCACAGACTTTCTATGATTATGGACCCCATAGGATTCCCTGGTTTACGGAGGTGTTCAGGGAGATGAAATGACACAAGAGATGGGTGATGAAGTTAAACGCCAACTGCACACAGGTAAGAGCCTGTTTAGAGGTAAGCATATTAAGACTTAACCCCAGTGATAAGAATGGCAAAGTGTGCTTACATCTCTGCTCTTAATGTGTCTGTAGATAGCCAGGTAGCCCTGGAGAACCCAGCTTACTCATTGACTTTGCTTGTTGGAAGCTGGATGGGAAGGTCTTGTAAGGAAATAGACTGAAATACTAGAATTAGTAGAAACTTGTTATTTGTTCCCTGAAACATATATATGTATGATATATAATATCGCTGTATACCTGCATGCTGTAAATATTTGTTTCCTGGAACACATACATCTATTATGCCTTTGAAGTTGTAACACAAATATGCCACATTGACAACCTTCCTGGAACAAACATAGACTGTTATTGGGGTCTATAAACTATCTGTCATTCAAGGTATGTTCTACCTTTTGATCAGAGCCTTATCTCTCCCTCTCCTGCCTAAGAGCTATCTTGAGTTCTCTCCACTCCAGGGGACCAAATAGCCAAGTGTGAACACAAAGAAGATGATCTGGAAGAGATAAGGCTAATTGGGGAATTTCAAAATTGGAGGTTTCTAAACAGTATATAAGGGATTCACATTCCCTCTCTTGTTTGTAGCTCTTGCCTACATGTATCTTGTATGTGTTTGGAACAGCTAACCCAACGGTCAGCAATCTGTGGCTCTGGAGCTGCATGTGGCTCTTTTGTCCCTCTGCTGCGGCTCTCGTCACTCAAAATATGTGTCACAACCGCCAAAGTGTGACACCTGCCGGCACACGATTTATTGAGCTTTTCAACTCCCAGTAGGCCAACCATGGATAAATCCAAGAAAAGAAAAGTTTCAGAAGAAAACAGAAGGTTTCATTCAACTACATATGCTAGTTTTGTGGCCGCTCAAGAAATAGTCAGGCACGGGAAGGGTTTTGTGGCTCCCGGTGTTTTCTTTTCTGTGGGAAACGGGTCCAAATGGCTCTTTGAGTGTCTACCCCTGAGCTAACCATTTAAGCTTGATCAAGATTAAATGCTATGTTATTCAAACCTCTGTTTCTTGTTTGGCATCATGAGCTTAAATATTATTATTATTGGACCTGTAGGAAGTTAGCACTCACCCCACTCCTAGAAAAATGAAATATTTTCGGATATACTAAAAAGGCAGAATATTTTCTTTAAAAGAGAAGTAGAAACTCAGAGAAGCAGAAACGCAGCCCCCCACCTTTGTTAATGGCCCATTAAGGCTTGAGCCAGTCTATGCTACATAACAAAGATCTACCTCCTTCAGGCAGAGCCATTTAATTGCCCTTTATTGCACCACCCACCAAGTTTCAACCAACTCAACCCAGAAGGATAATTCTTCTAACAGACCTTACAGTCTCAAATGTCTCGAATGGCAATCATCATGTGACCCAAGGATTTTGCCTCCAGTGTAAATACGGTACGTGCTGCTTGCCAAGTGCCCAGATTTTGATCATGTGACCATGGGGATGCTGCAAGTGTAGCATGTTGTAAGTGAGGATTGGTCATAAATAACTTTTTTTCAGTGTTGCAACTTTGGTTATAAACAAATGGCTGTAATTCAAGGCCAACTTGTAGTGTGAATTGCCAATGTAAGTTGATTGGCAGATTTATTGATTTATTTATTCCTTTCATTCAATCAATCATGTCTGATTGTCAGAGATTGCCTGGACAAATCCCTGCAGTTTTCTTGGTAAGGTTTTTCAGAAGTGCCTTGCCCTTGTCTTCTTCCCAGGGCTGAGAGAGAATGACTGATTTAAGGCCACCCAGCTGGCTCTGTGCCAAAGGCAGGTCTAGAACTCACGGTCTCCCAATTTGTAGCCTGATGTCCACTATACCAAACTGGCTCTTTTAATTTTTAAATTAATCAAGGCCAATTGTTCAGCACTTTCCCCAGCTTTCTGCCTTCTAGTTACACTGGATCTTCGGTTCAAAGGTTCAAATATTTTGCAATTTTTAATATACTAAGGACTTCAGTCCCCAGACTTCAAAAGCATATCATGTTGAGGAAAGCAGGACCAGATTGGCATTTAACAGGATAGAAACTTTCAGCTCTGTGCTAGAACTTCCTGCGTCTTCTGTCATTCTAGTTTTGTTGAAGCTCTGCAATGTCCTTACAGGTCAACCACATCCGGATGCTGTTCCCAGTTGCCAAATATTTCCATTCCATATTGCAAGTCATTGATCCTTCCCACTTCTCCATTTCCCCCCACTCTTTAAAAAAATCCCTTTGATATGTCAAGGTATTATAGCCTCCAAGCTATTTATAATAAACTAATCTTTAGGATTTTAAAGTTTTCATGAGGATCAGGCAAGAGTCATCCATCACTTGAATTGTCTCCCAGCCAAGCGGAGATCAAGGTAGGCCCTGTTTTTGTTGGATTAGCTGATTTGCATAGCCCTCTTTGGATGACATGGCAGGAAGGTGGCTTTTCCGTGGCCCTTCTCACAAGTGGCTGAATGAGTGCTTGAGAGGCGGCCAATCTCCGCTTGTGCCAACTGCTATCTTTAGAAAGGAATAGTGGCTTTTCAGATACTTATTAAAATGAGCTCAGATTTTCATGGCTTTGGAATGCAATAAAGAACTGAAGTATGGAAATGCCTCATTAAAAAGCAAAAACTCAAGTCTTTGGATAGCTGGACTCTGAACTGAGATCAATTAGATATGCAAAAGTGCCCAGAGACCTAGGCATTCTTGGCTATCAAACAGCTGTAGGTCAAGAATGTATTGATTTTCTTCCTCCATCCCTCATTTTTTTGAGGGAGGGAGGGAGGGAGGGAGGGAGGGAGGGAGAGAGAGAGAGAGAGAGAGAGAGAGAGAGAGATGGAAATAAAAGCTAGCCAGCCTTCTAAAACATCAATGGTTTGGTTGCCTAAGGAGGAGAGAAATGGAGGGAGGGAAGGATTTTCTTGGAAGGTAAATTTGGACTGGAACAGGAGTGAGCAACCTGAGGCCCCCCAGTCTGAATTCTATCCCATTGACACAATCTGCCTGGCCAAGAAATTTGGGGCACAGGAGATTAAGGAGAGCAGCAGGAAGTTGATAAGAAAACTGTCAAGTAGATTTAGCACAGAATATATTCTGGTAGGGAAGCCTGTTCAATATATGTACTGATTTTTTAAAAAAGGTTGGCTTTTCTCTTTCGAGTAATATTAAGACTGTTCCCTTAGTGAAGAAATAAATATAATATAGCTTAAGACATTCCTGTTTCAAGTCCCCCTGCTCCTGTGTTTCAAATTTACCCAGAACTAGGAATTAAGTTCTTCATCTGTAGCCTGCAATGCCACTTGCCAATTGCTTTTCCAATCTTAAACCAAAGCAGGCAGGGATAAGATACAGCAAAATCTTATCATCCACCTGCCCCATAGAACTTGCCTGTCAGCTGCCATAACTCATCTGGCTTTTGCAAAGGGGAGGATGTCAAACAGGGACAATTGATTTGTTGCTCTGGCAAGTCAGAGATAGTAGCGCGGAGAGAGGAGAGTTGGATGAAAGCTTTCTGATGAAGAATATTATTTTAAAGAAAAGGTTAGGAAAAAGGGAATCCCATAAGTATCACCCCTAGGGTCCATCTTTTTCTCTTTTCAGCTTTCCAACTTTCTCCATCTGCATTTGCAAAGTGTATTAATCCAGTTCCTAGGGAAGTGGAAGGCTGCCCATCAAGGATGCCCCAGTTGAGAGCATGGCCTGGTTGATAAGGATTACACCTTCTAACAGGCAAGAAACAACTACTTTGCTGCAGTGTGCAAGGAAAACAGTTGCCAAATGGGCACAGTGGGATGAATGAGTCTGATTTCACTGGGCAGTTTGGAGACTCTGCTTATCTCTTCACACTGGACTTGGTGTCCCCATTTCCCTAACCCATGTGGGCATTGTTGTCATCCTCTGGCGGCCTGCAGAACTGGCAGCAGAGTCAGACAGTGAGGAGGTTGGGGAGGACCATGGGCCAGTCCTGGAGGGGAGGCTTGGACGAGGGCTTTGTATTACAGGCAGAGAAAGGGCTATCTGGGAGGTACATGCTGCCTTTAGAGCCTCCAGAGTCGGTCATCAGTGAGGCAGAGGAACAGGGGGAGCCTGTTCTCAGTGTGCGTATGTGCAGAGTTGCCAGAAGGCAGAAACAGTTAAAATAAAAGGGACGACTCAGGAGTAGGGCTTGGAGATGATTGGCCCCTCCCATAAGATTTAAAAGAGGAGCAAAGGCACATGGGCCTTTGCAGGAAGCAACGTTTGTTAATTCTGTGCAGTTTAAAGCCTGAAGCTCTGTTTGATTCTGGACTTCATGTGGCTTTGCCAATTAGGTCTTTGACAGTGTGTCAAAGGAGATAAAGGTGAGTGACTATCAGCCTTATCCCGAAGGACTTTTTACAACTTTTTGGGACTCATCTGTGAATGAACAGAATTCCCAGCTGTTGCAATAAAAGAGGTTTTTGGGACTAATCATGTGTTTTATTGACTCAGGAAGCCTAGGTCAGAATAGGCATCTCACAAGTTAAAATCCTGTAAAAGAAGAATGCACACAGAAAGACATCAAACCACGAATAGCTGTCAGGTACAAGGAACCAGAGCTGATCAGAGAAGTTTCTTTATTGCTACTCACCTATTTACAAGAATCTCACCAGATTAATAGCACTTTCTTGAGAACAACCAAATAAACACTCCAGGGATTTGGTGGGTGGGGAAGAGGTAGTATCAGGTCTGTATTGTTTCATCTCCTGCGTGGATTTCAGGCTAGCCAGTTGCTTAACTCATCCCCACACTTCAGCTGTAGATTCCACCACATTAACGCAGAGGAGGGATTGGCAAATACTGTGAGAGATGTAGCTGACATGGGGGTTATTTGTGCAAGTTTGAGATCTGAATCTTAAGGGTCACATAGATCTATTTGTTAATGATCGGAGAAGAGGTGGTGTTTCCAATCACCCACCACTCCCAAAGCACACCATTCATCACACTCGCAACAGATCCCAAACCAGACCCAAGTATTAAGCCTGTTACCTATGTTGTGTTGTGGTCCACCAGCAGCCTGAAGAGCTGGCAGCAGAGTTGGACTGTGAGGAGGCTGGGCAGGAACATGGGCCAGTCCTGGAGTCTGGGGAGGCTCGGATGAGGGCTCTGTGTCAGAGGCAGAGATGGGGCCAGGGACATCTGGGAGTGATGCCCAGACTCCAGAGCCCTCAGAGTTGGACAGCAGAGAGGCAAAGAAACAGGAAGAACCTGTTCCTAGAGCATGCATGCGGAGAGCTGCCAGAAGGCAAGAGCAGCTAAAGCAAAAGTGATGACTTGGGAGTAAGGCCAGGAGATGATTGGTCCCTCCCATAAGGCTTAATAGAGAAACAAAGACACTTGGGCCTTTTTGCAGGAAAGCAATGTTGCTAACTCTTTTTCCAATTGATGTTTCTTGTTTGTTTCTGAACTTCGTGGGGCTTTGCCAAGTAAGGCCTTTGGCAGGGTGTCAAAGAAGATAAAGGTCGGTGATTATCCTGAAGGACTTCTCCCGAAGGACTTGTTTTGCAACTAATTGGGACTCAGCTGGGAATGAACGTAATTCTCAGCTGTTACAATAAAATGGGTTTATTTGGGACTAATTGTGTCTTGTAATAACTCAGTAAGCCTAGGTCACAACATGTTGAAGTTATGATGGGTCAATGCCATTCTAAGAAGAAAAAGCAACTTTTACAACACTCCTGATTGCTTATATACCGTCACGTCATTGTCAACTCTTAATGACTACGTGGATAGATAGATCAATAGACAGCGTTATATTCGGCAATGAATTAAGACTGATTTCCTCTGGGTTGAGAATGAGATAGGGATAATGTCAAAACTGGGTTCATCATAATGATGACACCTTGAGCTAGCATTGCAGACCAGGCCTGCAATTAACAATGATTGACTAATTGCCATCTAGTTAGTGTTGATTTGAAGCAACTGCATATATTTTGTCCAGAATGGTGCGTCTTCCACTTGGCCCTTTCAGTCTTTCAGTGGCACATTTGTTGCATTCATAATCAAATCCATCCACCTTTGGGTGGCCTCTTCTTCTGGTTCCTTCAACCTTTTCCAGCATCAATCTAAAAGTAGTCCTCAGTTTACAACAGTTCACATACTGAAAAAAGTGACATGATCATTTCCCCACACTTATGTCCGTTGCAGCACCCCCATGGTCACGTGATTTACAGTCGGATGCTTGACAACTGACTCATATTTATGACCGTTGCAGTGTCCTGTGATCACATGATCCCCTTTTGCAACCTTCTGACAAGCAAAGTCCATGGGGAAACCGGATTCATTTAACAACCGGGTTACTAATTGAACCATTGCAGTGATTCTCTTATCAAACATGGCGAGGAAAGTCATAAAATGGGGCAAAACTCTCTTAACAAATTTTTCACTTAGCAACAAAAATGTTGGGCTCAACTGTGGTTGTAGGTTGAGGACTACCTGTACGTAAAAGAGTTGGGTGTACAAATAACTTCCCACACTTCCAAATGATGCCTAGAACAGAACTGGGAGGGCGAACGACACCCCAAGCAAACAACTAAAAAGCCACATGCAACCAGGCACCATATAAAGACTACACATAAAAGGTAAAAGTTCCCCTCGCATATATGTGCTAGTCGTTCCTGACTCTAGGGGACGGTGCTCATCTCTGTTTCAAAGCCAAAGAGCCAGCGCTGTCCGAAGAAGACGTCTCCGTGGTCATGTGGTCGGCATGACTCAATGCCAAAGGCACATGGAACACTGTTACCTTCCCACCAAAGGTGGTCCCTATTTTTCTACTTTCATATTTTACGTGCTTTCAAACTGCTAGGTTGGCAGAAGCTGGGGCAAGTAACGGGAGCTCTCCCCGTTACGCAGCACTCGGGATTTGAACCACTGAACTGCCAACGTTTTGATCGACAAGCTCAGCATCTTATTCTATTCTACACATAGAATAGCTCAAAGCAGACATTCTGCTAGTGAGATATTCCCTGAGGATGGGCTCCAGCATGAATCCAAAAGCTTGGAAGACTCAATTTCTGGTCCAAGTGACTGACTCAGGTTGGATTCTGCAGTGGAACAATCAACAGATCCCTGAGCTTGGTGGCGCAGGGGACTAAGTGCTGTTAAAGTAGCACTTAGTTGCCAGTTGCCTGAAATTACTGCAAGTTAAAAATCTCACCAGGTTCCAGGGTTGACTCAGCCTTCCATCCTTTCACGGTAGGTCAAATGAGGACCTGGATTATGGGGGCAATAAGATGACTATGTATAAAAAAGAACACCGCTTGGAAAGGTCGAAAGCCCTACTAAGCAGGTATATACAAAAGTATGAAGGCTATTGCTTAATGCATTGTAAGCTGCCCTGAGTCTCCAGAGAAGGGCGGCATATAAATCAAACTAATAAATAAATAAATAAATAAATAAATAAATAAATAATAAGCAAGCAAGCAAGCAAGCAAGCAAGCAAACAAACAGTTCTGAATTTCTCATTTCATCTCCTATGACTGGATTCTTGTTCAATAGTTTTTTATGAGAGCAGCTATATTTGCATGCTTCTCCATTTTTCTATAAAAGACAAGCAAGGGAGGTCATGCTTGCATGCTTCCTGCCAATCTTCTCTTGGCAGAAGAGAAGAAAATGGGTTTTGGTAGAAAGGAGATGGACCTTAACAGGTTGCATTACTTTTTTATATTTAATCTCACAACTCTAAATAGGAATTTTACTTATTTTGTTTATAACACCAATGAAGAAATATTATTTTCCCAGGGCAAGGGAGTTATTTACAGACTTGATTCAATTAATTTCTTTCTCACTTCCTGGTCAGAAGGTGTGTTAAAATACCTTCCTCTGACACTTTAAAATGGGGTCTTGACAAATATAATGGCTATGAAAGAGACTATAGCTTGCTTCAGGAGTCATAGATATGCACACACGCATGGAGAGAGAAAGTGAGGAATATAAAAACCAACAATGAATAAAAAATGAAATAACTCCCAAGGCAAAATGGGAGAACTTCTTTGAGTTTGGGGTCATGTATCTTCAGAGGTGACTTCTTCTAATGAAGACCCTTGAAAGGAAAGGAAATGCCCCTGTAGTTCAACTGAAATGCTGAGAAATCTTTTTATCCTTGACAATGGGGTGAAATCCAGCAAGTTCTGACAGGTTCTGGAGAAAGGTAACGGAAATTTTGAGTAATTGGAGTACCGGCAAATATTACCTCAGGGTGGTCTCGGAGTGGTGTGGGAATGAAGATTTTGCAACATTCTTCCCCCTGGAGTGAGGACGGAATGGGTATTTTGTAGTCTCCTTCCTCTGGAGTGGGGTGGGAATGGGGATTTTGCAGTCTCCTTCCCCTGGAGTGGGGTGGGAATGGGGATTTTGCAGTCTCCTTCCCCTGGAGTACAGTAGGAATGGGGATTTTGCAGTCTCCTTCCCCTGGAGTGGGGTGGGAATGGGGATTTTGCAGTCTCCTTCCCCTGGAGTGGGGTGGGAATGGGGATTTTGCAGTCTCCTTCCCCTGGAGTGGGGTGGGAACGGAGATTTTTCAGTCTCCTTCCCCTGGAGTGGGGTGGGAACGGAGATTTTTCAGTCTCCTTCCCCTGGAGTGGGGTGGGAATGGAGATTTGCAGTCTCCTTCCCCTTGAGTGGGGTGGGAATGGGGATTTTGCAGTATCCTTCCCCTGCCATGCCCACCAAACCACACACACCAAGCCACACCACATCCACCAAGCCATGGCCACAGAACTGGTAGTAAAAAATTTCAATTTCACCGCTGCTTGACATGGGATGGGGGGTATGGGGTGTGTGGAGATATTTCAATGGCAGAAGAGCCTGAATTTGAGACAATTGCCTCCAGAAAAAGGAAGAATGACCAGCAAAAACTCATCTCCATCCATTTAAGACATGGGTCCCCAAACTTGGCAGCTTTAAGACTTGTGGACTTCAACTCCCAGAATTCTGGGAATTGAAGTCCACAAGTCTTAAAGCTGCCAAGTTTGAAGACCTGTGATTTAAGGCAGCTCTCTGGTTTTAAAGGGTAAATTATACCATGAGAAAACTCTTCTTCCTTTCAGGTAAATATGTCAAGTTTTAAAATACAGCAATAAGTTCCTCATTCGAAAACGGCTTATCTCAATACTGCAGTGGCTAATTTCAACAGCATGGTGAACCCACTGTTCTTTTAACCTGATTTATTTCGTGAAGAATAATTGGTTAGGGTTTGCACAGCATCTTGGCATACAGCCTAAATAAAGCACATTGTTTTTGGGTTCCCTCAACAGGTTTAGCAGCAAATTAACTTGATTTTCTTGATTCACATGGATCCTTTCAATTCAGTTGAACTGCTGAGAACTTTATGGACCTATTCATGGGGGCGGGGGGAGGGATTTTTTGTGGCAATATGGAATGGCTGCCATTGCCTTTGCAGACATATTTCAACTTTCCCAGCATGTCTAGAGTCCTGGAATCTCCTGGTGGTCTCCCATCCTTGTATTAGTTAATCCCGTTTCTGACTTTCAAGTCTCACTGTACAATAATTCTAGATTTGCTTTAAACATGATGTGCTGAACCATCAAAAGCAAATATAACTGTATAGATAAGCAGGGTAATATAACCTTTTTAGGCAATTCCCATGTATGTATGTATGTATGTATGTATGTATGTATGTTTCTCACAAGACGATGCCAAAATGCTGAAATACTGATTCTGGATGATTTCGAGAACTAAAACTTGAAATACAAAACACAATAACATTCTCCCACCCTTCCCACCCCCATCAAACCCTGGTGACAACGATCAAACTAACTATTTGATGGTATCCATATCAGTATTGGGCTTCAAAACCAGTTGCTACTGGTTTGTTCATGGGCACTCGTGTGCTCATGCGCATGTGTGACGCTTCTGCGCGTGTGCAGAAGTGACCGGGCAAATGAGCAGAGCCTCCCGCCACCACTGCTACTAGTTTGCCGGGGTGAACCAGTAGCAACCCACCACTGATTCATATCACCCTGGGGTTTCCAAGCCCATTGGCAAAACAATGGCTTGAAAGAATATCAAGGTAGAGGTTAATCATATCTCTGTGGGTATGATGTCCCACAGGGAGAGAACTACCCAGGAGAAGGCCTTTCTTCTTGGTCCCACTAGATCAGGGGTCAGCAACCCACAGCTCTGGAGCCGCATGTGGCTCTTCCATCCCTCTGCTGTGGCTCTTTGTCGCCGGTCGCCTCCACAATTGATAGGGCTTTTGGTTAGGACAGGTGGAGGAAAAAGGACGCCATGCTAGGAGGAGACTCTATGGTGGGGGAACTGGACTTCTAACTGGAATTGAACAGGGGGCTTCTGGTTAGGACCTCTGTGGCTCTTTGAGTGTTTAAGGTTGCCGACCCCTGCACTAGGTGGACGTCCTTAAGAGAGTTGAAGTTCACACATGTTCAATTTGCTAAGATTGAGAATCATTGTTCTAGGCTACAGGTATTCCTTGACTTATGACCATAGTAGGGACCAAAATTTCCATTGCTAAGCAAGGAGTGAGTAAAGTGAATCACACCTGATTTTATGACTTTTTTTTTCTTTTTTTGCCATGGATGTTAAATAAATCAATACAGTTAAGTGAATTCTGTAGTTGTTAAGAAAATCTGGCTTTGCTTGCTGCAAAAATGGTGATCATCTGACCCTGGGATTTTGCAACTGTCATGAATGTATGCCAGAAGAAGCAGAAAACATCAACATTGCTATTCCCTAAATTCCTCTGAAGATGTTACCTAGCCCGGTAATGAAACATCTGGAAACCCAACCCACAAGTTCGGAGAACAAACCTCCACTCTCCTATATTCCAGTTGCTGAGTGCCCAAATTTTGATCATGTCACTGTGAGGATCCTGCAGTGGTTGTAAACAGCACAAAACCTCGTGGGCTGTCCCCTAGCACCACTAGATGAGATCGCTAGGGCTCGCTGCCTTAGAAGAGTGAGGAAAATCCTCAAGGAAGACTCACACCCTGGTCACCACTTCTTTACCCTCCTACCATCGGGAAGGAGATATAGAACTGCGGTCACCATCTTGTGGTCCATAGACCACTGGTCGTCCGTGAGAAAATGTTGGTGGTCTGCAGAAAAAATATTTGCATGTTTTATATTGCACTAAATCAGGGGTCCTCAAACTACGGCCCCTGGGCCGGATACGTGCAATGAATGTTTGTGTTAGTGCAGAGAGTCTCCCTCTTTGGGGTCTTCTTGTGTGGGTCGGAGGAGGGCAGAAATTCCAACAGGGTCTGCTTCGGCCTCCTGGTGTGGGGCTTTGGGTGAGGGCTGGAGGGAAGCACTGCTGGTGGCGAAGAGCCTCAGGGCCTCCTTCCAGTGGGACTGCATCATGGCCTGGAACTGGCTGACCATCTCAGCCCGCTGAGCCTCCAGGTGCCAGTACCTGGCCTTGCACTCCCGCAGGTCTTCCCTCTGCTTGGAAAGCCTATGCTCGTAGTCCTCAGTGAGGTGCTTCTGCTGAGCCTCCTTCTCGGTCAGATCCAATTTGAACTGAGCTGTTTTGCCAACTCTCTCTTAGCTCCAACAACTGCTTCCTGTTGGGGCCCTAAGGAGCCTGGGCAGGCAGGTGAGGAGTGGCCAGGAGGGAAGGGGTGAATAGAGGCTGGTGAGGTGCCCCTTGACGTGAGTGACATTGAGTTGGCCACGCCCACCCAGTCACAGGACCATCTAGCCATGCCCACCCAGCTGGTCATTAGGCAGACAATATTAGGGGTCTGCAGGATTTAAAATTATGAATTTAGTGGTCCCTGAGGTTCAAAAGGTTGGTGACCCCAGATATAGAAGCATAGCCAGCCACACAAACAGGCTGAAGAACAGTTTTGATCCGTGGGCTGTCAGACTCCTGAATGAGAAATAACATCATAACTATGTAGTATGATGGACTGCAGGGCCGGCACAATGTGTAACATGTTCACACTGGTGCAATAGGCCTGGGTGTTTTGTTAATATGATCTATTGGGTTAGGGGTTTTCTGCCTTCACTGTGAGTTGTATTGTGTTGGGGGGGTGCACTGAGGAAGCTCAACCAATCTCATTGTATATATGTAGTGCACTGACAATAAAGATTTGAAATTGACAGTGCGAGGTCATAAGTTGCTTTTTCGAAGTGCCGTTGTAATTTTGTATAGTTGTTAAATGAATGGCTGCAAGTCAAGGACTACCTCTATTTCAGATTTAGAACCTGGGTCTGAATGGAAAAAGGCCCCTCAGTTTTTATGCAAATGGGTTTCTTCTCCCTCTGAATTACAAGAAGGAAACGGATGCTTCCACAAAACTGTCTATTTGTGGTTAACTTTTGCATTTAATGTTCTCACAGCTCCTTCCGTGCCAACCATCCCGCATCCATATCTGTATTTTGGAAGGCGGTGTATTTTGCATAATGTGTATTTTTGTAGCAATTGTTTCCTTTTGAACGGGAAGATGTTGAATGCTGCTTTGCGTGGTGCTTGACAGGGCCTTACCGATGGAACACGGTGTATTGCCAAGGGAAAAAAAACGTTGGACTTGCTTTAGCGCAACTAATCTCATCTCTTCCTAGCTCCTCATTCACCACGGGGGAGACAATTTATTCCAAGGGAAAGATTTCTCTCCTGTGGGCTTTCTTTTTTTCTTTTGCTTATTTCTCCACCTTTAGCAAATTCTCAGGGATAACAAACTATTGTTTCTATTTAATAGGCCAATTGGAGCAGCTGCAAGGTCACCCTTTCATAGTCTTAAATGGACTTAGCTCTGTGCCAGCTTCCCCAGTGTCCAGTCAACTACAGCCTGACAAAAGGGACGTCTGAGGGAGGGTTTCTTTGGATGAGGGGGAAAGACATTGAATGGTTTAATGGTCAGAAGACTGATGGAGACCATAGGTAGGACAGCTAAATATCATTGGATCTCTTTACCCTTGACCCCTACTGTCAAGTTAGCATCTGTTCAAAACCCAAGAAAGAACCCCCCACCTCCGACTCCATTGAAGTAGAGAAAGAGGTATTTTTACTGAAATGATAGCAGCAAAAGAAAAGCAAGATCTGAGCCAAAAGGCACGAAAGTTACCATATTTTTCTGAGTGTAAGATGCTCCGGACTATAAGATGCACCTTTTTTTGTATGACTTGTGTTTTATTATGGCTGTGCACCGCCCTGAATCCTTCAGGAGAAGGGCGGTATATAAATCCAATAAACCTTAAACCTTAATTGAAGATCAGAGTCTTAAAGTTGTTTATATAATCTCGTCCAACAGGGGTTAGCTGAATAGCTTAGATGTCACATAAGAATACTGTTATCATTTTCTGAACTTTGGCAAATACTGTATTTTTCGGAGTATAAGACGCTCCAGACTATAAGACGCACCTACCTTTTTTTGGTGAGGAAAACAAGAAAAAGAAATCTGCCTCTGCCTCCCAGCAATTTTGCCTCGTTGCAGTAAACAGCAAACAGCCTGCTTTACTTTCATTTTCGTTTTCAGCGTAGCTTGATTAGCACAAGAAAAAAATCTGCTCCCAGCAATTTACCTCCTTGCAGCAAGCAGCAGAGGCCCACGCAGCAATAGGCAATGGCAGTCCCTGCAGCCTGAAACAGCTGAGAGTCAGGAGGCCAACAGACAATCAACTTGTGCTAATTAGGCTGTGCTGAAGCTGAAGTAGGCTGTTTCTTCTTGCTGCTTGCTGCAAGGAGGTAAATTGCTGGGAGGTAGAGGCCGAAGGGTGGGGGCCAGTGGGTGGGAGGGGCTACATTCAGTGTATAAGACGCACCCAAATTTTCATCCCCTTTTAGCAGGTAAAAAGGTGCGTCTTATATTCTGAAAAATACGGTACATATTGAAAGTTTCCTGAAATCCCTCCCCCAAGGGACCCAGCTGAATGTCCAATCCACATCCTGCATAGTGTCATGTGGAGTACATCTTTAGGTCCTTTCATCCATCTGGAGTTCCAGGACGATTGGCCTTGACTAGATGTAAACAACTCCATTCAGCAGCGCAGTAATTCTTGAGAGCAAACATAGGTCTCCTTCACACCAGCTCACTTCCCAAACCCCAGTGCCATGCCCCCCCATTCCTGTTACTATGGCAGCCAAAAGCAAGCAAGCATCAAAGGGAAAACCCATGCTGGAGATCCGGCTGACAACTACTTTGTCCCAAGCAATCTAAAATTACATTTGAGATGTTTATAAAATCCTAAAGTGGCCCATGAAAGGTTGATTGTTAGGACTAAATCTTCCTGTTGTGGCCCATCAGCAGCCTGTGTAGATTGTAGCTGATTCTGACAGCGAGGAGGCTGGTGTGGTGCTGTGCCAGCAGCCTGTGCAGCTGGCACTCGAGTCAGACAGTGAGGAGGCTGGAGAAGATGTGGTGCCAGAGGTGGGGATTCAGCCAGGGCCTTCAGAACCTCCAGAAGCTCCCTTAAGTGAAGAGGATGAAGAGGAGGAGCCTCTTCTCGATGCACGGACGCGCAGAGCTGCCAAAAGGCAGGAGTGGCTCCTCAGGAGGAGGTCTCCTCGAGAGTAAGGCTTGGGGCTAATTGGCCACTCCCTTAGTCTATTTAAGGAAGGACAATGACTGACGCAATTTGCAGGGAACAACTTTGTTCACTCTCCTTCGTGTCTTGATCTTAGTTTTCTGCAAATTGCTTCTGGGCTTTCCGCCAACCATAGTATGATTACAATTATTTATTCTTTGGATTCCTGTAGGCTGTTAAGAAAGTTAATTAACAGCCTTTATTTGAAAAAGACTGATTTAATTTAATAAGCTAAGGTTTGTACAGATTTTGTGTGCGCTGCGTTCTTTGGGGTCCGTAGCTGAGGCAGAACACCTCCTCTATTTGAAGTCCATTCTATTGACTGAAGATACCAGCTGAAGAAGAAGTTTAGCAACACTCAAGTTGGTTTCAAAAGCTGCTGATATTCTTTGGATCAATATACCGAATGTTATGAGACTTTGTTTTCCACTCTAGCTCTGCTTTTTTTTTTCCTGCTGATGCACAGAGAACCCAGGATGGACAATTATTGAATGTACATTCACACAGAGAAATAAAAGGTATGTGTGCTGTCCTCACTCCCGTTCAACTCCTTTCATCATGGTCTTCATGGAGAAGTTGGTGGCTTTCAGGAAGGAAATGCACCGAGAGACTCCATAAACGAATGAATCTGGACTGCAGAAAAATGTCATCTACAATTTTAAATTGTACACTTTTGAAGATCCAAAATGGACTTCTGTTGAGGAGCAGAAGAAGTTGCCTTATGTAGGACCGGCTACACTATACTGCCTGGCAGCAGATTTGTCTCTATCTATGAAGACAAGTTTGTTTTTCCAATCTTAGCTGAAGATGCCTGGATTGCATTCAAAATATTTGTATTAGTCCAACTGCTGAGCTCTAGTGCCTCCCACCCAACAACACCTTCTTGAACTACAGGTCCTTGTTCTGCAATAGTGGCAAATACCTGTACCTTGGGTATAGGATGAGGGTGAGGGTTCATTTGTGGGTTGGCCTCCAACCATTTCATTACCAGGCTAGATAACATCTTCAGCAGAGTGTAGGGGGTGTCAGTTTTCTTCTGTTTATAAGGGCTTCAGGTGTGGGTATGTCAAGTGAAGGTCTTGTGATGGGCCAGCTGTGAGTCATCAGTGGGTCTTGTGAGGGGTCTTATGATAAGGACAGGTCGGGGTCGTTGAAAGGTGAACCTCTGGGGTGTTTGTGTGTGTATGTGGGGGTGTTGCATGGTTTGGTTGAGGGTCGGTGCTGTCTCTGGTTGGCTGTGCAGTTCATTTGGATTTTGAGGGGTTTGTAGCAGGGGTGAAATCCAGCAGGTTGTGACAGGTTCTGGAGAACCGGTAGCGGAAATTTTGAGTAGTTTGGAAAACCGGCAAATATCACCTCTGGCTGGTCCCAGAATGGAGTGGGAATAGAGATTTTCAATATCCTTCCCCCAGGAGTAGGAAGGGAATGGGGATTTTGCAGTATCCTTCCCCTGCCATGCCCACCAAGCCATGCCCACAGAACTGGTAGTAAAAAAAAATTGGATTTCACCACTGGTTTGTAGGCTGGTTGTAGGTCAATGTGTCTGTTGATGGAATTGCTTGTTGAGTGCCAGGCTTCGATGAACTCATGAGCGTGTCAGGTGGTAGTGTGGCCAATGATTTTTCTGATGCTCCAATTGAACTGGTGCTGTTTGGCATCAGTGTGATTAGAGATTAAGGATTTGGGGTCATGACGTTTGACTGCCAGCCGGTGTTTATGGATCCTGGTTTTTAATTGTTGTGATGCTTGTTCCACGTAGAATTAGTTGCAATGGTTACAATTGATTTTGGAAATTATATTGTTTCTTTTATCATCCTGTATTTTGTCTTTGGTTCTGGATAATTCCTGGTGGAATGTGGCTGTGGGTTTGTGGGCTATTGTTATTCCTAGGGGTTGGAGGATTCTGGCTGTCATTTCCGACACCCCTTTTCTGTACAGTTCCTTATCTATCTATCTATCTATCTATCTATCTATCTATCTATCTATCTATCTATCAATCAAATTTATATACTACCGTATTCCCAAAGTACTCAGGGTGGTGAAAAGCCAAGATAAAATATAGACAATACAAACGTTAAAAACCCATTAAAATTATTAAATGTTTTAGCCCAAAAACAGATTAAAAAACACCCAATTTATGAGACAGATTAAAAACAATTTTAAAAATTTAAAAGGGAGAGTTAGGCCAGGCCAGCCTGCTGGAATAAAAATGTTTTGAGAGCATGACGAAAAGTGCGCAGATCCGGGATCCTCCGTATCTCCGGGGGGAGCTCGTTCCAGACGGTAGGTGCCCCCACAGTGAAGGCTCTCCCCCTGGAGGCCGCCAGTCGACACTGTTTGGCCGACGGCACCCTGAGAAGCCCCTCTCTATGGGAGCGTACTGGTCAGTGAGAGATTATTGGTGGCAGAAGGCGGTCTCGTAGATACCCCGGTCCGATGCCATGGAGCTCTCTAAAGGTGTTAGGACCATATGTTAGGATATGGTTTGAGCCTAACAGATTGTCCAGGCAATATATATGTTCTGTGACTTTACGTTTTAATGCTGCATTATGCTGTAATGCTGAGTCATGCTGTAATTAGTTGTAAACGTATTTAAGAAAGGTACTGTAATGTATTCAGTTGATGATAAGCTACCATTGTGCTATCATCGTGTGTGTGTGTGGATCTGCTACCATCATGGTTTGTGAACCAGAGTGGGCTTGTTATTCTAACCAACTACTGTTTGTGTGGTAAGAAGCTTTTTGTATTTAACTGGCAAAGACTTGGACTATTTAAAAGACTACGAGATTGTTTATTTTCCACTCTAAAGAAAACTTTTGATAAACCAGTTTGCATGTATCTCTTATTTCATTGCTCTCAGCAATGTTTCTCTGTGCACTATACTCTGCTGGTTGCTAACACAACAACAATATCCTTAACAGTGGTAACCAAAACCTTGAAGCGCACCTGGAAGACTACTGGGAGCCAGTGCAGCTCGCGCAGGAGGGGGGTCACATGGGAGTGCCACGTCGCTCCCATAACCACCAGCACGGCCTCATTCTGGACCAGTTGGAGCCTCCGGGTGCTTCTCAAGGGGAGCCCCATGTAGAGAGGTTTATTACCCCAAGCATACTCTTCCATTCTAAAGAAGGGGAAGGGGTAGCTAGGAAGAGAAAATTTGCTTTAGAAGGGGATGACACATGTAGCCAATGTGGGTTTGTAGGTGCCATCTTTCATTTTAGGATCATTTCTCCAGCAATCTGCAGCTTCCTTGACTTCTCACAGTTCCATTAAAAAGCAAAGAGACTAAGGAACAGCTCTTGAAAGATATGTTTCCAGAAGGTGTCCAAGACTAATGCAACTGTTACTGTAAATCCTGCCCTTGAGAAATTGTTGGAGAATTTCTTCTTCCCTTGGAGAAATTGAGAAAGATTGTCCATCCAATTCAGTGGTGAAATCCAAATTTTTTTACTATCAGTTCTGTGGGCCTGGCTTGGTGGGCGTGGCTTAGTGGACATAGCAGGGGAAGAATACTGCAAAATCTCCATTCCCTCCCCACTGGGTGTCCTCCTAGATGCACGGCTGTCCTTAGAAGACCATATGACGGCTGTGGCCAGGGGGGCTTTCTATCAGGTTCGCCTGATATACCAGTTGCATCCCTTTCTGGACCGGGACGCCCTACGCACTGTCACTCACGCCCTCGTCACATCCCGCCTGGACTACTGTAATGCTCTCTACATGGGGCTCCCCTTGAAGAGAACCCGGAGGCTCCAACTGGTCCAGAATGTGGCCGCGTGGGTAATTATGGATGTGATGTGGCGCACCTATGTGACACCTCTCCTGGGTGAGCTGCACTGGCTCCCAGTGGTCTTTCGGGTGCAGTTCAAGGTGTTGGTTACCACCTTTAAAGCACTCCATGGCCTAGGGCCCGGATACCTACAGGACCGCCTTCTGCTGCCAGTAGCCTCCCACCGTCCAATGCGCTCCCACAGAGAGGGGCTCCTCAGGGTGCCGTCAGCCAGATAATGTAGGCTGACGACCCCCAGGGGGAGAGCCTTCTCTGTGGAGGCACGCACCCTCTGGAATGAACTACCCCCTGGGATATGTACGATCTCCAACCTCCGAACCTTCCGCCGGGCCCTAAAGACCTTGCTTTTTCAATAGACTGGCCTGGCTGAATAAGACCTTCGATGGGATATTTTAAATTATGGGTTTTAAATGGATAAGGCCAATTTGGTTTAATTCTTTTTAATTGGTTTTAATTTTTCTATGATTCTGTGTTTTACTATGGCTGTGCACCGCCGTGAGTCCTTCGGGAGAAGGGCGGTATAGAAATCTAATAAAACTCAAACTCAAACTCAAACACTCTTGGGGAAGGATATTGCAAAATCTCCATTCCCACTCCACTCTGGGGCCAGCCAGAGGTGGTATTTGCCGGTTCTCTGAACTACTCAAAATTTCCACTACCAGTTCTCCAGAACCTGTCAGAACCTGCTGGATTTCACCCCTGATCCAACTTCTCTGCTCATGCATTTGGTGGAGAATTTCAGAGCACCATTTCTGACTACTGTTAATACCACCTGACAAAGAGATAAATTACAGTTCCTCGTTTCTTCTTTCCTTTATTTTCAAAGGGAGCCTGGCTCTCTTCAGAAGTTTTGGACTAGAACTCCAAACAGCTTTAGGCAGCAGGGAACTTGGATACGGATAAAGATAATTGTTGTCCAAAACATTTGGCAGAAGAAACAATTCTAAATAGCTTGTAGCATCCTGGATACTGAAGGAATATGAATAATACGAAATTAGGAAGGCAATATCTAATGCCGAGAGTCTTGGAAAATATGGTAGGCTCTGATTGCTGGCAGAATGTTCTTCCCTTCAAAGTTCTTTCCTTTGATGTTTTAATCATTCCTATTAGTTAGACGCCTCTGAGCACTGATTGTGACAATAAATCGTCTGGAAGCCCACCAAATATTAGCCATTAAAACAACCTGAGAATCTGTTGCTCCTTTCTACCTTGGCCAATAAACGTAATTGATTGTGATCGTTCTGCGTCAGGATATTATTTTGTTCTGGTTTGAAGATGTTGCTTGCTGTTTCACAGAACTAAAAGGAGCAAAAATAATGCCAGACCGTATGTGGGCGAAATATCCGATTGGAAGATATTGACTTTTGCTGTTGCTGACTACATCCTCCGTGCTTCCTAAATGAGGTAGATCGAGTGGGAAATGGCGGGTATGTGTGGGTGTGAAAATCAGCCTCCTTCCTATAAAATCCATTCGGAAAACACAAAGGAGCAGATATGGTTTAATTCTGCTTCAGCCCAGATTGCGGGAGAGAAAGTAGTTTGAAAATTATTATTTAATTGGCTAATTGATTGGAAATGGCTGTGTTATGACCTTTCATGGGATGCAGTGCTTATGATGGGCTATAAACAGGTAATACTCAGCCTTAAAATTATATTGTGGTCCGCCAGCAGCCTGTGGAGCTGGCTGCGGAGTTGGACAGCGATGAGGCTGAGGAAGAACATGGGCCAGTCCTGGAGGCTGGGGAAGACCCGGATGAAGGCTCTGCATCGGAGGCAGAGATGGGACCAGGGCCATAGGGAGTTATGTGCGGACTCCGGAGCCTCCAGAGGTTGACAGTAGAGAGGCAGAGGAACAGGAGGAACCTGTTCCTACTGCACATATGAGAAGAGCTGCCAGAAGGCAAGAACAGCTAAAGCAAAGAGGACGACTCAGGAGTAGGGCCAAGAGATGAATGGCCCCTCCCATAAGGCTTAAAAAACTAGCAACGGCCCTTGGGCTCTTTGTCGGAAAACAACGTTGGTAGACTTGTTCTTGTCTTGCTGCACTTATCTCTTGTCAGCATCTTCTGCTTCTGAACTTTTGCCAAGAGAAGTTCCAATTCTCATCTGTTCTAATAAAGTCTGTTTGTTTTTGAACTGTTTGCATCGATTACTACCTACTTGGGCCACAACAAATTATGTTACGGAGGTAGAAAGGCAATTAGATTTACTGGCCTTCCTAGGTATGATTTTCAGTAGTCAGTCTCTGCTGTTTTACACTATTAATATATTTAAACCAAATACCTATCTCTAAATTTAAGACCGCACTAACCCTAGGACATTTTAATGGACTAGGAACAGCCATCCTGGAAGAGATATTTAGGGGAAAAAAACTTTAAAGCTGTGTCCTTGTGATGAAGGGACAGTTTACATTACAATTGGTATATTGCTGAATTGCCCATTTTACTAAAATGCATGGCTATGTTTTATATCCCCCTCATTAATTACATTTAAGGGCTATTTGGATTTATTTTAGGTTGTTAGCCAGCATGCAGTTTCTTTGAATGTGGCCTAGTTTTGCTTTATTGTTTTGTAAAATCTTCAATCGTGGTGGCACAGAGGTTAGAAGGCAGTATTGCAGGCTAATTCTGGCCACAAGCTGGAGTTTGATCCTGAATGGCTCAAGGTTGACTCAGCCTTCTGCCCTTCTGAGGTCAGTAAAATGAGGACCCAGATTGCTGGGGGCCATAGGCTGGCTCTGTAACCTGCTTAACGCCGGCTGTAAAGCACTATAAAGCTGTATATAAATCTAAGCTCTATTGCTACCAATTTTATTGATTATTTTTAGGTTTTATTTGTTTTCATTTTTGTTTATTTAAAATCTTTAATTTTTACCCTTTTAAGGAGGAGTTCTGGTCATTGACTATTATTTGTCAAAATTCTGACTACCTTATTTGATGAAGACAAAAATGGTATAACTATACCGTAAAAGTAAAGGTTCCCCTCGAACATATGTGCTAGTCGTTCCCGACTCTAGGGGGCGGTGCTCATCTCCGTTTCAAAGCTGAAGAGCCAGCGCTGTCCAAAGACGTCTCCGTGGTCATGTGGCTGGCATGACTCAATGCCAAAGGCACATGGAATGCTGTTACCTTCCCACCAAAGGTGGTCCCTATTTTTCTACTTCTGTTTTTTACGTGCTTTCGAACTGCTAGGTTGGCAGAAGCTGGGACAAGGAACAGGAGCTCACCCTGTTATGCGGTGCTAGGGATTCAAACCGCTGAACTGTCAACCTTTCGATCGACAAGCTCAGTGTCTTAGCCACTGAGCCACCATGTCCCAATTATACAGTTATTGTTTTTGTCAGTTGCAAAGTTGTGTCCGACCCATCGCGACCCCACAGTATAAACCAGTAAAACAAAACTGGCCATTAGCATTAATGACAGTATTTCAAAGCTGGCAACCTTCTTCCCAAAGACATTAAATTAAAGAGAGCAACCCTACTTGACTGTAACTGATACCCAGCAATCCCAGTTGACCAGCAACTTTCATTGACATTTTGACAGATTAATCCACCAGTAGAAAATAGATAACATCCATTTCGGGTCAATCCATGCATTTAGTGAGGAGGAGCAGACGATATTAAATCAGAGCCCCCAAAATGGTACAAGGGGCAATCCAGTAAAATGCCTTGATGGTTCTGTCCGAGCAGAGACATGAGTGTGGTAAGTATGGAATGTTATTAGATCAATTCCTACAGAGATACAATGCTCAGTATCTTTAAAGTTGGTAATTCTTTCATGTTACTGACTTGGGAGTAATTGAATGATTAGGTCTTATGCTGCCTGGGGAATTCTGGGAATTGAAGTCCAGATGTCTTAAAGTTACTAAGGTTGAAAAACACTCAGAAGTACAACAACTTCTTGTGAGCCTGGATTATACACCTGCATTTTGGGAATAAAGCAATTATCCTACTGTGCTTGGCACAGAGATGCAGCTCAAATCTAGTTAGATGCTAGTTGGAAGGTTACAGCCGCAGATACAGATAGACTTTGACTTACAACCAGGGGTGAAATGCTACTGGTTCACTTCGCTACTGGTTTGCTTTGCATGCGCATGCATGGTGTGCACCAAATGTGCACTTTGTACGCATGCGCATCGCAGGTGGTACCACACAATGCTGAAAAAGGAAGATTAAAAGCCTTTTCTGAGTCTGCAAAGGTAAGTAGAACAGCGAGGGGGAGGGACAGCTGTGCCACATGATTTAGATTTGCTAGAAAGCAGGAAATCACGCAGCACAGCTGATCATTGGAAATACTGGTTCGCCCAAACTGGTAGCATTTTTTACTTCCGGTTCGGGTGAACCGGTCCAAACTGATAGCATCTCACCCCTGCTTACAACCATTTGTTTAGTCTCCATTCAAAGTTACAAAGATACTGAAAAAAGTGATTTATGAATGATCCTCTCATTTATGACTGTTGCGGCATCTCCATGGTCACCTGATCAAAATTCATGGCACTTGGCAACCAGCATGTATTTACGATGGTTGCAGCATCCTGGGGTCACATGATCACCTTCCCAGATGACTTCTGACAAAGTCAATAGGAGAAGCCAGATTTGCTTAACACCTGCATGATTCATTTAACTTCAGGGTTTGCTTAGCAGCTATGGGAAAAAGTGTTGTAAAATCATGTGTGGCTCACTTAACAACTGCCTTGTTTAGCAATGGAAATTCTGGTCCCAATTTTGGTCATAAGGTGAGGCCTACCTGTCATTTAGATGTTTAACAGCCTCCTTTGGGATGGCTGGATTATTTATGGTTCACCAAAACCTCCAATTACTTTTGTTATTCAAGCATAGTAAGAAAATATTTACATGTAGTTTGCTGAGGAGTACCAGATTAAAGCAAAGGTTCAATGCAGAAGTCAAATGTTTGCAAGTTCCTGATGATAAGATTTTGAAATAGTTCCACCAGGTTTAGTCATTTTCAGGACAGGACAAATTTTCCTTGGCTGTTCACTCCAGTGTTTACATATAGTGAAGGCCAAATACAACCTCACTACACATGGTAAGTGCTAAGCAGTAATCATATAACATAAAAAAAGTAAAGGTTCCCCTCGCACATATGTGGTAGTCGTTCCCGACTCTAGGTAGCAGCGCTCATCTCCGTTTCAAAGCCGAAGAGCTAGCACTGTCTGAAGATGTTTCTGTGGTCATATGGCTGGCATGACTCAAGGCTGAAGGCACATGGAACGCTGTTACCTTCCCACCAAAGGTGGTCCCTATTTTTCTACTTACATTTTTTACCTGCTTTCAAATTGCTAGGTTGGCAGAAGCTGGGACAAGTAACGGGAGCTTATCCCGTTACACGGCACTAGGGATTTGAACCGCTGAACTGCCAACCTTTCGATCGACAAGCTCAGCATCTTAGCCACTGATTATTGATTGGTTTATTACTTTATTGATTAGTCAGTTGAGCATATCAAAGCTAAGAGCTAAGAACTCTAAGATCTGAGTCAGGGAGTTGAGTGAACCCAGCCAACTAAGCTAACTATATAAAATTTAAATGAAATGTTCTCTCCCATTGAACTCAACCTCCTATGACTCTAGGAACACATCCATGTCCATTCTAGAAACCGAATGGAAGAATTTTGCTCTTGTTTAAATTTCCCAACTGAGTCACACTTCTGGAATTCCGTGGTGTCTCAGCCAGGGTGCCATCAAGATGCTGCAATTTGCTGAGGAGTTAAATAAACCCTACTTTAACTAACCAAGGGTATCAGTATTGTTCCAACTTGTTTATTAGTTTATCAGAATACAAAATAGAGAAATACGAAGAAAAATGAAAATAATGGTAAAGTAAGGGAGGAAATAGGGAAGAGAGAAAAGCATAGAATAAAGTGGAAATAGAAAAAAAAGCATTGACTTCGGACTTCTTTTGGTGCAGTAGAATAACGTAATAACACAAAACCCCAACTTTTTACTTTTATATAATAATATATACTAGCCCAGGGGTCAGCAACCTGCGGCTCTGGAGCCGCATGTGGCTCTTTCACCCCTCTACTGCAGCTCCCTGTCACTCAAAATATGTGTCACAACCACCAATGTATGACACCCGCCGGCACACAATTTATTGAGCTTTTCAACCCCTGGTAGGCCAACCATGGATAAATCTAAGAAAAGAAAAGTTTCAGAAGAAAACAGAACATTTAATTCAACTACATATGCCAGTTTTGTAGCCATTCAAGAAATAGTCAAGCATGGGAAGGGTTTTGTGTCTTCCGATGTTTTCTTTTCTGTAGGAAATGGACCCAAATGGCTCTTTGAGTGTTTAAGGTTGCAGACCCCTATACTAGCCATTTCTATAACAACAAACTATCTAATCAGCAAAAACCAATGTCAAAATTTCATTATTTTCCACCTCAAGCATAAAGTCCAAAAGCGGTTTCCAAGTCCAAGGGTCATCTATTGTGTGAATGTGATCATTAATTACTAGTAGGTACAAACTGCATGGTTAAACTGAAATTCACCTGCAAGTGAGTGGATAGACAGAGAAAGAGACAAATGGAGGTTTGTATGAGCAATAGACAGGTTATTGTGGTACAGATTTTTAAAAAACTCTACAGCTGAGATGGAAAACGAAGATGATTTTGGAAGGTTCCATCTCTGCCCATCTTGAAATTCCCCCGCGAGCATTTTAAATCAGGTATAATAAACTCATGATGGTGTTTAGAAAGGGATTTGTCTGGATGGATGGAATTAAAATCACATGGGCTGATAAGACCAACAGTATCGGGGAAAAGCGGTGTTTTTCAGCCTTGGCAACTTAAGATGTGGGACTTCAACTCCCAGGATTTGCTGGCTGGGGAATTCTAGGAGTTGAAGTCCACACATTTTAAAGTTCCCAAGGTTGAGAAATATTAGGCTAAAAAGCTTGGTCTTCCCGAGACCAAACAAAACAAACAGGACAATTGAAAAGGCTAAGTGGTTAGCTGGTTCCATCGCTGGCTATTGGGGGTGAGACTTTGGCCCCCTCAGAGAAGGCTCGCAATCTGGGTGTCCTCCTGGATGCATGGCTGTCTTTAGAAGACCATATGACGGCTGTGGCCAGGGGGGCTTTCTATCAGGTTCACCTGATTCACCAGTTGCGTCCCTTTCTGGACTGGGACGCACTGCGCACAGTCACCCATGCCCTTGTCACTCCTCGTCTGGACTACTGTAACACTCTCTACATGGGGGTCCCCTTGAAGAGGACTCGGAGGCTCCAACTGGTCCAGATGCGGCCGCGCGAGTGATTATGGGAGCGACCCGACGCACCCATGTGACACCTCTCCTGCGCGAGCTGCACTGGCTCCCGCTGGTCTTCCGGGGGTGATTCAAGGTGCTGGTGACCACCTTTAAAGCGCTCGATGGATTAGGACCTGGATATTTACGAGACCGCCTTCTGCCACTGATGGCCTCCCACCAACCAACACGCTCCCACAAAGAGGGACTCCTCAGGGTACCATCGGTCAAGCAATGTTGACTAGTGACCCCTAGGGGGAGAGCCTTCTCTGTGGGGGCCCACCTTCTGGAATGAACTGCCCCCGGGGATACGTAGGATCCTCAACCTGCGTACCTTCTGCCGTTCCCTTAAGACCTTACTTTTTCAACAAGCTGGACTAGCTTGACAACAATCTGGACTGGGTGTTTTTAAATTCTTGGGTTTAAAATTTGTGGAGCCAAAGTATTTAATTTGTTTTTAAATTTTGTATGTTATGTTATTTTACTGTGGCTGTGCACCGCCCTAAATCCTTTGGAAGAAGGGCAGTATAGAAATTTAATAAAATCTAAACCTAAAAAATCTAAGTGAGTATTTTCCTAAAATAAACAGAAAATCACAGCAACGTGGAAATATTGTGGAAGTAAGTCTTTTTAGAGCCAGGAATGAGAAATTAAAAAGAAAAAAAAATCAGCAAAACAGTCCAAATGCAAGCCAGTCTCTTTCCTCCCAATCAGCTGATATACGATTATGCTTTTTCTACAATTGCAATCAATAAAGTGGGCAACGGGGCAGGATGCAAAGCTCATACCATGAGGGATCTCATTAGTTTTAATGGCAGTGATAATTCACCCTGTAGAGCTGGCTTTGCTTCAAAAAACCCAACCCAAACCCAAGACAGTTTGTCTCCATGACGATCCTCTCACCCTTCAATATTTGTCGACTCTCATTTGCAGATAAGAGGTGGAGCTTCCATGCTGATGTTCTCAATAAAGATTTCGGCTGACTGGAATATTAAAGAGCAGGGAGAACTTTGGTGCCAAAATGGGCAAATTTGGAAGCACTGGGAGGAAATGAATGCTCACTAGCACTGTCTGAGCAAAAGAGAATTTGCTTTGGAAAATATTGCAAAACAGGAACTCCTTTCCAGTGTTACGAGGAAACTTAGAGTCCTGAAAAATGAGCTCCTGATTTTATGCTCCTCAAGCATTTTTGATTTAAGAAAGCCCGAGTCATCCATCCATCCATCCATCCATCCACCCACCCACCCATCCATCTGTTGTGACCTAGGCCCAAGTAGTTATTACCAGACACAATCAGTCCTAAACAAACGTATTTTATCAGAACAGTCCAAATTAAGTCCAAAACAAATTCTTCATAAACAGTCCTTCAGCCTTATCACCAACCTTTGTCTTCTTTGGCACCTGCCAAAGGTTTTTCTTGGCAAAACCTCACAATACTGACAAGTAACAAATGTAGCAACATTGCTTTCCTACAAAGATCCCAAGAGCCATTGCTGCTCTTTTAAAACTTTTGGGAGGGGCCAATCATCTCCTGGCCTTACACCCGAGTTGTCTTTTTGCTTTAGCTGCTGTTGCCTTCTGGCAGCTCTTCGCATGCATGCACTAGGAACAGACTCCTCCTGTTCCTCTGCCTCTCTGCTATCCACCTTTGGAGGCTCCGTAGTCCATGCATCACTCCCAAATGGCCCTGGCCCCATCTCTGTCTCTGACGCAGAGCCCTCGTTCGGGCTTTCCCCAGCCTCTAGGACTGGCCCATGTTCTTCCTCAGCCTCCTCGCTGTCTGACTCGCTGCCAGCTCTGCAGGCTGCTGGCGGACCACACCACCATCCATCCATTGTCCAATAATTCATATCAATCCAGGGTTGGATTAAATCCTTACATGCTTTCTATATATGGATCTACCCTGAAGAGTATTTGGAAGCTACAACTGACACAGAATGAATACAGCTGCAGACATTCCTGGGGCCTGTAGGGTGGCCCATGCAATGCTCCAATGCATAAGCTGTACTGATTTGTCAGTTTGCTTTTGGGTCCAATTTAAGATGTTGTATAAAGCCCTTTATGGCATGGGATCAGGTTATCCGAGGAACTGTCTTGCTCCAATGGGTTTGGTCCATCCTAATGGCATCAACAGAAGGGGCATGCTACAGACCACATCGGCCAAGGAATTTAGCCTGAATCATGCCCCCTCCCCTTTCTGAGGAGAGATCTGCCCTCACACTTTAGGTCAGAGGTCTTCAAACTTGGCAGCTTTTAGACTTGTTGTCTTCAACTCCCAGAATTCTGGCTGTACAGTTGGCCTGGGGCTGTACAACCTGGCTGTACAGTTGGCCTGGGGCTCAAATGGCAGCATGCCATCCTGGAGATAGATATTGGATTAGAAAATCCCACTCCACTCTATTGGATATTCCCTGCCATTTTAGCTATGTCTTTGTTAATTACAGTGTATTTGTTATCTTACTGTTCTAATCTTTTGTAATATCATTTACAAAATGATGGCAAATATACTTGTACTATTGGTGTATATTTTTAACGAATCATGTATTATGAATGTTTCTATATTTTGTGGTACTGTAAGCTTCCCAGAGTCTCTTTGAAAAGAGAGACGGGTGGCATATAAATTTAATAAATAAATAAATGGATAGATTCCCAAAGCCCAGCCCTTCAGTGGTGGCCCTCAGCCCTCGCGTTGCCTAGCTGACAAGACATTAATACTCATTAAGTGCTGAAAACTAAAACTGAGGCAGTGAAAGAGTTAAAGATGGACTAGAGCATGGGTGTCAAACTTGCCATGTTACGTTGTCATCACATAACATTTTGTGACATTTTTCCTATTTGTGGAGCTAGGGTGGGCATCGGGGTGGGTTCTACTTACCTTTACTACTGGTTTGCAACGGGAGTGTGCGCGTCAATTATGATGTCCGGGTGGGTGAGAGGAGCCTCCCGCTGCTTTTACTACCAGTTTTAAAGAACCAGGAGCAACTCACCACTGGTGGGCATGGCCTGTGTATGACGTATCTGATCCGTGGGCTGCCAGTTTGACAACCCTGTAATAGAGGACAACACTCTGTGGTACCTCCCTTTCGTTAATTCCCTAAGCCAATGATGGCTAACCTTTTTGCCGTCGCATGCCAAAAGCGGGGGGAGAGCGGGGGGGATTGTGTGCGTGCGTGCCCACACCCATAATTCAATGCCCATCTGTGCCCCGCCGTCCTGCGCTTGTGCACGTGCTCCCCCCACGCTCCCCCCATTTTTTTTTTTTATTTGATTTATATGCCGCCCTTCTCCGGAGACTCAGGGCGGCTTACAATGCGTTAAGCAATAGCCTTCATACTTTTGTATATTTATACAAAGTCAGCTTATTGCCCCCACAAACTGGGTCCTTTTGGCACGCGATGGCACAGTGGGGCCATTTTTCACTCTCCCCAGGCTCCAGAGGCTTTTTAGGAGCCTGGGGAGGGCAAAGGCAGCCTTCCTCAACACCCCCAGGAGGCCCTCTAGAGGCTGGAAACAGCCCATTTCTCAACTTCTGGTGGGCCTGGAAGGCCCAAAAATCAGCTGGCCGGCGGGCACATGTGTTCTGAAGCTGAGCTAGGGCAACACTCGTGTGCCCTCAGATATGGCTCTGCAGGCCACCTCTGGCACCCGTGCCATAGGTTTGCCATCCCAGCCCTAAGCATATCCTGTTTCTGCTGAATACTTAATCCAGTCAGTCAGTCAGTCAGTCTGTCTGTCTGTCTATCTATCTATCACACCATGAATGGTGTGAATGAATTTTAATGTTTTTAATTCTTAAATGTTTTTTATAATGATTTTAAATGCATTGTGAGCCACCCTGAGTCTTCGGAGAGGGGCGGCATGAAAATTGAATTAATAAGCAATAAATAATAAATAAAATCTATCATCTATCTGTTTATATCTATATCTCTATATCTATAGTCTGTCTGTCTAATGATCTATCTCTATGGTATCTATCTATCTATCTATCTATCTATCTATCTATCTATCTATCTATCATCTATCTATCTATCTATCTATCTATCTATCTATCTATCTATCTATCTATCTATCATCTATCTATCTATCTATCATCTATCATCATCTCTATCTGGTTTCTGCAAGCAGACACTGCACCTAACTATCATTGATAAGCAAATCTGGAATAGATGTGCTGTTCCCTTAGAGGTAGTATTGTGTTTGATTGCCCATTGGATTCAGGTGATAGTATTCAGGTGATGAAGTCAGCTGGTCCTTTTTGGGATGGGCATATAGAGGATTCCTATTTTTCTCTTCCTGGCTGCTAGAAGTCTTTGGCCATTGGAGAACCTCTGGTGGAACAGCACGAAGACAACTCAGCACAAAGAGGAGGTAGGAGTGAGTTACACACCTGTAGAATTCTTGACAGGTTGGCTTTGGGCAAGCCTGTGTGTGGTAGAGCTTGTTTCTTCTTCAGTGCCTCCCATTTTGGCGAGGTCTTCATTGGCAAGGCCTTGATGCACAACTTCCTGAATTTTGGTTTAAGCTCAGCCCAGTAACAAAATGTACTGTTCAACAAACAGTATTTCTGCATAATGGCTGGGGAATGCTGGGAGTTGAAGTCCACGCGTCTTCAAATTCCCAAGGTTGAGAGAAACATTGGCTTCATTAAATGTTATCCTGCCTTTATTATTTTTATAAATAACAGAAGGTGGCAAACATGCGTAATACTCCTTCCTCTTCCTATTCACTCCACAACAATAACTCTTATGAGGTGGGTTGGGCTGAGAGAGCTAGAGAGAGAAATTGGCCTAAACTCAGCTGTTTTTTATGCTTAAAGTGGGATTAGAACTCAGTCTCCAGGTTTCTAGCTTGATGCCTTAACCCACTAGAACCAAGTAATAAAGTGTTCAGCTAACATTCTATTGTTGGGATGGGTTTCTTACAGCAAGCTTAGAACACCTGTAACCCCAGTTCTTGTTTAGCATCATATGGATTTAGACAGAATATGAACTTTCTGAGTTCAGGCTGTGAATCTCTGTTGCTTTACCTGGGAAAAGTGAATTAATTCTGTGTTAGCAGGATCACCATATTAAAGATTTCTAGGCTATAATTAAATCATTTCTGTTTCCTTCCCTGAAGGTGTTTAACAACATTTTTTTTTTAAAAAAAAATCTTGCTTGATTTTTTATAAAAAATCTCAGACAACGTAAAGCCTAATTTGACATTTTCAGAATATTGGGGGTGGGGGAAGGGCTTTATGTTATTTTACCCTATTTTCCTTGTAGTCTTTGGGAAATTTGGAAACGTTTGTTTTCTTCTGTGCTACTTTTGCTACCACCTGCTTTAGTGTAGAAGGGGAGGCCAGAGATGGGGTACAGAGTTAAATGTGGCATCAGCTTAGAGTACATACGTTGCCACAAATGATCCAGGTCCATCCCTTCCCACTTGAATTCTGTTGGCGAAGAGAAGACAGAAGAGGGGAGGAGAGGAGAGGAGAGGAGAGGAGAAGGGGAGGAGGGGAGGGAAGGGAAGGGAAGGGAAGAGAAGAAAGAGGAGGGGAGGGAGGGGAGGAGAAGAGAAGGAGAGGAGGAGAGGAGAGGAGAGGAGAGAGAAGAGAAGAGTTTTCTTAAAAACCTCCAGTGATGAAGCACCCATAACTTCTACTGGCAAGCTGTTCCACTGATTAATTACCCTCACTGTTAGGAAGTTTCTCCTTAATTCCAGGTTGCTTCTCTCCTTGATTAATTTCCAACCATGTGTTTTGTCCTCCCCTCGGGTGCTTTGGAGAATAATTTGACCCCCTCTTCTTTGTTGCAGCCCCTCAAATACTATCGTGTCACCCCTAATTCTTTTTTTCCTTAGACCAGGATTTTCTAAACCCAGACCCTGCAGCCGTTCTTCATATGGTTTATTCTCCAGGCTTTTGATCATCTTAATTGCTCTTTAGTTCAGAAGTGAACTTTAGTTGACTAGGTTTTTGTGCATAGGCTTGAAATAGTAAAATCTCCTGGGTTGCAACGTAACATACAGTCTCCATCAGTGGTGGGTTTCAAAATTTTTTACTACCGGTTCTGTGGGTGTGGCTTGGTGGGCGTGGCATGCCTTGGTGGGTGTGGCAGGGAAAGGATACTGTAAAATATCCATTCCCACCCCACTCCAGGGGAAGGTTACTGAAAAATCCCCATCTCTTCCCAATCAGCTGGGACTCGGGAGGCAGAGACTAGATGGGGGGGTGGAGGCACTCAAAATTTCCACTACCGGTTCTCCAGTATTGGTCAAAGCCTGCTGAAACCCACCTCTGGTCTCGATCCCCTGAGCCTGACATTTGGACTCAAATGGACAAAAACAAATATATAAACATTATGAATGTGTCAGCAGAGTGGTGCATGAAACATAACGAGGGAATTAAACCCTATTTGCATATTATCTCCTTTCCACTTTGGGGAATGGGTGGGTTAAACTGAACTTGATGGTCAAATGTGAGACCATGCTGAAGTACCATTTCTTTTACAGATGTGCATGGTGGCATAAAGGGGGGGGGGATAGGCTTTTAGTTTAACTGGAGCACAGATTAGCATATTCCTGTTCATATATTAGTGATTTTGTTTTAATCCAGGTTTTCATTACTGCATGAGGTAATTACAAAAATCCTGACGGCTTTAAAAAATGTTTCGCTTGGGGGGAAAAAAAGTCAAATCCTTTAAAAGATGACAAGTTTTAAACTATAAACCCCTTAAAACTCTGAGACATGAAGCTGTAGTAACAAAGAGGAACAGAAAGTACTTACACCATCACTTGACCCTCAGACCCCAGTGAAGAAAAAGGGAAAGAGCCTTGGTGGCGCAGCAGATTAAAGTGTGGTTAATTAGCATCAGCTGCCTGCAATTACTGCAAGTTCAAATCTCACCAGGCTCAAGGTTGATTCAGCCTTCCATCCTTTCGAGGTAGGTAAAATGAGGACCCAGATTGTGGGGTCCTGCAGACAGCTGGAGTTAATCACAATGCTTTTAGTCTGCTGAGCTACCAGGCTCTTATAGCTACCAGGCTCTTATAAGTAAATCACACTTAGGTTGGTAAGTAAATCACATCCAATTTTATAACCTTCCTTGCCATGGTTATTAAGCATCATCCTGGCTTTTAATTTTTTTTTAACTTACATGGTCATATTCTCCCACTGACTTTGCTTGTTGGAAGCCAACTGGGCAGATCAGCATGATCACATGGCCTAGGGATGCTGCAACTTTCATAAACACATGCCGGCTACCAGGTGCCCAAATTTTGATCACATGAATGTGAGGATGGCATAGCAGTTGTAAGTGGGAGGACTGATTGTATGTCACTTTTTTCAGTGCCAGCATAATTTTGAACCATTGCTAAACAAATAGTTGTAAGTCTAGGACTACCAGTGGTGGGTTGCACCCGATTTGACCAGTTTGTAAGAACCGGTAGTAAAACTTGCGGAAGGCTCCGTCCACTGACCCAGACGTCGTCATAGGTGATCTGCACATGCGCAGAAGAGTGTGTGCGCAATGCAAACAGGTAGTAAAGGTAAGTAGAACCTATCCCTGAGGACTATCTATAATAAGGGATCCTTGAAAATCTGGCTGTGTGTGTCTATGTATTGCTGATCTCCTGTTGTTTTGATATGCGTATACATGTTTTTTTTTCTGGATACTGATTAATTATGTTTAATTGTATAATTTTGCATACAATTTTGTATTTACAATTGTAACCTGCCCACAGTTACCTCATGGGAACAAGGTGGCCAATAAATTTTATAAATACCGGTAAACAAATAAAACGTGCCATCTAATTGTTGTCAACTCCTAGCAGCTACATAGATGGATTTTCTGCCTAACAATCTGTCCCTACCCAGTCTTTCAGACCTTCCAATGTTGCATACATCACTAATGTAACATCCCACGGTTACATGATCACCATTTGCAAACCTTAGGGGCTTCTGACAAGCAACGCCTATGGGGGAAGCTAGATTTGCTTAATGACCATTGCAAAAAAGGTTATAAAATCAGATGTGATGACTCACTTATTGATGCATTGCTTGAGAATGGAGGTTCCAGTCTCAACTGAAGTTATAAATCAAGGACAGTCTGTATTGAGCATGTTCCTCCTTTCCGCCACGTTTTGCATGTTAATGGGAAAGCATAGGATAAGTCCCATATGTAGCATCTTGAATCGAGTGACTAGACAGAAAGGGGACTTAGAAAGAAGCAGTTAGTAACTTTCTAAGCAGAGTAACAAAATATCAAAGTTGCAAGGGACCTTGGAGGTCTTCTAGTCCAACCCCCTGCCCAGGCAGGATACCCTTCAGACAAATGGTTATTCAACCTCTTCTTAAAAACTTCCAGTGTTGGAGCATTCACAACTTCTGCAGGCAAGTTGCTGCACTGATTAATTGTTCTAACTGCCAGGAAATTTCTCCTTAGTTCTAAGTTGCTTCTCTTCTTGATTAGTTTCCATCCATTGCTTCTTGTCCTGCCCTCAGGTGCTTTGGAGAATAGCTTGACTCCTTCGTGGCAACCCCTGAGATACTGGAATACTGCTATCATCCCCTAATTCAGTAACGGCTAATCTTTTCGCCACCATGTGCCAGGAGTGGTAGGGTGAGGGGGGGTCACTCACACACATGCCCACACCCATAATTCTATGCACCCCACCCCTGCATGCCCATGCAACCCCCCGCTCCCCCTGCGCCTGGCATGTTATGGCATGATGGGCCCGGTAGGTCCGTGTTTCTCTCTCCCCAGGCTCCAGAGCCTTTCTAGGAGCTTGAGAAGGGTGAAAACGGTCTTCCCCACACACGTCTCCAGAGGCCCTCCAGAGGCCAAAAAAAGCTCATTTGCCAACTTCTGGTGGGACTGGAAGGCCCGTTTTTTGCTGTTCCCCAAGCTCCAGAGCCTTTCTAGGAGCTTGAGGAGAATGAAAACAGCCTCCCCACCCGCCCCCGGATGCCCTCCAAAGACCAGAAACAGTTCCTTTGCTGACTTCCGGTCCCATCACTATCTGGAAACCATTTTTGAACTTTGTACTTGAGGTGGAAAAAACTTTGATTTTGGGTTTTGCTGATTAGTCCCGATACATCATATGATGCTGCCATGACAATGTGAGTTGACACCCCTGTTCTAGACTCTCAACATCTTTTTTAAATTGCGACGACCAAAACTGGATGCAGTATTCAAAAGGTGGCCTTACCAAAGCATTATAAATTTGTATTAACACTTCACATGATCTTGATTCTAGCTTTCTGCCTCCCATATACAACTGCATTGGTGTTTGCTTGTTTGTTTCCTCCATCCTGTGGCATGATCTAGCCCATGATTGATCTCCAGTGATTTTGGGGATTTTTGCAAGCTTCTTCACCTATTACCAACATTATTCCCCTTCTGTTCAGAGACCCACCATCTGATGGATAAATAGAATCAAGATCCTTTTGCAAAATGCATTTCTGTCTTTCAATTTCTCTTGTTAGTTTATCAAAATATAAATATAAAATAACAAAAAATACCAAAAAAAGAGAGAAAATAATGGGAAAACGGGAGGAAAAAAGAGAAGGAAGGAAAGTGTGGGGTAGAGGGGAAAAAGAAAGAAAAAAAAGTGTTGATTTCCATCTCCTTTTGGTACAATAGAATAAGGTGATAGCATACAACCTCAATGTTTTACTTTTATATAATAATACACACCAGCCATTTCTATCACAACAAATGTAACACATCAGCAAAACCCAAAATCAAAGTTTCATTTTTTTCCCCATCTCAAGCACAAAGTCCAACAGTGGTTTCCAGATAGAAACAAAATGATTTGTATTCTTTTCTTTGATAAAAGCAGTCAATCTAGCCATTTCTCCTAACTCTATCAGCTTTTGCCAGAATTCATTTCTGCATTCTGCTTGGAGGGAAGAGAGGAAACCCACTCTTCCAAAAATTGGCAGCCCCAAATCAAGCCTTGAAAACTATGCTTGGCTGAAGCTTCACCCAATCCTATTGGGATGTCTAATTGGCCACTGATGGAATGAAGCCTTGCCACTATTCTGGTGAAAAGGCTTGTGCAAGGAAAGGAAACAGAAAGCGAATTACCATATTTTTCGGAGTATAAAACGCACCAGAGTATAAGATGCACCTTAGTTTTTAAGGAAGAAAATAAGAAAAAAGCTGATTGGGGTGGATCGACTTCCCGGAGTACCCCCAATCAGTGTTCCCAGAGCTGAATTTTAGCAACAGGTTCCTTGGTTGTGAGCTCTGCACCTTGCTTTTTTTTTCAGAAAAAACTTTTCAGGGGGCTTTTTTTCTGAAGCTCTGTTTCGGAGGCTTTTTTTTCTGAAGCTCCATTTCAGAGGCTTTTTTCAGCCTCTGAAACCTCAGTTTGAGAGGGTGGGCGGGGCTACATTCAGAGTATAAGACACACCCAGATTTTCATCCTCTTTTTTGGGGGGGAAAGGTGCGTCTTATACTCCGAAAAATACGGTAAGTGGCATTAAGTTAAGTTTGTACCCAATCTACAGCATTGGGTGCCATGGGCTGGGATGATGCATGCATGAATCGGAATGTGGCATTTCTCTACTTAAATGGTGACGTCCCAACCCAGTGGTCCTGCGGCCTCCAAATATTGCTGTGACAGACAGAATCCAAGATTTTTGCTTCTTTTTTTCATCAGCTTCTTATCTCTGAGCAAATGGGATGAGTCACTCAAGCACAGATAAGCTCATAAATTTCCTCCGGTCCAGCGTTCCTGTAATACTTCTGACATCTTTAAAAGGAATAGGTATTGAATTGATGCCTTTTTATTATAATATTTATTACTCTCTCATGTTAAAAAGACAAATCGGAATCCTGCCCTGGACAAAAGCTAGGTGCCCATATTTAAAAATAAACGAATAAGGTACCGTTTTTAATTAGTTTGCAAGAATGTCACCTGCTGTTGTCTTGAGGCTTGAACAGATTGCAGACATAGCTAAACGCTTTGTTCTCCCACAGAAATATTTATTCCCCCCACACTCATTTTATAATTGCATGGAGTCTAAGGGAAAAAAAATTCGACATAACTCATTATTTCGCTACCCGTGTGCATATTTTGCGGCTCTTGAAATGTTCAATTTTTCTGCTCATCTAAGTAGTTTTATCATTTAGCCCATCTTTTCAATTTATAATTGAGTCCGTTAAGGATTAACTCATTTATTCCACTCTATCTTTCTGCTGCCTGGAAATGTGAAACTCTGGCACTCATCTGCACAAGCAAAACTTGTTAACCAGGCTGGGGATAACAGAATATAACAGAATAACAGAATTGCAAGGTATATTGGAGGCCTCCTAGTCCAACCCCCTGCTTAAGCAGGAGACTTTATACCATTTCAGACAAGTTCATTTCAGTCAAAACTTTTCTTAAAAACCTCCAGTGTTGGAGTTTAGTCATTCAAAATGGTAGAACGTATATTCTATACATCACTGGGGGCAGTTTTTTTCTGAAAATAATGTTAGTTATTTCATAAAAGTTATTTCCAAGATGCTCTAAATGTTTTTTTTCTCCTACATATCATCTTGGCAATGACTGTAAGGTAGATTAAAAAGCCCAAACAAATGGAGAAACCCTTCCATACTTCCACCTCTTACAATATTAGACAACACAGTATCAACAGTAGAGACCTTCAAATTTCTAGGTTCTTCCATATCACAAGATCTAAAATGGATACCTAACATCAAAAACATCATCAAAAAAGCACAACAAAGAATGTTCTTTCTGTGCCAACTCAGAAAGCTCAAACTGCCCAGGGAGCTGCTGATCCAGTTCTACAGAGGAATTATTGAGTCTGTCATCTGCGCCTCTATAACTGTCTGGTTTGGCTCTGCAACCCAACAAGACAGACACAGACTTCAGAGGATAATTAGAACTGCAGAAAAAACAATGGCTACCAACCTGCCTTTCATTGAGGACCTGTATACTGCACGAGTCAAAAAGAGGGCTGTGAAAATATTTACAGACCCCTCACATCCAGAACATAAACTGTTTCAACTCCTATCCTCAAAACGATGCTATAGAGCACTGCACACCAGAACAACGAGACACAAGGACAGTTTTTTTCCCAAATGCTATCACTCTGCTAAACAAATAATTCCCTCAACACTGTCAAACTATTCACTAAGTCTGCACTATTATCAATCTTCTCATTGTTCCCATCACCCATCTCCTCCCATTTATGACCACATGACTGTCACCTTGTTGCTGGTATCCTTAAGATTTATATTGACTGTTTCCTAATAGGATTTGCTTGCTTATTTGTACCCCATGACTATCATTAAGTGTTGTATCTTATGATTCTTGATGAATGTCTCTTTTCTCTTACGTACACCGAGAGCATATGCACCAAAGACAACTTCCTTGTGTGTCCAATCACACTTGGCCAATAAAGAATCCTATCCTATCCTATCCTATCCTATCCTATCCTATCCTATCCTATCCTATCCTATCCTATCCTATCCTAGGATGCGAGGGGTCTGTAGATATTTTCACAGCCCCCTTTTTGACTTGTGCAGCATACAGGTCTTCAATGGAAGGCAGGTTGGTAGCCATTGTTTTTTCTGCAGTTCTAATTATCTTCTGAAGCCTATGTCTGTCTTGTTGGGTTGCAGAACCAAACCAGACAGTTATAGAGGTGCAGATGACAGATGACATCTGACATCACCATCAAGATTCTACAGAACAATGTTTTTCAGTATTTCTGAATGCTGGCTGTGGAATTCTGGAAACTGATGCATTCCAGACAAATGCAAAGTTTGAAAAACACTGCTACAGATCCTGATTGGTGGGAAATGACTAAAGCTGAAGGGGTAAAAAGGCACTCAATTCCAGCATAAAAATTCCCCATTGCAATTGGATCAGTTCCAGTATTTACTACTTACAATCTTTCATTTAGCAATCATTCCAAGTTAAAGAAAAGTGAAAAAAAGAGACTTATGACTGGTCCTCACATTTGCAACCTGCGTAGCCTCCCTTTGGTCATATGATCGGGATCTGGATGCTTGGCTGCCCGTTCACTTTTGTGACAGAGTCCTGTGGCGATACGATAGCCAATTGTGACCATTCCAGCTGGTTTTTTACAAGCAAAGTCAATGAGAAAGCTAGCAGAAAATGTCGCAAATCACAATCGCATGTTGTTTCATTTAACAACCACAGAGGTTCATTTAATGACCATGACAGAAAAGGTTATAAAATCAAAAGCGATCATGTTGTGCCTCACTCAACAACCACACTGCTTAATGATGAATTTTCCAGTCTCGATTGTCATAAATGGAGGACTACCTGTGGCAGCCATCATGGAGATGGAAGGAATAAGCTTTAGGGGTGCACGAAGCATAGAAAGAAAATAGCATGTATTACAAGTGTTGAAGGGACTCCTGAGAAGACCAAAGAGAATTAACACTTGCATATTGATTGCTGAGAACTGATTTATGCAACTTTGACCATTACTGGAATTAGTCAATTCCTTTGAAGTCTTGAATTCAATTAAAATGTGTGCCCAGCAATAATGGATGTACTTCGGGTGTCAAATGGCACAATGCTACATAATCCTTCTCCCAATAAGTTAGTGTTCCCCAAAATGGGGGTCCCCAACCCCAGGTCCGTAGACCAGCACTGGTCTGCGGTATGCCAGAAACTGGGCCACGCAAACAAGTAAAGTCCCATCTGTGGGATGCATGCAGCACACAAAACCACAGTCCCTCTGGAAAAACCTCTCTCCACGGAACTGATGTTGTGGTTCGCCAGTAGCCTGTGGAGCTGGCAGCGGAGTCAGACAGCGATGAGGCTGAGGAAGAACATGGGCCAGTCCTGGAGGCTGGGGAAGGCCCAGATGAGGGCTCTGCATCAGAGGCAGAGATGGGGCCAGGGCCATCGGGGAGTGATGTGTGGACTTTGGAGCTTCCAGAGGCTGACAAGCAATGGGAGCCTGTTCCTAGTGCACGTATGAGAAGAGCTGCCAGAAGGCAAGAGCAGCTAAAGCAAAGAGGACGACTCGGGAGTAGGGCCAAGAGATGATAGGACTTAAAAGACCAGCAACAGCTCTTGGGTTTTTTGTCAGAAAACAACATTGATAAACTTGGTTCTTATCTTGCTCGGCATCCTCTGCTTCTGAACTTTTGCCAAGAGAAGGCTTTGGCAGTTTGCCTAATTATACCAAGGTTGGTGATAAGACTTTATGAAGACTTTGTTTGATTTAGTTTGGACTACACTGAGAATTAGTTAATTCTCAGCTGTTCTAATAAAGTCTGTTTGTTTTCAAACTGTTTGTGTTTAATACTACCAACATGGGCCTGGGTCACAACAACTGGTCCCTGGTGCCCAGAAGGTTAGGGGTTACTGTCCTAAAGCCCCCAGTAAATCCTTGATGTCGATATAGGGTTGCCAAAAGAAAGAAAGAAAGAAAGAAGGAAGGAAGGAAGGAAGGAAGGAAGGAAGGAAGGAAGGAAGAGGGAAAGAAAGAGGGAAAGAAAGAGAGAAAGAAAGAGAGAAAGAAAGAAAGATCTACTTGAATGTGAACTGTCTAATTTCAAATTTTCAAACCCAGACCAGAAGTTTGTTATCCTTCAATATTGCACTTCTCCAAACTCTACAATACAGCTCACCAAATCTTTGCCTAAAAAGAATTCTAGATAAGGTCTGTAGCAAAAAAAAAAAGAAGAAAAGGAAAAAAAAAGAAAAAGAAAAGTTCACGAATACAGAAAGAGATATTTGCCCATTCCAAATTGCAAGGACGATTTAACTCTCAGGTTTTCAACCTGTTGTATCTTTTTAGGTAATGGGAGGTACATAATTCACATTTGTCATGTTGCCATTTTATGTTTCTAGATAATCTGCCTCCAGGATCCTCTGTTGTGTACATATTTGCATTTTATTTCCCTTCATTTTGGTTCAGCAACTTTGCCAATTAGGCTGTGTGTGACATGATTGGGGTAAATTTCTTACTTTTAAATTTGGCATCAATGTTACTGTCTTGTTACAGAATCTGGAAATCATTTTGCGTTTTACTGGAATTGAAGTGGCTCCTGATAATAATCTTGGAAACGTTTTTGCTGATGTGAAGAGAAATCTTGCCATGTACCTAATGCTATTCCTGCAAAAAGAAACTAATGGGGGGTGGGGGGCAGAGCTGAAAGGATTCTGGGAAGCCCCCAGCTGGAATTAGATGCAAGACAGATGCTAAATTGGAGCTCTAAATAGTCTGGCCCAAATTAGAAATCAGAAAGCTGATTTCTGCTCACAGGTTTATAGCCTTTACAAACCAGAATCTTCACTGTTATATCAAACTAGCAATATCACTTGGACTTATATACTGCTTTACAGTGCTTTACAGCCCTCTCTAAGTGGGTTACAGATATATGTATATATATGAGATATAAATATATCAGATATATATCAATAGCTTGAAACAGATCTATACTAGTCTCCCTTTTTTTCTTTATCAGCAAAATATAAATTTGGTATAAAAATGGTTTGTCGTGAATGTGACTGCTTGAGAGCTCCTGGATCGGAGCTGAAAGACGAAAGGGATGCAGGATGCTCCCTCCCACATGCTGGGGTAGACCAGGTGTCTCAATAGAAAAACACTTAATCTCTCCCCTGGCTCAAGCTGATGAAGGGAGGAGAACTTGTGGCTCAGAGGTTAATACAACTGCCAAACATGCAGGCAGCCCAAGTTTGAATCCAAGTAAGGGTATGGCTAGCTGATGAGAGCTCAATAGCTTGAAATGGATCTATACTAGTCTCCCTCTTCTAGTCAGTGTTGCTAGTGAGTACAATGTACGCCCACAATTGAGCCCAAAATTTCTGTTGCTAAGTGAAACAGTTGTTAAGTGAATTTTGTCCCGTTTTACAACCTTTCTTGCTGGAGTTGTTAAGTGAATCACTGCAGTTGTTAAATTAGTAACAGGGTTTGTTACATGATTCTGACTTTCCCATTGACTTTGCTTTTCAGAAGATCATAAAAGCTGATCACGACCCCGAGACATTACAACCGTCATAAATACGAACCGTTTGCCCGGTGTCTAAATTTTGATCACATGATCATGGGGATGCTGTAATGGTCATAAGTGTGAAAAATGGTTATAAGTCACTTTTTTCAGTGATGTTGTAACTTTGAATGGTCCCTAAGTGAATTGATGTAAATCAAGGACTAACTGTACCTGGAGAAGTCCCTGCAGTTTTCTTGGTAAGGTTTTTCAGAACAGGCTTCCCATTGCTGCCTCCTTCGGGTTGAGAGAGAATGATTGGCCCAAGGTCACCCAGCTAGCTTTGCACCTAAAGTAGGAGTAGAACTCAGTTTGCTTCACCTCAAGCTTTAACCACTACACCAAACTCTCTCCCATCATGGACAGTAGTTTTTCAATATATCATGGTTATGAAACACATTCTTTCACTTTTTTTTTAAAAAAAAGAAAAATTAAGAATTTTTGATAAACTTTAAAACAAAACTATTTAGTTAACACAATGTCAGTGACTGACTAAAGTTATAAACTACAATCAATTAGATTAATGCTAGTTGTCCAGCTTCTCGTAAAATTACTTTCAGTCTTTAAAAGCATGTTTCTCCATTTCACCTTTAGGGAAATATAGTATTCTGTCTTTTTTTTTAATACTTCCCAAAATACTTCATTCTTCTAGGAGGGGGGCTTCTCACACACCTCTAATCTATTTGCATCGTGAATTTCTCTTTTTCAAGGAAATTGGAGAAATGGCTCCCCACTTTCTCTGCTTGCATCAGAGTCAGCCAAGAACCTCTTCCAAGTATAGATGTGGGGAACAGTTTTCCAAAGAAGAAATATTAACACACACACACCCCAAAAAAATTATAAAAGGCTTACAAACGAAGTCCAAAACACTAGGGAATTCCTAGAAGCCTCACATACAGACAGATCAGCCATTAGCAGGCACATAGAAATATGGCACAAATAAAAGGATATAAATAAGCAAAACACAGCCATAAACACATAGAATGATTACCTATACCGTATTTTTCAGAGTATAAGATGCACCTACTTTTTTTGGTGAGGAAAAGAAAAAAAAAGAAATCTCCCTCTGTCTCTGAGCAATTTTGCCTCATTGCAGCAAACAGCAAACAGCCTGCTTTACTTTCGTTTTCGTTTCCAGCATGGCTTGATTAGCACAAGGGAAAAAAAAATCTGCTCCAGCAATTTACCTCTTTGCAGCAAGCAGCAGAGCCTTGCGCAAAACAGCTGAGAGGAAATCCGCTGAGAGTTGGGAGGCCGATCTAATCAACTTGTGCTAATTAGGCTGTGCTGAAGCTGAACGGAGCTGTTTTTTCTTGCTGTTTGCTTGCAAGGAGGTATCTGCTGTGAGGCAGAGGCCAAACGTTGGGGGCCAGTGGGTAGGCGGGGTTACATTTGGTGTATAAGACACACCTAAATTATCACCCCCTTTTAAGGGGGAAAAAGATGTATCTTATACTCTGAAAAATATGGTAAATGGGGACAGTAGGATAGGGACGGTAGGCACACTGGTGCGCTTATGCACACCCCATTAGGGACCTCTTAAGAAACGTGAAAGGTCCACGGTAGACAGTTTAAGGTAAAAAGAATGAGGGTTAGAGAGACTAACAACAGGATCAAGTAGAGTGTTATTGCAGAAGTCACATTTCCTACAATCAAGATTAGAGCGAATTACATTGAGTTTGAATATATTGATAGCCCTTGTGTTATTACGGCTGAAATTAAAGTACTCATTTACAAGTAGGACTTTTTGGTAAATAATCTTATGAACTAAACATAGGTCGGAACATAGATGGCGTAGTTTGAGGCTATCAGGCCTAAAATTTCAAGCCTGGTGGTATAGGGAATTTTATTTTGAGCAGAGGATTTGAGTACTCTTTTAGTAAAATATCTCTGGACCCTCTCTGTTGTATTGATGTCTGAAATACAGTGAGAGTTCCAGGCAGGTGAGCAGTATTCAAGGATAGGTCTGACAAAGGTTTTATATGCCTTAGTTTGAAGTATAGTGTTACCAGAGAGAAAACTTTGTAAAATGGATAGCTCAGCAGACTAAGGCATTGTAATTTAACTCCAACTGTCTGCAATTAGCAAGTTCGAATCTCACCAGGCTCAAGGTTGACTCAGCCTTCCATCCTTTCTAAGGTAGGTAAAATGAGGACCCAGTTTGGGGGGGGGCATAAGCTGACTTTGTATAAAATATACAAAAGTATGAAGGCTATTGCTTAACGCATTGTAAGCCTCCATGAGTCTCCGGAGAAGGGCAGCATATAAATCAAATTAAAAAAAAAAAGATTGACAACTCTTAATGCTTTTTTGCAATGATGTTACAGTGAGCTCGGGCTTAGATCTGATTTTACTCTGATGAGTACAAGAATTAACCCCAGCACAGCAATTCCAATGGGTGGTAGGGACACGATGAGACTGCTCCCCCCAGCTCCTAGTTTGCACCCATGTTGCAGCTGATCTTTGGATGTGAAAGCAAAAGAGCAGGAGAGAAAGGGGGGGTGTGTGTGATTGTGTGACAATTTGGATAGGTACCGTAGTTTGCAAGACAGTTTGATTAGACGATTAAAAACTACCAGGAAAAGAACATAACCCAGCCCACTACATATTTTGTAGCTGTTTGTATGAATGTTTCCAGTGTATTACCTTGTTTATGATCACCATCAACAGCTCTCATGGGCAAGTTGCACAATAAAAAGCATGAAAAAAAGCCAGTAACGATTAGATAAAATTGCCAGGTTTCATTGCTTGTTTTGCACAGGCTCTAAAGTGGAATTTGGCTCTTCTAGATGTATCTGTGCAGATTTGTGGAAGACCTGTGTCGAGATGTGGTTGAGAATTTATTTATTTATTTATTTATTTATAATCAAACTTCTATACCGCCCTTCTCCCAAGGGACTCAGGATGGTGTACAGCCAGTAATAAAAAAAACATCAATACAAAAGTTAAAACAATTTAAAACAAATTCAATCATTTGGCCAATTATTAAAAACCCCGAGACTAAAAAACCCATTAAAATTTATACCTATTTACAGTAGGTATAGTAGGGTTTATATCTGGACAGTAGAATATGCTTTCAATGGGTAGCCAACAGTCTCCAGACTCCTGGGAGAGATGAAATTAAATTGCCTGCAAATATGGATTTGGCCACTGCAGAATCTTGCCCTCTGGAATCGCAGCCCACGCTGATGGTGACCTGGAAGGCTTGAAAAAGCTGGCTGTTTCCACAAAGTTTGGTAATGTGTTTGGGGAATGTATTCTTATAAATTTATATAGTGGATTTTGCCCAGATCAAGGGTCAGCAACCTGCAGCTCTGGAGCCGCATGTGGCTCTTTCACTCCTCTGCTGCGGCTCCCTATCACTCAAAATATGCGTCACAACTGCCAATGTGCGACACCCGCTGGTAGGCAGTTTATTGAGCTTTTCAACCCCCGGTAGGCCAATCATGGATAAATCCAAGAAAAGAAAAAATTCAGAAGAAAACAGAATCTTTAATTCAACTACATATGCTAGTTTTGTGGCTGCACAAGAAATAGGCAGGCACGGGATTGGTTTTGTGGCTCCCGGTGTTTTCTTTTCTGTGGAAAATGGGTCCAAATGGCTCTTTGAGTGTTTAAGGTTGCTGACCCCTTGTCTAGATCTGACTAGTCTTTACCGTTCATTGTTGTTGTTTTTTCTCTTTCAAAGAGTAAGCCAGTCAGAGGGGCTCTTTGGGGTTGGATAATCTTTACATTATTATGGTTGGTCACAATCAGATAGATGTTTAGACTGGATTTGGCGTTTTTATCCATCCATCAAGTCTTTCCCAAGGACCTGGGATAGGCAGATGTTGTTGTTTGATGGTATTAAAGGTGTTAAGGGTTGCAGGATGTCAGCAGTTCCAAGTGAAGCTGCCTTTTGCAATTGACTAATGATGATTTGATCAATGCTATGGTGACCAATCATCGTCCTTTAGTGAGGACAGTCCTTCTTTTGTAAGTTCTGTTCTCTCTCGAAAAGTGCCTTCCATTTTGATATTTGAAGACTAATCTGTAAATCTCTGTATTCGATCGATCCAGATCTGATCTGTTGCATGTGATGTGATGTATTTGTATTTGACATGACGATTTGTCCAGGCTCGGTACAGTGCGGCGAGATGCGATTATGAGACGCATGTGCTCCACACAGGAGAATTGCTCTGAAAGAATGCACCATGTGCAAGTGGCTTTGTTTACTTCTTACCGAAACATGACATGCCACACACGTACGTGTCCTCCTTCTCATTGTAAAAAAGTTGGTCACCTTATCAGTGCTGATGGTGCTGCAGATGTTTTGGGTTTGCACCCGAGGCTTCTATTATTACTGATCTCATCTTCGCTTTCTTTTGCCACACTTGTCTTTGTATTTTGTGATTTTCTCCAGCTCTTTCTCTTCTATTCTGCTGTTTCCAGGTACTGCAATGTCCACTATCCAGACTTTGTCTTTCTTAATATCCGTTGTTAAGTCTGGGGTGTTGTCAGGTCCCTGTCAGGATGCTGCCATTCCGAAGGGGAGGGGGGCTGTTTCATAGACTTGGATGCTTTGAATAGCCTTTGCTTTTGCTGTAACCACATGGGGATTAGGGAGGGGGAGTGAGTCGATGAGTCGGACCTCCTCCCCAGCCGGTTCCAGGCTGTTTCCAAGGTCATAGTGTTCTGAGGACGACCTATTATCATCTTCCCACCTTAGAGTTCCCATAATACCTTCCTAACTATGTATTGGCTACTGGTGGACTGGGGAATTGGGGTAGGGGTTGTATGAGGGACAATTAAAAAGGGCCTGGTGGCTCAGCAGACTAAAAGCATTGTGATTAACTGCAGTTGTCTGCAATTACTGTAAGTTCAAATCTCACAGGCTCAAGGTTGACTCAGCCTTCCATCCTTTCTAAGGTGGGTAAAATGAGGACCCAGTTTGTGGGGGCAATAAGCTGTCTTTGTATAAAATATACAAAAGTATGAAGTCTATTGCTTAACGCATTGTAAGCCACCCTGAATCTCTGGAGAAGGGCAGCATATAAATCTTTTTTTTTTTAAAAAAATAGAAAAATATTACAGAGGGTGGTGAGTACAGCATAAAACATGGTGGGCTTCCCCTGATACCACTAGATGAGATCGCTAGGACTCACTGCCTTAGAAGAGTGAGGAAAATTCTCAGGGACGACTCTCACCCTGGTCACCACTTCTTTATCTTTCTACCATCGGGAAGGAGATATAGAAGTATAGCCAGTCGCACAAACAGGCTGAAGAACAGTTTTTATCTGTGAGCTGTCAGGCTCCTAAATGAGAAATAACATCATACTGTAACTATGTAGTATGATGGACTGCAGGGCCGGCGCAATGTGTAACATATTCACGCTGCTGCAATAGGACTGAGTGTTTTGTTAATATGATTTGTTGGGTTAGGGATTTTCTGTCTTCACTGTGAGTTGTATTATGTTGTGAGGGATGCACTGAGGGAGCTCAACCAATCTCATTGTACATAGGTTGTGCACTGACAATAAAGATTTGAAATTTGAAATCAATTAGCTTAATGCTTCGGGCGGGAATTTTCAGACTCCGCCTGACTTCTCTGCAATCACTTCTCTCAGTAAAAGTTCCTTTTGAAATGCCTTTTGTTTCAAGAGTCATGCTTTCCTGGAAAGTTAGCAAGGTATGGTGTGGAAGATGCTTGTCTGTTAGATCTGATCCTGCTTAATATTTTGAGCTTTCGGGAAAAGGAAGCTGGATGCAGGAAAGGAATGTTGGATGCTATTGTGGAATGGGAACACCATGATCTGTCTATCCATTACTGGTTCTACATATTCCAGGTTGGTTTGTAAGGAGTAGCTGTTGAGTTTTCACGTTGTCATTTGATTGTTTTACAAAACCCAGAGAAAAGTGACAGGTGCATTTCCAAACAAACAAAGCCAAGATGTGCATGCTTCCTCATTTGAATGATTTCATGATTGTTTAATGTGGTAAACAGATTAAGCCACCTACATTTAAATGTTTGCTGTTCTGCACCACATGCCGTGCCTTTAACACCTCTGTATTTCAGCACTGTAAGTATTATTTTGCTCTGTGGTAATAACAGACTCCTTCTCCAGGTGCAGTGGGAGTCAAAATAGCTTCATTTACATGCCAGGAGATGAAGGCAAGATTTGGAGAACTTGAAGATTTGCAGAAGTCAGTCCAACCTTGCAGAACAAATGCACAGAGGCAGAAGATGGGGCAACATTTATAGAAGGAAGCAGCAGCAAATGACTAAAACTCATGTGGAGGGAGTCAAAGTAGCTTCACTGACTAGTCATACCTAATTGTGATAGCCTGGGGGCATGACACAAAGGCAACACAGCCAGAGAACTGATATGAGTCCCTTTATTATCACCAACTGTGCCCCCCATGTCCCTTTCAACTCTCCGGCCTGGAGAGAGCTCTTCCACCAACTTGTAATAGTCTTTGGCTGACAATACTTCAGTCCCAATTGTTGTAAGTAGAAAACTTTCAACTAAAAATCCAACAAATCAAGACAAGGTAATTAATCTGGCAGGGCAAGCAAAATAGGGAATTCCAGAAGTGAAGTAGCATGGCAGTAAATCAAACCAGTTAGGAGGATGCCAGGAACTCAGATAAGCACCAGATGAACTCAGTGTTTCTTCCCAACAACTGGCCCTCCCATTTGCCTCTCCATCAGCAACTATGCCTTGTAAAAAGGATCGGGTCCCTTTCCTCCCTCGTAAGCCACGCAACCCATATTGCTCTCTTCTCTGTTCCTCCCTGTGCTGCCTAGGATGAGGAGAGTGTGGGCCTTGGTCTTCATCTGAACCCCCTCTCCCTTGTTCTACCTCTCCTCTGCTCTGCCCAGCCTGACTTTGCCCTTCCCCAGTTTCTTCCACAGTCACCGGATCAGTGGTGAGTTTCAAAATTTTTTACTACCGGTTCTGTGGATGTGGCTTGGTGGGCGTGGCATGGCATGGCTTGGTGGGCGTGGCTTGGTGGGTGTGGCAGGGGAAGGATACTGTAAAATCTCCATTCCCACCTCACTTCAGGGGAAGGTTACTGCAAAATCCCCATTTCCTCCCGATCAACTGGGACTTGGGAGGCAGAGAAGAGATGGGGGTGGGGCCAGTCAGAATTTTTACTACCGGTTCTCCGAACTATTCAAAATTTCCGCTACCAGTTCTCTAGAACTGGTCAGAACCTGCTGAAACCCACCTCTGCAATGGATCTCACTCTCTGTCAGCTGTTCCTCTTCCCCTTTGGATTCAGACTCTGACAGAGGCATGACACTAACTTTGCAAAATGCACACACATGCCCAGAGACAGAAACACACACAGAAACACAACATGAGGGGGGGGGGACATTTATAGAAGGAAGCCGCAGCAAATGACCACAAAACTTAAATCAACATAGAGATTCAGACTTCCATTCATTCTAAGAACATTTTATTGAAGCTTCTTGTTGAATGTGGTAATCATGTAATTATGCCTAAAATAAATCCACCAGCTTCAATAAAGTATAGATGAAAATAAAAAAGTGAAGTGGTCCGTTATTTGATCTGATTCGGTCTCACTGTTATTTCAATATTGGGGGGCATTCAGATGGCAGGGCGCAGAGATTTGTCTAAGGAACTTATTCTAAATACAGAAAATGTATTTGCCAAGAGAAGCAGGTGTTCTACATCAAAGCCAGTCTGAGTTAGACCCTTGAAACATTTTACCAACCAAAAGATCTGTGGTGGCGCAGTGGTTAGAATGCAGTATTGCAGGCAAACTCTGCCCACTGACAGGAGTTTGATCCTGACCAGTTCAAGGTTGACTCAGCCTTCTATTTTTCCAACGTCAGTTAAATGAGGACCCAGATTGTTGGGGGCAGGATGGTGAGTCTGTAAATTGATTAGAGAGGGCTGTAAAGCACTATGAAGTGGTATGTAAATCTAAGTGCTATTGCTATAGCTCAGGGATCAGCAACCTGCGGCTCAGGAGCTGCATGTGGCTCTTTCATCCCTCTGCTGCGGCTCTCTGTCACCAGTCAGCTCCACAATTGATAGGGCTTTCGGTTAGGACAAAGGAAAAAGGATGCCGTGCTAGGAGGAGACTCTATGGTGGGGGAACTGGACTTCTGGTTGGCTCCAGAATTGAATGGGGGTTTTCCTGTTGCTCTTTGAGTGTTTAAGGTTGCTGATCCCTGCTATAGCTATTGCCAGTTCTTGCCCCCTGGATCCCTGGAAGAATCATGTCAACAAGGTTGAGGGTTGTCAAAGTCAAGGTAATGACCACAGTTGAAGCCACACTCTTTATCTGTATGGAATGATACACAAATGCAAAAGGATGGCTCTGATCACAGAGTTCTGGTTACCAACTTGACTTTTTTTGATCCCTTGCAGATGTTCCTGCAAATCCTGTGCTTCTGGCTAATAGCTCAGCCAATGGATGCACTGGAAAGGAGTTCCACATGATGGAGAAATCATTTAGCTCTGTTTTACCCATTTATTTGTGCAACCTGCTAAGGAGAAGGGGTGACTCATGGCCTTTGGAGTGCAAGACTACCTGTGTTGATTTGCTGGTTGATGCATGGTTAAATACAAAGCATGAACTCCTTTTTGTCAAGATGAACAGAAGTGCTTGCAACTTAGAATTCAGCATTAGGAGACTCTGGATCAGCCTGGCACTGAATCCAGTTTCCAAATAGATTTTTCTGCACTGTCAGATTGGTGTAGAAACTTCAGATCCAGCAATGTGACAAGGTGGTCTCATCTGATTGGCCTTCTGCTTGTTGTATCTATTTAATATTACTTATTACTTTGTCTGTTGTGTGGTTGTCTGGGTGGTTTAGGGGTGGGGAATTGTAGTGGGTGGGTGGGAGTGTGTTTGGGGATTGTTATGTGTGTTGGACCTGGTCTTTAGGTGTTAAGTGAATTTCGTTGTATGGGTATACTGTATATACACATACAATGACAATAAAGTTGTTGTTGTTGTTGTTGTTGTTGTTGTTATTATTATTATTATTATTATTATTTTCTTCGTCCACATAGCCAAATCCTGGCGGAAAACAGTGCAAATGTGGATGCTTGTTCTCTGGCATAACTTTCCTAGCTTTTCCATTTGAGTGTATCTGAAAACCCATCAACATTTGCAAACTCCAAGTGTGCTCTAATACAGAGGTGGGTTTCAGCAGGTTCTGACCAGTTCTGGAGAACCAGTAGCGGAAATTTTGAATAGTTTGGAGAACTGATAAATACCACCTCTGGCTGGCCCCGCCCCCATCTATTCTCTGCCTCCCGAATCCCAGCTGCTCGGGAGGAAATGGGCTTTTGCAGTATCCTTCCCCTGGAGTAGGTGGGAATGGAGATTTTACAGTATCCTCCCACTGCCACGTCCACCAAGCCATGCCCACCAAGCCATGACATGCCCACCAAGCCATGCCACGTCCACCAAGCCACGCCCACAGAACCGGTAGTAAAAATTTTTGAAACCCACCACTGTTCTAATACCTGAGCATGGGATCTCTGCTAACAAAAGCAAATTTCTGCAATAAATACTCTTTCCTCCTTTTTCCTGTCTTCCAACTGCCTTTACGGCTGAACCAGCTAGACTCTTTCACAGTACACTTGATTTTCATGGGAATAATAAGACTCTTCTGAACTAGCGGCTGGGTTCTGACAACCTCATATATATCCATTGGCTAGGAAAACGAGAAACAATTAAGGCAGGAGCTAGAGGTCACCCCAGGATTTCCTTAACCCTGACACCAATTTGTTTCCATTACTTTGGCTACGCAGCAATTTGTTCAGAGATGCTAAAGCTCCTGCTTGCCTACTGCCTTTCTCCATTAGAGGGAGGCCCCCTCCCAAGTAATTATTTCCTCCCTCCCTCAAGAATGAAGTAGCATTCAGGTGTCACTCAACTCGCCAAGGGAGATGCTCTGATGAGTAATGGAGAGAAAGGTATCTATCAGGCTCAAGAAACCAGGAACCAAGACACAATTCAAAAGCAATTCAAATTCCAGGCTACCTATACACAAGAATAGTGTATAGGTGTATTGTGCCTCCTGAAAAAGCAGCTTTTTCAAGTGTATCGTGCCTCCTGAAAAAGCAGCTTTGGGATATACACAAGAATCTGATTTACTAATGGTCAATGCAAATTGGCACCAGATAAGTGTCAATGGACTTCAAGGGGGGGATGGATTTAGGTCCCTTTCGGAGGCATAGGGCAGGAGTAGGTTCTAAAATTTTTACTACCAGTTCTGTGGGTGTGGCTTATTTTGTGGGCGTGGCTTGGTGGGGGTAATGTGACTGGGTGGGTGTCATATTACCCCACCAATTTTTAAAAAACTTTTAAAAACATTTTTTCTACAACCTTAAGAGGTTGCAGAAAAAAATGCTTTCAGAAGCCTCTGACGATCCCAGCTGAGCCATGATCATCAGAGGCTTTTTTTAAAAAAAACTTTTAAAAGCATTTTTTCAGCTGAAGAGGTTGTTAGAAAAAATGCTTTTAAAAGTAAAAAAAAAAATCCTCTGATGAGGTGGGTGGGGTAAGCGAGCGGCGACCAGGCCCGGGACCGGTTCAGGGGTGTGACCAGCCAATGTTATTACCGGTTCTCCAAAGTACTACAACTTTTTACTACCAGTTCTTGCAAACCGGTGTGAACCAGGAGCACCCCAGCACTGCCATAGGGACTCCAAACTGATGATGCATTTGACCCTGCCCATTTCTTACAGCATCTGCATTCATCATAAGCATCCTGATGTCTTTCCTAGTGTTGATTTTTTTTGGTGGTATCCAATCTGCAATTGCACTAGCTGGCAGGACTGTGCCATAATTCATGGGCTCCTATCAACTATAGTTTAACTCTTTGTTGTTTTGAGTTACTCATAGTAACTCAAGTAATAAAGGCAGGATAAAACTCTAATAAATAACTAAATAAACAAACTCTCTTCCTTTCTGGTGGTGGAAAAATCTGGAGCAGGGACTCTCTCCCTCGGTGTCTAAGACCAGATGGGCAAGATCTTACTTGGGGAAGTGGTCCTTCGACCATGCCCAGTGGTGATAACCAATATTTTGAATGTCTATAGAGATTTTTAATCATCCAGGTCATGGTTATCCCAAAGGTGCTGTTTCAAGAGGCAACTGGGCTTCCTTTGTTTATCCTTGAAAATGAAGCGAACTAAATCAGCTTCTTGGATGAGAAGCAAAACATTTTCAAGGAGAAACAAAGTCCAGTTGCTTCTTGAAAAAGACCTTTGGGACAATACTTTGAATGTAGATGATAAATATTAAATTTATTTTTGACTGAAAATTTTTGCCCTTATGGTTCTAGGAAGGGTGGAAATTACAGAACAGATTCTTCTTTTTTTCTCCACATTTGAACTAGATTCTACCGGCCTTTGAGTAGTAAAGATCCTGGTTGCTCAGATTCAGCCAATGCTGAAATGTTACACATATACAAACAGAGGTGGGTTTCAGCAGGTTCTGACCAGTTCTGGAGAACCGGTAGCAGAAATTTTGAGTAGTTTGGAGAACTGGCAAATACCACCTCTGGCTGGCCCTGCCCCCATCTATTCTCTGCCTCCCGAGTCCCAGCTGATCGGGAGGAAATGGGGATTTTGCAGTATCCTTCCCCTGCCATGCCCACCAAGCCATGTCCACCAAACCACACCCACAGAACTGGTAGTAAAATTTTTTGAAAACCAACACTGTATATAAAGTGCCTTTTCCTACAGTGACTGAACCTGGGTTTTGTGCAGGAGCATGGAAGATCAGATTAGGGTCAAACTATTTTCCAAAGCAGCTGAGGGTGACAAGAAGATTTGCTTAATGGCCACATGATTCAATTAACGGCAATGATTCGCTCATGGCAAAAAAGGTAAAAAAACAGGCATGACTCCTTTAACAACCAACTTACTCAGCAATGGAAATTCTAGTCCCAAATATGATTGTAAATTGAGGATTATCTGTAGCCTAGAGCAGTGTTTCTCAACCTTGGTAGCTTGAAGACGGGTGGACTTCAACTCCCAGAAGAAGCGCTGCTGGCTGGGGGATTCTGGGAGTTGAAGTCCACCCATCTTCAAGCTACCAAGGTTGAGAAATACTGGCCCAGAGTATTGTTTCTCAACCGTGGCAACTTTAAATTGTGTGGACTTCAATTCTCTAGGCCAGCAAATGCTAGCAAATGCTGGCTGAGGAATTCTGGGAGTTGAAGTCCACACCACTTAAAAGTTGTCAAGATTGAGAATCGCAGAAGGCGGGACCACTTTGTAAAGGCCTGAAAGAGTTGGCATGTTGCAGGCTACAGTTCAAAAGATGCAACTCCTCTGATTTTTTTATCAGCTTTCATGAGTTCCTAGCATACATATTCTTGATTGCTCTCCCTTGTGTTTGGAGCCTATTGCAAACCAAGTCTGAAAAATGTCTTTAATAATACAGTAGTTTCCAGTAAGAAGAAGGGAGCCATGGTTGACATGGAGTCTCCTGCAAGGGAGGGTGTTCTGCTTTAATATAACTCGATTTATTAAATCACCTGCTCTTTTGAAGTTTATTTCTCAATAAAATGGCAGAGGATAAGAGGACAGGACAGACCTTGGCGAATCTAAACTACAGATATCATTGATGGCTAGGCTGCAACTTGGTATGTTCAGTTGCTCTTTCTTCCCTATCCAAAAGACTCCATTTAATACAGCCTGTATTTTATTTAATACAGCCCAAAGGCAGCTACAAACAAAATATTGAATAAAAAAGCATTGCATCCCCAAAATTCCCTTCATGCCCCAATGGGTGGTATATGTCTTCCTCAATCTTGGGTCCTCTATCAGAGACCTGGGAGTCTGAGGGTTCTCTGCAAGTATATTTTAACTGTTCCTAACACTACACTAGAGGGACACAATGGCTCAGTGGCTAAGACGCTGAGCTTGTCGATTGAAAGGTCGGCAGTTCAGCAGTTTGAATCCCTAGTGCTGTATAACGGGGTGAGCTCCCATTATTTGTCCCAGCTTCTGCCAACCTAGCAGTTCGAAGCACGTAAAAAATGGAAGTAGAAAAAATAGGGACCACCTTTGGTGGGAAGGTTCCATTCCATGCGCCTTTGGCGTTGAGTCACCCCGGCCACATGACCATAGAGACATCTTCGGACAGTGCTGGCTCTTTGGCTTTGAAACAGAAATGAGCACCGCCCCCTAGAGTTGGGAACAACTAGCACATGTGCGAGGGAAACCTTTACATTTACTTTAACACTGCACCAGGGGTGGGTTCTACTTACATTTACTACTGGTTTGCACTGGGGCTAGACGCGTGCAGTTGTTTCGCTTTCACATGGGCTCTTCTGCACAAGCGCAGAAGCTTCTGTGCATGCGTAGAAGCGTTTTGATGATGTTGGGGTTGGTCGGCAGAGCCTCCCGCTGGTTTTACCACCAGTTCTATAGAACCGTTGCGAACCGGGGGCAACCCATCACGGCACTGCACTCTTCTGGACAGAGATCTCTGATGTTGTCCCAGGGATCTGTTGGAGCTACTCGCTTAACTTTGGAATCACAACCCCAAGTGATTCTACCACCACTTTGGCCCTTATCCAAAAGGAGCTTTTTCAAGAGGCAACTGGACTTCAGGTTTTTCTTTGAAGATGTTTCATGTCTTCAAAGAAAAACCAAAAAGTCCACTTGCCCCTTGAAAAAGCACCTTTGGGACAACCATGACCTGCTTGACTGAGAATCTCCAGAGACACTTTGGCCCTTACTTTCCACATCCTCTCTAGTTCCTCCTTCAGAGGATGGTACTTCTCCAGCTTCTCATACGTCTTCCTGATGTTGTTGTCTCTTGACACCACTATTTATTTATTTTTATTTTATTAATCATAGTTCTATGCCACTCACTCTCTGAGGACTCTGGGCGGCTTACAATAATCGACAGTATACTAAATAACATATTGCCTCCAACAATCTGGGTCCTCATTTTACCCACCTTGGAAGGATGGAAGGCTGAGTCAATCTTGAGCCAGCTAGATCTGCTGATGTGCTGAAGTAGCTGCAGTACAGCACTCTAACCACTGCACCACCTCGGCTCATACACTACAGCTATCTCTTTTGTTCCTTGTCTATTACCATTATGTCTGTTCAACAGGCAAGTACCCACCTGTCTATTTGGATCTGGAACTCCCATAGGATCTTAAATATGCCCATGAATATGTCTATATAAGGGAGAAACAGTTAATTATAATAGAGTGTAAAGATAATTAAGCCAACCGAGAATAATTTGTCTAGTTCAGTGGCAGGTGGCAGGAAGCCACCTTTGTGGAACACATAAGCAGAATTGGAATCCCTGAACCATAAAGGGAAGGTAGTTGGCTTGGTGAATAGAATTCCCATTACTTGTCTTACTCAGGTTCTTGAGAAGTAATTGTCCATGAGAAGTTTGGGGTGGAGTACTAAATTTTCCCATAAAAATGGTCCTTGTCACCCTTGGAGCTACAATTTAGTCCTACTTTAGACATCTTGATGTGGGGTCTTTGGTGGTCTCTGAGTTTAGTTGTTTCCAGCTTGGTTGTTTTCTAGCTGCTAGCATTGATCAAATTATCTACTCAAGTAATGGAACATCTGCAAAAAAACCACCAACCAAACTTTAGAGAGCAACAAGGACCCCACATTTCAACCCTGAGCTACAAATATTCTCTTCTATTGGTATCATCTTGATGTGTTCATGGAATAAACTTTTCTGAGCAAGCAACACTTGAGTAAAGACTACCGAGACTTGTGTAAAGCCCCCTCTAGAAGAAGAGAGCTTGCATGAATGAAGGTGAATATCCCAGGATAATGTTGCAGGATCCAATCTGGGTCGGTTACCGGGACCAGAGGTTTTGTCTTCTAAGCTTTCAGGCTCATCATAAGTCATAAGTTTATTTTGTCAAGCATTTATAAGATAACAGGTAAAAGTATAAACATAATTTGAATACATGAAAAGAGTAAGTAAAAAGGAATATTAAGACAAGGACAGTAGGCACGCTGGTGCACTTATGCACACCCCTTACAGACCTCTTAAGAATGGGGTGAGGACAACAGTAGACAGTTTAAGGTTAAAGTTTTGGGGGTTTGGGGAAGAAACTACAGAGTCAGGTAGTGTATTCCAGGCATTGACCACTCTGTTACTGAAGTCGTATTTTCTGCAATCGAGTTTGGAGCGGTTTACCTTGAATTTGTATCTGTTATTTGCTCATGTATTGTTGTGGTTGAAGCTGAAGTAGTCATTGACAGGAAGTGTATTGTGGCAGATAATTTTATATAATATGCTTAGGTCAGACTGAAGTCGGTGTAGTTCTAAATTATCTAAGCCCAAAATTTGAAGTCTGGTGGCATAAGGTATTTTATTGCGGTTAGAGGAATGGAGGACTCTTCTTGTAGAATATCTCTGGACTCTCTCGATTTTATTTATGTCTGATATGCAGTGCGGGTTCCAGACAGTTGAGCTGTATTCAAGAATTGGTCTAGCAAATGTTTTGTATGCTCTACTTAGTAGTACAACATTACCAGAGAAGAAGCTACGCAATATTAGGTTAACAACTCTTAATGCCTTTTTGGCAATGTTGTTACAGTGGGCTTGGGCACTTAGATCATTAGAAATGAGTACTCCAAGGTCCTTGACAGAGTGAGGGTCATCTACAAGATCACGTCCATCTAATTTGTATTTTATGTTTTGATTTTTTTTTGGCAATGTGCAAGACAGAGCATTCGTTGGTTGATATTTGAAGTTGCCACTTGTTAGACCAATCTGAAACATAGTCAAGGTCTTTTTGAAGGGTAGTTGCATTGTCAGTGGTGCTGAATAGTTTAACATCATCAGCACTGTTGCTTTTAATATGATCACAAAGGTCATTTATGTAAAGTATGAAGACTGTTGAACCTAAGACACTGCCTTGGGGAACACCACTATTAACATGTACAGGATTTGATATAGCGCTTCCTATTTTGACCACTTGTTTGTCTGTTTGACAGGAATGCAGCTATCCATTTATGTAGGAGTCCAGAAATGCCATAGGATTTTAGTTTTAGAAGTAATTTGTCATGTACCACTGAATCAAAAGCTTTACAGAAGTCTATGTAAAGTCTATTGCTTTGCCCTGATCGAGATGTGTAGTCCATATGTTTTTGCAATGTAGTAGTTGTAGATTACAGGATAATTTTTTTCTGAAATTATCAGAAAATTGTTTATTAGAAAGAAGGTTGTTTGTCTCTAGGTGTAGGGGAATAGATTGGTTAATGATTGATTCCATGTGCCAGAGTCCATTTTCAGGGAACTTCTCTCTAGCTTTCTACAGTCTAGAATTCTACTGTTTAGATTGAGATTTGCATATAGTCATTCAACTTTCTCTCACGGAGTATAAAGAGTTCCTAGCTCCACATGTCCTGTTTCATAATTTTCCCCAGTAGCATTTTTCTCCATTGCAGTTAATAATAAGGAGAGATAAAGCTCTTACAGGGCAGTATCAAAGCTGGGGAAATCTTCCTAGGGCACTCTGCAACAGAAGGACCTGTATTTCTTTAATTTTCCTCCCAGGACATCTTTTATCCACCCTTGCAAAGGTTGAGGAAGTATCTTTTCTCCACTAATTTGAATGCAGGGGAGGGAAAGAAGCTCTTTAGAGTCTCCCAGGTGGGGAAAATTTTTCTCCCAAACCTTTTGGCTGAGAAATTACCAAGATTTTTTCCCTATTTCTTTTTTATCCTAGCATTAATTCCAAGCATCTTAAACAGCAGTGAAGAACAGTGGACCTATCCAGATTCCTACTTGCTCTAGGCACTCAGGCAGAAATGCTTTAATGCTGTTTGACCTATTCTCCTGTTCAGCATCCATGGTGGCACAGTGGTTAGAATGCAGTACTGCAGGCTAACACACTGCTCACTCCAGGAATTCGAGTCTCACCGGCTCAAGGTTGACTCAGCCTTCCCTCCTTCCAAGGTCGATAAAATGAGGACCCAGATTGTTGGGCGCAATAGGTTGACTCTGTAAACCACTTAGAGAGGCACTGTAAAGCACTGTGAAGCGGTATAGAAATCTTAAGTGCTACCCTGTTTCCCCTAAAATAAGACATCCCCTGATAATAAGCCCAATCAGGCTTTTGAACGCATGCACTAAAATAACCCCCCCCAAATAAGCCCTCCCTGAAAATAAGCCTTCCCCGAAAATATTTAAATGCATGTGCAGCTGATCCCCGCCATTTCCTCTGGTTAGGGTTAGGGAGACAGAGGTGGAAATCATGTAAGATGGCAAGAGGAGCCCCATCTTGCTCCCTGCACACCAAAGTAATAAGACATCCCCAAAAATAAGGCCAAGGGCTTATTTTGGAGTTAAAAAAATATAAGACAGGGTCTTATTTTCAGGAAAACATGGTTGTCAGCTTTGGAAGCCATATTAGGCCGGAAACGTCAATGCTGCCACCTTCTCGTGTGGGAAAGTAGGAGGCGGGATTAAGGAGCAGGGTGTTAGCAGACATAATAGCATTCTTCCTGCCAGTCAAGGTCATGGTCAGGACGATCCCACATCTGGAGAAGGAGTGGCCAGGGGGATGGATCGAGATGGAATGGACGTTGATTGGAGCATGTGATCGACTGGGGGGAATAGGGGATGGTTTTGGAGCTTTGATTTACTGAAGGGAAACCTGGGCTTTTCAGATTCGGGTTTTCCCAGATGTGCCACTTTGCCTATTCTAGTAAAGAGAACTTTGGAAAAATGTTTGCTTCTGTGTCTTTACTTGGAGTTGTGGTTTTTCTGGAACACTGACAATGGTATTGCTATCCTGTGGTTAGCCAAATGTTGCAGAGAGATATGAAGACACTGTTTGAGACACAGGACATCCATTGATGGCTTTTGATTCAGTTCTTAGTGACTGATTCAGAACTTTAGCATCCTGGGACAAAGTGAATGCCACAGGAAGGAGGGACTGTTGCAACTATTCCTATATAATGATGATGTTGTACATTCAGTCATGTCTGACTCTTGGCAATTCTATGAGACAGGACTCTCTACATCTTCCAGTCTTGCCCTACATCGAGTTGTTCTAAGCTCTGGTTGGTGTCAGCTTTAATGGTGTCCAGCCATCTTGTTCGGCTGGCTTCCTTTTAATGCTAACTTTTCAAAACCTACTTGCTTTCTCCAGTGAATTACCCCACATGACATGGCCAAAGTAAGTGAGACACAGTTCTGTGATTTACTAGTGACAGTTCTAGAAACAGTTTTGCAATTTCTAGTGGCAGGTTGTACTACCCCATTCATACACACACACGTAAGTGCGGTTTAGAGAGTTTATTAATGTTCCCCAGCAATTTGCTTCACCCAGGCTCAAAACCATGGTGAAATCCACTTTTTTTACTACTGGTTCTGTAGGTGTGGCTTGGTGGCCGTGGCTTAGTGGGCATGGAAGGGGAAGGATACTGCAAAATCTCCATTTCCACCTGACTCCAGGGGATGGATATTGCAAAATCCCCATTCCCACCCCACTCTGGGGCCAGCCAGAGGTGGTATTTGCCGGTTCTCCAAACTAATCAAAATTTCCGCTACCGGTTCTCCAGAACCTGTCAGAACCTGCTGGATTTCACCCCTGCTCAAAACTGTCCCAAATAAATCCAGCCACAAGCAGGCCAAGGTTAGTTCACATGGCAATGGTCAATAGTCCATTAAATAATAGAAAGTTGCTCTTACAAATAAGTCCACCGAACAAATTTAATTCACCAGGCCAAACTGAAATACATTCACAAAAGCACGCTTGGTAAGAGAAGTTCAGAGTCTCCAAGGCACAAAGTCAACCAGGAACCATGAGGAACAAATACACACAGCTAGAAACCAAACATGTCGTTCCCAGCAATGCCTCTCTCTACCTGCCCTGATAAATAGCTTTCCAGTGCAGCCCATCAAGATGAGTGGGGCCTCCTCCCGAGTAATCCGGCAGGTCTCTGTTGCTCTTGTCTTTTCTCTGCTGTGTGTGCTCTCAGATACACCATGGAAGACAGCTCCTCCTCCTCCTCTCCAAGCTGTCCCCAGCTGAAGCCCCCTGTAAATCTCTTTCAGCCAGCCATTCAGAGTCATTAATTAACCCAGTTCCTGATGTGGCAGAAATGAGCTCATCCTCCCTTGAGCTGACCTCCGAGGAGGAATCTGAGAAGATGTTCAAGGGAGACATCACACAGGTCTGATGTTCCAAGGTATTGAATCCCAAAAGAAGTCTTTTACTTAGAACAATTCCCTCTGTCTTGTTACAGATAGTTCTAGATTTACAACTTGAAATGTACCTGGAATTACAGTTGAAAGTCATTGCAGTTGTAAGTTGGGGCATCACATGACCAGATCCAAATTTTTGACATCTTTTGCGGCTGCTGTTAAGTGAATGCAGTGGTCATTTAAGTGAACGCTGCAGTTGTTAAGCAAATATATTTTCTCCATTGTATATTTGGCCAGAAATCATAAGTAAATGCAAGAAACCATAAAAAAGTGTTACAAATTGTAGTCACCTAATCATGGTACACTGCAATTGGCCATAAAGATGAGCCAGGTGCCAAACATCCCAAATGCAATGACATGACTCAGGGTTTGTGCAGTCCTCATAACTTTGAAAAGAGGTTATAAGTATAAGACACACCTTAGTTTTTGGGGAGAAAAATAAGAAAAAAGCTGATTGTCAGGTGGATCGGCCTTCTGGAATATCCCCAATCAGCTGTTCCTAGAGGTGAATTTTAGCAACAGGTTTATTGGTTGTGAGCTCTGTGCCTTGCTTTTTTTTCTGTTTCTGAAAGCCTCTGAAAGCCTCTGAAACAGCTTCAGAAAAAAAGCCTCTGAAAGCCTCCAAAACAGAGCTTCAGAAAAAATAGTCACTGAAGCTCTATTTCTGAGGCTTTTTTTCTGAAGCTCTGTTTGGAGGCTTTTTTTTTTTTTTTTTTTTTTGCGGCTCTGTTTGGGGGCTTTTTTCCTGAAGCTTTGTTTCTGATGCTTTTTTCAGCCTCTGAAACCTCCGTTTGAGAAGCTGGGTGGGGCTACATTCGCACCCAGATATTTAACCTCTTTTTAGGGGGAAAAACATGTGTCTTATTCTCCAAAAAATATGGTAGCTCTCATAACTTTGGTTATTAACAACCGGTCATATGTTAAGGACTACCTGTACAACAGAGGGGGGACCATCCAAGCAGAAGTTGGAAATTAGGTGAAATCTGGCTCAATAGCAGTAACTGCAAGAGGAATCTTGGACAATCATTTCAATATGAGCCAGCAGTATGTGGCAGCAACCAAAAAAGCCAGTTCAATCCTAGGATGCACCAATAGAGGGAGAGGACCAAGATTTTATTTATTTATTTATTTATTTATTTATTTATTTATTTATTTATTTATTTATTTATTTATTTATTTTCAAGTTTATATACCGCCCTACTCCCAAAAGGGACTCAGGGTGGTGAACAGCCAAAATAAAATACAATAACATATAAAAGTTAAAAGTTATTTAAAATAGATTAAATAATTTAGGCTTAGAAAAGAAATTTAAAACATCAAATTATATAAAACATTTTAACACCCAATTTAAAAGGGGAGGCTTAGGCCAGACCAGCCTGTTGGAATAAAAACGTTTTTAGGGCACGGTGGAAGGTGCGTAAGTCTTGAAGCCTCCTTATCTCTGGGGGGAGCTCGTTCCAGATGGCGGGTGCCTGCACAGAGAAGGCTCTCCCCCTGGGGGCCGCCGGTCGACATTGTTTGGCTGACGGCACCCTGAGGAGCCCCTCTCTATGGGAGCGAACTGGTCGGTGAGAGGCTACTGGTGGCAGAAGGTGGTCCCGTAAGTACCCTGGTCCTAAACCATGGAGTGCTCTGAAGGTGGTAACCAAAACCTTGAAGCACACCTGGAAGACCACCAGGAGCCAATGCAGCTCGCGCAGGAGGGGAGTCACATGGGAGCGCCACATCGCTCCCATCACCACCCGCGTGGCCGCATTCTGGGTCAGTTGGAGCCTCTGGGTGCTCCTCAAGGGGAGCCCCATGTAGAGAGCATTGCAGTAGTCCAGGCGTGAGGTGACAAGGGCGTGAGTGACTGTGCGTAACGAGTCCCGATCCAGAAAGGGACACAACTGGTGAATCAGGTGGACCTGATAAAAAGTCCTCCCGGCCATGGCCGTCATATGCTCTTCTAAAGACAGCCGTGAATCCAGGAGGATGCTCAAGTTGCGAACCCTATCCGTGGAGGCCAATGACTCGCCCCCAATAGTCAGTGATGACACCAACTGACTATATCAGGATGTCGGAAACCACAGCCACTCGGTCTTGGAAGGGTTGATCCTGAGTCTGTTCCTCCCCATCCAGATCCGTACGGCCTCCAGGCACCGGGACATCTCTTTGAGGGCATCATTGGGGTGGTCTGGGGTGGAGATCTACAGCTGGGTGTCATCAGTGTACTGGTGGTACTTCACCCCAAAACCACGGATGATCTCACCCAGCGGCTTCACATAAATGTTGAACAGAAGGGGCGAGAGGACTGATCCTTGTGGCACCCCACATACAAGGGGCCTCGGGGTCGACCTCTGCCCCCCTGTCAACACAGACTGCGACCAGTCGGAGAGAAAGGAAAGATCATGAAAAGTATTAGTACCACTTTGCAAAACCTGAGTAAGACCACACCTAAAATGCTGCATTCAGTTTTAGTCACCACACTATTAAAAAAAAAAAAAAAGGACACTGAGAGTTTGGAAGAAGTGCAGAGACGAGCAGTGAAGATGATTAGAGGCCTGGTATATGATAAAAAGTTGCAGGAATGGGATATGGGTAATCCAGTAAAAAGAAAGAGTAGGGGAGATATGATATCTCAGGGGCTGCCACAAAGAAGAGGGAGTCAAGCTATTCTCCAAAGCACCAGAAGGCAGAACAAGAAGCAATGGGTGGAAACTAATCAAGGAGAGAAGCAACCTAAAACTAAGGAGAAATTCCCTGACAGAACAATCACCCAGTGGAAGAGCTTGCCTCGAGAAATTGTGGATGCTCCAAGATTGGAAGCTTTCAAGAAGAGCCTGGACAGCCACCTGTCTGGAATGGTATAAGGCAGTGTTGGTGAACCTTTTCGACACCAAGTGTCGAAACGGGAGCACGCATGCACAAGGGGGAGCACCAGAAACTGGAAGGGCAGCTCCTCGAAACATGCGTGCACTGGAAACCTGAGCTTCTGGTTTCTGGTGCGTGCGTGTGTGCTGGCCATCTGGTCTTGCAGTTTCTGGCACATGTGCATGCAAAGACGAGCTGGCCAGTGGGAATATGTGCTCTGGGGGCCTGGAAGAGTAACGGGCAACAGCTGGCATGCCCAGAGAGATGGCTTTGCATGCCACTTCCGGCAAGCGTGCCATAGGTTCGCCATCACGGGTATAAGGTCTCCTGTTTGTGGAGGGGATTGGACTAGATGACCTCCAAGGTCCCTTCTGACTCTGATATTCTATGTTCTATGTATTTTAAAAAGCAGAAAAGAAGCAAAGGGCTTGGCCAGAAGGAAGAGATACTTGTGGACAGGAAGGTTAGAGAGGGTGAAATGTTAGTCATTGATGCAAAATGCATTCAGTTGAGAGGCTGTATCCCCATTAGGATCTGCCCTTTGAGATTTTCCTCTATGCATTCGCTTTCCATTTGATTGCTCACTTCTTCCATCTGTGTGTCAACTGAAAGGCAGGGATTAATTGTCAGCATTTGTCCTTTTTTCAGTTTTAAAACACAGATCGGCAATCTAAAAATGTACAGATAAAGCTAATGCAGGTGTACACATTCACACCACTCAAGGAGAGATTGATTGTGCACTTAGGGTGGCGAATATTTCATTTTTACCAGGTGAAGCTGTGACACTGATGGCTGTACACCGAATAGGCTTATTTGAATGTTAGGGAATGTTAGGGAAACGCACAAAATGCATTTTGTTTGGGAAAATTGCTCGCCAAAATTACACATCGTAAAAAAAAAAAAGCACAAAAATGCAATTAGAGAAGAAATACAGAAAATATCAAATATGGTTTTGGGAGTAGCCTTTTTTTTATTGCAAAGTGGTTTAGAAAAAAAAAGAACAAGTTTAGGTTGTAATCCCAGAATTCCTGAGAGCATCATTCCAATTAATCACTAGCAGGTAAATATTTGAGGATGTTATGCATACCATACTACATACACAGTATATATTACGTGGCTGGTAGTATTTTTTAATGGAGATGTTTTTTTTAAAAAAAAAGAAAGGGAAAAGGATGCTCAGAAACTGCACGGCAGATTTAACTGATTAAGTGATTCAAAGTCCTGTAATTTACAGACTCCGCTCCTTTCGTTGGCTGAGGGCTGTGGCTTTTATTGGCTCATTCGGAAAAGTAATTTATGCTAGCAGCTTTTAGCATCATCAGGTGACAGACTAAGCCATATCGACTTTTCTTTAGTTCCACGCGCAGGTTACACCCATCATACACTTTCATGTAGTATGTCTTTCCCAATTACCTTTTAGCTTTCTGGGGACCTTAGGAATAGGCAGTCATTAAGGAAATGAATTTAAGTGGTACGTATTCCAAGCCAAAAGCATTTTGGTGGGTGGGGCGGCTCTTTGTACTTAGATGTTTCTTGAAACAACGGAATGAAATATACCCACTTCGTACTGGAGCAGCTAAAGTGCCAATTACTTAATAAGAGCAATTAGGAGTTGCCTTGGGTGACATACCATTAAATGAAAATTTAGAAACTGAAAAGGAGAGAAATGCATGCATTACCTATGGCAGCTCAGAATTGTTCCCCTGCGTCAGAAATGTGTCCTATCATGCTTCAAAGGATGGTTGAATCAGAAAGTGGGAGGGCCGAGATGGTTTGTGAGGGAGGCTTGGCATCTCTTCTCCAGAGTTGTGCTATTTTCAGTTACATTGGCAGCAGGAGGCAGGAAGCCAGGTGAGTCTCAAAGAGACTCACCAGATGGGGTAAACAGATGTTGTTCTGTAGGGTTCAAATCCTCTACCAGGAATTGAACTCCTGGACCTTTGTGCTTAAGTGGAATAAAATCTCTCTGTGTGTGTGTTTGTGTGTGTGTGTGTGTTTAATCTATTTTATCTATTATCTGTCTGTCTCCATCCTTTCTCTCCATCCATCCATCCATCCACCCATCTACCCACCCTTCCTTCCACCCTTCTTTCCACCCTTCCTTTCTTCCATCCATCTACCCACCCATCCATCTACCCACCCTTCCTTCCTTCCTTCCTTCCTTCCTTCCTTCCTTCCTTCCATCCATCCATCCATCTACCCACCCACCCTTCCTTCCTTCCTTCCTTCCTTCCTTCCTTCCTTCCTTCCATCAATTCTTCCTTCCATCCACCCACCCATCTATCCTTCCTTCCTTCCTTCCTTCCTTCCTTCCTTCCTTCCTTCCTTCCTTCCTTCCTTCCATTCTTCCATCCACCCATCAATCTATCCTCCCTTCCTTCCTTCCTTCCTTCCTTCCTTCCTTCCTTCCTTCCTTCCTTCCTTCCTTCCTTCCTTCCTTCCTATCAAAAGCTTTAGCTTTATACATTTCCTGGTGCTCAGCTATGCCATAACAAGGGATAAATAAGATCCTCCAGAATGCCATATGCCATCCTCCTCTGTGATAAATCCAATATTAGGAGTGGGGGAATTCTGGTGAGAGAGTCTGAAAGCTGGGAAGACTCAATTTCTGGCCCTGGTAACCAAGCCAGATAGGATCCTGCATTATGGAAAAAACTATCAGGAAATGTTTCAGGCTGGCTTCTACAAGCCTGCAAAAGTAATTTCTGAGTATAGATCTGACAGAGAAGACTGTAAAAGTAAATAAAAAATAAATCAATTCCTCCTCTATCTTACGCATAGACTAGAATGCACATTTTAATCTGCTGCAGCTATGGTGTGGGGGTGGATGGATAAAAAGCCATTTTCCCATAGCTAGCAATGCCACGGGATGCCCTGCTATCTTTGGGAACTGAGAGCCTGATGTCAGATTTATGACATGACCTTGACCTTGAGGAGAGGAAAAACACAGTTGGGATTGGTCACTGTTGTGTTGGTCACTAGGCTGGTGTTGTGGCCCGTCAGCGGCCTGTGCAGTTAGTAGGTGATTCTGAAAGCGAGGAGACTGGTGTGGTGAAGAGGATGAAAAGGAGGATCCTCTTCTCGATGCCTGGGTGTGCAGAGCTGCCAAAAGGCAGGAGTGGCTCCTCAAGAGGAGGTCTCCTCTAGAGTAAGGCTTGGGGCTAATTGGCCACTCCCTTAGCCTATTTAAGGAAGGACGACTGAGGCAATTTGCAGGGAACAACTTCGTTCACTCTCCTTTGCGTCCTGATCTTAGTTCTCTTATCAGTTTCCTGCAAACTGCTTCTGGGCTTTCTGCCAACCATAATAAGATTGCAAGTATTTATTCTTTGGATTCTTGTACGCTGTTAAGAAAGTTAATTAAGAGCCTTTATTTGAAAAAGACTGATTTAATTTAATAAACTAAGGTTTATACAGACCTTGTGTGTCCTGCATTATTTGGGGTCCGTAGCTGGGGCAGAACAGCTGGAGGCACAGGGTTGGCCATCTTGGGTTTACACTTGCAGAGGGAATCCTTTGTTGAAAGGTCTTTGAATATTAGTATTCAAATATTAGATTCATATTGGGTTGGTAGTTACGTTGTTCGTTTGAGCTCTGAGCTTGGCGATTTGGTTGCAAACGTTTCGTCCCCATTCCAGGAGACACCTTCAGTGCACTTTGGGTTGTGCTTGTCTGGGGGGGTATTTAAAAGGTATTTAAACCTGTCTGAGTCCTGTTCTGATTTTGGGTTGTGTGATTGGCTGGCTGTAGTTGCTGAGTCACAGGCCTTGGTTTTAAGTACCATCTGTGTGATGTAAATTAATGCTGCTGTTGTTGTTCGGATGTCTTCTGATGATGTCATGGTCTGATTTCGGGTTGATTTGATCAACTGCCTGTGATGTGGTCCGATTTCTTGTGATCTGCCAAGTTATAACTTTGTTTGCAGCGTGTCTTTAAATGCTACCTTTGGGATTGTGGTTGATGTTGTTCTTTCGTTCTAAGTGGTTGGTAGACTGGGCCTATGCCAATGTGTCTGTTTATTGATTTATTGGTGGAAAATTTCCCTTTCTCTCCTTGACTTTGCCTGGGTTACAACTGTGGTCCTGGTTAGATGGAATTTGTGTCCTTTTGAGTCTTCATGGATGGACATGAGGGCTAGAGGGTCATGTCTCTTGATGTCCAGGAAGTGCAGTTTGGTTAATAGTTTACTTTCTGTTTGGCCAACATAGCTCTTCTCGTAGATGCCGCATTGGATTTGATATCTGACGCCTGATCTTTGATTTATTTCTGTCTGCCCTTTTCACAGGGTCCATCTGAGGGTTGAGGTTGGTTTGTGGGCTACTGTGAGGTTGTGTTGGCACATGACTTCACAGTCAGTGGTGGGACTCAATTTTTTTTACTACTAGTTCTGTGGGCGTAGCTTGGTAGGTGTGGCATGGCTTGGTGGGTATGGCTTGGTGGGTGTGGCAGGTGAAGGATACTATAAAATCTCCATTCCCTCCCCACTCCAGGGAAAGGTTACTGCAAAATTCCCATTTCCTCCTGATCAGCTGGAACTCAAGAGGTAGAGAGTAGATGGGGACGAGGCCAGTCAGAGATGGTATTTACTGGTTCTCCAAAGCACTCAAAATTTCCACTACCGGTTCTCCAGAACTGGTCAGAACCTGCTGAATATTACCTCTGCTCACAGAACCTTACAGGAATGGGTCTTTTCCACTGAAGAGGGAATGCAGCTGATTCTAAAAAAATAAACAAACACCAACCCTCAGAGTTGAACGACAAATTCTCTTGGCTGAGAATATCCTTTTTAAAGATGCTTTAAGACTCTTCTACGGCTCGCACGACCATTTTAGCGTGTCTCCTGCTGGAAAGCAATGGGCAGCCAAATAGTCCACTTTCGACATGCACAGAATGGCTCTGATCTGTCAGAAAGGAGTGATCTTTTGCCTGCCCATCCAACTTGCCGAGCTGTTAAAAGCATTATGATTCTGCTGTAATCATTTGCACAGTGCTTAATCCACCAGGCAGCACAATTGTTGCCCAGAATAATGATGTTTCTGCATTTTTTTAATCTCCTGGCTCAGGATTTAAATTATCCAGTTGGTCATGAATTAGTGGTTTTCTCCTCTCCACAGGCTTGTTCTTTTACTCGGAATCTCAGATGAACCGTGGTTTGGTAACCTGCTTCTCTATAGGACAAATGTTTGAATCAAATCCATTACTCTTATTTAAGCGTCCTTTGCTGGTGTGAAATCATTCTTTACCTGAGGGAGTCATCCATAAAAATCAGGTATGTGGATACACACATATTTTTATTTTAAAAATAAATACGGTTGTCCTTCTTGTGAGACTCAACTGTAGGCGGTTAACATCAATAATACAAACACAACAATAAACAACCCAACCAACAAAGAAGAAAAAACTGGCTCCCAATCAACAATATCTACCCAGTTAGGTATTCTCCCAGAACAATTAAAACTCAGACCACATGTCTTCTGAGTAGTTTTTATCCCAGAGCTATAATTGCACTCAACCATGAACTAAAGGGCCATCATCAGTCAGCTGTTGGACAGCACTACTTGGTCTGTTGTGTGGATGTTTGGGTAGTTTAGGGGTGGAGAACTGTGGTGGGTGGGAGTGTGTTTGGGGATTGTTATGTGTGTTGGGCCTGGTCTTTGGGTGTTAAGTGACTTTCGTTGTATGGGTATACTGTGTATACACATACAATGACAATCAAGTTTCTATTTTCAACCTTGCAATCTCAGGGCCTGGGGGAAAAGTCAGCTCTTAGTGGCTTTCTGGAAATGTAAGAGGGTGGGGGCTTGCCAGATCTCAAGGGGAAGGGTATTCCATAGGGCAGGAGCTGGTATGGAAAGGACACACTTCTTGTGTACAATTAAAAGGCAACATTTGAAGGAAGGGACCTGGACTCTGCCTACTCTGGGTGGGTCAGGCAGATATTCTTAGGAGAGGCAGTCTCACAGATAAATCTGGCCCTGTGCTGGTCTCATTCCTTTTGATCGATACATGGGGTGAGGTAGACCTTCCTCTATCTTCTCAGGCTTCTCTTCTGCAACCTCAGGGTCACCAGACTGCTCACCTCTTTGGGGCATTCAGATGGGAGAAGGAAACCCTATATCTGTTCCTCTCAATCCTAAATTGCATTTTTTTTAAAAAAAATTGATTTATATGCCGCCCTTCTCCAGAGACTCAGGGTGGCTTACAATGCATTAAGCATTAACAGATAGGAAAGAATCAAGACCATGTGAGGTACTAGTACCACCATATAAAGCCTTAGTAAGGCCACATCTAGAATACTACATCCAGTTTTCATTACCACACTATAAAAAAGATGTTTAAGACTCTAGAAAGAGTGCAGAGAAGAGAAACAAAGATGATTAAAGGCCTAGAGGCCAAAACATATGAAGAATGGTTGCAAGACGGTTGGGCGTGGCTAGTCTAGTGAAGAGAAGGAACCGGGGTGACATGATAGCAGTGTTGCAATATTTGAAGGCTGTCACAGAGAGGAAGGCGACAACAACTTTTCCAAAGCACCCAAAGGCCAGACAAAGGCCAGACAAAGAACAATGGTGGAAACTGATCAAGGAGAGAAGCAACTTGGAAAAAAGGAGAAATACAATCAACCAATGGAACAGAAATTGTCTTCAGGAGCTGTGGGTGCTTCATCACTGGAGGCTTTCAAGAAGAGTCTGGACAACCACTTGTCAGAGATGGTATAATGTCTTCTGCTTGAGCGGAGAGGTTGGACTAGATGACCTACAAGGTCCTTTCCAACTCTGTTATTCTGTTCTGTTAAACCCTTCTTCTGTCCTGGACCACTGAATCCCTGGCCATAAACTGGGACCGCCAAGTTCAATACCTCTCTTCATTTTCACCTTTAAGAATAGGGAAGTTAGTCATTTGGGGCAATAAAGATAGTAATGATGGTTGCATTTGTGATGCCTTGACATCTCTTCCCTTTTAAAAGCTTTTCTAAACTAAATTTGGGGAAATCAAAATTTTATATTTTTTTAATCATCTGAAAAAGGAATGGAGGGTTCTGGTTGGGCCAGTTGAGGGGCAATAAACACAGGGAGGCAGAAGCCTGTAGTTATGAACAGGCTCTGGCTGGTAATTGTGGAGAAGCTATAATTGATATATTGATGAATCTTTGTGAACCACAGTGTGAGAATTTCTATCTTACAGAGTTCTAATTGGTGCTCTGATTTGGCAGACCTTCTTTTCCACTGCAAATGCTCAAAAGAACCAAAACATCTGGGAAAGATTTGTCTGCATTATACAATCAACTGTTTTATAGGCAACAATAAAAATGATCTTGTATCAAGACTGACTTCTTTTGACTCCATGTCCACCAGGTTTTCTTGGCAACATAATGGTTAATGGTTTTCTATAGGGGATGCAGTGGCTAAGATGCTAAGCTTGTCGATCGAAAGGTTGGCAGTTTGAATCCCTAGTACTGTGTAATGGGGTGAGCTCCTGTGACTTGTCCCAGCTTCTGCCAACCTAGCAATTCAAAAGCACATAAAAAATGCAAGTAGAAAAATAGGGACCACCTTTGGTGGGAAGGCAACAGTTTTCCATGCACCTTTGGCATTGAGTCATGCCGGCCACATGACCATGGAGACGTCTTCAGACAGCATTGGCTCTTCGATTTTGAAACAGAGATGAGCACAACCCCCTAGAGTCGGGAAAGACTAGCGCATATATTCGAGGGGGACCTTTATCTTTATAGCTTCCTACTGGACTGTTGCTTTGACTTCCTACTGTAGCCTATAGTCTTGGGATTTTCTGGTTGTCTCTTGATCTTGCTTAAGTTAGACAAGTTTGGGCTGGTGCATAAATGAACAGAGTTTCTTGTTGATTGCTGATAAAAATAAGTTTAGATCCCCTCACTACTCAAACTCTTTGGTAGGTGAATATATTTGTTCTGTGGGTTAATTCTTCTTGAGGTTTTTCTTTTGCATTTGTGTGGCTTCTATTGTCTCCTTCCAAACTCTCATTTGTTCAGAAGGATGCTCTCTGGAAATTGGTTGCCTTTCCCGTGGCTTTCTACCATGGTTGAGGTGGCTAAGTCCTGGCAATATCCTGCCTCCATATGCCATTAGTGACTAATCTAAGCCAGCAGAGAACACTGAGAAACCGATTGCCAAATACTGGCATGACAGTTTTCTAGAGTCGGTTTGACGTATGGCTTCACACATTCTACAAGCCCACCTAATTGTGGCTGAATCAGCGAATTGTTGAATAAACAAACCGTGGGTAGCACAACAAATGGAGTGAGACATCTGACTCAACCTTGTGCTTTCATCCATTGCAGTCTTTTATCTCAGCTGTCTGTGACAGCATCCCCTGTCTCTGAGCAGCATGAACTTTGCCTGACAATCTGGGGTCTAGAGTGATTGTTAAAGAACAGACAAAATATGTTCCTTTGCTCTTCTCTTTGTTGCCCCGGAAGGCTTCAGCATAAAAGATGCTGAGGATTTGAACCTTCATAACATGAACGAGGCAGGAATGAAACCGTGAATCGAAGGTTGTCTGAAGGTGTCCCTAAGTTATATGGATCATCCCGATGCCAAGTTAAATCCCAGCTCTGAAATGCAGCCTAGTTTTGTCTGGAGGTTTTGCCTATTTACACAAGCTCAGCTTGAATATTTGTAAATAGAAATACAGAAAGCACCTATTTCTCCAGTAGGTGTCATATTCACACAACATTTGGAACTTACTCCTTTCTGTCGTCTCCCATTGATAGCCTATAACGTTTTCCCTCCATTATTATCTGTATTTCTTTCACTTCAGCTGATACTAATCTATTCATTTTCTGTGGAAGCGATGCTACAAATTGCTGGTAGTGTGAGTTATATTGCACAACTAAATCAATGTTACGTTATGAATTATGTACAATTGAGTCCATACCGACTGTGCATAAGAAGCATCCCACTGGGCTGAAAACACTGTGCCATCCAAAGCAATGTTCAGGATTGTAGTTGCCAATTATCATTTTCACCCAGTTGCCAGTGTGCAAGGCAGAGTAATAATTATGCAAGCTTTTGAATGTAAAATGCATGTAAGGCACAGTATTCTGTATGTATATATCATCTTCTCTTTACAAAGGAGTACATGTTCAAAGACTGTTACAGATTCACAGGATATAAATTGGATGATCATATTTCTGGAGATGCACTCAATTGAGAGTTTATGGCATGTGGAACTTAATTGAACTGCCAAGGTGTGTAGGAAACACATCAGTGTAGTAATGGCGGACTGACATCAACTGGGAAACAACTGGGCAGCATAATGGAAATTGAATATGTTTCTGGCATGCCTAACTGACCATTTTGTCACCCAAAAGGTGGAGATGGGAACTAGAGCAATGGTCACCAGCTGGTGGTCCTGGACCACTGGTGGTCCTCAAGAAAATTTTGGTGGTCCGCAGAAAAATTATTTGCATTTGTATATTGCACTGAATCAGGGGTCCTCAGTCTACGCCCCCTGGGCTGGATACATGCAATGAATGTTTGTGTTGCTGCAGAGAGTCTCCCCCGGAGAGGGGCAGAAATTCCAATTTGGGGTTTGCTTCAGCCTCCAGGTGTGGGGCTTTGGATGAAGGCTGGAGGAAAGTGCTGCTGGTGGTGAAGAGCCAGAGGGCCTTGTTCCAGTGGTACAGCCTCATGGCCTGGAACTGGCTGACCATCTCATCCCGCTGAGCCTCCAGGCGCCGGTACCTGGCCTTGCACTTCTGCAGGTCTTTCCTCTGCTTGGAAAGCCTATGCTCGTAGCCCTCAGTGAGGTGCTTCTGCTGAGCCTCCTTCTCGGTCAGATCCAATCTGAACTGAGCCAGCTGTTTTGCCAACTCTTTGTCATGGTGGCTGCTTAGCTCCAACAACTGCTTTCTGTTGGGGCTCTAAGGAGCCCGGGCTGGCAGGTGAGGAGTGGCAAGTAGAGGCTTGCAAAGCACTACTCATCATGAGTGACACGGAGTTGGCCATGCCCACCCAGTCATATGACCATCTTGCCACGCCCACCCAGCCGGTCATTAGGCAGATCATATTAGTGGTCCATGGGATTTAAAATTATGAATTTAGTGGTGCCTGAGGTCTAAAAGGTTGGGGACCCCTGAACTAGAGGGTCAGATATACTTAATCCTAAGGGATGAAACAGTTAAAGGACTAGAAGTTGTAGGAACTTTGGTGGAGAGTGACCTTTTCATACTAGAACTTTCCACCAGTTAGGCACAGGTAACTGAACAAAGCCAGATTAGTGTTTTAGACTTTAAAAGATCTGACTTCAACAAATTAAGAGATTAGGAAGCTTTCCATGGATACAAATCAGAGGTGGGTTCCACTTACCTTTACTACCGGTTTGCAGCGGGATCGCATGCTTCTGCGCATGCGCAGATCACCAATGATGACATTGTGATGGGTGGGCGGAGCCTCCTGCTGGTTTTACTACTGGTACTATAGAACTGGACAGAACTGGGAGCAACCCACCAGTGATACAAATCCTAGAAGGAAAAATGGTCCAGGGTGAACGGGAAAGTCTGAAAAATGAAATACTAAAGACACAAACAAAAACAATACCACAGAGAAAGAAAAACAAGAGACTCCAGGTGAAGCCAGCATGGTTTCATAAAGAACTCTTTGACAAACTGAGAGAAAAAAGGGACAAGTATAAAAAATGGAAACAGGGATATATAGCTAAAACAGAATATCAGTCAATAGCCTGAATCTGCCAAGATGGAATCAGGAAAACTAAGGCTCCAAATAAACTCAGATTGCAACAGATGCAAAAATAACAAAAAAAAGAGTGCCTTTTTCAACATGGGAATAACAATGAAAAAAAAAGTCAAGGAAATGATTAGTCGACCAATGGGAGAAGATGGCAAGAAAATGATGAGCAGCAGGGAGAAAGTGGGGCTGCTTAATTCCTTCTTTGCAACTGTCTTTACACAAAAGAAAAAAAAAGCCCAATCTATCCAAAGAAGTACAATGGGAGACAGAACAAGAACACAGGTCAAAGTAGGTAAGAAATTAGTAAAAAAAAGAAAAGTAAAAATACCTACCACTTTAGATGAGTTCAAATCTCTGGGACCAGATGGTTTATATCCCAGGGTACTAAAGGAGCTGGCAGTTGTGAACACCTGGAGCAATGGGGGAACTGCCAGAGGACTAGAAAAGAGCTGATGTGATTCCAATCTTCAAGAAGGGGAAAAGGTGGATCCAGGACATTATAGACCAAACCGCTTGACATCAAATTATTTATTTATTTATCTATTTGTCAAGAACGTATTAGGTAATATATATAAGTATAAGCATGGATTGGATACATAAAATAAATACAAATAGAGGAAACATTAGGAAAGGGGTGGTAGCACTCTGGTGCTCTTATGCACGCCCCTTACAGACCTCTTAGGAATGGGGTGAGGTCAACAGTAGACAGTCTGAGGTTAAAGTTTTGGGGGTTTGAGGATGTAACAACAGAGTCAGGTAGTGCATTCCAGGCATTAACATCTCTGTTACTGAAGTCATATTTTCTGCAATCGATTTTGGAGCAGTTTATTTTAAGTTTGTATCTATTGTGTGCTTGTGTATTGTTGTGATTGAAGCTGAAATAGTCATGGACAGATAGGACATTGCAGCAGATAATTTTATGAATTATGCTTAGGTCATACCGAAGGTGGCGTAGTTCTAAGTTTTCTAAGCCCAGAATTTCAAGTCTGATAGCATAAGGTATTTTGTTGCGAGCAGAGGAGTGGAGGACTATTTTTGTGAAATATTTCTAGACACGTTCAATTTAATTGATGTCCAGTGAGGGTTCCAGACAGATGAGCTGTTTTCGAGAATTGGTCTAGCAAATATTTTGTATGCTCTGGTTAGTAGCGTGATATTATCAGAGAAGAAGCTACGCAAGATTAGGTTTACAACTCTTAATGCTTTTTTGGTGATATTGTTACACTGGGCTTTAGCACTTAGATCATTAGATGAGTACTGCAAGGTCCTTGACAGAGTGAGGGTCATCTACAAGGTCATGTCCACTCAGCTTGTTTTTTATTGTTTTGGTTCTTTTTGCCAATGTGTAAGACAGAACATTTGTGAAAATCCTAGAAAAGATAAAAGCAGCAAATTTGTGAATACCCAGATATGGACAAAGTGATCACTAGAAGCCAGCATGGATTTGTTAAAAACAGATCATGGTAGACAAAACTTATTGTCTTTTTTGATAAAATGACTGATTAGTGGATCTAGAAAATGTTGAGGATATAGTTCACTTGTACTGCAGTAATGCATTTGACAAAGTAGACTACAGCCTACTTCTTGGTAAGATTAAAAAAAATGTGGATAGTACCACTATCAGTTGCATTCGCAGTTGGCCAACCAACCATACTCGGCACATAATCCTTAATGGAGGTACATCTACATAATGGGAAGATGCAGTGGGGCACCTCAAGATTCTATCTCGGTCCCAGTGCTCTTCAACAATTTCACAAATGATCTAGATGAAAGCATAGAAGGGGAAGTCACTAAATTTACACATGACACTAACTGGGGGAGAACTCAAGATTCAGAAGGACCTTCACATACTTGAGCATTGGCCCCATCCAACAAGATGCAGCTCAGTCATGAGAAAAGCAATTTCCTGCACTTAGGCAGCAAAAACCAAATGCAGATGTATAGGATAAGTGGTACCTGGCTCAACAGTAGTAATTGTTAGAAGGATCTTGGTGAAGAAACCAATGCAATCCTAGGCTGCATCAACAGAGGGATAGCATCAAGTTCACGAGAAGTGATAGTATCACTCTATATTGCACTAGTGAGGTACCATTTAGAATACTGCATCTAGTTCTGATTGCCTTGATACAAAAAAAAAAAAAGAAAGAAAAGAAAGAAAAGAAAAGATGCTGAGATCCTAGAAAGAGTGCAGAGAAGAGCCACAAAGATGATCAGCGGTCTTGAGGCTAAGCAGTATGATGAGCAGTTAAGGGAACTAGGTAGGTTTAACCTAACGAAGAGAAGGATTAGGGCTGACATCATAGCTATCTTTTGATACTTGAGGGGTTGTCACAGGGGGAAGGACCTGAAGGTAGGATAAGTTTGAATCTCACCAGGCTCAAGGTTGACTCAGCCTTCCATCCTTTCTAAGGTAGGTAAAATGAGGACCCAGTTTGTGGGGGCAATAAACTGACTTTGTATAAAATATACAAAAGTATGAAGTCTATTGCTTAACGCATTGTAAGCCGCCCTGAGTCTCCGAAAAAGGGCGGCATATAAATCAAATAATAATAATAAAAAAAGAATCACCTAAAGGTAGGATAAGAAGTAATAATGGGAGCCCATTAAAGACAGATCCAATTTGGAACTAAGGAGAAATTTCCTGACATTAAGCAATGATGCACTTTGCTTCCCAGAGTTCTGGGTGCTAGAGGTTTTCGAGAAAAGATTAAACAACCATTTGTCCAGGATGGTATAAGGTCTCCTGTCTTACAGTTTTTTAATTATACAGTATAGTCATCAGAACCTGTTAGTATTTTATCTAAGTTAGTCAAATTATTATAAAAACCTTCTGTCTTACAATCTTTATCATATCTAGAATGTATCTGCATATAAGAAAACCAGTTTATCTTTAAACCTTGTTCCTCCAATTCTTGCTTTGATTTAAGTTCACCCTTTTCATTCAATAATTTACTATATCTAACAATTTGTTCCCTTCTAAATATTATTGAGTATGAAAGTGCTTCAATCATCAATAACCAGACTGGAATTTTTAAAATAGTGTTGTTTTTTAATCTTCTCCCAATTTAGTAACAAAGCCTCTCGTATATAATGTCTTCTAAAATACCCTTGTGTTTTTGTTCCCTTATAGCATAAAAAAGCATGCCATCCCAGCAACAAGGCATGTCCTTCTAAAGTCAATAGTCTAATATTTCTTAGCATTATCCATTCTTTAATCCACATCAAACTTGTCGCTTGGTAATAAAGTTCCCAATTAGGCAAACTTATTCTGGCATCTTGCAACAGTTTCAATTTTATCCTTGCCTTTTTACCCTGCCAAATATATTTTAACATTATTTTATTCAAATCCTCAAAATAGTCTTTTGCCAATCTAATTGGAATTGTCTGGAACAAATATAGAATTCTAGGTAAATATGTTCATTTTAATTGTCGATATTCTCCCTATCAACGATAGTTGTAAATTTTCCCATTTTGCCAAGTCTGTCCCAATCTGTTGTTTGAGTTTATTATAGTTATTCTCTGTGCTACATCTTGCTGTCAAATGTATCTCCAAATATTTAACCTTATTTGTGACCTGCATTGCTGATATTTCTGCCAATTCTTCTTTTTGTTTTATTAACATATTTTTTGTCAAGATCTTTGTTTTATCTTTATTAATTTTCAAACCTGCTACTTTTCCAAATTCTCCTATTTTGTCTATCAATGTAATTATTGACTCTGATCTTCAGGAATAAAATCCAGGTCATCTGCGAACGCTTGCAATTTATATTCTTCCTTTTGAATTTTCATTCCTTTTATATCTTTTTCTTCTCTAATATTTCTATTTAGCACTTCTAATGTTAATACAAACAACAGAGGAGACAGTGGACAGCCTTGTCTCGTTCCTTTTTTTATCTCGATAGACTCTTTCAGTTCTCCATTTATCATTACTTTTGCTGTTTGTTTATAGTATATGGCTTCTATTGCTTGAATGAATTTTCTACCAAAGCCCATCTGTTCCAATTGAAGTAACATAAATAGCCAGTTGACGTTATCAAAGGCTTTCTGTGCATCTAGAAATATCAGAGCCATTTGCTTTTCAGGATGTGCTTCATAATATTCCAGAGTGTCCAGTATTATCCTCATATTGTCTCTAATCTGTCTTTTTGGCAGAAACCCATTTTGGTCAGAATGTATGAAATTATTTAAATATCTTTTAAGTCTTCCTGCCAATATTGAAGCAAAAATTTTATCATCTGAATTTAGCAGGGAAATAGGCCTATAGTTTTTGATTTGTTGTGGGTCAGTATCCTCTTTTGGAACAAGTGTGATGTATGCTTCTGACCATGACTTGGGTATTTTCCTCTTTAACATGGCTTCATTCATAACTTCTAACAATGGGAGAATCAACGATTCCTGTAATGTCTTGTAATATTCTGCTGGCAGTCCGTCCGGGCCTGGTGCCTTCCCATTCTTTTGTTTTTTAAGTGCTTCAGTTAGTTCCATCATTGTTATATTTCTTTCTAACATCATTTCAATGTCTTTAGGAATCTGGGGTAAATTCACCTTTTGCAAGTATTGTTTGACATTTTCCTCTTCTATATTTTCTTGTTCATACAGTTTTCTATAGTAATCATGTATATTTCCTTTCTTCTCTTTATTCCCAAATCTAATTTGTCCTTGGTCATCTATTAATTGTGTTATTTTTCTTGATTCTCTCTCTTTTTTCAATTTATATGCTAAATATCTACCTGGTTTGTTGGCATCTTCAAAATAGTTCTGTTTAGTACTTCTGATTTTTTGTGGTAAATCTTCTTTTTCTATTAATCCCATTTTATGTTTAGTTGTATCCATTTTTATTTTGATATCCTTCTTTTGTGTAAATTTCTGAATTTCCACAAAAATCTTATTATAGGATTGTTGTTTCTCAGTGGTAAAATGCCTTCGCTTCCGGTTCGGGAGTGTGAGCATGTGCGCTTCTGCACATGCTCAGAGGGTCAAAAACGGGACGTAATGACATCCCGGTGGGTGGGTGAAGCCTCCCGCTGCCGGCGCTACCAGTTTGTGCAAGCCAGATAGATCCGGCCGGATTTAACTGCTGGTTGTTTCTAGAATATCTACAGCTCTTACACAAACTTGTTAAATTGCTTTTTTCTCCTGTTTCCTTTCTGTATTTCCCCCCTTTTATTTCTTATAAGACAAAAAAGAATCCTTATTGCTTTTCAATCAATTTATTTTATACTTTACTGTTCTCCTCTATGAATCAAAATCTTCTCTAAGGCCCGAATGGTGCATACAGTTTTGATTGTATTCTCTTTTTCATTTGATGCAAAACTCGTATCGTTTTTCTAGTTTGGAACAATTACTAAGCTAGTATAGGGCAAATCCAATCACTTTGATTTTTGCAATTATTAAGATAAATTAGCAGAAGGAAGAATTTTTTTCCCCTTCTCAGATGTGCCTAGAATCCAATCAAAGGAACTGAGCGAAGAAAATGTTTTTTTTAAATGAAACCACTGATGGATTTTTGGTCCAGCTGTTTCCCAAAACTGCAGTGATGCAAAAATATACACCTGCTTGGCATCAAATTGCAGATGGGAGAACATTTGTGCGATAGTATGAAAGCAATTTCAAACATCACAAAAAGTGATTTCATTTCAGCAGAATTGCTATAAAGTAATATTGATTAAAAGCCTGTTTGGTGTAGTGGTTAAGGCATCCGGTTAGAAACCAGGAAATTTGTGAGTTCTAGTCCCTCCTTGGGCATGAAAGCCAGCTGGGTGACTTTGGGCCAATCGCCAGGAGATGGTGAGTTCTAGTTCTGTCTTAGACAAAGCCAGCTGGATGACACTGAGCCAATTGGCAGAAAACTATTAACTCTTGTCCTGCCTTAGGCACAAAACCTGGCTGGGTGTCTTTGAGCCAATCACCAGGAGATGTTGAGTTCTAGCCCAGCTTAACCATGAAAACCAGCTGGGTGACTTTGGATCAGTCACTTTGACTCACCCTAGGAAGGTGGAATTGGCAAATCACTTCTTAAATCTTGTAAAGAAAACTGCAGGGATTTGTACAGTATGTTGGAAAATTAGACACAACTGAATGGTAGAAGAAAAAAAGACTAGTGAGTCTGAATACAAGTCTAAATACAAGATTGTCCCCTTTCAAATACCAGCAGACTGGTGCAAATTTAGCATGGCCTCGCTTTTTAAGAGATGTGACAAAATAGTCTTATCAAAACATCACTGTTTTCATTAGAAGCCAATATGCCAGACAAAATAAATTGGCGGCTCAGATGTTGCAGAATAACAGCAGAGAAAGAAGCTAATTTAGAGAAGATAGATCAACCCTAAACCTTTATAGTGTCCTTGAACATTTAGCTAAGAAATGTGCTACCTGTCCTTGGGGAAGACTATATGTTGCCTTCACGAATCGGAAGGCAGCATTCAATTTGATTTCTGGAGACAAACAAGGAGAAAAATGATTTGCTTCTTTTGTTGAGCAATGACTCCTCGCTTTAAACGTGGAATTTCATAAAAATTCATTCAGTGCAGGTTGAATTGGCTTGCAAAGGTGTCTCATGGCTCCTGACCCCTTCTGGAGGGAAGATGGACAATCACAATGAAAACAAAGTAACCGCTCTCAAGAAGTTCTCAAAAACCAACCATCCCTCCTGGAAAATAGAGAGCATAAGTACAGTATCAGTTAGCCTTACTTCTTTATGTTCCTTGAAGGTTCCTTCTCTGTTTCATCCTCTAGAAAAGAGATATAAGAAGTCTACGAAGGCTCCAAGTCTGCTATTTGTGTTCTATGACTTTTAACCATAATAAACCTGTCCAGTCTATGAACACCTACAGAGCAAAGATCCGGAGCAGATAGGAGAGAGAAACAGCTTCTTGTGAAATCAGAATATCCACTTCTAGGAAAACTAGGAATTGTGTTTAACCTCTCTGTACTTAAAGGATTTTTTAAAAAAACAACAACAACAACTTAACAGAACAGAACAGAATAACAGAATTGGAAGGGACCTTGTAGGTCATCTAGTCCAACCCCCCCACCCCCACCCAAGCAAGAGACCCTACACCCGTGATGGCGACCCTATGGCACGAGTGCCACAGGTGGCACAGGGAGCCATATAAATGGTCACGCGAGCATTGCTGTAGCTCAGCTCCAGTGCGCATGTGTGCTCTGGCCAGCTGATTTTTGGGCCTTTCGGTCCCACTGGAAGTTGGGAAATGGGCTGTTTCTGGCCTCTGGAGGGCCTCGGGGGGGGGAGGCCTTTTTCGCCCTCCCCAGTCTCCTAGAAAGCCTCTGGAGCCTGGGGAGGGTTAAAACGGGCCTACCAGGCCCACTGTGCCATCACGTGCTAAAAGCAGGGGGATGCACATGTGCTGGGGCGGGGTGCATTGAATTATGGGTGGGGGCACACATGTGGGTGACCTCGCCGCGTCCCCTCACTTTTGGCACATGACAGCAAAAAGGTTAGCCATCACTTCCCTACACCATTTCTGACAGATGCCAGTCCAGTCTCTTCTTGAAAGCTTCCAATGATGAAGCTCCCCCAACTTCTGAAGGCAATTTCTGTTCCATGGGTTGATTGTCCTCACTGTCAGGAAATTTCTTCTTAGTTCTAGGTTTTCTAACTAGAATTCTAATAAATATTGTTAAGTGTAGGAGTTGAAAGAAGAGGCAGGACTCCAGCAAGTGACTTCGGCTCTTTATTTGCGACTTGGGAAAATTTCCGCTAGGCTAGCCACTGACATTGCTTTTAATTTCCCGCCGCTTGAACGGACCAATGAGTGGCAGGTATGCTAATGTCCGGCTAAACCCAGACCTGAATGAAGCCTACACTCCCGGCTTCACTCTCTATTTACATATTTAACAAATATATTGTATTTCAAATGCTGGGCTACACTGAGGTTTCCTTCCCTGGTGGGCTTCCAGATGTTTCAGAGAAATGGCTGGGAATTCTAGTTATAAATACATTTGGAGGCACCTCCTGGGAAAGTCTGCCTGAAAGCAAGGTAAGACCCAGAAGGTCCTTTTTCAGTGGTGGCTGGAGCGAGCACGTCTGAACATTTATCAGCAAGATGGATTCTACTCATTTACAAGCTCAGTGGAGACCAAAGCTTTCTCCTTTGTGAGACCAAGCTTTTCTTCCCAGTGCATGAAATTAGCCCAGCCTGTTTTTCATGCTAAGAACAGTAGCTGTAATAATTGATGATAGAGACTGGTTTTGCATTAGAATATCACAGAACGTTCTCAAGAAGGAAGGGGCTATAATTCACTGGAAAAGCTGAAGGTCCTTTTCTAGTTTGCATGCCCAGTTCCTAGAATTTCCCAGTTCTAAGAGACGTAAATCACACATCTGTAGAGTATCTAGGTTAGGGAAGGCTAATCTATTCAGAGCCATAAATGATGGATCTGTAGCATGTTTCACGGGGCACATGCACCAACATGCTTGAGCTTGTAATGATGTCCACTTCATGATATTCATAGTACATTGTACCATACAACTAGCCAGATGGACCAGAATGATCCAGTGTGCATTAAATTAACTATCAAGGATAAAAGCTAGCAGGCTTAACATCTTGTGGGATTGAAACTGCTAAATTAGTAAGTAATTGACCTGATACAGTTGTCCATGTATAGCTAACATAAGTCAACCTATTAGCTGTGTTCTTACAACACATTAAACTAGGTTGGTTACAAAACCAGAGATTGCATTTGATCAACACTCCAACTTTGATTCTTCTTTGTGGCTCAAGATGTTCTACAGACTATTTGTTTAGATGGCTTGAATATAATAAAAGGATGAATCTACTATCCAGGCTAAGCATATTATATGAACACTACTAACATATTTCTTTTTTTTAAATAAACTTTTATTGAAGTATATAATAGTACAATTCAACATTTTTTGGTTTAGCAATGTTTGTCAATATATACAAGTTACTTACATGGTGTTCCATATTTTCTTAGTTATTGTTAGGTAGATGATAATACTTAATTATTATTGCTTATTGTTATTAATCATTACACTCCCTCTTATTTGCCTTTTGCTTCTTACTTCCATCCACTTATACCACATCTCCCACACTGTGTAATATTTCAAACTCTTTCTTTCATTTATCTCATATGTTAGCTCATTCATCTCGGCATCAATTTTTTTGATTACATGTTCTTCTTGTGGTAGTTTTCTCTCTTTCAAGTACTGGGCGTAGGTTATTCTGGCTGCTGTTGTAATGTGTATAATTAGATACCTCTTTTTTTCCACATATGGCCTTTTCAGAATTCCCAGGAGAAAAGTTTCTGGTTCTAAATCAATGTTTTCTTCTATCATTTCTGAAATCCATCTCCGAATTGTTTTCCAAAATGTCATCACTTCGGGACATGTCCACCAGCTATGGTAGAAGGTGCCTTGATGGCAACTGCATTTCCAAGAGTTTGGGCTCATATTGGGGTAAATTTTTGCTGTCCTGGTGGGGGCTAAATGCCACCTGTATAGCATCTTGTATTGGTTTTCCTTATATGCTACTGCCCTTGTCAGTTTAAGATTACTATTCCAAATTGTTTCCCATTCGTTTAAATTTATGCTGTGTCCGATATTTTTAGCCCATGCTATCAGTTGGTCTTTGATTACCTCTTCCACCATATCATATTCAAGCAAATAGTTGTATAATCTGGCTACTAACATATTTCTATTTAAACCTGAATATATTTGATCCTTGTTTAGAGGAAGAGCCTAGGAAAGACAATGTTGTGTAGGTTTCAGGTTGAGTCTGTCATTGTTTCTATGCCCCAATTAGAAGGATACACCACTGAAGTTAGAAGAGCTCCTGCCTATCCAGAATGACAGTATTTCACTGGCATCAAACTAGATCATGGCTTGTTCCTTAAGCCACTGTTCTAAATTGTACTTTATAGCTTGTAGATAACACTGCTGACAAAGTAAAGAAACTATTTTTTGGGCCTAATGTGATGTGAGAACCGAAACAGTAGACTTCTTTGGGGCAATGCTTGTACACTTACAGCTCTGCTTTTAATTTTCAGACTGTCTATGAGGATTATCTGGAGCAGGGGGTCTCCAATCTTGGCAACTTTAAGACTTGTGGACTTCAACTCCCAGAATTCCTCAGCCAGCTTTGCCAAGATTGGAGACCTCTGGGTTAGGAAGAAGAGAAAGGAACCAAATTATGATCAAAATATCTTGACATAAAGTTGAAGCCCCGACTTGAGATGCAGAAAAAGAGTAGCATCCTTCTTCCTAAAAGCCTTGAATTCCACAGAACTGCTAGGCTACCAAGGGCAGAGCGACAAAAAGCGTTTTACTCCAAAGAGCATTTTTAAGATTTCACAAGCACATAAAAGCAAAGTTAAAAACACAGAAAAATAGAAATAAAAAGCTTAAACTGGGAAAATTTGCTCATTTCTTAGGCACAGACCGTCTAGATCAGAAGTCTTCGAACTTGGCAGCTTTAAGACTTGTAGACTTCAACTCCCAGAATTCTCCAGCCAGAAGTCTTAAGTCTTAAAGCTGCCAAGTTTGAAGACCTCTCATCTGGAGGGTTTATGCTGCAAATCGGCTAATAGTTTTAGTATGTGTTGAATTTATTGCGATCAACTTTACCTGTTTATTCTCTGGTAGTTAACTACCTTAACTACTTCGGTAGTTTTAAAAAATGGTAATCCATTTCACATTTCTGATTATTTCTAAGTACAATCGCAAATGAAGAAAACGAAAAAGTCTAGCATTTGCTTTGTCCTGTTCAAGCTTGATTTTCCTTTTAAATTTAGATCGTACACCTGTCACCCAGTTTGTAAATGTGTCTGGCACGATCAATGAAAACAGATGCCACCCAAGTGGTATTTTTAACTGCTTCTCCTCCTTCCTTAGAAAAGGAGCTATGGAAAAGAAGAAAAAAATGTTTAAAATTTTGGGCTGTAAATCTCTAAACAAATTGGAAGGTTGATCCAGAAGTCCTAAGGACCGAAGAAAATATTATCACGTGGGAAAATCGGAATGATAAACTACCCACCACTAGAAAGCTGCATCCCCCTCCTTTCTCTCCTCCGAAAGGCAGCTGTTGAAAATCGGAGGCTGGCTCTGGTCTGGAGTTTGACCCTCTCCAGGTGAATTCCTTAGAGGAGTTTATCTTTCCTTGCTTGGCATCTAATAGCCTTCACCAAGGATTTAATGATGATAAATGGCCAGCGGCAACTTGACTGTCCCTTCGGCAGCTGTGCAGAGACCAGAACCAACAGAGGAAGGGAAGGAGAAAATGGCCGCAGGGCCAGTGCCCTTGAAAATTCCTCCAGGGAGGATAGCTGGAAAAAAGCCAGTTTCTGTTTTAGTTTTGGGCCTTTCGGTGCTCAGGGAAAAAACCCCAAAGTTTGCAGGTAAAAAGAATTCTGTTGAGCAAAGATGGGCAGATGCTTTTTAGAATCTGCTTCTGTTCATCCCGAAACATTTCTTGGCTGGAAATAACAGGTCTATTTAGGGAATTCAAGCCTTGTTTTAAAAAAATAATTAAGAAGTTGTATATAAAGCTTTTGGAAAATGTGCATAGACGTTTGCATGGGGAATGTGGTATGGAGAAACACAGTTAGACCACAACTTGCGATCATTCCTTGAGTGATCTTTCAAAATTACAACAATGCTGAAAAAGAGCCGTTTAAATTCCAGTCCCCACACTTACAATCATTCTCTACATGGGGCTCCCCTTGAGGAGCACTCGGAGGCTCCAACTGGCGCAGAGTGCGGCCGCGCGGGTGGTTATGGGAGCGACGTGGCGCTCCCATGTAACACCCCTCCTGCACGAGCTTCACTGGCTCCCGGTGGTCTTCCGAGTGCGCTTCAAGGTTTTGGTTATCACCTTTAAAGCGCTCCATGGCTTAGGACCTGGTTATTTACGGGACCGCCTGCTACCACCAATAGCCTCCCACCGGCCTGTACGCTCCCATAGAGAGGGGCTCCTCCGGGTGCCATCGGCCAAACAATGCCGGCTGGCGGCCCCCAGGGGGAGAGCCTTCTCTGTGGGAGCATCTATCATCTGGAACGAGCTCCCCCCGGATATACAGAGGATCCCGGACCTGCGCACCTTCTGTCACACACTCAAGACCTATTTATTCCAAAAAGCCGGCCTGACCTAAGTTATTTTCTCCTTTTAATTATGAATTTTAATTTGTTTTAAATTATTGGGGTTTTAATTGTCAGCCAAATTATTTAATTCATTTTATTCTATTTTAAACTTTTGTATTTAAATGTTTTATTTATGGCTGTACACCTCCCTGAGTCCCACAGGAGTAGGGCGGTTTATAAATCTAATAAATAAATAAATAAATAAATAAATAAATAAATAAATAAATAAATAAATAAATAAATAAATAAATAAATTGCAGCAATCCCAGTCATATGATCAAATGTGAGTGCTTGGCAACTGGCATGTATTTACAATGATTGCAGGATCCCCAGGTCACATGATCACCATTTGCAATCTTTGCAGCCGGCTCCCAACAAGCAAAGTCCAAGAAGGAAGCCAGATTCCCTTAAGACCTGTATGCTTCACTTAACAGCTGCACTTAACAACCGGGTCATAAATTCGGCACAACTCATTTAATAACTACTTTGTTTAACAATGGAAATTCTAGTCCCAATTGTGAATGTAAGTCAAGGTGTCAAGAGTAGATTACTCTTTCCCTTAGTTACTTCTTTGCTCTCTGCTTGATAACAATTGGGATGGGAACATCTGGAAGGAGGAATGGAATGCTGCAGATTGCCAGCCCCAAGGTCACGACATGCAGACATTTGAACAGGGCAGGCCATTCCCAAAACAAGAGGAGCTTATTCGACTGGACAACACAATGAACTGAGGGCGATGGCCAATGGGAAAAATCAAGTTTAAATATGTGGGTTTTCATTCAGGAATTTTAGAGCTGGTTTCGCTTCTACTGTGCCAATATAATGTCTTCAATAAAATTTACTTTTTGGGATGAACAATGGCCCAAGAATTCCTGATTTGGATTCACTCGCTGGACAGCTGACATGAGGACTGCCTGTATGGGTGTTGTGGATTTATTTCTTTGCTTCCCAATAAAAAAAATCTGTGGAAGTGATTGTCAAAGAAGAACAGTGCAACAAAGTTCATACTAATAGAATCGGATCAGATTTTGATTTGTTAAATCACCCTACACATTTCTTTACCCCTGAAACAAATGAGGTTTACATTTGGCTTGATTGGACCCACTTTTCAAAGGAGTCAAATGACCTCAGTGATAAATATTCCCATTATTCCCTTTATGCACCTAGCTAGTTTTGGCAATAGTTCTCATTCAGATGTTCATCTTTTAAAGTCCTCAGGGAAGATCTCAAGGTGGTGCAGACTCTGCTTATTGCAAAGTTTCATTGGCATAAATGTTGGGGCAGATGGTCTGTGACGCCAGAGAGAATTGGGAAGACGCTGCTGGAGCCAAAACTCGGCTCAGTTAGTTCAGCCCAATGTAGTTACAGATACAACATAAATTTATTAAGCATGCAAACAACAATGGGGTATGTCAGAGGTGGGAAGCTAGGGCCCCTTTATGACCTATAGACTTCAACTCCCACAATTCCTGAGCCATGCTGGTTCAGGAATTGTGGGAGTGGAAGTCCAGAAGTAATGAAGGGACCCTACATGCCCACTCTTGATGTAGACCAGTGATGGCTAAACTTTTTGCCATTGCATGCCAGGAGAAGGGGAGGGGGGATCGCGCACACATGTGCCCACACCCATAATTCTATGCACCCTGCCCCCATGCATGTAGGTGTGACCCCCCCCCCCGCTCCTGGCATGCAATGGCATGGTGGGCCCAGTAGGCACGTTTTTCTCTCTCCCCAGGCTCCAGAACCTTTCTAGGAGCTTGGGAAGGGTGTAAATGACCTTCCCCACCCTGCCGAGGCCCTCCAGAAGCCGGAAATGGCCTGTTTCCCAACTTCTGGTGGGATCAGAAGGCCTGTTTTTTGCTCTCCCCAGCCTCCAGAGTCTTTCAAGGAGCCTGGAGAGGGTGAAAACAGCCTTCCCCACCCCTCCAGAGGCCCTCCAGGGGCTGGAAACAGCCAGTTTGCCAACTTCTGATGGAACTGGAAGTTGACAAATGGGCCATTTCCGGCCTCCGGTGGTGGTGGTGGGGGGGAGAGACCATTTTCGCACTCCCCAAGCTCCTAGTAAGGCTCTGGAGCCTCAGGAGAGAAAAAAACAGGCCTTCCCCACCACCCCCCGAGGTCCTCCAGAGCCAGGAAACAGCCTATTTCTGTACTTCTCGTGCGCCCAGAAGGCCCAAAAATAAGCTGTCCAGCGCATGCGTGCACGCCGGAACTGAGCTCACGTGCTCACCGATATGGCTATGTGTGCTACCTGTGGCACGCGTGCCATAGGTTTCCCATCATGGATGTAGACCAACGTCCATGCAAAGCATTGGCAGCTTGCTAAGCAGCCCTGAATGAGAACTGACCTCACGGCTTATATATCCGTGGCCTGTTACATTTCAAAAATGAAAAAAAGAAATATTAGAAACAAGGCAGTCACACTGAAAATTATAGCACGATGTTGGAATGGTTTTGATGACTCCATCTTCGTGACATTGTTGTAATTGATCCTTCCTACTAGGTCAGCCATACTAGCTATAGAATCTTTGAGAAATAGTCAGGAAATATAAAATAATTTGCTTTACTGGGCCACAGGTTCTGACTCATTCTTCTCCCTGCTGTGGGAGGGAGAAGAATGAATCATTTAGGGACAATTCTCAACCTGCTGTGAATGTTTTATTACAGGTAGTCCTCCACTTACGAATGGCTGCTTAATGACTGTTTGAAGTTATGATAAACCTCCCCAGAGCTACCAATAAACCAATTTCAAACTTCCAATGGCCCATTATGGATCTTTGACTCCACATGTCTTACGAAGCTTAACAAGATCAAGATTTTTCAATGTTTATAAAAACTGTCTTCAGTTTACATCTCTAGAGGTTTCTTGAGCAGGAACCAGGGGTGAAATCCAGCAGGTTCTGACAGGTTCTGGAGAACCGGTAGTGGAAATTTTGAGTAGTTTGGAGAACTGGCAAATACCACTTCTGGCTGGCCCCAGAGTGGGGTGAGAATGGGGATTTTTGCAATATCCTTCCCCCAGGAGTTGGGAGGGAATGGAGATTTTGCAGTATCCTTTCCCTGCCACGCCCACCATGCCACACCTACCATACCCACCAAGCCACGCCCACAGAACTGGTAGTAAAAAAAAGTGGAATTCACCGCTGGCAGGAACCTACCCACTGTGTGGGATCCCTCAGGAAACAATGGTTACATCGGCAGGATTGATGCAACCCCTCAACATCTGGAAGAAAACAGCTTGAAAATGCCTAAGAGGCTGAAAGGGACAATGTTACATAGGAAATATTTGTTGCAATACATGTTTTAAGAATAAGTGACTCTCTCATTTTTTTTTCTTTTCTTTTCATTGCTTTGCAACCTGATAGCAATTTTCTTACTTCATTTTTGCAACTTTGCCTCCTTTCACCCCCCTCTCCTTCGCACTAAGATTTGTGTCCAAGGTTAATAAACATTTCCCCCCACTGTTTAGCCTAAGGCACAGAAAATAACTCCCTCTAATATAATGCATACATTATTTTTATGAAAATCCACATTTTTGTACAGTCTTTTATAACATTTTAATGGGACACGGTGGCTCAGTGGCTAAGACGCTGAGCTTGTCGATCAAAAGGTCAGCAGTTCAGTGGTTTGAATCCCTAGTGCTGGGTAATGGGGTGAGCTCCCGTGACTTGTCCCAGCTTCTGCCAACCTAGCAGTTCAAAAGCACATAAAAATGCAAGTAGAAAAATAGGGACCACCTTTGGTGGGAAGGTAACAGCATTCCATGCACCTTTGGCATTGAGTCCTGCCGGCCACATGACCATGGGGACATCTTCAGACAGTGCTGGCTCTTCGGCTTTGAAACAGAGATGAGCACCGCCCCCTAGAGTCGGGAACGACTAACATATATGTGCAAGGGGAGGGTACACACACACACACACACACACACACACACACATATGTATGTTAAAATGTTACTGTATATAAAGGTAAAGGTTCCCCTTGCACATATATGTTAGACGTTCCTGACTCTAGGGGGCGGTGCTCATCTCTGTTTCAAAGCCGAAGAGCCAGCGCTGTCTGAAGACGTCCCCATGGTCACGTGGCCGGCATGACTCAATGCCAAAGGTGCATGGAACGCTGTTACCTTCCCACCAAAGGTGGTCCCTATTTTTCTACTTGCATTTTTATATATATACTGGAGTTAGAGGTAGTCCTCCACTTATAATGATTCATTTGGTGACCATTTGAAGCCAGCGCTGTCCGAAGACATCTCTGTGGTCATGTGGCCGGCATGACTCAACACCAAAGACATACAGAAGACTGTTACCTTCCCACCAAAGGTGGCCCCTATTTTTCTACTTGCATTTTTTTATGTGCTTTCGAACTGCTAGGTTGGCAGAAGCTGGGACAAGTATCGGGAGCTCACCCCGTTATGCGCCACTAGGGATTCAAACCGCTGAACTGCTGACCTTTTGATCGACAATCTCAGCATCTTAGCCACTGAGCCACCACATCCTTTTTTTTTTTTTGCTTAGCAATGGAAATTTCGGGCTGAATTGTGGCGGTAAGTCAAGAACTACCTGCACTGCGAATTAAATAAATTTCTATGTCTGCCACACCGCCTTCTCCCTCCATTTCTCTGCTTCAGAAGAGATGATTCCTTGTTGCTGAACCGCCTTGCAAACCTGTTGCCACCTTTTAGATTTACAGCCCAGCAGTTCCATCCTTCACAGACCTGGGTTTATGTAGCTATAAATGTAAGCCTACACCCAGGACAGCAACCCCAGAATTTATGGCACAGACAGATACAAAACTGTACAGTATGTTGGAAAATTAGACCAGTTTACCTCCCTTTCACCACCAATGCTACTTCGTCCATCCAAGAAAACTTCTGGCAGAGGCTGTTGATGATTCCCCGGTGAACCTCGCTCAGCGTTTCCTGGAACGTCAGCAATTTCTCATTGTCACTTGAGCTTAAGTAAATCTGCGTCTGGAGGATACCATTGTAACCCATTAAAGGACTGAAAGTTTAATTAATTCTCCCTTCCTCCTTCCCGACATGCTCCCCCTTTTCCTAGAGATCCCATTAAATTGATAAGGGAGCTGCTGCTGCTGCTGAGGGTTTTGGGTTGGGGTTTTTTTGGGGGGGGGGTCCTTTCATGGGCATTTTATTTATTTCTGTGCTTTAGCTTCAGTACTTTAACTCGGGTACAAGAAGAAGTCATAGAATCATAGGGTTGAAAGGGACCTTGGAACCTCTTCCAATCCAACCCTCTGACCAAGGCAGCAGTCCTGATACCATCCTGGAAAAATATTTTTCCAATCTTTTCTTTAAAACCTCCAGCAATGGAGCATCCATAGTTCCAGGAAGGAAGCTGTTTCATTGATTGATCGATCATTCTCACTGCCTGAGAAATTTATCCTTCTTTCCAGGTTGGATCTCCCTCTGATGAGCTTCCATCCATTGCAGGATAGCCTCTTCAGGTGCTTTGGAGAATTAATTGACACTGTCTTCCCTATGACAGCCCTTCAAGTATTGGAAGATGGCTATCGGCTTTCCCCTATGATTTCTTTTCATTAGGCTATACCTACCATAGCTCTTTTAGCCATTCATCATACAATTTAGCCTCCAGGCCCGTTACATCTTTGTCGCTCTTCTCTGCACACTTTCTAGGGCCTCAGCAGCTTTTTCGTATTGTGTTGACCAGAACTGAATGCAGTATTCCAAAGATGGCCTATAGAGGTTCCTCTTACATTAGGCATGAGAAACTGGTTAGATGATTGTACAAATGGTGAAGAATAGCTGTTGGAGCAATCTAAAGCACATTTCTGGATTTATATAGCTCTTCTAACAAGAGAAGATGGCTGTTGCCATGCATTGTTGTCTTTTATACCACCTAGATTGTTCCAAGAGACACATTTGCCAAGGATGGAGGTCAAGTCCCTTTTCAGTGGTGGCTTTTCTGGAACAGCCCCAGAAAATCCTATCCAATTGAGCCATGAAAATGGAGGTTTCACCCACCAGGTTTTCTTGCTGCTTTTGAGATGATGAGTCTAAAACTAACAAGAGCACGAAAGCAGCCGGTTGTGGGTCTAAAATAAAATAAAATGCCTTTCAAAATAGGATTCTTTCAGTGTGGAAAGCTTATTGTGTACTTTGCACTACAGTGGGAAGAACTGATGTCTCAAATTGTACATTGAATCATGAAACAAATCAAATTAAGTGGGCATGTGCTTCTTGCTTTGTTCTAACAAAAGGCCCCAAGTTATGTAAGTGACAAATTCAAAAGAAAAAAAATGCAGGCATTGAGCAAAATGGCAAATCTGTAATAGAGATGCCTTTAAAAGAAAAAAAGCTAGATGAGCTAGAGACATCCAAGAATGATGATATTCTGGTGTGATATTTAATGACAACAGTGAGTGGCAAAACGAACAGTTTGTGATGGTGCTCCAGAAATCCTCCTCCTCTCTGATTCACAACCGGGTCCCCCTCATCAGAGTTGTACGTCCTATAGGAAGGATTGTATAGGAGCGAGAACCTCATACGGGTAGGGTAGGGTAGGGTAGCGCAGAGCAGAGCGTTGTGGAGCAGAGAAGAGCAGAACAGAACAGAACAGAACAGAACAGAACAGAACAGAACAGAACAGAACAACAGAACAGAACAGAACAAGAGTTGGAAGGGACCTTGGAGGTCTTCTAGTCCAACCCCCTGCTTAGGCAGGAAACCCTACACCACTTCAGACAAATGGTTATCCAACTTCTTAAAAACTTCCAGTGTTGGAGCATTCACAACTTCTGGAGGCAAGTTGTTCCACTGATTAATTGTTCTAACTGACAGGAAATTTCTCCTTCGTTCTAGGTTGCTTCTCTCCTTGATTAATTTTCACCCAGTGCTTATTGTCCTACCCTCAGGTGCTTTGGAGAATAGCTTGACTCCCTCTTCTTTGTGGCAGCCTCTGAGATATTGGAACACTGCTATCATATCTCCCCTAGTCCTTCTTTTCATTAAACTAGTCATAACCCAATTCCTGCAACCGTTCTTCATATGTTTTAGCCTCCAGTCCCCTAATCCTCTTTATTGCTCTTCTCTACGCTCTTTCTAGAGTCTCCACATCTTTTTTACATTGTGGTGACCAAAACTAGATGTAGTATTCTAAGTGTGGCCTTACCAAGGCATTATAAAGTGGTAGTAAAACATCTCATTCCAATTATTCTAACTGTAATATTCACATAAATGTAATGTCTGTCTTTTGTTGGTGTTCTCATTGTTGCCTATCAATTGCCCTGTTTAAATTCTGCATCCATTTAATTATACAGCATTTAACTGATCTGGTTTCTGAGTTCTATTTCATCAGCAAATTGTAAATAAGCTTTAAACACTCTGAATTTTTCCAATTCAACTGATATCTCATTATTTTTGCTTTGTTTTTGTAATTCCTTTAGAACTGTGCAACTTCCTTGGAGATATTGAAACCAATATAATTTCAAAGAAGAATCTCAAAGGCTTCATCTTCTTAATAATTAGGTCTTGCTGTTTATATAAATCATTATCCCTCCACTGGTCAATTTTTAAAATACAAATATATGCAATGAAATATATATATATGGTTAATCAGGCAGAGCTAAGTGTGAGTTAATTCTTTTTCTGGGTTTGCTCCATTATTTTAATGCACTGCTGATCATTGAATGATCTCTTGCAGGTTACCCATTTCCATGCCTATGAGCCAATGACATCTGGATGTCCTATTTACTCAATGGAAGCAACCCAGCCATAAAGCGATCATCTAAATTGTTGTTAGTTAGTTGCGAAGTCATGTCCGATCCATCGCAATCCCATGGACAATGTTCCTCCAGGCCTTCCTGCCCTCTACCATCCTCTGGAGTCCATTTAAGCTCTCACTGAAGCAGGCACCTCATTCTCTGTCATCCCCTTCTTCTTTTGCCCTCAGTCTTTCCCGGCATTAGGCTCTTCTCCAGTGAGTCTTTCCTTCTCATTAGGTGGCCAAAATATTTGAGTTTCATCTTCAGGATCTGGCTGCCTAAAGAGCAGTCAGGGTTGATCTCCTCTAGGACTGACCAGTTTGATGGCCTTGCAGTCCAAGGGACTCGCAGGAGTCTTCTCCAGCACCAGAGTTTAAAGGCCTCAATTCTTTGGCACTCAGCCTTTCTTATGATCCAACTTTCACAGCCATCCATTGCAACCGGGAAAACCATAGCCTTGACTATACACACTTTTGTTGGTAGGGTGATGTCTCTGCTTTTTAGTATGCTCTCTAGATTTGCCATAGCTTTCCTCCCCAGGAGCAAGCGTCTTTTAATTTCTTGGCTGCGGTCCCCATCTGCGGTGATCTTGGAGCCCAGGAAAATAAAATCTGTCACTAACTCCATTTCTTCCCCATCTATTTGCCAGGAATTAAGAGAGCCGGATGCCATGATCTTAGTTTTCTTAATGTTGAGTTTCAAGCCAACTTTTGCACTCTCCTTCTTCACCCGCATCAAGAGGCTCTTTAGTTCCTCTTCGCTTTCTGCCATTAGAGTGGTATCATCTGCATATCTGAGGTTGTTGATATTTCTCCCTGCAATCTTAATGCTAACTTTTGATTCATCTAAGTTGTAACCCAAGTTAAAGAGTTATTTTGGTAGTAGCTAAGGCATCAAGCTAGAAAACAGTGTCTAGGGAGATGCTCAATCATCAGTGTAGCGGTTGTCCCAAAATTGCTTTTCAAAAGACAACTAGACTTTCTTGGTCTTTGTTTTCTTTGAAAATGTTTTGCTTCTCATTCAGGAAGCTTCTTCTGAACTGAAGATGAGTTAATGATGACGAGTCTCCTTCAGGACAGGAGACTGTGAATTCCCAACCCATGTTAGGCATAAATTGAGTTGGGCCAAGGTCGCCAGCTGGGCCTGTTCCTCTCTTTCAGTCCTAGGAAGAAGGCGGCAACGGCAAACCAATTCTAAAAATTCTTCTAAATCTGATATTTGGAATCCGGTAGCAAATCACTTCTAAGAAAAGTAGAGGGACTCATTCACACAATCGCCAGGAGTTGAGACTAGCTGAATGGGACACCCTTGACACATACCCTGTAAATAAGACATCCCCTGATCATAAGCTGAATTGGGCTTTTGAGTGCATATGCTAAAATAAGCCTTCCCCCCCAAAAATAAGCCCTCCCTGAAAATATTTAAATGCAGAGCTGGAAATCAGGTAAGACGGCAAGAGGAGCCCCATCTTGTTCCATGCACCCCAAAATAATAAGATCTCCCTGAAAATAAGGCCAAGTGCTTATTTTAGAGTTCAAAAAAATATAAGATAGGGTCTTATTTTGGGGAAAACATTGTATATCCAAGTAACCTAGCTTGAAATACAGTTTGAAATTGGGTACTGCCAACCTGCCTAATTCTTCCAACACTTCTAAAATTTGGAGACTAATCCTCAGACCATCTAATGGACCATGTATGGTTAGTTATATGTCATTTGTTTAATCTTATGTCTTCAATTCTTATTGGAATCATTTGAACTAGGACAGTGGTGGCTAACCTTTTTGCCATTGTGTGCCAAAAATGGGTGGAGTGGAGGGGATCATGGGCGCACGTGCCCACACCCATAATTCAATGCGCCACACCCCACTCGCTCCCCCTTTAGGCACGGTGGGCCTGGTAGGCCCATATTTCACCCTCCCCAGGCTCCAGAGGCTTTCTTAGGGAGGGCAAAAATGGCCTTCCTCAAACCCCTGGAGGCCCTCCAGAGGCCAGAAATGGCCCATTTCCAAACTTCCGGTGGGACCAGAAGGCCTGTTTTTTCACCCTCCCCAGGATCCAGAGGCTTTCTAGGAGCCTGGGGAGGGCAAAAACGGCCTTCCGCACCTCCTGGAGGCCAGAAACAGCCTGTTTTCTGACTTCCGGAAGGCCCGAAAATCAGCTGGCCAGCACGCACATGCGCTTCTGGAGCTGAGCTAGGGCAACGCTCGCATGCCCACAGATATGGCTCCGCATGCCACCTGTGGCACCCGTGCCATAGGTTCGCCATCACAGAACTAGGAAATGTCCCTGTTGACACCAGTTCTCCGGGTCTGCATCTTGCTCATTAAATTCTGGGTTTCGCCATTAGGAGATAACAAGCACAGTGCTGTGGCAGCATGCATGATTAAGGTTGGAAGCAGTGGTGAAATCCAATTTTTTTTACTACCGGTTCTGTGGGTGTGGCTTGGTGGGCATGGCAAGGGAAGGATACTGCAAAATCTGCATTCCCACCCCACTCCAGGGGAAGGATACTGCAAAATCCCCATTCCCTCCCCATTCCTGTGGGAAGGATACTGCAAAATTCCCATTCCCTCCCTACTCCCGGGGAAGGATATTACAAAATCTCCATTTCCACCCAACTCCAGAGGAAGGCTATTGCAAAATCTCCATACCCACCCCACTCTGGGGACAGCCAGAGGTGGTATTTGCCGGTTCTCCGGACTACTCAAAATTTCCGCTACCGGTTCTCCAGAACCTGTCAGAACCTGCTGGATTTCACTCCTGGCTGGAAGTACAGGTGGAGAATACGTACATGGCCCTGAGAAAAGGATGGGGCGACAGAGACAGACAGGCATGGCAAACAGGGAAAAGATAAGAATTTGGTAGCAAAGAATGAACTACAAGTGGACACTGGAGACCCAAATAGGTCAAAAAAAAAAAAGCCATAAAGCTTAAGAAAATCTGTTTCCTTGAGACCCCTTCTTGTGATCAGCAATTCCCCTTCTGGCCAAACTAGCAAAAGGCAGTGATGTGATGACCTGACCTTTGAGAAAGAAAGCACAATCAATTGTACAAATCAATTGTACAAATCAATCTGCATTGCTTAGACCTCACTCAAAAGTCCAATTCTAAGCATCACATCTCAAGGAAGTTTCAGAGAAGTTGAAACAAGGGCAAAAAAAGGATGATTAAAGGACTGGAAACTCAGTCATACAAAGCAAGACTAAGGCCACTTCTTCACCTTGGATGTCTTCCAGGGCGATGTCGCCATTGTTGAGTTAAGCGAGTGAGAGAATATTTTCATTTCATGTCACTGACCAGCAAAATGTAATATTCAAGGACAAATTGCAGCTATCACTGTGATAATAGTCTAATCTGTAGATGATGTAAAACCTCCCGTCAGTGCTGTGTTATCAGGACAATGATGGTTGAGAACTTTACAAATTATTATAAGATTACTAATGAAAAACCTTCCTTAAAGAATTCATATCTTTAAGCTTGAAAAAGGATAACTAAGAAAAACATGATTGCCCTTTTCAAAGCTTGAAGGAATATCACCCTAAAAAGAGATAGAAAATGTTGTTTATGTGCCATAAAATTCATGCCAGCTCTTAGTGACCACAGAATACAGTAGACTTCAACCCAACCATTAATGTCTTCTATGAAGTGGTGAAATCCACATTTTTTTATTACCAGTTCTGTGGGCGTGGCTTGGTAGCATGGGGTGCTTGGTGGGCGTGGCTTGGTGGCATGGCACGAGAAGGATACTGTAAAATCCCCATTCCCTCCCCACTCCTGGGGGAAGGATATTATTATTATTATTATTATTATTATTATTATTATTATTTAATCTGTAGTGAGATTCACAGTCTTTGAGGCTGGTTAATAGCTCAGCAGCTCGAGTCCTAACCAAGGACCTAGGAACTGTTAAGATATCGTCTGAGGATGTAAGCTGTTCCGAGTAAGGTGGTTTTTTGTAGAGTCAAAATGTTCAAGTCCAGTAAATTTAGAATTTCTAAATAGCGGGGTAGCCCTTTGGGTATTGCTCCAAGGGCTCCAATTACAATCGGGACAACACACAATTTCTTTTTCCATAGTCGCTCAACTTCGATTTGCAAGTCCCGGTACTTTGTGATTTTTTTCTTGCTGCTTATCTTCAATCCGTGCATCACCAGGTATTGCAATGTCAATGAACCATACTTTTTTCTTTTCAACTACCGTTATGTCAGGTGTGTTGTGGACCAAGTGCCTGTCAGTCTGAATCCTAAAGTCCCACAAGATCTTGAGTTTCTCATTCTTTATTATTATTATTATTATTATATTATTATTATTATTATTATTATTATTATTATTATTATTATTATTGTTGTTGTTGTTGTTGTTATTGTTATTAATTGAATTTGTATACCGCCCTTCTCCCAAAGGACTGAACAGCCAGGATTAAAATACATACAATATAAAATTTAAAATAATTTAAGACTTAATTAAATAGATTTGGCTTCCCCAATTTAAAACCCCTTTCTCATAAAATTAACCCATTAACATTCTTTAAGCCAGCCTGGCTTGCTGGAATAAAAAAAGTCTTCAGGGCCTTGCAGAAAGTACGGAGGTCTGGGATCAGTCGTAACCCTGGGGGTAATTCATTCCAGAGGGCAGGTGCCCCCACAGAGAAGGCTCTCCCCCTGGGGGCTGCCAGTTGGCATTGTTTGGCCAACGGCACCCTGAGGAGACCCTCTCTGTGGGAGCGTGTTGGCCGGTGGGAGGCTATCAGTGGCAGAAGGTGGTCTTGTAAGTACCCAGGCCCTAAGCCCATGATGGTGAACCTATGGCACGGGTGCCACAGGTGGCACATGGAGCCATATTGGTGGGCACGTGAGTTGCCCTAGCTCAGCTCCAGCGCACATGCGTGCACCAGCCGACTGATTTTCAGGCCTTCCGGTCCCACCGGAAGTCAGAAAACTGGTTATTTCCGGCCTCTGGAAGGCCTTTGGGGGGGGGGGAATGGGGAAGGCTGTTTTTGCCCTCCCCAGGCTCCTAGAAAGCCTCTGGAACCTGGGGAGGGGGAAAAACGGGCCTATCGGGCCCACCGTGCCATCGCGTGCCAAAAGCAGGGGGAAGTGTGTGTGTGGGGGGGGGGTCATGTGCGCATGCACAGGAGAGTGGGGTGCATTGAATTATGGATGTGGGCACAGGCACCCGCAATCCCCCATGCTCCCCCCAGTTTTGGCACACAATGGCAAAAAGGTTAGCCATCACTGCCCTAAGCCATGGAGCACTTTAAAGATGAGAACCAATATCTTGAAGCGCACCCGGAAGACCACCGGGAGCCAGTGCGGCTCATGCAGGAGTCGTGTTACATGAGAACACCATGTCGTCCCCATGATCACCTGCGTGGCCGCATTCTGGACCAGCTGGAGCCTCCGGGTGCACCTCAAGGGGAGCCCCATGTAGAGAGCGTTACAGTAATCCATATTGCAAAATCTCCATTCCCACCCCACTCTGGGGCCAGCCAGAGGTGGTATTTGCCGGTTCTCCAAACTACTCAAAATTTCTACTACCGGTTCTCCAGAAACTGTCAAAACCTGCTGGATTTCACCCCTGCTTCTATGGCAGGGGTCTCCAACTTTGACAACTTTAAGAATTCTGGGAGTTGAAGTCCACAAGTCTTAAAGTTGCCAAGGTTGGAGACCCCTGTTCTATGGTGTACCCATCTCTCCTCTAGTTGAATCTATCTGGGCCTTCTCTTTCTTCTTCCACTTTCCCAACATATATCCTTGTCTAGAGGATATATAAGCTAGACCCCTTGTGTAGAGGTCTTCATATAATTTTTCCAAAACATGATAATTTCTGCTTGGTTATTTGTATCTCAGATGAAAACTCTGGATTCATTTGCTTGATATTATCTCAGAGTTCAGAATCATTATCTTAATTTACAGGAATAGCAGTATAAGTGCTTAGACATACCATTTCACAGGGCTTTTACAGCCCTCTCTAAATGGTTTACAGAGTCAGCCCCTTGCCCCCAACAATCTGGGTCCTCATTTTACTGACCTTGGAAGGATAGAAGGCTGAGTCAATCTTCAGCCATTCAGAATCGAACTCCTGGAGTGAGCGGTGAGTTACTGTAGCCCTGCAGTACTGCCTTCTAACCACTGGGCCACCACAGAATGTAGATTGAACATTAGAAGACACTTCTGAAGTATTAGAACAGTAAAACCAGAGGTGAAATGTAAAATTTGTTACTACCAGTTCTGTGGGCGTGGCTTGGTGGTGGTGGGGTTAATGTGAATGGGTGGGTGTGGCCATTTTTTTTTTTACTTTTAAAAGCATTTTTTCTACAACCTCTTTGGCCGAAGAGGTTGATAAAAAAATGCTTTTAAAAGGCTCTGAAGATCCCAGCTCACCCACGCGATCATTAGAGGCTTTTTTTTTTTACTTTTAAAAGCATTTTTTTCAGCCAAAGAGGTTGCAGGAGGTAAAGGCCGAAGGGTGGGGGCCAGTGGGTGGGAGGGGCTACATTCAGTGTATAAGACGCACCCAAATTTTTACCCCATTTTAGAGGGGAAAAGGTGCGTCTTTTACTCTGAAAAATATGGTATATAGAGAAGCAGGAAAAGCAGATTTCCAAATGTAGTGACAACACAAAAGACGATTGTGATTTAGAGGGGTTTAATGACATATTTTGATTTCTTCATATTAAGGAAACTCTAGAGATTTAGATGTTATTCTCAGGTAACTCGCTTTTTTAAAACTCTTGTTTACTGAATCAAGGAGAAGGCAGGGGAATTTTCATGCAGCTTCAAAGCTTTTCTTGCTGTCAAAGTCTCAGGCTTTCACCTCTCATCCCAGAGTCTTGAGCCACCCAGTCAAGATCAGGTCTTGCTGCCTCCTGACCATAGCAGGATCATGAAGTCCTGGTGCCAGGTTTGGATAAAAATGTGGGGGTGGTTCAGGGTGAAATGTTGCCAGTTCAGGCTGGTTTGCCCAAACTGATAGTAAAAAATGCTACAGTTCTCCCGAACCAGTAATAAAAAAATGCTTAAAAAGTAAAAAAAAGTTCTGAGGATCAGCTGTGAGACAATCAGCTGTGCCTGACCCAATGTGAGATTCCTGCTTGTTGCAGGGGCCATTTTGTGTGAAGTCCAGCTGCTTTTGCATTGTGTGTGAGTCAGTTGTGCAGCTTTTGTGTTAGTTTTGTGTAAAGTGTGATAGTTTGTTTTTGAGCACTCTGTGACTCTGTGAGGTTCCTGCTTGTCGCAGGAGCCATTTTGTGTGAAGTCCAGCTGCTTTTGCATTGTGTGTGAGTCGGTTGTGCAGCCACACCCACCCAGTCACATAACCACCAAGCAATTCCCGCCTGGTCACATGACTACCAAGCCATGCCCACCCGGTCACATGACTACCAAGCCACGCCGACCAAGCCACACCCACAGAACGGGTAGGGAAAATTTTTGAATTTTACCACTGGGGTGGTTGTTGCTTGGTGAGAGCATAGCTGTAATCATTGACAAATTGACCACCCAATGAGGCATCTTGGTTGTTGTTATTAAGGAGCTCCTGGAAGCTTGCAAGAGATTTGAGTATTGTGCTGCTTGCTGTGTATGCTTTTTATGCTATGCTTTTAACTATGGTTTATGAGCTAATAATAAAAGCTTAAAATCCCTTTATTTTAGAGTCACACTATTGGGGAGATGGGCAGAATATAAATTTAAGAAATAAATAAATATATACTGCTTGGGCCTATTATCTCTGGACCAAAATACCCGTAATGGCCTGGGCAGTTGATCACTGTCCCTGACACTTGGCAAAATGCCAACCTCCATATTTCTTTTTAAAGAAGGAAGAAAATGTTTTACTTGTGGGATCTAGGATAGGAGGCGAAAACGTTTAGTCACAAAAGTTGCCCATTTATTTTGTGAAAAAAGAGCCGACTTCCATTAGCAATTGCTTTAACTAGCAATAATGATCGATGTTTGCTATTGGATGAGAAATGTCCTGATTTATTTGTAAAACTTTCCTTAGTGCTAGATGATTTCCAACTCATTATTCCTGGATCACGCATACATTGAGAAGTCTAGGATTCCTCCTAATGTTTTAATGGACTGCGTGGTGCCCATTATATGAACCTTGTTCTCCATTAGCTCTGTCAAATTTCAGGACTAGAGATCACCATGTAGACTTCTAAGCGTTAGGTAATAGAATTTAAAGAAACAAAGTGGAAGGAAGAAAAATCGATATATGTGCATCTAATTTGTAATTGGATACAAATTAGAATCACATGTACTGCATGCCATTTGTAGTTTACAAATTCTGATTTGTGAAAATCCAGACTGGCGGCCATTCTGCATCGGAATGATTCAGTAATCTGAAGACTTGGTTAGACAGCTGATTAGTTTTATGACCATGTCAAAAATAAAATGAATGAATGAATGAATGAATGAATGAATGAATGAATGAATGAAAGAAAAGGAAGGAAGGAAGGAAGGAAGGAAGGAAGGAAGGAAGGAAGGAAGGAAGGAAGAAAGAAAGAAAGAAAGAAAGAAAGAAAGAAAGAAAGAAAGAAAGAAAGAAAGAAAGAAAGAAAGAAAGAAAGAAAGAAAGAGAAAGAAAGAAAGAAGAGATTAAAATACAGGATCTACTACCAGGGTAAAATAGATAAAATACAATAATAAATAAGTGGTAAACACAAAGAATCACAATTCAGATGAATGCACCACCTTTACAGAACATCTGTTCTGCTACCAGCCCTGGACAATATCTTCGAATCTCGCTGTTTGAGGAAGTTGCATAACATTCTCAGAGACTCTTCCCATCCTGCTGACAATCTTTTTGGACTGTTGCCTTCTGGCAGGAGATACAGAACAATTAAAACTCGGACAACACGTCTTCTGAATAGTTTTTATCCCAGAGCTATAATTGCACTCAACCATGAACTAAAGGGCCACCATCAGTCAGCTGTTGGACAGTATTACTTGATCTGTTGTGTGGATGTTTGGGTGGTTTGGGTGAGGAATTTGTGGTGGGTGGGAGTGTGTTTGGGGATTGTTATGTGTATTGGACCTGGTCTTTGGGTGTTAAGTGAATATAATAATATAATATAATAATATAATATAATAATATAATAATAATAAAATTATATATATATATATATAATAAAAATAATAAAATATATAATAAAAATATAATAATAATAAAGTTATTATTATTATAACAGGTTCTTACTCAACTGTCATAAGTATCAACTCAGCAGTTCTGTTCATGACATACAGGTAGTCCTCAATTTACAACAGTTCCCAGATGCCCTACGCACAGTTACTCACGCGTTGGTCACTTTACGTATCATGTATTGACTACTGTAACACTCTAAATGGGGCTGCCCTTGAGGGCCACTCGGAGGCTTCAGCTGGTGTAAAATGCAGCCGCGCAGGTTGTGATGGGAGAATCTTGATACTCCCATGTTACAACCCTCCAGCGCGACCTGCATTGGTTATCGGTTGCCCTCGGGGTGAGATTCAAGGTGCTGGTGATGACCTATAAAGCCCTACATGGTTTAGGCTCAGGATACTTGGCGGACCACCTACAGCCAGCAACAACATCCCATCGCCCGGTCCGCGCCCATAGAGAGGGCCTGCTCAGGGTGCCGTCGGCTGGACAGTGTAGGCTGGCAGCCCCCAGGGGTAGAGCCTTCTCAGTGGGCATGCCCACCCTCTGGAATCAACTTCCCTTGGGGCTTCAATTAGCACCTGATCTTTGCACCTTTCGCCATGAATTAAAAACTTGGCTTTTTAAATCCCTCGACCTGGACTGAGGGGGTTTTAAGGGTTAATTTTTAAATTTTTAGATTTTAGATTTTATTTTGTATTGTGGCTTGTGTATTGTGTGGCTTTATTTTTGTGAGCCGCCCTGAGTCCACTGGGAGGTAGGGCGGCATATAAGACAAACAAACAAACAAACAAACAAACAAATAAATAAATAAAGTGGCAATTCAAAGTTACAACATCACTGAAAAAAATGACTTATGGCCATTATTCACACTTACAAACATCACAGCATCCCCACGGTCACCTGATCAAAATTTGAATCCTTGGCAACTGGTTCATATTTGTGATGGCTGCGGTATCCCAAGGTCATGTGATCGCCTTTGGCAATCTTCTGACAACTAAAGTCAACGGGGAAGCTGGCTTCACTGAACAACCATGTTACTACAGTAGCAACAGAAATTTTGGGCTCAGTGGCGGCCGTACGTTTAGGACTACCTATACAGATTGGAGCCCAGCAGGAAATAGGACCATCCGAGATGGATAGCCTGACGGGCCGTTCTTTCACGGAGGGATATTAAGTATTTATGCCTAAGAAAGGCACATAGTTGACAATCAAAGAAAACATTATATCTTCACTGTCTATGGAGATTCTCAATCATTAGGTTAGATTAGATTAGATTAGATTAGATTAGATTAGATTAGATTAGATTAGATTAGATTAGATTAGATTAGATTAGATTAGATTAGATTAGATTAGATTAGATTAGATTAGATTAGATTAGATTAGATTAGATTAGATCAGGATCAGGATCAGGATCAGGATCAAGATTAGATTAGATGATTAGATTAGATTAGATTAGATTAGAATTCTTTATTGGTCAAGTGTGATTGGACACACAAGGAATTTATCTTGGTGCAAATGCTCTCAGTGTACATAAAAGAAAATATATGTTCATCAAGAATCATAAGGTACAACACTTAATGGTAGTCATAGGGTACAATAAACAATCAGGAAACAATATCAATATAAATTGTAAGGATACCAGCAACAAGGTTACAGTCATACAGTCATAAATGGGAGGAGTTGGGTGATAGGAACAAGGAGAAGATTAATAGTAATGCAGATTTAGTAACTAGTTTGAGGGTGTTGAGGGAATTATTCGTTTAGCAGAGCGATGGAGTTCAGGAAAAAACTGTTCTTGTGTCTAGTTGTTCTGATGTGCAGTGCTCTATAGTGTCGTTTTGAGGGTAGGAGTTGAAACAGTTGATGTCCAGGATGTGAGGGATCTGTAGATATTTTCACAGCCCTCTTTTTGACTCGTGCAGTATACAGGTCCTCCATGGAAGGCAGGTTGATAGCAATTATTTTTTCTGCAGTTCTAATTATCCTCTGAAGTCTGTGTCTGTCTTGTTGGGTTGCAGTCATCCCAGTCGTGTCTTCACTGGATGGAATATGTCCTCTCATGATATGGCAGGGAATGGAAATGCTCATACAATATTTGGCCATGGAACCTAACAACTCAAATCTTGCTCTAGCCCTTCTTGAGCGTTGGGTCAAACTCATTGACAGATACTTTTCAAATACTTTTGTTCTTTGCCGATCAACTTAAAGATCTACTTTTGTCAATAGCTCCATGTCAGTTTGAGCACCAATCTCTAGGAATCTGTTTTTAAAAATCCCCTTGCCTGAGGATTTGGTTAACGAAACTGCTCGTTAGAGTGATGGAAGATCCAGCAAGCATCTTATATGCATGTTACGTGAGTACAGTTTCTATGAAAAATTCTTGCAGCTGCCTCTCCTCTCACCTAGCCAATGTCTTCATCATTTCTACTGCTTCTAAATCTTGTCTCTTTTCTGTCTTGGAGGTAGGGAGTGGGTAGCCTTCATTTGGAGTCACAGAAGTTTAATTCAGAGAGCTCTTTATCAGACTCTTATTCTTACCAATGTGCTGTCTTGATTTTCCGTAATAATCAAGGCACACATCTGTTCTTTTCCGTTGCCTTGCTCCGTTTTGTGATTTCTTTAGGTGTCAGCACAAATTAATCCTAATAATGCGAAGGAGCGGCAAGGAAGCTACAGCAGATCTGACAGCTTTAATTACCTTTTTCTTCCTCTGTATAAGGGACCAGATGGACACCGGTGGCACATGCTGTCAGTTGCTATATTGCTCCAGGAATGTTGTTGTCATCTTGGGCAGTTTCTTGGAAGACATCGCCTGGGTGGTGCTGTTATTTTGGATTTGCGTGATGCCCGTTTCCTTTGAGAAGCAAAGAGACATGCATGATGGGAAGACTATATCAGGGACAGGTGAGAGGCAAGGTGATGCTGAAGAAATGGAGAGCAATGGCACACGGGTGGGTTCTAAATTTTTTTACTACCGGTTCTGTGGGCATGGCTTATTTTGTGGGCGTGGCTTGATGGTCATGTGACAATTATTTAGGATTTAGCAGAAGTACTTGTCTTCCAGGCTTTTAACTGCTTGCGGAGCTGTACCGGTCTACCCATTTATTTTTTCAGGCACTGATCTACTCATGTATTTTAGCAGGCACTGGTCTACCCATTTATTTTTGCAGGCACTGGTCTACCCATTTATTTTTGCAGGCACTAAATCTACTCATGTATTTTTGCAGGCACCAATCTACTCATTTGTTTTCTTTTAACACTGATCATCTGTAGGGCGGCCCTTTGAAACCCCGAAGCAAGAGTTTAAACAGTTTTTTTCCTTATAGCCCATCAGCTGGGACTCAGGAGGCAACAATAGATTGGGGTGGGGCCAAACAAAAGGTAAGAATAATGTGGGGGGTGGGTAGAGGGGCATGGGGGGCAGAAGTGGTTCGGTGATGTCATATCGTCACCGCTACTGGCTCAGTGGAACCAGGCCGAACCAGGAGGAACCCACCACTGCAATGGCACCTTTAATTCTTCAAGTAACAATAGAAAAGAATATTTGTAGGACGGAGTTGAACAGTGGGGTCCTTGGTGTTCTCTGAGCTTTCCTTTCAGATGTTTCATTACCAAATTAGGAAATACACTGATGATGTTACCTAGTTTGGTAGTGAAACATTGGCAAGAATACCACCAAGCTCAGAGAGCTCCAAGGATCCTACAATTCCTCAAGACTTTGCAAAGAGGTTGGCCAGACTACACAACTCACACTCCACAATTTCTTGCCATTGTTCAGATTCTCTTGAGCATTACAATTTCAGACACCACCAGTTGCTTCAATATAAATCAATTTGTTAGCCCACTTTTCCTTCTGAAAATGCATAGATTTGGAATAATTTTGCTTCTTTCTCCCTGCCCCAGTTGAATAAGATTCCTTGGAAAATCAGCAGGGGTGAAATCCAGCAGGTTCTGACAGGTTCTGGAGAACCGGTAGCGGAAATTTTGAGCAGTTTGGAGAACCAGCAAATGCCACCTCTGGCTGGCCCCAGAGTGGGTTAGGAATGGAGACTTTGCAATATCCTTCCCCCAGGAGTAGGGTGGGAATGGGGATTTTGCAGTATCCTTCTCCCAGGAGTGGGGTGGGAATGGGGATTTTGCAGTATCCTTCTCCCAAGAGTGGGGAGGGAATGGAGATTTTGCAATATCCTTCCCCTGGAGTGGGGAGGAAATGGGGATTTTGCAGTATCCATCCTCTGCCATGCCCACCAAGACAGGCCAATCAAGCCACACCATGCCCACCAAGTCACGCCTACAGAACCGGTAGTAAAAAAAATTGGATTTCACCACTGAAAACCAGTCTTATTTTTCTACTGACATTCTTTCCTTGAACTCTTTGGCCATTCTCCATATAATCCTCATTCCAGTCTAATCAATTTCGCTATCCTTGTTAGTCAGTTTCACAGTGCAGATAGAAACCTCATGGTTTGATTTTCCCCCTCTACGTTCTATAAATGTATGTTTGTTTTTTATAGCCCCAAAGATGCTTTTCAAAGGGCAACTGAGTTTTCTTGGGTTTTTTTCCCCCTTGAAAATGTTTTGCTTCTGATCCAAGAAGCCTCTTTGGTTCTTCAGAAATCCAGTTGCCTTTTCAAAAGCAGCATTTGGGACCACGATGACTTGGAGGATGGAGCATTTCAATAGACATTTATGTTCTTCGTAGCACCTCACAGATACCAACATATGGCAGCATGTAAAAGTCACAGTTGCCTGATAGAGCTATTTTTAAAGAAGGTGGTTCTTTTTTTTTGGAAAAAGCCACAGATTTTCAAGAGAAAACAGCATCAGTGATTGAGATATAGTGTGTAATTCTGTGAGTGAGCCAGTTATCACACAGAAAAGATGGAGCAGCTGTAAAGATCTGGCTCACTTTTCTTTGTGAGTTATCAGTGCTGGCTCCTGGCTTTTAAAATATGAATTGTAACTACTCACAATACTCATTCCCAAAATAAGATGAATAATAAATTTTTTTGCATCCAGTGTTCTCGGGCTTAGAAGGAAACTTCACCCTCCTTCCATCCTTAATCTTTCTGACTTGCATCCAAGGCAGCAAAACTGGAACTAGGGTTTACCCCCTGTGGCTGCTATCGATGGATGATGTAGAAGAGCAGGCAGAGTTGAGGGTGGAGTTAAGCAAGCCATCAGCCCAGAATCATTATGTCCCAACAAATGGTTTAAGTCCATGATGGCAAAGCTATGGCACGCGTACCACAGGTGGCACACAGAGCCATATCGGTGGGCACATGAGCATTGCCCTAACTCAGGTCCAGCACGCATGCACGCACTGACCACCTGATTTTTGGGCCTTCCAGGCTCACTGGAAGTCAGGAAACTGGCTGTTTTTGGTCCCCGGAGGACCTACAGGGGGGTGGGGAAGGCTGTTTTTGCCCTCCCCAGGCTCCCAGAAAGGCTCTGGAGCCTGGGGAGGGTGAAAAATGGGCCTACCGAGACCACCGTGCCATCGCGTGCCAAAAGTGGGGGGAGTTCGAGGGGATGGGGCACATTGAATTATGGGTGTGGACACATGCACGCACAACCCCCTGAGCTCCCCCCGCTTTCGGCATGCGATGGCAAAAGGTTAGCCATCACTGGTCTAAGTCCAACCCCTATTGAATTCCATTAACTCTTACGTAGCATCAATTTAATGTTGAAACTTAGTTGACTGGATTCTTGTGTGTAGGCTTGAGCAATACCTCTTCTTAATTGCAATTTATTGTATAATCCTGACTCTAATGCCATGCAAAAGATTCTATTAGATATGTTCCTCCCAGTTTGCATTCAACTGGATAAAACAGAACTTGGCTTAAAAAATTTAGTCCCAGGGAAAAGAAAACTTTTTATATTTACACTTAGTCACAAGGAAGAAAGGGATGAGGGTGTGAATGTCCCCAAGCATAAGCTGCCATTTATCCAGCAGTTTGCACATTCCTGGTGCCATCCTTAATTTACATCCTAAGTCAGTGGTCTGCAACCTTAAACACTCAAAGAGCCATTTGGACCCGTTTCCCACAGAAAATAAAACACCGGGAGCCACAAAACCCTCCCCATGCCTGACTATTTCTTGAACGGCCACACAACTAGCCTATGTAGTTGAATTAAAAATTCTGTTTTCTTCTGAAACTTTTCTTTTCTTAGATTTATTCATGGTTGGCCTACCAGGGGTAGAAAAGCTCAATAAATCACGTGCCAGTGGGTGTTGCACATTGGTGATTGTGACACATATTTTGAGTGACAGGGAGCCGCAGCAGAGGGGTGAAAGAGCCACATGCAGCTCCAGAGCTGCAGATTGCTAACCCTTGTCCTAAGAGAAGATTCTGGGACAGAAAACTTTTCACTGGGGTGTTTTAGGGCCTCCTAATGCATTCAGAACAGGCTTGAGCAGGGAGTGTCCTCACCAGCGAAGTATTTAACCAATCAATAAATTAAGAAAAAAAAAAGAGTCATTTCTCAGTAACTCCATCTCATATTAGTCCTAACAGATGGGGAAGGGAAAAAAAACACCCCTCTTGCATTTTTTCAGTTCTCCCTTAGTTTGTTAAAAAATAGAATTTGGCATGGGTCAGTGTTTCTCAAAGTTGGCAACTTTAAGATGTATAGACTTCAGCTCCCAGAATTCCCCAGCCAGCATGCATAATTTTCATTAGAATGAACCAACTGTCAGCCCCATTACACGGGAAGTCTACAACTACATTTTATTGGAGTTGGCAATCATGTTGGAATTTTGCAAGTCTGTGTCAGCTGCCTACCTTCACTTTCTTTGAAGCTCACTAGCAACTGCCATAACCAGGGAGGAGGGGGCATTTGGGAGGGGAAGTGATGTGAAGGAATGCTATGGGAAATTGGAGAGTATGGACACTGTCAGGAACCAGAGGTGCCAAACCGAGCCATCTTCCTGCCTTCAGGGGTGCCGACCCTGGGAAAGGAATTTACAGAACAAGATCTGATTGGACTATTCTCCCAAGGGGGAGGGTTTGAGATATTGGGGATTGCTTTCAATCAGGGGTGAAATCCAGCAGGTTCTGACATGTTCCGGAGAACCGGTAGCGGAAATTTTGAATAGTTCGGAGAACTAGTAGTGGGAATTTTGAGTAGTTCAGAGAACCGGCAAATGCCACCTCTGGCTGACCCCAGAGTGGGGTGGGAATGGAGATTTTACAATGTCCTTCCCCCAGGAACTGTACTCTCCCGAACCCCCAGCAGCCCACCCTGAGTAAAAGTACCTTTTCTCTAACACCTATGGAGTTAAGGGTTTTTCTTTCCTAGGGAATTAGTCAGATTGTCAGTCTGACAGTCTGATTGTGCTGTGTTTCCTTTCCTTCTCATACCCCAATGAATCAGGGAGATGTTTGCTTGAGCTGCTTCTGCGCATTATTTTATTTTCTAGGATTTAAAGAATGTGGAGTCCTCAATGCCTCTGAGCTTGGTGGTTTGCTCACAGAAGTCTCATGATCTAAATAATAATGGGAGCAAACATCAGACCCACTAGCAATAATAATAATAATAATAATAATAATAATAATAATAATAATAATAATAATAATAATAATAATAATAGTAATAATAGTAATAATAGTAATAATAGTAATAATAATAATAATAATTTTATTTCTATACTGCCCTTCTCCCGAAGGACTCAGGGCAGTGTACAGCCTATTAAAAACACAAAGGCAAATATGAATTAAAAATTAATTAAAATATTAAATAATTTTAGCTCAAATATAAAACCCCAGATTTAAAAACCCAATTTAAAATCATTACATTGATAGCCCGGCCTGGCGAAACAGCAGGGTCTTGAAGTTACCTAGTCAGGTAATGAAACAACTGTAAGACAACAAACCAAGTTCATAGAGCAGCAAGTACTCTGCAATTCAACCCTGGACTACAGATACTCTCTTAAAGCATGTTTCAGAGCCTTTGCCTAAGTAAGAGTTCTGGCATAGTTCCATTAAGGTCACCTCCCTTACTTTCTACACCATCTATGCAAGTATGGGTTAGTTTGATGGATGGCAGGGGGACATAGCTTCATTAGGGTTGTGGCAGGCGTGAAATGCTCCCAGTTCGGACCAGATCCCCAGATCCAGTAGTGATGGAGGCGGGTGGTTCGGAGAACCGGTAGCAAAAATCCCTGCCCCGCCCCCCCAATGCCCAGCTGAGCCACACAGTCATCAGAGACTTTTTTTTTTTACTTTTAAAAGCATTTTTTCTACAACCTCTTCGGCCGAAAAAATGCTTTTAAAAGTAAAAAAAAAAAGCCTCTGTTGCTCACACGGCTCAGCTGGGATCGTCAGAGGCTTTTAAAAGCATTTTTTTCTGCTTTTAAAAGCCTCAGATGATCCCAGCTGAATTGCCTGATCGTCAGAGGCATTTAAAAGTAAAAAAGCCTCTGCGGATCAGGCAACTCAGCTGGGATTGTCAGAGCCTTTTGAAAACATTTTTTTTACAACCTCTTCACTGAAGAGGTTGTAGAAAAAATGGTTTTAAAAGTAAAAAAAAAAATTGGCCACGCCCACCCAGTCACGTTACCCCCACCACCACCAAGCCACAGAACCGGTAGTAACAAATTTTAGATTTCACCCCTGGGTTGAGGACCATATTGGGCTTCTCCTAGCATGGGTGGGATTGGTTGGAGTTCAGTAGGGGAGGGGTTTTATGGAGTTTTAAGGCATGAAAAGAATGCATTCATCTTCAAGGCTTAAGACTGGTTTTGCCTGTCAGAGCCCCCTTTTCTGTCTTCCCCACAAAGCGAAGGGTTATTTTTTGCAACCTCTAGGTCAGTCACGGTGAACCTTTTAGACGCCGAGTGCCCAAACTCAAAGGCGCACGTGAACATGCATGCACGCATAGGCGGCCATGTGCAAATGCATATGCACGGACATGCACGCCGACATGCGCACATGGGCAGCAGAGATCGAAAGACCAGCTGGCAAGACGTAAGATCTTTTTCTTTTGTGAGCTTCCGTTCCGTCGTTTGCAGGGAAGCAGACGCTCACAAAAGAAAGGCCTCGGAGATCTGAACAGGGAGAGACGGTACCATAGGTTCGCCATCACGGGTCTATTTAATAATTTTTGCCCTGCTGAACTACTGGATGTGTTTTGTAAAATCTGAGGGTGGAGACGGGGGGAAATCTCATGGAAGTTGGGAGCTGTGGCTCTAAAGCAGTGATGGCTAACCTTTTCCGGATTGAGTGCCCAAAGCATGCCCAAACCCCCAAGATGCAATGCGTCCTGCCCTCACGCATGCACTCTACCCCTTGCTCAAGTGTGTGTGCTTCTGTTGGAAGAAATATCCTTCTGGGTTCACCTCCAAGTGGGGAAAAAGACACTGGAAACATGGAGACTGCTTGGAAAGATGGTTTAATGGTGGACAGGATCACATGGTTTGAGTTCCTGAACAGAAAAGGGACGAGATACAGCGAGTCCCCAGGTTTTATGTTTTCTCTGGCTTTGAACTTCTTGGAGTCCCGAAAGAGTATCCTGATTGGTTGTCAGACTCCCAGGGGGTGGGGGTCTTAGCTACCCTTGCTTTCTGATGTAATCTTCCCAGGTGCTATGTGGTGAGTTTCTGTCCTAGATGGGTCCCATTGTGTTAGTTTCTGATGCTGTTGTGTTGCAGATGGGTCCTATTGTCAAAGATTGAGTTTCTGCCTCTGGCCTATTAACCAAGGTGGAGGGGGGGAGGCAGGAAGGTGGGAGCTGCTTTGGAGAAAACATGTTTCTCCATTTCTCAACCAGCCTTTTTAATATTTCCTAAAATATTTCATTCTCCCAGGAAAGGGGTGGGTGCTAACTTCCTACACCCCCATGCATGTGCATGTACCCCCCGCATGCATGCATGCCCCCCACATGCCCCCTGTGCATATGCACTTGCCCCCTGCATGCACCCCACACCACCAGGCATGTGTGTGCAGTCCCCCACATGCGCCCCACTCCCCAAGCATGGATTTGCATCAGAGGTGGGTTTCAGCAGGTTCTGACCAGTTCTGGAGAACCGGTAGCGGAAATTTTGAGTAGTTTTTTTTTAAAATTTTGATTTATATGCCGCCCTTCTCCGGAGACTCAGGGCGGCTTACAATGCGTTAGGCAATAGCCTTCATACTTTTGTATATTTATATTTATACAAAGTCAGCTTATTGCCCCCAACAAACTGGGTCCTCAATTTACCCACTTTATAAAGGATGGAAGGCTGGATCGACCTTGAGCCTGGCTGGGATTGAACTCGCAAGTAATTGCAGGCAGCTGGATCTTAAATGCTGCCTTTGTAGGAGGCATTACTCCCCTCCGCTACTCAGGCTCTTTGGAGAACCAGTAGTAAAAATTCTGACTCGCCCCGCCCCCATCTGTTCTTTGCCTCTTGAGTCACAGCTGATCGGGAGGAAATGGAGATTTCACTGTATCCTTCCCCTGCCACACCGACCAACCCACGCCCGCTAAGCCACGCCCGCAGAACTGATAGTAAAAATTTTTGAAACCTACCACTGATTTGCATGCCCCCTATCCCCACGCATGTGTGGTAGAGACCCAAAGATCAGGTGGAGTCACGCACGCATGCACAGTGGAGCTAGGATGGGGTGATGGCTCACTTGCCGATAGAGAGGGTGTTGTGTGGCACCTGTGGATGTGTGCCATAGGTTCGTCATCATGGCTCTTACCCATGCATGGGTAACCAGCCTTGCCCACTTTCAGACCTGTGGACTTCAATTGAGGGCTGGGGAATTCTGGGAGGTGAAGTCCACAGGTTTGAAAGTGGGCAAAGTTGGACACCCTTGCTCTAAAAGTACCTACCTTTAGTAGAAATCGGTCACAGCTGCCTTTTGAACCTGACAGAAAATGGTTTCTGTTTTAATGAATATTATTGTTCAAAATCAGAGGAGTGTAAGCATGATTACCGCAATGGTCATAAGTTAAAAACGACAGATGTTTCGGTTTGGATTGAAGGGGAGGGGGGTGGGTGAGAAATTATGCAGCGTTGACCCATTTTGACAGTCACAGAATTAACGAAGAAGAAGAGGAGATTCAGACTTTTTGCAGGTGAGAAATTTAGGAAGCAAATTTAGAACCAAACTGAAGCAGGTTTTATATATATATATATATAATTGGAGCAATTAGGCAAGAAACGCTTCCCTTGCATAAATGCTACATTTTTGTAGAACTGCAGGAGCAGGGAGGGTTGGATGTATAAGATATCCTGGGACTTAATGGGTAATTTACAAAGTGCTAGTATATAAATTGTTGTTAATTAGTTTAGTAAATGCTTGCTGTGGGCTGCTAAATTAGAACCTGCTCAAGCAGATGTGATCGGCAGTCAGAAAGGAGATGCTTCCTCTCCAGCCTGTATACGTTTTTACATGCTGAGCATCAAATGTATAAATAAATAACTTGGAACCCACATTTATCATTGGAGACAGAGAACGGCTGTTTCAGGAGTTGGCAAAAGTGGATCCATTTCAGAACCTTGCATAGCTGTGGGTCCCTCTGCTTTGTGATCAACTGTGTATGTTTTGTCTCTACTTCATGTAATTGACCAACAACCTCCAGGTATCAGGTTCAACAGGTGGATGCCATTTAGATCCAAAGCAGGGGTGGATTCTAAATTTTTTTACTACTGGTTCTGTGGGCGTGGCTTATTTTGTGGGTGTGGCTTGATGGTCATGTGACAAGTCTTTAGGATTTAGCAGAGATACTGGTCTACCAGGCTTTTAACTGCTTGCAGAGCTGTATCAGTCTACCCATTTATCTTTGCAGGCACCGGTCTATTCATTTGTTTTTGCAGGCATCAGTCTACTCATTTGTTTTTGGAGGCACTGGTCTACTCATTGTTTTTGGAGGCACCAGTCTACTCATTTGTTTTTGGAGGCACTGGTCTACCACACACTGCCTTTTAACACTGATCAGCTGTAGGGCGGCCCTTTGAAGCCCCACGGCAAGAGTTTAAATAGTTTTTTTTTACTTCTAGCCATCAGCTGGGACTCGGGAGGCAGCAATAGATTGGGGGTGGGACCAAATAAAAGGTAAGAATAACGGGGGCAGGGGGCGGGGGAGAGAGAACCGATTCAGTGATGTCATATCGTCACTGCTATCGGCTCGGCAGAACCAAGCTGAACTGGGAGGAACCCACCACTGGTCCAAAGTCAATACAGGTAGGCTTTTGTGCCTAAGGTGGGGCTAGAACTCACCATCACCTGGAGATTGGTCCAAAGTTATGCAGCCAGCTTTCATGCCTGAGAAAGGACTAGGCTTCTTGGTTTCTAGGTTAGCACTTTCACCACTACACTAAACTAGCATTATTGGTTATTTTAGTTTACTTTGCATTTGTTTATGGTTGCTTTATTCCAACCTGCCTTTTGTGCCATCTGACTGCCTTGTGGGTCAATCTAGATAGATGCAGATTAACAAAGTTGGAAGGGATCTTGTAGGTCATCTAGTCCAACCCCCCACCACCCAAGCAGGAGACCCTACACCATTTCTGAGAAGATGGCTGCCCAGTCTCTTCTTGAAAGCTTCCCGTGATGAAGCTCCCACAACTGTTGAAGGCAACTTCTGTTCCATGGGTTGATTGCTCTCACTGTCAGAAAATTTCTCCTTATTTCCAGGTTGAATCTCTCCTTGGTCAGTTTCCATCCATTATTCCTTGTCTGGCCTTCAGGTGTCTTGGAAAATAGCTTGACCCCCTCCTCTCTGGAGCAGCCCCTCAAATATTGGAAGACTCTCATGTGTCCCCTGGTCCTTCTCTTCACTAGACTAGTCATACCCAGTTCCTGTAACCATTCATTGTATGTTTCAGCCAACAGCCCTCTCATCATCCTGGTTGCTCTTCTCTGCACTCTTTCTAGAGTCTCAATGTCTTTTTTATAGTGTGGTGACCAAAACTGGATGCAATACTCTAGGTGTGGTCTTACTAAGGCTTTATAGAGTAGTATTGGTACCTCACTTGAGCAACCTGGAATTCAGGAGAAACTTCCTAACAGCAAGGACAATTAACCAGTGGAATAGCTTGCCATCAGAAGTTTGGGGTGCTTCATCCCTGGAGGTTTTAAAGAAGAGACTGGACAGTCACATGTCTGAAATGTTATAGGTCTCCTGCTTGTATATGAAGATAGGCTAGAAGACCTCCAAGTTGCTTTCCAGCTCTATTCTGATTGATTGAGATCTGATTCTAGTCATGTGGCTGCGCGGGGGATTATGGGAGCAAGGGGGCGCTCCCATGTGATGCCTCTCCTGCGTGAGTTGCATTGGTTTCCAGTGGTCTTCCGGGTGCGCTTCAAGGTGTTGGTCACCACCTTTAAAGCGCTCCATGGCATAGGACCTGGGTATTTGCGGGACTGCCTTCTGCCACCGATAGCCTCCCACCAGCCAGTACGCTCCCACAGAGCGGGACTCCTCAGGGTGCCGTCAGCCAGGCAATGTTGGCTGGCGACCCCCAGGGGGAGGGTCTTCTCTGTGGCAGCACCTGCCCTCTGGAACGACCTGCCCCCGGAGATACATAGGATGCCTGATCTCTGGGCATTTCGTCGTGCCCTAAAAACTGTTCTTTTTCATCAAGCAGGGCTGGTGTAACACCCCCCCCCCTTTTAACCTTTTAAAACTTTTTTTAGCTTTTAAAGTGTCAGTGGGTTTTAGGTTGGGATGTTTTAAATTTTTGGGCCAAAGTTGTGTAATTCTTTTAATAATTTTTAGATTTTGTATTGGTACATTTTTATTCTTGGCTTTTCACTGCCCTGAGTCCAGCAGGAGAAGGGAGGTATACAAATTGAATAAAATAGATAAATAAATGTAATTAAGAAAACGGTTTTGTGGCATCAACAAGTCTTACAGAATTCATTGAACAAAGAAACTTTGGGGAACTGCTATTCGCATTGTTGGATATATGGAGAGTGATTTTGGGAAGACCTTAGTGACAAAAAAGTGTCTATTCCCACAGCAGCTTTCCCCAAGAAAGTTACAAATCTAATGCATTTGCACAACTAACTAAATGTGGATAGTCTTAACCTTAGCTCTGTTTCCTGGTGGATATACTATACTGAATTGATTTGATTGGTTTAAGCTTCAGTGCATCATGCAAATCTAGGAAATGGATTAATTCCATAAACCATTTTAAGCGTGTCATGTGAACTCAAGCAGGCTTTCCTGCATTCAACAACAAATTAACATGTGAATTTGATTAATCTCCCCCCCTCAAAAAAATGGCATTAGTTTCTCTTGAATTCTCCTCTTGTCTTTTCTCACCGAAAGTGATCTTTCTAATTAAACCATGATGATCCCCACTCAAGATTATTAATGCAAACCAATGAGATCAGGAGATAAAAGGAACTCAGGGCTGGAATGAATCAGCCGAGCTTAAGGCAGTTTATATATTGTGCAGGTTTGGCCATGACTTCATTGTTCTGTGACTTGTGGACGCCCAAGGGATTCCAAAGTTCAGAAATTTGGCTACTCTTAGTTACTCTTCTAGCATATGAATAAAAACCGTGGGAGGGCAGAGGTCATCTTTGGCTTTGTGCTCGTTCAAGAAGTTGAACTGGAGAGTTCTTCCAGTAGACATAAGTGATATGAATATAAAAATAGAGCATTTATGTCGTAGGAACAGCAGTATATTTGGCAACGTTTTTTTGTCTTGCTAGTTATGTATTTGTGCCAATATGTCTTTTTTTATGTTGCCTTCAAACTGTACTGACTTACCACTCTGCAGGAACAGACCAGTTTGTGATAATCTGACATTTTATACAGCCTCCAGAGCTTTTGGACAACAGTGATCTGTCCCCCTCTGCAGATACCCACAAAAACACAGCCAGTCGAGGGTTAAGGAAGCACTTGGCACACTCCACAGTTCTTATCTCAAACTTGGCAGCGATATGCACACCGTCTGCCAAGGACTTTAATAGTACACAGAAAGAAAAGCACCACAAATATTCAGCAAAGTCTCTGATCAGCTTCAGCTTGTAACTCCAATGCCTATCCGATAGAGTATTTGTTCATCACAGAAATCAGGACCCACCTTCCTGTCTTATATAGGCTCTGAGTGTGGTCCAGTGACTCATTGATCCTGTGACTCCAGTCCAGTGACTCAGGTCTACTCCCTCATACGTCTCCGCAGCTGCAGCAAGCGTTTATCTCGCCTTCTTTGGCGTGCATCCAGGAATGACGTCTCTCCCTCACTCTCATCTGAGACACCTGTTTCCCCACTACTTGGCTCTCTTTCAGCTGGCACCTGAGACGGTGCCAGAGGGGGGGGGGGCTGGGAGATCTGGCTGGCTCCTCTTCCTCCTGCTCAGAACTTCCTTCCTCCAATGGGATAGGCTCAGAGGACAGGGCCACAACAAACAGTACCTGTTCGGGTTGGTACAAGAAGGTTGCATCCATGCAACAGAAGTGCAGTTATCCTTGTCCTAAAGTAGAACAATAGGCTGTGGGTGAGTGAGAGAGAAGGCCAAAGATATCAAGCTGTGATTGCCTGCCTCCACTGCTCGACCCCTAAAAGAGCACATCTTGTTTATTAGGACCTAACCAACTTTCTGGATGGGCAAGTTAATTGGCTCTTTGCTAGTCAATGGATAGATTTGGGTGATCTTCTAAGGCAAACCCACAGGGGGCACACAGAGCCCTCTCTGCAGGCATGCGAGCCATCGCCCCCAGCTCAGCTCCACCGCACATGTAGCCACTCCTCCCACCGGCCAGCTGATTTTTGGGTTTCTGCTGTGCATGCAGGGAGGACCGCTAGGCCGAAAATGGGGCACATGGAGGTCATGTGCACATGCGTGGGGGGGCAAGGGAGTGTAGGGAGGGTCTCGCATGCATGCACAGGGGCAGGGGAGCATGGGGTGGTCGTGTGCACATACATGAGTGTGTGGGTGTGTGTGAGAGCATCATACATGCATTGTATTATGGGTGCCGGCATGCACTGACACGCACTGTAACGTGTGCATGCACTTTTGACACATGACAAAAAGGTTAGCCATCACTGTCCTAAGGTGTATTTTATCATGTGATGACTTTTGCACCCACCTTTTTACTTTTTAGTTCAGGCTTTGAGAGTGGGTCTAGGACAACTTGCTGCAGCCAACACGTTACGGCCAACTCACCCCAGCCAACTCTCTGTGACCACCTTGCCATGGGACAACTCAGGGGTGTATTAATCATTTTATTCAGTTACTTTTATTACATATTGGTGACCACATTTTTGTCTAAATTATTGCGACTCTTGTGTTTCTGGATTGACTTTCATATTTATTATTGAGCATGGTTCTGTTGAAATTCATTTAACTCTTGTATATGTTGAATTGTTCTGTGGCAAGTTGGCCATGGCGACTCATTCCCACTCCATTTGGACATCTTATTCACTTGCCAAGCTAATCTTGATCTGGGTGTAGGATTGGACCTCCTGATATCTAGCATTTACGATGGCGTTATGGGAGTTGTAATCATGATGTAACTGGTGCATAATGAGTGAAGTTCTTTTGTTTGCTCTGAAAGCTTTCAATCAGCAGGCTTTCCTTTTTTGTCATTGCTTTAACTGGACTCCTCCACAGTATTATTATTTATTTGTTTGTTTGTTTGTTTGTTTGTTTATATATATATATATATATATATGCCGCCATTCTCCCCGAGGACTCAGGGCGGCTTACAAAAACAGTTATGAATACAAATCACAATAAATACATTAAAATACATTAAAATCCATAAAAACATTCTAAAAACTATATAACCCCACAACCGTAATATTCTTTAAACAGCCATGTCTTTAATCCCCGGCGGAAGGAGAGGAGGTCGGGGGCCGTCCTGAGGTCGGTGGGCAAACTATTCCAGAGGTTTGGGGCTCCGACAGAGAAAGCCCTTCCCCTGGGGGCCGCCAGCCGACATTGCTTGGCTGACGGCACCCGGAGGAGGCCCACTCTATGGGAGCGCACTGGACGGTGGGAGGAAGGCAGGAGGTGGTCCTGTAAGTACCCCGGGCCTAAGCCAAGTATGATTTACACAAACATGACTGCCATCTTATTGGACAGTCCATAGGCCAAATATAGTGAAGCAAGTTGCCTCTAGTCTCGGTCTTAGCCAAACTCACACGGTCCTTAGTTCATTTCTGAATCTTTTCATAGGATATCCTCTGCTTTAGTAAGAGATGACATTTTTCACAGTCAACTGCATGAATTAAAAAGGGGTGTCAGAAAGTAAGGAGGAGGGAATGGTGTGTCAAAGAATTGGTGTTACTGCTACAGCCTCTAGCCCTTCTCTCTCGACCTTCTGGTTGCTCCCCACATATATATATATATTTCTTTTTATGGCCCCATACGAGGGGTGAAATCCAGCAGGTTCTGACAGGTTCTGGAGAACCAGTAGCAGAAATTTTGAGCAGTTCAGAGAACCGGTAATGGAAAATTTGAGTAGTTCGGAGAACCGGCAAATACTACCTCTGGCTGGCCACAAAGTGGGAAGGGAATGGAGATTTTGCAATATCCTTCCTCCAGGAGTGGGGTGGAAATGGAGATCCTAATGGCAGCCTTACTGGGCCATCAGAATATCTGATCTTCTCATCAGCTCAACTATTGGGGATTCCTGCTTTAACCTGGGTCCAACCTTCTTTTCTAAAATATGCCTGTGCAGACAAAAGAGAGTTCTTTAGAAAACTGTAGAACAGAGATCTTCAAATTTGGCAGCTTTAAGACTTGTGGACTTCAACTCCCAGAGTTCTCCAGCCAGCTGGCTGGAGGATTCTGGAAGTTGAAGTCCACAAGTCTTAAAGCTGCCAAGTTTGAGGACCCCTGCTGTAGAAGAAGCAGAATAAAAAGACGACGTAAAAAAATCAATGCAAAAATTTATATTTTATTTTAATTCAAAAATTTAAAATAGCTCTCAAATTCGGTAAAGTATGCAGACACAAAGGAGAAGCCTCATATACAGAAATGGATAACTTAAAATGTTATATATCGCAGACAAGCCAGCTTATGTATAGAATACATATTTACAATAGATTTTTTTTCCTCCTTTTTATTTTTTTTAAATGGAAACAATATTTATACATTTTATTACATTTACAAAAAAAGCTGAATCTTCCACTACTGTTTACTATAATAATGAAAAAAAAAAGAAATTTACATTGTGTCTTTTCCCCCACTGTACAAACCTTTATTTCATAAAAATATATCTCTGTACAAAAGAAGTTTTTTGTCTTTTTTTTTTTGTCTTTATTTTTTTGTTAAACTGTAACTCAAAGTCCAATGGGCACTGAAAATGATTTCTTGTCCAGCTTTCAAATTTTCATTAAAATTCTCTTTCTTCTCTGGCCTCAAGTTAGTAAAGGAAAACACGTTTTGTATTTTTTTTTCCTAAAAATGAGTCCAGCTTCTGAATGGGGAACTCATAAATTGCAGGGTTCACCTTGCCCAAAATTGTAGCATTTCAATTTTATACCAGATACTTTTGCTAGATAATATTTTCATATTTTCTACCTTGAACAAGTAGCATTTTAGTGGCAGCTGGAATAAGTATTTTTCCCCAAGAAGAGTGAAAAAGGATTTTTAGGGGTGTTTTAAATTGACATTGTGCCTAAGAAAACATGAAACAGAGCAAAAACAAAACAAAAACAAAACAAAAACAAAAGAAAATCTGGGATCTGCATTTCTGAGAAGGCTACACCCCAATTACTAACAATTTGAAGTGACCATGTGCAACCAGTTTGAGAAACCTGATACTGTTGCTTGGTTTAAATAGAGTTAAAGATGTATCAATAGCACTGCAGAGTAAAACAGTTATGAAGATCTCTAAATCTCAGCTCCTGTGGAACACTTAGCCCAGGGGTCTGCAACCTTAAACACTCAAAGAGCTATTTGACCTGTTTCCCACAGAAAAGAAAACACCGGGAGCCACAAAACCCTTCCTGTGCCTGACTATTTCTTGAGCAGCCACAAAACTAGCATATGTAAACATTCTGTTTTCTTCTGAAACTTTTCTTTTCTTGGATTTATCCATGATTGGCCTACCAGGGGTTGAAAAGCTCAATAAATCGCGTGCCGGTGGGTGTCATACATTGGCAGTTGTCATGCATATTTTGAGTGAGAGGGAGCCGCAACAGAGGGGTGAAAGAGCCATATGCGGCTCCAGAGCTGCAGGTTGATGACCCCTGACCTAGATCAGAGGTCTTCAAACTTGGCAGCTTTAAGACTTGTGGACTTCAACTCTCAAAATTTCCCTAGCCATCAAAATATTGGCTGGGGAATTGTGGGAGTTGAAGTCTATACAGTTTAAACCTGCTGCCAAGGTTGGAAAGCACCAATTTACAGAATGGATTTCCAAAATCTGGCTTGCTTCTATTTTGGGGATAATAGCAACATTAGAACCTTTGTGAGGAGAGGGAAATTGTATGTTGTGTTCATACTGGCATAACTGCCAGTATTTGTGCCAGTGAAACCTTTTGCAATGGCCTGTTGAGAAGGAGGACTAACCAAAGCCAAAGAGGCTTTAGTAAGTGGAAATGGAGGAATGAGTTCTTGCGAGTTTGCTGGCTGGAGAGTTAGGCAGCCACTGTGGGAATTGCCATTTTGTACTTTCTCTATTACAGTTTAAGTTCTAGAACAGGGATGGGCAATTATGGCCTCGTTATGACTCTGGACTTCAACTCCTAGAATTCCTGAGCCAGCTCAGGTCATAAAGGGGCCATAGTTGTGTTCTAGAATATAATTGTAAAATTGCAAATTGATATTTGCAATTTACAAAGCTGAGAATTTACAAAGCTGATCCTGTATTCTCTTTTTAGAAAACACCTCTGGATCCAAACGTTGGCAATGCAAAGAGACTGTGCTGAAAATTCAAAATTAATAAACGTAATAAAAATGGAAGCAGTAGGAAGTAATCAGAGAAAAAGAATGACTTTCTTGTAAGTATGAACATTACTTCATTAAATATTGGGCAATCAAACACAGAGGTTCTTTAGATTATTCACATTGGTGCCTGGTGTTTTCAAAAATGAATATAGACTTTTCCATTTGGGTAGAATTAAAACATTTCCAATCCAGCTGCCTGTTGGAAAGAAATTGTGGGAAAGTGTGGGGATCTGTCTGTCTGTCCATAGTCAGAAGAACTTTTCCAAAGTAGAACTGTATGTCCATAGAGGTTGGCAGCCAAATAATGCAAATGCATATAGTCCTCAACTTACAACATTTCATTTAGTAACCATTCAAAGTTACAATGGCACTTATTATCATTTTTTCACACTTATGACCATTGCAGCATCTTCATGGTCATGCGATTTACATGTTCCAGAATCATGGGATGCCCTTTTGCAACCTTCTGACAAGCAAAGTCAATAGGGAAGCCAGATTTACATCATAAATGTGGCATGAAAAGTCATAAAATGGAGCAAAAATCTCTTAACAACCTAAACAACCTAAACAACTTAAAATCACTTAGCAACCTAAATTTTGGGCTCAACTGTGGTCATAAGTCGAGGACTACCTGTAAATACATGGAGGGAAAAGGTGCCAAAAGGAAACCTGAGCTTACAAATGAACTAGAGCAAGGGTCGGCAACCCGCGGCTCTGGAGCCATATGTGGCTCTTTCATCCCTCTGCTGCAGCTCCCTGTTGCTAGTCAGCTCCATAATTGATAGGGCGTTTGGTTAGAACAGGTAGAGGAAAAAGGATGCTGCACTAGGTGGAGACTCTATGGTGGGGAAACTGGACTTCCGGTCAGCAGAGGAAAAAGGATGCCGTGCTAGGAGGAGACTCTATGGTGGGGAAACTGGACATCCGGTCTGCAGAAGAAAAAGAATACTGCGCTAGGAGGAGACTATGATGGGAGAACCGGACTTCCGGTCGGCTTTAGAATTGAACAGTGGCTTTTGTGGCTCCTTGAGTGTTTATGGTTGCTGATCCCTGAACTAGACTATGAAGGGAGGCTCTGAAAAAAACAATACCCCAAAATTTTGTTGCTGTTCCCCTCTGGAAGAAGTGGCTGGGCAGTGGTCCACTGAAATGCATTGATTGTTCCATTTCTCAGCCCCTGTGCTATTCCATGACCTAAAACAGGGCAGATTCACCACTGTGTGTTTCCCGCTGCACACATACACAGCATCATAGAGGCAATACAGAATGGAAACCCACAAGTGATTCAGATATGAACATGAATTCAGTACACCAAAACAAATGGAGACACATTCCTTATGGCAGCTGCTGGTACAAGGGTCGGAAAGAATTTGAGAAGCCCAGTTCTGGATGCTTTCCCTGTCTTGTTGAATCAGGATGCTGGGTGAGATAAGCAGTTCTCTGAATATCAAAAATTATATACGCTATTGCATTCCCCCCCGAGAAAGATTCCCGCTAGCTCCATCTGTAGCTATGCTGAAAATCCTTCCATTTACATCTGTCTCATCCTCAGTCTAATGCCCTCCAGTTGCGTGGAAGCTTGGTCTAAACCCTTAGCATGAACGTTGCAAATTTGTTTATAAAGGCCAGGAAAATTCAGCAGGATCAAGATGGGATTTTTAAGGTCAAGTGGGTAGTTATTAATATCATCTTACCAATAAAGGAGAATATTTGTAGCTCAGAGGTCCTTGGTGCTCTTGGACTTTGGTTGTTTTCTTGCGGATGTTTTGTTACCCAAACTAGGTAACTGATTGAGTTTGGGTAACGAAACCTACAAAAAACCAACCAAGCTCAGAAAAAGCACCAAGGATCTCTGAGCTAAGTACTTGCCCTATCCATTCAATTTATGCAGTGTGTTATTATGGCCAGGTTTTGTCAAATCGTTTGACAAAAGTGGCAAAGAAGCCTAACACCTTCCACCTTCTGTGAAAGACACTTCGTTCAACAAGACAGCTCAGACCTGCTGCTGGAAAAGGCTGGGACCAACAGATGTTCCAAGGAGAAGAAGAAAAATCCAGCTTTTTCCTTACAGGGAGACGTTAACCTTGTTAATCTTGAAAACGATTGCCTCCTCCTCGCTCTTGCCTTTTATGTGAACAGAACTGGTCAATTAATGAGGAAAAACAAAACAGCTTCCACAGTTGCCTTGAGCTGGCCTTCAGATTCTCCAGGAAGATGTTCCAAAGAACATCCTCGGCTTCTGTGTCACTCTTCTTTCTTTTTTAGGTATCGGCAATTCCTTATCTTTCCATAGACACACAGAACAAATGAGAAAACAGTTGAACAGAGAGAGAAAAAGAATATGGGATAGAAGTAAGAAAGATGAAAGAAAAAGCAAAATGATTTTTAGCAGGATGCATTTTCTCCAGATCCTTTGGAAGAATAGCTTCAACAATCTTTCCTAATTTGCATCCTGCAATTGTTGGGCTTCTAACTCCCAACCAACTTAGAGGACACATGTTTGAGGAATCCTGAGCTTGTCAACCTGCGTGATGCTAGGTTCTTAGCTTGTACTCACTCCATGGAAGTTGCTAGTTTTCTCAGCCACAGAATGAGCCAGCTGGCTCAGGGGTCTCCAACCTCAGCAACTTTTAGACTTGTGGACTTCAACTCCCAGAGTTCTGAGACCGCTGAGCTAGATGAAAAAAGGTGTTCTTCAAACTGTTGTCTACCATACAAGAGCTATCATTCTTGTATAGTAATGATGGAGGACCATGTGGAAAGTGCTTGGGCCAGGATGCTCACTCCATTTCCATTTGCTGAAATTAGGGCAGGTAGAAGCAGTTTCCAGATTGCCCTAATCTTGACTCTTTTATTCACTGCTGTAGTTAACCTGGCTGGGTCTGCAGAAGATCTATTTAAAATTGCAGATACAAACCTAATAGGTTGGGCAAGAAAGAGTTCCTCTCCTCCTCTATCCCCAATTCATTTCAGTTGTACCATGGATGTCAGTCCATGGAGGTTCTCAATCATTCAGGTCATGGTTGTCCCAAAGGTGCTTTTTTAGCAAAAGGCAATTGGAATTTCTTGGGATTTTTTTTTAATCTTTGAATGTTTCACTTCTCATCTGATAGAGCGGAAGGAGCTTCTTGGATGAGAAAAGAAATGTTCAAAGAAAATGTTCAAAGACGTCCCCCCCCCTCCAAAAAAGTCCATTTGCCTTTTGGAAGAAGCATCTTTGGGACGTGGGTGTCAGCCTTAAACCTGTCCTGCGTTCCTTCATATTCTATAGAGACTGAAAGCTTGACTAGATGGTAGAAGTGACATGAGGCCGCTCCCTCTCCTTAGTCCTGGCTCCCTGTTCTTTGCAATGCCTGAGTTAATGCTACTCTTGATCCCATTGTGCTGTGCTGTCCCCTTCTCTGCAGCATGGGCGGTTGAGGTGGGAAGGACTTGGGGCAATGATGTCATGGCGTAGATTGTGCTCACCTTTGCAATAGGATGGGATGGAAGCCAAGAGTCATGGGTTAGGCAGCCTTGTGGACTGTATTTGAAAACTCTTAGATAATCTGAGATGAGACTTTCTTTCAGGCTATTGGGGAAAGATCATAAGACTTCACTTTGTGCACAACATTTCTTAGACTCCATCTTTGGCATCTTGAAGAACATGGAATGGTGCTCAATGCCTGATGGTTAATCACCTGCAGCTGGTTGGCCGCAGGTAGTCCCAGCCCCTTTCTGTTGCCACTGGTGTAGATAATGCTGCAGTAGATGAGTGAATTGGTATAAGGCAGCCTCATGAGGAGAACCAGGCAGAGAAAAATCCCTGGATGTCAGGCCTAGCTAGATTAACCAGGACAATAGTGCAAGATCCTCATAACAATAGATGGGGATAGTTGAATGAGGTCTTTCTCTAATAGGTGAGTTGTCCATTTAGCCCTGCGGTGGGTTTATATAGCCAAGGATGAAGCAGAACAGGTAAATTGAAAGCATGTGATAATGCAGTAGGGAAAACTATTTACCATTTTATTTCAAAAACTAGAACATCAAGTGAATGAACCATCTACGATGGCATTTGACTTCTTAGAAATATAGAAATATATATAAATCAGAAAAATAAATTAGTCACATCAGGTATTTGTGATGTCACAGACACAGAATAATAGGTGTCCATGATCCTCATGCTGCTAAGGTCCAAAGAGCATTGCACAAAGCAATGAAAATACCTGGTTGGGATGCTACTTTTTTTTTCCCCTGAAAGAAAATATTGCAGCTGACAAATTGTAACAGACCTCCAAGAAATGCACGAGCTGGGATTGAGATAGCAATAATTGGATTCTCCAAATTCTGTAAAGGAGAAAGCCCATTTCTTATGCCAAGAACTGTATCACTTAGGAAGTTCTGTATTTTCTCTGGATCACCCCAAAGCTAGCAGTAACCAAGCAAAGATGATCGTTTAGTTTATAAGAAGTGGTTCTGAGTTGATCTAATCATAGGAACTGGAGATGGGAAGGGTTGCCAATTTTAGAAAACGTAAGACTCAAATGCTCTAGAAATGCAAAATGCAAAAGGGTAGGAATGGAGGCCTTCTCAGAGGATTGCAAGGAGGGTCAGAAACGTGACATTCTTGCACTAGAATATTAATATGAAATAAATATATAAGGGTGAGGAAGGGAGAGGAGGAGAACCAACACATATCTAAGGAACATTTCTCCAGATGCTAAACTTGCTGTATGAGTTTGATACACTGGCTACATTTAGCCCAAGTTCTCTGCATCCACAACTCTCAACCAGCATGTGCTTCCTTCCTCTTGTGTAGTTTCTTCTGGCAGCCAGGGTGGGTGGATTTTCTTAGATTGCCATGAAGTGTCCCCCAGAAAGGTGATTATCGACCACAGGCAAACAGTGGGACCATCAGTGGTCTTTGAGCAGCAGTCAGCCAGTCCAAAGGTTGGCCAGGAACCGATAGAAAAAGGCTCAAGATGGGGATGAGCATCTCTGGAGGAGAGGGAGGAGGATAGATTTCCACATCTTGTACTCTTGGCACAAGAGCTGGGGTAGATGCTTTGGTAGATCTGATTATCAGTTGCAGGAGGGCAGGACTATGGGCAATGAAGATGCGGAGCGGTGATAAACAGCAAGGCAGTTTCTTTCTTTCTTTCTCTCTCTCTCTCTCTCTCTCTCTTTCTCTCTCACTGGATCAGCTCAAAGGCACCATATCAACTCCCGCAGCCCCAACATTTCTGGGTGAGAAGATCATGGGCGAAGATGAACCAGGAGGACCATTGGGCACTGGTGAGATTCCCATCTCTGGAGAAGGCTGCACAGAGAAGAGAATGGACACACATACATACACACAGAGGGGCGGGGGGGTGAGGGAGAAAGGGGTTTCTATCACAATAAGCTTTCTGTTAATTAAATTTTTATGTTGTGTTTTTTATTTCTTAAAAGATGGATGGATGGATGGATGGATGGATGGATGGATGGATGATGGATGGATGGATACATGATCAGTTTAATTGGGAAGGAGGGCTGGGGCCTCTATCCCTTCCACCCACTGTGTACTATGACATTTTTGTCAGCATAATGTTTTGTATTAAAGTGATAATCTTTAAGCACCTGCTCCAAATAACACTTTAAATCAGAGGTCTTCAAACTTGGCAGCTTTAAGACTTGTGGATTTAACTCCCAGAATTCTCCAGCCAGCTATGCTTGAAGTTGAAGTCCACAAACCTTAAAGCTGCCAAGTTTGAAGACCTCTGAACTACAGTACTGTATCTGCGGATCCGAGTCCACCCAAACTACACTTTCCACAATTCAGCGGGTGGAGACAACTCCCTCTTGCAGGTGCAAAAAAAAAAAGAAAAAAAGAAAAAGATCCTGCTGAATTGTGGGAAGTGTAGTTTGGGCGGACTCGAATCCGCAGATACAGTACTGTAGTTCAGAGGTCTTCAAACTTGGCAGCTTTAAGACTTACGGTCTTCAACTTCAGAGCTGACTGGAGAATTATGGGAGTTGAAGTCCAGAAGTCTTAAAGCTGCCAAGTTTGAAGACCTCTGCTTTAAACCCTGCAAATATGGTTCCTGATTCTGCACCACGACATTCGCACATTACCAACACTACGTCAAACTCCAAGACCATAAATAAATAAAACATTTGATAACCCCTTCTGGCCAGAACTAGTTTACCTATCTCTGCATCCAAAAAGACATCCTAGAGTTGTTGGTTTTTTTTTTTTTTTAAAGAAGACTATGCCCAAATAGTTCTCAAAGGAATGGTAACATTAATGGATCAAGAAATCCCTGAAAACACACAGAAAAATTAACAGGATGTTATTGTGGCATTGTCAGCATATTTCGACCAAACGAAGTGATGGCTGGTGCACAGAACAAACTCCCTTTGTAGGTAAGGCTTATTGGAGCAAGTATCCTGAAGAAATACAAAACTCTTCAGCAGGAGTGAAATCCAGCAGGTTCTAACAGGTTCTGGAGAACCAGTAGTGGAAATTTTTAGTAGTTCGGAGAACCAGCAAATATCACTTCTGGCAGGCCCCAGAGTGGGGTGGGAATGGAGATTTTGCAATATCCTTCCCCCAGGAGGGGAGGGAATGGAGATTTTGCAGTATCCTTCCCCTGAAGTGGGGTGGGAATGGGGATTTTGCAATATCCTTCCCCTGCCATGCCCACCAAGCCACGCCCACAGAACCGGTAGGGAAAAATTTTGGATTTCACCCCTGCTCTTCAGTCACTGCTTTTCACTGTCTAGACATGCGGGAAGTTCAATTCTTCATCCCCCTTAATTTGATTATTGATTTAAGCCATCTTCTGGGTGTGTAGAACATATTAAACCATAAGCTAATCAAACAGGTAGGATCTGCAAAACATGCTTAGCCCTGCAGAAACTAATCAGGGTCATTGTCTCAACTTGCAAGTTGTTACAAATTGAATCATTGATTGACACAGAATGATGAATGTGGTCATTTTAACTTTGGAGGGGGGGTTGTACCTTAAAATATCATTTGACTGATTTATGGCTTAAGAGTATTGCCTACACCAGGGATGTCAATCTGGCGGCCCACTGGCCGGATGCGTCACATGCAGGCCACGCCCATCCCAGCTCTGAGAATGGGAAAAACATCACGAAAAGCCATGTGATGGCAACATGACACAGCAAGTTTGACACTTGTGGCCTACACAGAGATGTTAATTTAGTAATTTAAGCAAGTTGTGGGAACATAACCTATGACTTGCATATGGATCATAATCGGGTGAAATCCAGCAGGTTCTGACAGGTTCTGGAGAATCACTAGCGGAAATTTTGAGTAGTTCAGAGAACCGGTAAATACCACCTCTGGCTGGCCCCAGAATGGGGAGGGAATGGGGATTTTGCATTATCCTTCCCCCAGGAGGGAAGGGAATGGAGATTTTGCATTATCCTTCCTCTAGAGTGGGAAGTGAATGAAGATTTTGCAGTATCTTTCCCCTGCCATGCCCACCAAGCCACGCCCACAGAACCGGTAGTAAAAAAAAATGAATTTCACCACTGATCATAATCAGGAAGAACAGTAAAGTGTTCTGAAGCAAGGCAAATTTCCTAACCAAACTCCTTAGATTATTTGGGAAAAGAAAGGACTTCTTTGAGTATGTGAAAAAGTCTCACAGTTGAGCTTGAAAGATGTCCAAATGGAAAACTTCAGAAAATAAAGAGAGATGGCCATCGAAAATAGATGGATGGATGGATGGATGGATGGATGGATGGATGGACGGACGGACGGACGGACGGACGGACCGGTTGATAGGTAGATGAATGGACAATATATAGTATATTATTTTTTCAGCTGCCCTATCTTACAAAATGTTGTTGCTGGTAATTAAAAAATTATCTCCAAAACTTGGATCTGAATAACATTTCCACTTTCTTATGGCCAGAAATCGTCACGGCAGCTGTGACAGTCATTTTCTCTTACTAAAATGTGAATAATAGTGATTATTATTACCCAACCCTTTTCCAATTAAATGCTAGGCTAATGATAATTTGATGGGTCCCGGTAGTAGCTGGCAAAACGTATGTGGGAAATTTGTATAGGAGTGTGATACTTACTGCACACAGAATTGTAAGTGCTATACTGCAGTACACACAGTGCTGACGGTAAACTCGGCCTCATTGGCCATGATGTCTGTCGGCTGCAAATTGCGGTCATACATGGGGTTTTCAAATGTTCCTCGGACATTGGTGTTTTCATGGCCGGCATAGCCATTGAACGGCACCTTCGGTCTCCTTCTGTTTCAGAGAGGACAAAGAGGTCATAGGGGGAGGGGCTCTGCAGGACAGGTATTTTTAGAAACTACAGTGCATAAAAATCTGTAAACATTCTGTTTGTCTCTTCTCCCTCCCTCGTTCAAAGGCATTGAAACGAAGCCCCCCAAAGTACAGTTTAACTGTGTCACTAGCCTAGCTCTGCTGAACAGTATATTCATCTATTAGTCAACAGTTTTTTTTTTAAAAAAAATTGATTTATATGCTGCCCTTCTCCGGAGACTGAGGGTGGCTTACAAGGCATTAAGCAATAGCCTTCATACTTTTGTATATTTTTTATATAAAGTCAGCTTATTGCCCCCACAAACTGGGTCCTCAATTGACCTACCTTAGAAAGGATGGAAGGCTGAGTCAACCTTCAGCCTGGTGAGATTCGAACTTACAGTAATTGCAGACAGCTGGTGTTTAATTACAATGCTTTAGTCTGCTGAGATATACAGGCTCATGGATAGCTCAGGAGCCTGGATAGCTCAGACAGTTGGAAGGAGGTCTTCTAGTCCAATCCCTGCTTAATCAGGAGACCCCCTATACCAGTGATGGCTAACGTTTTTGCCATCGCGTGCCAAAAGCATGGGGAGCATGGGGTTGCATATGCGTGTGCCCATACCCATAATTCAATGACACCTTGCACTCCTGTGCATGCACACGGGACCCCCCTGCACTACCCCTGCTTTTGGCACATGATGGCAAAAAGGTTAACGGTGGGCCCAATAGGCCCATTATTTGCCCTCCCCAGATTCCAGAGGCCTTCTTGGAGCCTGGGGAGGGTGAAAACAGCCTCCCTCCCCCAAGGCCCTCCGGAAGCTGGAAACAGCCCATTTTCTGACTTCCAGTGGGCCCGGAAGGCCCCAAAATCAGCTGGCCGGTGTGCACATGCGTGCTGTAGCTGAACTAGGGCAATGCTTACGTGCCACAGATATGGCTCTGTGTGGCACCTGTGCATTAGGTTCACTATCACGGCCCTATACCATTTCTGACAAGTAGATGTCCAGTCCCTTCTTAAAAGCCCCCAGCACTGGGGCACCCACAATTTCTAAAGACTCTACTGGTTAATTGTTCTGACTGATAGGAAATTTATCCTTAGTTCTAGGAAATTTCTAGTTGGAGAGGTACAGATCAGAGGTGGGTTTTAGTAGGTTCTGACCAGTTCTGGAGAACCAGTAGCGGAAATTTTGAGTAGTTCGGAGAACCAGTAAATACCATCTCTGACTGGCCCTGCCCCCATCTATTCTCTGCCTCCTGAGTCCCAGCTGATCAGGAGGAAATGGGGATTTTGTAGTAACCTTTCCCTGGATTGGGGAGGGAATGGAGATTTCGTGGTATACTTCTGCTGGAGTGGGGTGGGAATGGAGATTTTACAGTATCCTTCCCCTGCCATGCCCACCAAGCCATGCCACACCCACAGAACCGGTAGTAAAAAAATTGGAAACCCACCACTGGTACAAATGCAGTTGGCTCCTAGAAAGTATGAAAGAAATGGATACCATTTCCATGGCTTTGGATGGCAGCTATAAGCACTAATGTAGTGAATAAAGAGGCTAGCCTTGAAGGACAAAAGGAAGGGCCACAACCAAGGCATCAATCAGATAAATTAAACTTGAGTGCAGGCATTTGCAAAAATGCCTAAGATAGAACAAGAGAATAACAGATTTGGAAGAGACACTGGAGATCATCTAGCCCAACCCAAAGAGGAACATTTCAGACAAATGGTTGTCTAATCTTTTCTTCAAAACCTCCAGTATTGGAATACTCATGACTTCTGGAGGCAAGTAGTTCCATTGATTAATTTGTTCTGTCAGGAAATTTATCCTTATTTCTAGGTTGCTTCTCTCCTTGATTAGTTTCCACCCATTGCTTCTTGTTCTACCCTCAGGTGCTTTGGAGAATAGCTTGACTCCCTCTTCTTTGTGGCAGCCCTTGAGATATTGGACGACTGCTATCATGTCTCCCCTAGTCCTTCTTTTCATTGAACTAGATATACCCAATTTCTGCAACCGTTCTTCATATGTTTTGGCCTCCAGTTCCCTAATCATCTTTGTCGTTCTTTTCTGCACTCTTTCTAGACTTCTCAACATCTTTTTTTATATCATGGTGACCAATATTCCAAGTCCCCCACCCTTCCAATTTCCATAGTAGAGATAAAAGTGGAAGGAAAGGTAGCACTTCAGACTTGCAAGATTCGGTTACTATCACGCTTTTAGGCATAGGTAGCTGAGATCTGCATGAGGTCTGTCAGGTTTCGAGGTCATCTCAAATAAATTGCATTTCAAACAAAGTCTTTGATGAAAAAACTCTCATTTATTAAGCACAACATTCTAGCTCCGACTCATCGTAGCCAACACTGACTTCCGACCCAAAAACCTTCCCTTTCCTTCCCCCACTCCTCTGCACTCATTGGCCATCTTCCAAGTCACTCTACCCCTAATCTACTGCTCCAGCTCAAAGGAATTTCCCCCTCCCATCCCATCTCCTAGGGGATATTATCTCCAGGGAAAATAACTAGGTGAAAAGTCAACCGTCCTTTTCCAGACCCCTCTGCTTCTCCTTCTTATGTCAGCACTAGAGTAAATGCAGCTTGAAGTGCTGACATCCTGTTTCTTAGCCTGGTCTACCTGATAGGACTAACAACATGGGGAACGTGAGAAATGTGGTTTAATCCGGAGGACACTGGACCAGAAAACCCATGATTATTCGTACAATCCTTGTTATGAAGCCCTAAGAGGTTATTTCCTGCCTTTTCTACTTGGAACATCTCACCTGTGCTTGTAGAGATAGAGCACAAACCCTGCAATCATCAGGGCAATGAAAGGCACGAGGATCGCAGCTGCAACTGAGCTGCTGTTTGATGCAAATGGATGTCCTATTGATTCAGAATCCCGTTCAATGACGCTGTTATCTGGAAGAAGAAACACCATTAAATTACTGCTGCTGAGTACAATTGGGAAGGGGAGGCCAGGGGCTGTCCTCGCACGTCTGCTGCATATTTATAATAACAAAATATTTAAATCTCAGATTTAATCCCTGGCACCTCTAATTAAATAACCTCTGATGGGGTTAATTAGAACGGTAGTCGAATTAAACTCATGATATCTAGTAGGCTTGATAGAGTGTTGGTAGACTTATCCATTAATTCACAGTCACTTTCTCATCCTTCAGTGAGAAAGATGGTGTTTTTTCTGAGGCAAAGCAAAACATAAAGTTAGCCTTTTATGGTTTTTTTCCAAGATGAATAGCCAAATGTTCCTTTTATTTGTTTGATTTGAAGCCCGAGACCCCAAAACTGTTCACATTTGACATTATGCACACAACGAATAGTTTAAAACTACATGACAAATGTGTCCATACACTTGACAAAATGACTATATTAAGTGTTGAACAGTGATGGTGAGGTGCAGGGGTCCCATTCAGCAGGTTCTGACAGGTTCTGGAGAACGGGTAGTGGAAATTTTGAATAGTTCAGAGAACTGGCAAATGCCACCTCTGGCTGGCCCCAGAGTGGGGTGGGAATGGGGATTTTGCAGTATCCTTCCCCTGGAGTGGGGTTGGAATGGAGATATTGCAGTATCCTGCTCCTGGAGTGGGGTGGGAATGGGGATTTTGCAGTATCCTTCCCCTGGAGTGGGGTGGGAATGGGGATTTTGCAGTATCCTTCCCCTAGAGTGGGGTTGGAATAGAGATACTGCAGTATCCTTCCCCTGGAGTGGGGGGGGGGGGATTTTGCAGTATCCTTCCCCTACCACGCCTATCAAGCCACACCACGCCCACCAAGCCACTCCCACAGAACCGGTAGTAAAAAAAAATTGAATTCCACCACTGGTGAGGAGATAGAATTTGGCAAAATTCTGGAAATGAATTTATTTAAATAACACTTTGAAGTTCAGTTTCACAAGATAACAAAAATTACATTGGAGGAAAAAAACAATCAATTGAATGAAAAATATTTATATACAATAGCTGATACCCACTGAAACATAAATAGAAAATCTCACAATTGTGATATTGCTTATATAAATTACTTAAAGTTACTGTTTTGGGTCAACTTCGGTCTGAAGTTAGTTAGCTTACCTAGTCTTTGGAGGCCGAATTGTCCAAAACCTTTGCCATGGACAAATCCTTGGTACACAAATGTTCCACTTGAAGCTTCTGGGGTGACCTGTATTTGGAGCAGGAAATAAAAAGAAACTGCAAAATCCAAATGCAAAGTGGGGGGAAAAAATCAGCCATAGGAATAGGGTGATTGTAGTTTTAAGGACGATTTGTCCAGAAATGATCAGATTTATTTAAAATTATGCTACAATTTAATAAAAGCACATGCAAAAATCCATTGCTAAGGAACAAAATAAATTACCACAAACCATGATCATAATGAAGGAAGTGCCTTGACTAGAACAATAAAAGCCATAAATATTGGTAGCTTAGAGATATGGAATGACTTATCCAATTTTAGATGCTCAACTGTATAACCATATATGGAATTTTTTTAAAAACAAAAATAGAAACCAGAAAGTCAAACCTAGTCTGATCCTTCATGCTAGTAATTGTTCAAAATATGGCTCAAATGTTGTGGTACAATCTTTCTAAAAATATATATAGAATAGAATAGAATAGAATAGAATAGAATTCTTTATTGGTCAAGTGTGATTGGACACACAAGGAATTTGTCTTGGGGTATACGCTCTTGGTGTACATAAAAGAGAAGATACGTTCGTCAAGAATCATAAGGTACAACACTTAATGATGGTCATAGGGTACAAATAAGCAATCAGGAAACAATATCAATATAAATCGTAAGGATACAAGCAACAAGGTTACAGTCATACAGTCATAAGTGGGAGGTGATAGGAACGATGAGAAGATTAGTAGTAGAGCAGACTGAGTAAATAGTTTGACAGTGTTGAGGGAATTATTTGTTTAGCAGAGTGATGGCGTTTGGGAAAAAACTGTCCTTGTGTCTAGTTGTTCTGGTGTGCAGTGCTCTATAGCGTCGTTTTCAGGGTAGGAGTTGAAACAGTTGATGTCCAGGATGTGAGGGGTCTGTAAATATTTTCACTTCTGATGGAAGGTATGACAGGACAAGCTATGTATAGGATCTTAGAACCAAATTATCTGCAGCCCTCAACTTATAACCATTCATTTAGTGACTGTTCAAAGTTACAAGAGCACTGAAAAAAGGAACTTACAACCAAACCTTGCACCATCATAGTATCCCCATGGCCACATATGATTGAAATTTGGGCACTTGGCCTTTTTTTTTTACAATGTTTGCAGCATCTTGGGATCATGTGATCACCATATTGGGACCTTCCCAGCCAGCTTCTGAGATGCAAAGTCAATGGGAGACGCCACAATTGCTTGATGACCAAGTGATTCACTTAATAGTGGTCACAAAAAAAAAGGCATAAAAGTGGGCCTATCTCATTTAACAACTACCTTGCTTAGCCATGGAAATTGTGGTCCCAACTGTGGTCGTACTTTGAGGACTACCTGTAGCAGGGATAGTTTTGTGGGGATACATTTAGTAGAGCTCTCTAGATCAGGGGTCAGCAACCCGTGGCTCTGGAGCCACATGTGGCTCTTTCACCCCTCTGCTGCAGCTCCATCGCTCAAAATATGTGTCACAACCGCCAATGTGCGACACCCACCGGTAGGTGGTTTATTGAGCTTTTCAACCCCTGGTAGGCCAACCATGGATAAATCCAAGAAAAGAAAAGTTTCAGAAGAAAACAGAACATTTAATTCAACTACATGTGCTAGTTTTGTGGCTGCTCAGGAAATAGTCAGGCACGGGAAGGGCTTTGTGGCTCCCGGTGTTTTCTTTTCTGTGGGAAACAGGTCCAAATGGCTCTTTGAGTGTTTAAGATTACTGACCCCTGGTCTAGACAAAGAGGAGGGAATCCTGGGATCAGTCTTCCCAGAGGAATTCCTGTGGTGTTTGTCTGAAACATTTTCTGGCTTTCTTGGGTCAATTTTGATCGAAACATGCTTGAAGATTGGGGTTTATTTTGGCCTTAGACTGTTATAATGTAAAAATGTCTAGAGGAGTGTTCCTAGGTGCTGGGTCAGTACATATATCCCATCACAAAATCTGTATGAGTAAGAAGATAGGTTCCTTTTGATGCTACATATTACCATATATGGTGGACTTGCAAGAAAGTGAAGGCTTTTTGGATCAAAATTTGGTGGGTAATGCAAAATGTATTGAAGAAAAAACTTCAATTTTCTCCTCAATTGTTTTTACTGGGTATAGTTAAGGATTTCTCAGTGAATGAAACAAAACTGATATTATATATGGTTACAGCAGCTAGGTTACTGATTGGTCAATATTGGAAAAAAGATGTTTTACCTACTATTGAAGAATGGACTTTGAAGGTGGCCAGTTTTACAGAAATGGCAAAGATATCAGCATATTTAAAAGACCGGACTCAAGAAACTTTTGTGTGGGAATGGAAGAAATGGATAGACTACGTGCAGAATAAATATCAAACAAGGAAGTATCAGATTGCTTTTAGCTGAATGTTATGTAGAAATTTATAGTATATACAGGGTGTAGAGTAGTTGGGGGGAATCATGATAGGATTTGGATTTCACCTTTTAATATTTGGGGAGTTAAAAATGAATTGTAATTTTAAGGTTATAAGGGAAGTCAAGGGAGGGGAGGGAAGGGTTAGGGAGGGTTAGGGAGGGGAAGGGGGGGAAAGGGGGGAAATTTGTATTTGTAAAACTTTTTCAATAAAAAAAAAGAAGAAGAAGATAGGTTCCTGCATGCCTAGAACTCTGGCACTAGTTCAACACTTTAACTAAACTTTCCGTCTCCTGAAGTCTGCTAAAGAGAAAACATTTGTTTTTGTACATCTATTCATTCAAGCTCTTCCCATCCAAAATCTTCACTTGAAAGTGAGGGGCAAAAGGTCTGGTCAAATAAGAATGTAAACAACAAAGAACTGAAGGAAGTAACCCAGTGGTGGGATTCAAATAATTTAACACCAAACTGTTCAGAAAGTTAACAACCAGTTCTCCCGAAGTGGTACAAACTGGCTGAATCCCACCACTGGAAGTAACCCAACTGCATCATCTTAATATATATATATATGTATATATTGCCCTGTTTCATATAATGAATTTTTCAAACTGTTTTCTGGCTTTTAAACATTTTTAAAATATTTAACATTTAGTTTGCAATTGTAATTTTTCCTGTTAGGCATTTAAATTTGTAGTATCCCAGTATGAGATTGTTTCATCAATGAAAAGTGTGCCTAAATGTCTCTAACTAGAATCATTAGTCAAATAGTCTTTTTTTCCTTTTATTAACCATTTAAAGAGAGAGAATGAAGAGAGAGAGAGAGAGAGAGAAAGGGAGAGAGAGAGAGAGAGAGAGATTTTTCTTTAGTTTCTCTGATATCTAAGATGACAGTTTGTCAGCTTTCCTTGTACCTTCAAAATGTTTTAGAATGAGAACTTCATGAATTCTTACAAGCTGGGAAGTCTGAGAGTCACAGACCCAACATACCCCAAGGCCATCAGGTTGGGGGATATTAATCTTAGATTTTGCTGCTCCCAACCATCGTTGCAAAAGCTCTCATATTCCCCCAATGTTGTGTTCCCAATTCCGCTGCACGTCTGTCATTGAAATGTTTCAGGCAAAGACTTACGTGTCCATCCAGTGCCCACTTATCATTCTTGAATTTGTTCATGAAGATCTCCAGTGGCCCTGTAATTTGGTGTACCTGGAGAAGAAGATGGACATCTTCTCTTTTGTAAATACCTGGGAAGAGAAGATAAGAGAGCCGGGCAGTCAAGGTTGATTGTTTTTCTTGTAATGCAAGCAGGGTGAGGAAGCCCCCGAGAGAACTGGGGGGAGGGTGGAGGTTTCATTGCAATTTGAGAAGACAAGATCTCAGTGTTCTTGAATGCTCTGTGAAGTTAGAGCAGGGTTGCATCCAACTCTGGAAAAATCATATTGGAAGCTCATCTGCATTACATGCATTTATTTGTTTCCGAATCCTGCAGGTAGCATTAAATTATTCAGGAAAATGAAAATGCAGGAAAGATAGCTAAGGCCTTCAAAGAGTTGTCTCCAATTGGGAACACGGTTAAAATTGCAGATTAAAAACATGCACACACACACACACACACACACACACACACACACACACACACACACACGTGGATGAGGTCCAAGATTCAGAGATTCTAACCATCCAGACAGAGATTGTGAAAACCAGGAAGCTCGGTGGTGTACTAGTCCAACCCCCTGCTCAAAAAGAAGTCTTATACCATCCCAGTCAAATAGATGTCCATTCTATTTCTGAAAACCTCTAGTGATGGAGCACCCCACAAACCTAGGAGGCAAGCTACTCCATTAATTAATTGTTCTCACTATCAGGAAATTTCTCCTTCCTTCTAGGTTGTATCTTTCTTTGGCAACTATCTCTTCCACCCATTACTTTGTATTCTGCCCACTAGCGCCCTAGAGAGTAACTCAATTCCCTCTTCTTTGTGACAGCCCCTCAAGTACTGGAAGAGACCTATCAATCCTTCTCCCAATCCTTCTCTTCAGTAGGCCAGGCATACCTGATTTCCTCAACTGTTCATCTTACAATTTAGCCTCCAGTTCCTTTAACTTCTCTGCACACTTTCCTGGGTCTCAACATCTTTTCTCTATCATTGTTTTTTGGTCATTTGGGTTTCATATACTGTCAAAACTCAGGTGTGAGCCACAATTTGTGGTATATATAACCCATCACAGTCAACGATACCATCGCTTATTTGTTTGGTTACGCAACTATGTTAGGCTTAGTATGTGGTGTTAATATGAATGCAGAACACAGAATTTCAGCTGGAGAATGATTACCCCCGGGGTCTTTAATCATTGATTTCCTTTGCACATTAGACAGATGTTTCAGCTTGATTATCCAGGCAGATGAGGGTGAAGAGAGTAAAAAAACAAAACAACCAACCCATTATATTGGCAGTATTAATATGTAGTGAAGATAAGGTTGGATGGACATCATTTTCCCTTCTATGTTGTTTAATGGGGTGAACATCTCTCTTCTCCCACCAGGAATGGAGAAAGGCCCTAGTTGGCTGCCTTACCAGAGACCTGAAGCTCCACACCGCTGTGGTCTATTAGGGTGGCATTCACTTTACTGGTGACTGGATCAAAGCTGGTGACAAAAAGCATGGCTGGCTGTTTTTTGCCCATGTATTCATAAGAGCCTTTCCAGAAGGAATTTTTGGCAAAGACATCGGCAGGAACTAGAAACAACCCAAGGCAGAACAAGACAAGGAGAAGATTTTAGAACAAGTGCAGAAGCCAAACAGGCCCTCCATGGTTTTGAATAGTGTTTCTCCACCTTAGCAACCCTAAGAAGAATGGACTTCAATACGCAGAATTCCCCAGAATCATTATTTGTTCACTACTTTTTAAAATCAAGCTTTGTTACTTCAAAACAATCAAAAGAAATGCCATTAAGAGTCTCATCCATTTAAAATATCGAAAAACTCAAATGAGTCATTTGAGTTTTTCATCTTTTAAGAAAATTGACAAGTGTGTCCATCTATTTACAGACCCAAGTAATCTGCTCTGCTGTTTCATTTTTTAATGTATTTTTATTGATGTGATAGTTAGGAAAAAGAGATACCTGAAACTTTTGGAAGATGCTGATCCTTTGCAGCACCCATAGGTCGCCTGCTGGGCCGGACATCCGCTTAAAGGACAATCAAAGCAAGAATTCATATCTTAATAAGGTGACACAAACATTATTAACAGATGAATATAAAGAAAGATCTTATGTGATCCCTTGCTCTCTTCAACTTGGTTCTGAGTTAATCCACTTTCTAGAAGAATAGGTGGAACCATTAATTAATTTGCAAAATAAGCTAATCAAACTTATAATGTTGTGTGAATGAAACCACTACCTTTGGAACTGCCCCCTCCCCCAATTTTAAATTATTTCTTAGCTTTTTGTTATTTTTATAAATAACTCAAGGCAGTGAGCATACCTTCCACCTCCCATGTTGAATGTATCTGAAACCCGGCCAGCTTTCACGCCTAAAGTGAGACTAGTACTCAGAGTCTCCTCGTTTCTATCTTGATGCCTTAACAACTAGATCAGGGGTCAGCAACCTGTGGCTCTGGAGCTGCATGTGGCTCTTTCACTCCTCTGCTGAGGTTCCCTGTCACTCAAAATATGCGTCACAACCGCCAATGTGAGATACCCATCAGCACACGATTTATTGAGCTTTTCAACCCCTGGTAGGCCAACCATGGATAAATCCAAGAAAAGAAAAGTTTCAGAAGAAAATAGAATGTTTCATTCAACTACATAGGCTAGTTTTGTGGCCGTTCAAGAAATAGTCAGGCACAGGAAGGGTTTTGTGGCTCCCGGTGTTTTCTTTTCTATGGGAAACAGGTCCAAATGGCTCTTTGAGTGTTTAAGGTTGCAGACCCCTGCACTAGATCAAACTTCCTAATATTTAATATTTTTAATTTAACATAGTTAAGCATGTTAGAAAAACAGGAAAAAAATGCTACCAGGTGGATCTGTTTGCTTCTCTAACCTAGGAAGACTCTCTTTCTATTAGGTCTACAATTATGGATGATATGAGAGGCTAGACAAACTTTTTGTTTCACTATTTGAATTGGCAAAAGTGGGTCAGCCAAAAATTTTAAAATTCATAATGTGCAAACAAAAAACACAGAAAAAATTGTTTACTCCAGCTGCAAGGTATGTTGGGGGCAATCTGATATAAAGGATTAACATCGATAGAGGAAGATTTATGTTATATGAACATTGCTGAGATCCTCCAGAGTGAGAAGGCAACTCTATCCCTGAGCAGCAGAAGTGAAAAAAGAATAACACAGAATTCTAATGTTCTGGCTACCAAGGTGGAAAATGGTGACCCAAAATTGGCTTCTGGGTCTTATCTAACAAGGCAGTTTTTAATCCTCTATGTCTGGGGAACAGGGGACAGAACTAGAGTGATTTGTCCCTGAAACACATGGCTGAAATGCAACAGATGAATTTCAAGTGGAAAGAATAAGATGTTTTGTAGACATAGAGCTGTCTTTCCGTTGGCAGCTTTGCTTACCCAGGCAAATGGGAGGCTTCCCTGTCCAGCTACCATCAGCCTTACAAGTCCGATGCTCTGATCCTCCAGTGAGATAAAAGCCATTCTGGCACGAATAGATCAAGGTGTATCCCAGTGAAGGCAGGTCCAGAGCACCCACATTGGCATGGGCTGGGGTATCTGGTTCCTTGCAGTTGTGAGCTACAAAGACATGGAGGAAAGCACCTCTATAACTGGCTGGTTTGGCTCTGCAACCCAACAAGACAGACACAGACTTCAGAGGATAATTAGAACTGCAGAAAAAAAACAATGGCTGCCAACCTGCCTTCCATTGAGGACGCGAATACTGCGTGAGTCAAAAAGAGGGCTGTGAAAATATCTACACACCCCTCACATCCTGGATATAAATTGTTTCAACTCCTACCCTCAAAACGATGGTATAGAGCACTGCACACCAGAACAACTAGACACAAGGACAGTTTTCCCCCGAATGCCATCCTCTGCTAAACAAATAATTCCCTCAACACTGTCAAACTATTTACTAAGTTTCCTGATTGATTATTTGTACCCTATGATGATCATTAAGTGTTGTACCTTATGATTCTTGATGAATATATCTTTTCTTTTATATACACTGAGAGTGTATGCACCAAGACAAATTCCTTGTGTGTCCTATACACTTGGCCAATATTCTATTCTATTCTATTCTATTCTATTCTATTCTATTCTATTCTATTCTATTCTATTCTATTCTATTCTATTCTATTCTATTCTATTCTATTCTATTCTATTCTATTCTATTCTATTCATGGACTGACCATTACCAGGCCTAAGAAAGGGCAGAAGTTGGTTTTCCCAACTTGGTATCCTCCAGATCTGTTTGGACTACATCCCCCAGAACTCCCTGGAGATTGCCAATGTGATTTGGGAATGACAGGTATTTCACCTGAAGAGTACCAGGTTGGGAAAGGCTGCTGGTTGGGTGAAGACTAAAGCCTGTCTATAGCCAAGATCTGGCCTGACTCAGAAGGAGGCATCTTCTGAAACAATGCCTTCAGATGCTTCATTCATCCTTGCTTTCTGGGATTCGTCCGTGAAGGCTGGTTTGCATTTTCACATTTCCACATTATCTATCCAGGCAGCAAAAAATGAAGATCTGCCATCTGAGTATACAGTGGTGGCCAAAATTGTGGAAACCTTTTGGGAAAAGTGTATTTTCTAAAACTAGCTAATAACACCACTTTTTTTTTCCGGAGTAGTACCATAAAATTATATAACAATGGAAAGATAATTTAATCAAGAATGTAACAATAACTTTTATGAAGGATTTGCTATTAGAATAGCAGTTACAGTATAAAGAAGAAAAGTGAAACAGGTAGAAAAAACAAGATATACAAAAATTATCACCCTATCAGTTAATACTTAGTTGGGTAACCTTTAGCATGGATTACGGCCTTACATCTTCCCATGGAGTGAACCATGTCTTTTAGTTCTGCAGCTGTTATAATGTGAAACCAAGATTGAATGATGGCTTCTATTAACTGAGTTTTGTTGCTGGGTCACTTTTGATTAGCAAATTTCTTTGGTCGGCTCCATAGATTTTCAATTGGGTTAGGTTCTGGGTTGTTCCCAGGCCATTCCAGTAGTGGAATATGATTATCTTGAAACTCCCAAAAAAAAGTGGTGCTATTAGCCATCAAACCTCAAAAAGACACTTTCCCCAAAAGGTTTCCACAATTTTGGCCACTACTGTATACTGCAAACCTGGATTCTTAGCACGGAGCAGTGCTCAACTGCAGCCACTTGAAAATGTATGGCCTACAACTCCCAGAATACCTCAGACAGACTGAGGGATTATGGGAGCTGAAGTCCACACATCTTCAAGTGGCTGAGGTTGAGATTCAATGCCATCAACTGTTCTGCCAACCCTGAGGAAGCGAAGACTTACGGATGCAATTTGGTTGAATTCCACTCCATGTCAGATTTGGAAGGCAGGTTCTGGTGGTGGACCCTTGCAGCAGATATCCTTTATGACACTTGAAGAAGATGATACTTCCAACCTATTGCAATGAGAACACAATGCAAATTTAGCATGTTATGTGAATATAGCATGAGTGAATATAGCCATTCATCTAGTTAAAGCAACTGATCTAGTTAAAGATGGGTAATTCAAGCTCACATATTACCCTACAGATCTGTCCTTGAAAAAGTGACCAAGCCAGGTCTGAACTTGATTTAGCTTACAGTGGCCAGTGTGATAAAACTCCTTTTGTTCTTGAGTGGCTCAGACTTGAAAGATACTGTAAGTTTGTGGCTTCAGACAAAAAACTAGTGGAACATGTAACAAAATGTTGCCGTGTGGAATAATTTGGGCTGGCCAGTGTGATGAAACTCCTTTTGTTCTTGAGTGGCTCAGACTTAAAAGATACTGTAAGTTTGTGGCTTCAGACAAAAAACTAGTGGAACATGTAACAAAATGTTGCCGTGTGGAATAATTTGGGCTGGCCAGTGTGATGAAACTCCTTTTGTTCTTGAGTGGCTCAGACTTGAAAGATACTGTAAGTTTGTGGCTTCAGACAAAAAACTAGTGGAACATGTAACAAATTGTTGCCGTGTGGAATAATTTGGGCTCATGATTCTAGTCACACAGTGAGTTTCTCACACATAACATTATATTTTGAACAGTTCTTTTTCAAGATGTGATCAAATCTCATGAAATTCCAGGGGCCTCTGAAAGAGGAGACTGTTAACATATTTCATAAACTCACAAATTAATTTTCAATTTGGGGAAAGTAAGGGAGACTCCCCCTCATGTGAGACTAGGCAGTGGTGCCAACAACATGAAAAGATTGTCGATCTTTTTCATAAAGCTACTGTCCTCTCATATGCAGATGGGGAGTTCTCCTGTGTTCATATCCACTTTGTGTGAATTGGTCATGGGCCATCAAGTCAGTGTTGACTCTTAGTGGCCATTCAGGTAGCCCTTGATTTATGAGTGGTTGCTAAGCAATCATTCAAAATTATGATGGACTCCAAAAATGTTATTTACGATCCAGATTCAAAGTTCCTATATCTGGGCCCATCACCCATGTCAGACCACCACATTTTTGTTGCTCAGCAACCGGCCCAAATTTATGGCCATTTGCAGCATTTCACATGACTTCAATTGATGATGCTTGTGAAAGAAACAGATGTTTCCTTCTTGTTTCTGGTAACAACTTTCCTATAGCAAACAATGGGCTCACTTAATGATCACGGCATTCATTTTATGCAACCACTTAATGACCACCTCAAAAAAGGTCATAAAATTGAGTCTGGTCATATAAGGACCCATTTTATGGCCGCTCTGATTTACAATTCAAATTGTGGGTTCAGTCACAGTTGTAAGTTGAGGACTCCTTGCATAGATTTCCTCCAGCTTGAGATGCCTTGTTATTTACTAAGGGAGGCAAGTCTATTTGATTCTGTCTCCATTAGAAGCACAAGCATCATCAAGGACCACCTCTGAATCTAATCAAAGGTCCCTCCGGCAAAATCCTCCTATTGTCTCCCTCACAAAACAGCTTAATCAAGAGATAACAACTCTCCAAAGAGAGATCATCACTGTCTGTGTTTTGCATAAAAGGAGAATGAATATATTCAGCCCCTGGATTAAGGATGACAAATTAGCAGTTTCGGCTATATTATATAGATCAAGAAGATTGTTCAGGGCGAAGGAGAGAAGAAAAGAAAGGAGGGAGGGAGGGGAGATGATCATATATTACCTGATAACCTTGGGAATTGTTTTGAATTCCAAAAAGGGGCACACCTGGATCCATGCAGGTTGTAACACTTGCGTCTGAAAAGAAGAACAAACAAATGTAAGTGCTTAATTCATTTGTGTGTGTGTGTGTGTGTGTGTGTGTGTGTGTGTGTGTGAGAGAGAGAGAGAGAGAGAGAGAGAGAGAGAGAGAGAGAGAGAGAGAACTCTGCTCTGCCTTAGTGAGACACTTCATGGCACAAAAGTAAAGGCACTTCATTTAGACTGCAGCTCTTCTGAAGTCTTTTTCTGGTTCTAGGGCAATGATGGTGAACCTATGGCACGCGTGCCAGAAGTGGCATGCAGAGGCATCACTCCAGGCACAACAGCCATTGCCCGTTGCTCTTCAGGGTTCTGGTGCATAAATGTACATGTGTGTGGGAGTGCCGGAAACTGGAAAAGCAGCTCCCTGGCATGCATGCGCGTGCTGGGAAGCTGAGCTTCCTGTTTCTGAGGCACATATGCGCATCGGCCAGCTGATCTTAGCACATGCATGCACGCCAGAAACTGGGAGACTAGGTGACTGGCGCGCCAGGGAGCTGCTTTTCCAATTTCCGGCACTCCCCCTCGCACCAGCGCTCCCGTTTTGGTATTTGCTACCAAAAAGGTTTGCCAACACTGTTCTAGGGAATTTCTGGATGGGTCTTCAGAAGAGAAGTTGAGGGGAAAAACAAACAAATGCTTAAAGTTGCCAAAGTTGGAAACCCCTGATCTAAACTAACTAACTAACAATGGTTGCAGGGTCCCATGAACAAATGAAATCCGTCTGTGATCTTCCCAGCTGGTTTCCAACAAGCAAAGTCAATGAGGGGAGATAGGTTTGCTTAATGATTAAATAATAATTATTACTTAATAACTGCCATGATTCCCTTAACAACTATAGCAAAACAGTTGTAAAATCAGGAAGACTCACTTAACAGTGTTAAGCGACAAAAGTTCTGGTACCAATTGTGGTTGTAAATCGAAAACTACCTGTATTCATCAGGTGATGACAACACCTTGCTTGGGAATTAAATAGGATTGGATCAGAATAGTATTTTGGGGGGAGCTTTCCAGGAAATATTAAGATATAAAAGTTGGAAAACTTTCTGGAGTAGAGCAATGGGAAACCACTTCCTTAGCACTGCCAAGAAAAGGCAGAGGTGTTTTATTATTTTGTTCCCCAATAAAGTCCCATCTTGTTACCGATGCAGCTTGGCTGGGTCCCACTCCATGATCCATCGGCCTGGCAGAACCTCCGAGCTGATCCCACTAGCACTAATGGGGGCAGACAAGAATACGAGACAGAGGAGCGGTAAGTAAAACCTCGATCTTCACGTCGCCCGTCTGCTGGGATTCCTGGATCACCACAAAAGACAGCTGTAAAAAGAAAGGTCCAAGAACCTCAGTGAGAGACATTTCATTGGGATAAGATCTCTAACCACACCAACCTCTTGTAACATCCTATGTCTGGTTCATGCAGCCAGTGAGCCAAGATCCCTAACTCTTTTGGAACAGTAGGGAAATATAACATGTTGAATATGTTTTGCGTGTGCAGATGAAATAGTAGGACGAAGACCTGAACCATGACCTCTAAACTCCTGAACTCAAGTAAAGTTCCTGAATGTGCTGGAATATTATGAGGCCCATCCCGAGAAGCAAGTAACACTGATATTTGTGGATGCACAAAAAGCGTTCGATAATCTAAATTGGAAGTTCCTCATAAGTTATCTTAAATCGGCACTGATATTTTCAGATGGGAACCAAGACGTAACTAGCCACAAAAGCAAACTACTGCCAATCTCCATTTTGTTCTTATTATATCACCAAAAGCAGAAAATTACTGGCCAGCATTTATTATACAATGGTAAAAAGGTTGCTTGTATCCTACTTCAGTGGGCAGAACCTGGTGGTCTCTCCTTAGTCCTGCTCAAATAAGTTTGACTGAAGCAGATTGTGTGGTTTCGACTCAAATGATGGGGAAATTTTCCTTTACAAGGAAAATGATAACTATGAATTGTCACAATGGGCTGGGGGTGTATAAACACAAAACTCCAATATTTTGGAATGCAAACTGTAAGTTTATGTCTCAGTTTGCTTTTGTCTTTTTCTCAGCTCAGTGCAGTGGTGGGTTTCAAAATGTTTTGCTACCGGTTCTGTGGGTGTGGCTTGGTAGGCATGGCATGGCTTGGTGGGTGTGGCAGGGGAAGGATACTGTAAAATCTCCTTTCCCACCCCACTCCAGGGGAAGGTTGCTGCAAAATCCCCATTTCTTCCCGATCAGCTAGGACTCGGGAGGCAGAGAATAGATGGGGGTGGGGCCAGTCAGAATTTTTACCACCGGTTCTCCAAACTACTCAAAATTTCCGCTACCAGTTCTCCAGAACTGGTCAGAACCTGCTGAAACCCACCTCTGGCCCAGTGGATAGATACCGGTACATAAAGAAAATGAAAAACCACCATTGATATCTTCTAAGAATACCTACGATGTTTATACAGAATCCAAAGTCAGTTTTGGAAATAAAGGTGAGTCGGGAGTTCACACTTACATTGTGTTTAAAATTTGAATAATAAATGTTAGAAAAGTAAAAAAATGGACCCCGACTGTCACATAGAAAAATATCCATGGCACTCTGACACCAACATGTGTTATGTTGGGGACTCTCAGTTTAGAGCAGGGGTCTTCAACCTTGGCAACTTTAAGCCTGGTGGACTTCAACTCCCAGAATTCCTCAGCCAGCTGGCTGGGTAATTCTGGGAGTTGAAGTCCTCCAGGCTTAAAGTTGCCAAGGTTGGAGACCCCTGGTTTAGAGGACATTTGTAACCTGGCTTGGGGAAGAGAGTGGCCAGCTTCTCTCTGCACGCTGTGTTTCATTGTCAGTTTAATCTATTTCCACCTTCCTACTCTCTCCTGGCAGACTGGCTGACGAGAGAACAGAAGGCTAGCTTCAATTTCCTTGCTTGATTTTGCTTGAATTCAAAAACAGATCTTCCGTTGTGTAAAGGCAAAGCACCATGCGGTTCTATATTGAACAGGGAAGCCTGTTTCTTCTGCAGCAGGTGGAACAAGAAATGCCAGACAAAAACTCATGTTTTTCCAAATGTCCGGGTGGGGGGAAAAAAAGCATCTTAGTGCACCAGCGCTAACAAAAATTCCAGACAATTGTAGGCTAGCTTCCCTTCTGATAAAACTCTGAACTAAACCCTTTCCTTTAATGCCACACCTGTGCTTTCGGACTTCTCCTCCAAAGAGGTTTTTTTTTAATTAAAAGTTTTTTACTTTTTAAGCAAACAAACATTTAATACATAAGTCATTCTGTCAACCTCGCTAGTTTTGCCTTGCTGCTTCGGTTGTCATAGAAACGGAGGGAGGGGGGTTTAGGCTCACGCGGGCTTTCTAAATCTGGGAAAACGAAACCATTTCTTAAGCTGTTATCAGACCAACGGACACTGCATTCCTGGATGCTGATAGGACCAGACGTATGCTCCCACCTGACCTCTGGAAGACCTGTGGATTGGATGATTTATGGTGCACAGGGGAGGGGATGCTTTCTAATTGTTCCATGTGATATCTCGGTGTTGTCTCCAATCGTTCTTCTTTTTGTTATTTCTTCTGTCTTCATTCTCATACAATCAATTACAATTCATCACTAACAAAATATTCTGATTATATTTTTATACATAACTATTAATTTACTTATTTGTATCTCTTTTCTAACCAATAGTAGAATTGATTCAATATCTTAAAGTATTCTGAATCTTCTCTTTCTTTAATCATCAAAGTCAATCTATTCATTTCTGCACAATCTAATTTTTTTTAATTACTTCTCCTTCCAAAGGTATTTTCTCTGCTTTCCAATGTTATGCATAAACAATCCTTGCAGCTGTTATTACATGTATAATTAAATAAATATTTCCTTTGCTATTTTTTTCTGGCAGGATACCCAGTAGGAACAGCTCTGGCTTTGAATCAGTACGTTGTTGTATCATTTCTTCCAGCCATATCTTAATTTTGTTCCAATAATTTTTAGCTTCTGGACATGTCCACCACATATGGTAATAAGAATCTGGTAACCGGTGACATTTCCAACATGTAGCTGCTTTATCTTTAAACATTTTTGCCAGTTTCTTAGGGGCATATGCCATCTATATTGATTTTCCTTATATGCAGTGGACATTGATAATTTATAATTCTCCAAAGAGGTTAGATAGCATCTTCTAATACTTCTTGGATACCGAAGGCCAAATTTTCCAGCAGAATTTAGCTCTTCTGCTGAGTTTGAAAATGGGCTCATTTTGCTTGGTTCAAGAAGAGAGTAGGAAAAGGACTTTGGAAGTGTTTGAGTTAAAGTTTGCCAGTGGAGGCCTTTAACAACCAGGAGAGATGCGGGAATAGGGTAAGCATTTTAGTGGAATGTGATCCCACTGCCTTGTGCAACTGAAAGAGGTTTGTGTAAAATGGAATAAATAAACCAGAAAACTTTTCACCTAAGTGTTTTTCCCTGGCCCTCAGGGAGCAGCTAATCCTTCTCATGATTCTTTTGGTTCACAGCAACATTCAGACAAACAGCATAGTGCCCCCCTCTCTCTCTGTTGTTCTTTTTAAAAATAATCTCTAGCTATAATGGCAGAGCAGCTCTTTTGATGGGTTTTTTTTTTTTGGTGGCCCGCCGGCAGTCAGCAGAGCTGGCAGCAGAATCGGACAGTGAGGAGGTTGGGGAGGAACATGGGCGAGTTCTGGGAGCTGGGGAAAGCTCGGACGAGGGTTCTGCATTGGAGACAGAGAGGGAGATAGACAGCAGTGAGGCAGAGGAATAGCTGGAGCCTGTTCCCCGTGTGTGCATGCAGAGAGCTGCCAGAAGACAAGAACAATTAAGAAAGCAGGGCCAACTTGGAGTAAAACCACATCTTAGAGGTGATTGGCCCCTTCCATAGGAAACAAAACAGGAGCGAACAGGGAGTGGGCTTTTGCAGGAAACAATTGGTTAATTCAGTCATTTCAAGAGTGGAAAGTTTTGTTCATGATTCTAAGAGACTCTGTGCCAAGTTTTGCCTTACACTGCATTTGGAAACTGGTTATCTGGCAGCTTTCCAAGTGAGATAAAGTTTGTGTTGATAAATATTCTTCTGAAAGACTGTTTGCCAAGCCTTGCTGACTGTGAATGAAAGGAATTCACAGTCGTATAAATAAAAGGGGTTTTGCCGGGACCAAGACTCTGCTTCCTGCTTTTTAAGGAAGCTAGGTCAGAACAGGTTCTCATTAAAACTGGATCCTGGCTTTTGACCAGTCAGATAACAAGAGTTTATGATGGATATGTCTTTATAACATAAAAAGCCCCAGCTTCTGACTTCATGCCTTGTCCAGCTGGAATGGTCTACTTACGAAAACACTGTGGGATTTCTCCACTCCATGATCCATTTCCTTCACAGGTCAAAACAGCAGCTAAGGAGAGCTGGTAGCCTTCCAGACAGGTATAACTGATACTTGAGCCCCAACTGAAATCTGAACCCATGACTCTTCCATTGGAAACAATTTGTGGAGATTTGCAAATGATAGCTAGGGAGAAAAAGTCACATTGAACTCAACGAGAGACCCAGAAGGTTAGAATTCTTTTTCTAGGGTTTTTTATCATTGTCATGTGTGTGGTCTACATATTGAAGGAACTTTTTGTCATAGCTGCAAAGCGCCTTCTTCAAAGGGTTAGAATTCACAGATGTTACCCTGTTCTTTCTATTTGGTCAAATAAATAAATAAACGTTGCCGAAATACAGATGGTAATTAAATAAGTCCACAGCATGCAAGTAACTGTATAGCAAATTGGCCATCTGTAGCACCTAGGCATAAAGTAGGGAAAATTTTAAACATGCTTGTATGGTCCATCAGAAATCCTGGCACGAAGGATATTAACACTATGCACATCACTAGACAGGATGATCTCTTCTAGACTCTTGAGAATCTTTTGCTTCCACGTGCAACCAAGACTAATTTATATATGGCTTCTGAATCCACCTCTAATCTCATTTTTTTCTGAAGGTCTCAGATTATTCTTGAAACCAGTCCTTCCTGGCTTTCCATTGACCACAGGGATTCAAAATAATGCGAGCCATGAACAGAAATGGGCATAAAAGGTGTCTTTGGGATTCTTAAAAAAAAAACAAAAACAAACACCAACCTTGTGGTTAAAGAAATTGGTGGGCAGTTTTTACCAGATTTTTCAAGGGGAAGAAATATTTCTACAACAAATTTCTTAAGAGCAAAACTCTCCCACCCTTCCAGCAGTAATATAATGGATGAATTCTCTTGAGATCTTGGACAGAACAGTGGTGGGTTGCCCCCGGTTCGCACTGGTTCTATAGAACCGGTAGTAAAACTGGTGGGAGGTTCCCCCCACCGACCCCGATGTCATAAGAACGCTTCCGTGCATGCGCAGAAGCTTCTGCATGCGTGGCCCTGTTGCGAACCAGTAGTAAAGGAGCCTGAGTAGTGTAGGGGGGTAATGCCTCCTACAAAGGCAGCATTTAAGATCCAGCTGCTGCAATTACTTGCGAGTTCAATCCCAGCCAGGCTCAAGGTCGACTCAGGCTTCCATCCTTTATAAGGTGGGTAAATTGAGGACCCAGTTTGTTGGGGGCAATAAGCTGACTTTGTATAAATATAAATATACAAAAGTAGGAAGGCTATTGCTTAACGCATTGTAAGCCGCCCTGAGTCTCCGGAGAAGGGCGGCATATAAATCAAATTTTTTAAAAAATATATACAAAAGTATAAAGGCTATTGTTTAATGCATTGTAAGCCATCCTGAGTCTCCGGAGAAGGGCGGCATATAAATCAAATTTAAAAAAAAAGGGTAAGTAGAACCCACCCCTCGGATAGAAGCATGGAAAGCTGTACTGAAGCAATTGCACAACAGTGAAAGGCAGAATACACATACACCAGGGATGGGTTCTACTTACCTTTACTACCGGTTTGCAACGGAAGCATGCACACGCTTCTGCACATGCACAGATTGTCAATTATGACGTCCAGGTGGATGGGCAGAGCCTCCCACCACTTTTACTACTGGTTTTCCAGAACCGGACAGAACCGGGAGCAACCCACCACTGACACACTCAACACTTTCTTTGATCACCTAGCGCAGGTATGCATATCCTGCCTATGAGACATTCCCAAGCTGTTCTTTCTAAGGCTAATTCTGTTTAAACAAATTGAAGAAGTGAGGGAGTAAGGGGGAAAAAAAAGAATTTCTCTATCTGGATTTTGTGGCTTCTATTCTACCCTATCTTTATCCTATCTGGAGACTACCTGGCTGGGAAAGATTCCTCTAGACAAGGGATGGGCAACTATGGTCCCTTTATGACCTTTATGACCTGATGACATGATGGTTCTGGAATTCTGGGAGTTGAAGTCCACAGGTTGTAAAGGACCACAGTTGCCCATCCTTGCTCTAGTCTAGACCATGGGTGTCAAACTCGTCCTGTCACGTTGCCATCATGAGACGAATCATGACATTTTTTCCCTTCGCAGAGCTGGGGTGGGCGTGGCCTGCATATGATGCATCCAGCCCATGGGCCGCCAGTTTAACACTCCTGATTCTAGACCAATGTTTCTCAAGCTTGGTGGATTGAAGATGTGTGGACTTCAACTTCCAGAATTCCTCAGCCATGCTTCTTCAAGTCACCAAGGTTGAGAAACCCAGAAGTTCCCACATGTGATCTAATGTGCGATTAAATTGGCCTTACCTTTGCAGACAGGTTTCGTCCCATTCCAGGTCCGGTCCTTAGTGCAAGTTAAAGTAGAAGCTCTTTCTGACTCCATCATGTAACCTGGCATGCACTGAAATGTGACAGTCTTATTATAGGTGAACTCATTGCCCATTCGGATGCCATTGGCTGGTACTCCAGGGTCCCCACAGTTTATCACTTGGAAAAGGAGAAAAAGAGGAGCAGCTGCAGATCTCAAAGGCAAGGTTGATGAAATAGTTGCTAATAATAGTTGCTAAGCAAATTCTTACAACAGCCCTCAAGTTCAAGACATACTCTCCCATGCTGAAACTTAATGACAGCAGGGAGTAACTAGCCATCTAATTCCTAAATAGTGTGATGGCTAGCTTTGCACTGGGTCCCTTTTCAAATGGAAATATTGCAAGTCTTTTTGCTACCTGCAAAATTGGAGGAAGGGCTTCATAGTTTCAACTGGAGTTAAAAAACCCAGAAATTTCCTCATAATTCTGATCTGTGAGTGGCTATTATCTCCTCCTTGCAAAAATTCAATTCTGGTTACAAGGGGGAAATAGATTATCCTGTTAATTATTAGCCCTCTTAACACAGCCAGCAAGCTCGATGCAGGACATCTACAGTGGAAATTTTAAGATTGGCTGGAACAAGAAAACTTGCTGACAAAGGAGCAGGCTAGCTGATCCATTATTGATCAGTGCCTTACATTTGAGCATCACATTAGAGAAATACTTTTGCAACACAACCTCTCTTTATTTTGCTTTTAGAGATTTCAAAGTAGAATTTGATGCTATCTTTTAAGTTAAACTATGAGAGAAGGTAGAAGCTTCCTTGACCAACCAGCATTGACTTTATCTAATATCTATGTTACATGAAGGCACGTTACTCAAAGAAAGTTTAGCCACCAAGGCCATCTTACCCAATGTTACTGAAACCAAGAAATGTGTTAAACAAAGCTGCATATTAATCTCACTCCTATTCACTTAATACATTAATTTCATGGGACCTCTCCACAATGTGAATTCTCTCTCCCTGAAGAGATATTTCTGTTGTATCCTATGCAGGTGATCCATGGATATGTTCAATAATGTTTATTGGTCTTGAAAATCACCTAGCATAGTATTGTGGTGACCTCAGCTTCCTGAGTCATTAAAACACACGAGTAGTTGCCCTTGGAGATTGATTCAGGAAGGCTCTCTACTTGGAGAGGCAATGGCCTTGTGAGTCTGGATACAATAGAACATGTGTTCTGCCTTAAAAAGTAATGCTTGATTATTCAGAGTTCCCACGCTCATAGGGTATCTCTCAAGGGAAGGGTTTCTCCAATGTATCTCCTTGCCAACTCTTGCCCAAAATTGCCTTTTTCTCAATAATCTCTGCACAATCTGCACTAAAATTGCTGAGAGGTGTCCTCTTCAGAACAGTGACTCATACAGAAACTGCAGGATGGAGAACTCAGCTCCTTGAAGGACAGGCGAACGTAACATTTCTGTTTCAAAAGCACCATTGGGATATGCCAATCCAGGGATGCACCTTATTTATTTAATAACTTCAGGTTCCACCACTGGGAACAAACCTAAGCAGCAATTTAAAAGTTCTAAGCAGCAATAACAGGATAAAGGTGTAGATGTAACAAATAAAAGAAAAATAAATAAATAAAGAACTCAGTGATTTTGGAGCAGAGAATAAGTAAGTAAGTAAGTAAGTAAGAATATTAATGAAGAATATATTAAAATCAAACAGCAAGGTAGCATTCTAGCATTCCCTATTATCATGCCCTGCAGTTCTTGTAACTCTTAGCTGTTGTTCCAAGTACATCTAGAAAGTGTCAAGCTATGGAAATGAGCTTAATCGAAATGAGTCCATACGAAATGAGTCCGTAAGGAGAAGGGCGGTATATAAATCTAAATAAATAAATAAATAAATAAATAAATAAATAAATAAATAAATAAATAAATAAATAAATAAATAAATAAATAAATAAATAAATAAATAAATAAATCATTGCTAACTGTTGTGATCTAAGCTCACTTAGTCGCTACAAGACACAGTCCCAACAAAACTATTTTATTATAACAGCTGAGGATTGCTTCATTCCCAGGTTAGTCCAAATTAATTCCTAAACAAGTTCTTCAGAAAAAGTCCTTTGGGCTTATCACAAATCTTTATCTTCTTTGGCACCCTGCCAAAGGCCTTTCTTGGCAAAGCCCCACGAAGTTCAGAAACAAGAAACGCCAACTGGAAACAAATTTAGCAATGTTGCTTTTCTACAAAGAGCCCAAGAGCCTTTGCTGCTCTTTTTAAGACTTATGGGAGGGGCCAATCATCTCCCAAGTTGTCCCTTTTGCTTTAGCTGCTCTTGCCTTCTGGCAGCTCTGCGCATGCGTGCACTAGGAACAGGCTCCTCCTGTTTCTTTGCCTCTCTGCTGTCTGACTCTGGGGGCTCCAGAGTCTGCGCATCACTCCCAGATGGCTCTGGCCCCATCTCTGCCTCCGATGCAAAGCCCTCGTCCGGGACTTCCCCAGACTCCAGGACTGGCCCATGGTTCTCCCCAGCCTCCTCACTATCTGACTCTGCTGCCAGCTCCGCAGGCTGCTAGTGGACCACAACAGCTAACAACTTCCTTTGACCAACTCACCTGTGCATTCTGGGGTACTCCCGGTCCAGGTTCCATTGACAGTACAATGCCTGCTGAGCACACCTGTGGAATAATAGCCATCGCGACACTTGTATATGATGGAGCTGGAGAACACCAGGCCGTCATTGAATAATACCCTTGAGTTGCTGGGTGTTCCAGGGTTCCCACATGATATCACTGCAACCAATGAGTAACAAATGAAGTTTCAGTCAAAAGAGTGCAACCGTATCCGTGGCTATGAAGCATTTGCATTAACGTGCAGATATCAATGCAGAGTTAGAGAGATCTGATGGGTGTATCTGTACTCTCCATTGGGACTTGCAACATTTATCCAAGATGTTGGGCAGAGAAAGATCACATCCCTGATTCTACATCCCAAAAACTAAAGGCTGAAGATAAAGCCCCCATATACTTGAGCTGACAGAAAATTATACCAGCATGTCATTGACTATCGCAGGGGTCTGCAACCTTAAACACTCAAAGAGCCATTTGGACCCATTTCCCACAGAAAAGAAAACACTGGGAGCCACAAAACCCTTCCCGTGCCTGACTATTTCTTGTGCAGCCACAAAACTAGCATATGTAGTTGAATTAAACATTCTGTTTTCTTCTGAAACTTTTCTTTTCTTTTCTTGGTTTTATCCGTGGTTGGCCTACCGGGGGTTGAAAAGCTCAATAAATCGCGTACCAGCGGGTGTCACACATTGGCAGTTGTGACGCATATTTTGAGTGAGAGGGAGCCGCAGCAGAGGGGTGAAAAGCCACATGCGGCTCCAGAGCTGCAGGTTGCTGACCCCTGATCTAGAAACAGTGCAAAGAAGAGCAACCAGGATGATTAAGGGACTCTCTGTCACTCAAAATATGCATCACAACCACTAATGTGCAATGAGTGTTTAAGGTTGCAGACCCCTGTTCTAGAGTGTCAACATCATACAGTTCTCATACAGTTCCTTTAAGTTAGGCATCAGTATTAGATTCTCTGTTACAGTCAACAGAGTTTTTAGGGTGATCTCTCCCTACGAAGTCAGCATTTTCTTCAACAGAACAGATCATTCAAACAGCCACATTTTACTGCCACCATGTGCAAATTTAAAAGTCCTCCCCCTAAGGAAAAAAAAATGCACAGCCTCTCCAGAACATGTGGCTTTTCAAATGCTCTGGATCTTAAACGTATAAAAACCATATAAAAGAAATTTATATCTATATAAATTTGCATAGATGAATTTGCTGTTATCTCCTCAATTAAATAGATGTACTAAAACAGCCGTTTCCCTTGGAGATTCATTTGCCTAAGATCCAACCTGTTATTCTGACACCTCTTCTGAATTAATGGTTGCAGCGTTTTCTTTGCCATTCAATCAATGGCTCAAGAATCTTTCCTTTAAAAGATTACAATGTCTTTGCTGAAATCCAGCTTTGGAACAAGATGCAATGGAATGTCTTTTCAAGTCCTTGTTTGTGAGCTGAGAATTCCACATCATTTTCAACAGCGACTCACAGTTTGCTTGGAAAGCAAGAGAAATGGTGGGATGATGGAATGGATAAGGGGAACATTCAAGGAATGGAATGGGAATGGTCACCCAGAACATATGATAGACTTGTTTAGACAGAATATGGGGCATTTAAGAAACAAGGAATTATCCTGTTGGTCTTGGTATAGCCCAGGGGTCAGCAACCTGCGGCTCTGGAGCCGCATGTGGCTCTTTCACCCGTCTGCTATGGCTCCCTGTCACTCAAAATATGCATCACAACTGCCAATGTGCGACACCCACTGGCACACAATTTATTGAGCTTTTCAACCCCTGGTAGGCCAACCATGGATAAATCCAAGAAAAGGAAAGTTTCAGAAGAAAACAGAACATTTAATTCAACTACATATGCTAGTTTTGTGGCCGCTCAAGAAATAGTCAGGCACGGGGAGGGTTTTATGGCTCCCGGTGTTTTCTTTTCTGTGGGAAACGGGTCCAAATGGCTCTTTGAGTGTTTAAGTGTTGCAGACCCCTGGTATAGCCCATTTGTGTCCCATTCAAATGGTTTAGGGTTTTTTTTTATTATTATTGAAATTCCAACATTTAAAACACAGTACAAAAGTACAACACAGAGAAAAAAGAAAACAAAAACACAGAAAGACAACATAACAAAAATTTTCGACTAATAGCAGCTTTTCTAGATTGGTATCTCTATCACGGCCTGGTAGCTCAGCAGACCAAAAAAGCATTGTGATTAACACCAGCTATCTGCAGTTACTGTAAATTCGAATCTCACCAGGCTCAAGGTTGACTCAGCCTTCCCTCCTTTCTAAGGTAGGTAAGTTGAGGACCCAGCTTGTGAGGGCAATAAGCTGACTTTGTATAAATATACAAAAGTATGAAGGCTATTGCTTAACGCATTGTAAGCCGCCTTGAGTCTCCAGAGAAGGACGGCATATAAATCAATTTTTTTTTTTAAAAAAAGAACAAACGTATTTACAAAAGTTATATCTCTATATATGTCGATCTTAAATTACATCCTTATTTATATGATAATTACTTCTATTCATAGTTCAATTGCATATGGTTTAGTTTTAAATAAACAAATTACTTGTGGAATGCTTGGTGTTCTCTACACTTGGCTGTTTGTTTGCAGATGTTTCATTACCCAAGTAAGTAACATCATCAGTGCTAATGAATATTGGGCTTGCTCACACTCATCCCATATTGCAAACTCTGTACACTTACCGCCCCCCCCCCCATTCTGAGCAGTCATCTCACTACTGATCATGTTATCCAGTTGGGTAATGAAACATCTGAAAGAAAACAAACAAGCTCAGAGAGCACCAAGGATTCCACAGTTGTAGGATTCTGAGCTACAGATACCATCTTTTGTTGGAAAAAAAAACTTATTTACAAATGCAATCAGAGCAGTGGTGAAATCCAATTTATTTTACTACCAGTTCTATGGGCGTGGCTTGGTGGGCGTGGCAGGGGAAGGATACTGCAAAATCTCCATTCCCTCCCCACTCCAGGGGAAGGATACTGCAAAATCTCCATTCTCACCTCACTGCTGGGGGAAGGATATTGCAAAATCTCCATTCCCACCCCACTCTGGAGCCAGCCAGAGGTGGTATTTGCTGGTTCTCTGAACTACTCAAAATTTCCACTACCGGTTCTCCAGAACCTGTCAGAACCTGCTGGATTTCACCCCTGAATCAGAGGTAATGAAACATTATGGAAACCTGGCTATGAAAAGAAAACCCTTGCCCATCACAAACTTATTTTTACAAACTCTTGGGACGTGGCTTCGCTCTTCAATTCAAGCCCTGTTTGGTGCCAAGAGGAAAATGGGAAAAACTTTTCCTCTGGTTTCTCTGTGTGTGTTCGCTTGTTTTTGTTTTAATGCCAATTTTCATTTTAAATCTCGCTGGAAATTAAAGCTAAACGAAGCCTGACTCTTCAGTCTGGTAAGGGGATCCTGGTTACAAGGCAGCTTATGTCGCATAAAACAGAAACGCTAACACAGCAACAGCTCTAATGAAATGCGATTAATTAGCTTGCTTCATTCCAAACCATTTGTGGCCTTTGAAATATTGATTGGGGTTCTTTGGGGGGAAAAAAAATTCCCTCTGAATTTTTATGATTATAGGGCGGAGAAAAAAAAACCTTAAAATTAACAGTCCCTCTGGAGAATAAACATGGCTGTTTTTGCTGCCAAATGAACCAGAGTGAGCTGCAGCATATGCCTGCTACGTCTCGGTCTCTGGGGCAGAGAGGTGAGCCACAGAAATGTGTGGGCAGCTGGGGATTACACTGGGGAAAGAGGGTTCCTCAGAGTCCAGCTAAAGGTTATGCTTTGTACACAAAGCTCTGAAGCAGAGAGCTGGATACTGTATGTAACTATTCCAAGCCTGGGGATTGAAACGGCAGCCTTTAAAAAGTCAATGGATACGATGCTCCTTGGAAAGTTCTCTGCAGCTTTTTGGGATGACTTTTATCATACTGTATGGTGCAAATCCTGGTCCTGGCACTTCAGCCACTGAAAACAGGCATTGATTAAATTGCAGGAGGCTGAGTTTTATTTATTTATTATTTATTAGTTCGATTTATATGCCGCCCTTCTCCGAAGACTCAGGGCGGCTTAAAATGCGTTAAGCAATAGCCGTCATATTTTTGTATATACCTGCTTAGTAGGGCTTTAGGCCCCCCAAGTGGTGTACTTTTTTATACAAAATCAGCTTATTGCCCCCACAATCTGGGTCCTCATTTTACCTACCTCGTAAGGATGGAAGGCTGAGTCAACCCTGAGTCTGGTGTGATTCGAACTTGCAGTAATTGCAGGCAGCTGGTTTTACTTAACAGTACTTAACAGTACTTAGTCTGCTGCGCCACCAAGGCGCAGTTGATTGCGCCTTGGTGAGAGTTGATTGTAAACTCTCACACATTTCTTTCTAAAGTTCCAGAGTTTAAAGTAGGACACAGGGCCAGGTTATTTATGGGACTGAGCAGTGGTGAAATCCAGTTTTTTTTTTTACTACGGGTTCTGTGGGTGTGGCTTGGTGGGCATGGCTTGGTGGGTGTGGCAGGGGAAGGATACTGCAAAATCCCCATTCCCTCCCCACTCCTGGGGGAAGGATATTGCAAAATCTCTATTCCCACCCCACTCCGGGTCCTGCCAGAAGTAGTATCTGCCAGTTCTCTGAACTATTCAAAAGTTCTGCTACCGGTTCGCCGAACTGCTCAAAATTTCCGCTACCAGTTCTCCAGAACCTGTCAGAACCTGCTGGATTTCACCCCTGGGACTGAGTCTCCCTAAGGACATATATCTGTCCTACCAGATCATACAGAGTGGACATGCTACTAGTTCCTTCCCTTAAAGACTGACATCTTATGGGAACTAGGAAGTGTGCCTTTTCCATGACAACCCCTGCCCTATGGAACACCCCTCCCCTTGAGATTCAGCAGCCCTCTACTCTCCCAGCCATCCCAAAAGCATTTGAGACATGGTTTTCCCCCCAAGCGCTGGGATACACCGATATGGATGAGAGGATTTAATGCAGGTGAAAGCTTAACTTTTGTGCTGTTTTTTTTAATGTTTATGGTTTTAATAAATATACAGTATGTTTGTTTTATGATTGATATTGTTCTAATTGTTGATTGGGAACCATGCAGACTTTGATATAAAATTGGCAGCTCTATAAATGTTAATAAAGTAAAATGAATTGTTAAAAAAATCACTGAAGCAAGACAGTGGAGCAGAAGCAACTTCTGACTCCCCCCCCCCTTTCCCCATTGAGTTGTTACATACAAAGCTGCAGGGAGCATTAAAAATCTCCCTTCCCTTCCCTTCCCTTCCCTTCCCTTCCCTTCCCTTCCCTTCCCTTCCCTTCCCTTCCCTTCCCTTCCTTCTTGTCCCCTCCCCTCCTTTCTCCTAACTCAAATCTGCTTATAGCATTGGTCTATAAAACCAAAGTATGCAGCGTAATTGAAGTTTGAGACTCATTTAGTTTTTGAATGGTATACTAGAAGGACCACATTTCAAAATGTAAGTAGATTCAGGACCAAAAAACAAAACAAAAAAAACCCCTTAATTAAAATTCAGTTCACTTGATGTAATAATTTTCCCCATCTGCCACACTGACAGTTACAATTTGCTGCCAATTTTGGAGGAGGTCTGGAGGCTTCGCGCAGTGTTTCAAGGAACAGCATGCAGCTTTGAGACCTCAAGTTCTCCACCTTTGAGCACACAAGGAGAAAATTGCCTCAGGAAACAAATGCTGAGAAGTATGGTGATGTCGTCTTTTGGGAGAAGAAAATTATATGCATAGGAAGCCTCCTCTGAACCACTTTGAGATTGCCTTCTGCAGGAGAGAATATATCTCAGGACCAGGGATGGGCCAGTCAACTTCATGGAATGGAAAAGATATGTGGCATCTCATCTTCATGTCAAGCTGAAAACTATACTGGTTACACTTGTCATTTCTTATATTCTCTTCCAAGAGCATCATGCCATAATTGAGCTTTAGTGTTCCAGCACCTTTGTTCCAAATCTTTTCTTCCTATCCCTTGGTTTTGGATACAAATCCTAGTGCCTGTCAAATACACTTCAGTTTAAATGACTTTCTGTCCCTAACACCAAAAATTCCCCATACATGATGCTAAATTTATAATCTTGTGATTAAAACGTTTTGTCTGGGATCCATGTTCCTGGCTCTTTCTGAACTTCATAAAATTATTTATTTTGGGATTGATATACATGACCCATCCCTTTCGCATCAATAAAATGAAATTACAAATGAGAGGTATTTGAAGTAGCAGCAGAGGAATTATTATTATTATTATTATTATTATTATTATTATTATTTAATCTGCAGTGAGATTCACAGTCTTTGAGGCTGGTTAATAGCTCAGCAGCTCGAGTCCTAACCAAGGACCTAGGAACTGTTAAGGTATTTAACAGTTAATTATTAATAATAATAAGTATTAATTATTATTATTTATTATTATATCAATTATATAATAATAATTATATAATAATTATATTAATAATTATAATAATTATTAAGAATAATAATAATAATAATAATAATAATAATAATAATAATAATAATAATAATAATAATAATAATTTTATTAATTAGATTTATATGCCGCCCTTCTCCGGAGACTCAGGGCGGCTTACAATGTGTTAAGCAATAGCCTTCATATTTTTGTATATTTTTTATATAAAGTCAGAATATTGCCCCCACAACTGGGTCCTCAATTTACCTACCTTAGAAAGGATGGAAGGCTGAGTCAACCTTGAGCCTCGAACTTGCAATAATTGCAGACAGCTGAATGTCAATAACAGGCTATTAGCCTGTTGAGCTAATAGCCTGTTATTGACAGCCTGTTATTGACATTCATCTGAGGCTCTTGTCCCTATTGGGCATCAGGACAATAATAGGTTATGACATCTCTTCAGTCATTGGCTGCATCAGAATATATTTCCAGCAAATTTACAAAGCTTGGCTTCTGATTAACCAGAAAGAAGCTCCTATTCTTTGGGTCTCTCTATGTGCTGTTTTCCTGTCTCCCCTGGCATTGATTTTAAATACAGAAGTATTTAAAGTACAGAAGTAACAATAATCACCCTGAGAAGACAGCTGAGCATTATTACACTGGATTACCTGGTGTCTTTTTCTATTCTGTTCTCTCTATAAAAGTTATCTGAATATATATGTTTATTAGGCTTCTAAGGAATGTTAAGTGTAACTTTATCTAGCATGAGATGGCTTAATGGAGTAGTTTTCTTTTTAAGAAAAGAAAAACGTTACCATGACAACAGACTTCTCTGCTGATCATCCTTAGATGAAATCATGGTAAGGGAAGCTTGGAAATTTTAATGTGAGTCTAGCTCTCAACTAGTCACAAGCTTGAAATCACAAAAGATGAAGGTCACTTAGACCACCATCAAAAGAGAGATTTTGGGGGATGTTGGTCATGATTCCTAGTGGCACCTCCAGAATTAAGGTAGAGGATTCTAGGGATTAGTTGTTGGGCACAGGCATCTAATAATCCAAATTTAGGAGAAGTATTTTTGTTAGCTGCCAAAGCAAGATGTGAGACTCAGGAGTGTTTAAGACTTGTGGACTTCAACTCCCAGAATTCCCCAATCAGCAGGACTAAGACATAAAACAGACTGGGATTGAATTTTCCATTTCTTTTTTCTTCTTTTCAATTTTATTGTTTGAAGTATAATCTTTCAAAAGGAGGAATATGCCCTCCAACATTTTCTTAGGTGATACCTTGCCATTTGGAAGATGTTTGAAGTTCTCCTTCCTCAAATTGGATAAAAACTTGTTTTTGTTTTTTACCTGGGGTTTTTTTTTTTTTTTGGCTGCAAATTTTTAACAAGCACAATCTCAAAGGGTGCAAAAGAATTGCAAAGGGGGAAAATGTAGAACCTGTATTCAACTATGCTCACTTTCACCTTTCAAGTTTGTTTGTGATTTTTCCAAAATGGTGAGGTAGATAGCTGCCTGAAGAGTATAGCAAAATTCTTTGTTTAAGCAGGTGTAGTACAAATATCTTAAATCTCCGGAGAAATTTGCTGTACTATACTGACTTGCCATTAGCAAACAACAGTAATTGCATGAATCCAGTCTGGTCAGTGTAGCTTCTAAAAAGAATCTAAAACTTGATTGAAAATACTAAGCCATATGCTATGGTAGTATATATGCTAGGCATATGTGGACATGTGTCCCAAGCCCACCGACTCAGATCTAGGAACAGCTTTATGGCAAGAACAAATATTCTTGAGAGTACACAAGAACAAAATTGAATTAAAAGATGGAGGAAAGAGACCGTCGAGCAAGGAATAACATTAAAGGAGGATATGGCTCAAGGATCGCATAGTACCTGGAGGATTCTAAATAAATTGAGAGTTGGAGTGCCTAAATGTAAAACCAATATGCTCACGTGGAGGCTCTTTGCAGATAACAACATACTATGTGAATGTGAATGTGTTCTACAAATTTAAATTTTGATATAGACATGGGAGGAGGAGGAGGAGGAAGAGGAGGAGGACGACGACAAAGATAGTCTTCTGGAATTTTTTTGCCCTCAAGAAAGAATGTATGTTAGCTCTTATAATGCCAAGTTGTTAACTACACATATTGCATCCAACACTTCTGGGAAGCCCAGGCTGGTGAAGGTGAGGTGATGGAGAGCTAGAAGTCTCTGAAAGAATTATAATCTCACTATATACTATTGTTACCATGTATTGCTTAACGCACTGTAAGCCGCCCTGAGTCTCTGGAGAAGGGCAGCATATAAATCAAAATTTTTTTAAAAAATCACCGTATAAGGATCTATCCTTCCAGCTTCTGTGCAAGCAGCATACATATTTACATTAAAGATTAAGAAGACAAAGAATATTATGGTATGGTTTTTAAATGTTGTAAGTCCCCCCAGAGTCATTGCTGTGAGATGGCAGCCACATAAATCCAATCCATAAATAAACGAATGTGTGAAACAATGGATATATATTGGTGAAAGGGGAAAAAAGAACCCAGAAAGCCTAAAACACCCCAAATCATTTAATTTGCCCCATATAGGTGCTTGCAGGCTGAGCCAGTGACCAGACCTACCTTCGCATTCTGGCTGAGTGCCACTCCATGATCCGTTGGCTTGACACATTCTCTGCAGTGAGCCCCGGAGAGTGTAACCCGGCTCACAGCTAAACCAGACTGTGCTGTTCACACTTAATTCGTTTTCACCATGCCGGATACCATGGGAAGGGATTCCTGGATCACCGCAAAGTCCCCGGATGCTTCCTGCCGAAGGAAAGCAGAAGTTCTGTCATTGGAACAAGCAATGCTACCCTCATCTCTCCTCTACCCATTGACCGAGAGTGCAGTTTATCATTCGCTAGGATGGAGAATATGGATGGGGACCGAAAGGAACTGGAGTCAAGGAAACCAGCAAAATAACATTTTGGGGATTGAGAAGAAAGAAAATGGGTTTCCAGATGTTGGAAGAATAGGGAGAAGCACAGCAATCAAGATATCCACATCAGGAAATGGGGCTCATATGGGGCCTGATAATAACCAAATAGCCTTTAAAAATATAGAGGCTTTACATTTCTGGAGAATGATTTCTCAGGCAGGCATCTGCATATTCTTTTAAAAAGGTAAAGGTTCCCCTCGCACATCTGTACTATCGCTCCCAACTGTAGGGGGCGGTACTCATCTCTGTTTCAAAGCCGAAGAAGCAGCGCTGTCCGAATATGTCTCCGTGGTCATGTGACTCAACTCCAAAGGCACACGGAACGCTGTTACCTTCCCACCAAAGGTGGTCCCTATTTTTCTACTTGTATTTTTTACGTGCTTTCGAACTGCTAGGTTGGCAGAAGCTGGGACAAGTAACAGGAGCTCACCCCATTACATGGCACTAGGGATTCGAACCGCTGAACTGCCGAACTTTCGATCGACAAGCTCAGCCTCTTAGCCACTGAGCCACTGCGTCCCTTCATATTCTTTATTCATATTCATATTCTGCATATTATTTAGTGTAACAAAATATAGGTAGTCTTAGATTGAGGACAATTGGTTAGTGACCATTGGAAGTTATGACAATACTGAAAAGTGTGACTTATGAGCAGTCCTTGCACTTGTGACTGTTGCAGCATCCCAATTTGGGATGATCAATAATCAAAATTTGGCTACTCAGCAACTGGCATGTATTTATGGCAGTACCCTGGGATCACCATTTGCAACTTTCCAGGTGGGCTTCCAACATGCCAAGTCAAAGAGGAAGCTGCATTTACTGAATGACCATTAAAAAAACGGTTGTAAAATTGGATGTCATTGATCACATCGCTTAAAATGATTGAGATTTCAGCCCCAACTGTGGTTGTAGGTTTGAGGAGTACTGTGCAATGTGCATTAACAATGTGTGCGCTTTCCCTTCACATTGGTTCTGAGTGTGCTATGAAGAGCACAAGTGGTGGACTGTAGACACGCCACTCTGAGTCATGTGACGGGGAGGGAGGAAGGAAGGCTTAGAATGGAGCAAAAAGCAGCACCATGAGCTTCATATGCCCAGGGGTGCTATTCAGCAGATTCTGACAGGTTCTGGAGAACCAGTAGTAGAAATTTTGAATAGTTCAGAGAACTGGCAAATACCACCTCTGGCTGGCCCCAGAGTGGGGTGGGAATGGAGATTTTGCAATATCCTTATCCCAGGAGTGGGGAGGGAATGGGGATTTTGCAGTATCCTTCCCCTGGAATGGGGAGGAATGGAGATTTAGCAGTATCCTTTCCCCAGGAGTGGGGAGGGAATGGAGATTTTGCAATATCCTTTTTTATTATTATTTGATTAATTTTGATTTATATGCCGCCCTTCTCCGAAGACTCAGGGCGGCTTACAATGCGTTAAGCAATAGCCTTCATACTTTTGTATATTTATACAAAGTCAGCTTATTGCCCCCACAAACTGGGTCCTCAATTTACCTACCTTAGAAAGGATGGAAGGCTGAGTCAACCTTGAGCCTGGGGAGATTTGAACTGGTGTAATTGCAGACAGCTGGATGTTAATTACGGTGCTTTAGTCTGCAGAGCTAAACCAGGCCCTTCCACTGGAGTGGGGTGGGAATGGAGATTTTGCAGTATCCTTCCCCTGCCATGCCCACCAAGCCACGCCCACAGAACCGATAGTAAAAAAAATTGAATTCCACCACTGCATATGCCTGAAGAGGGGCCATTTTGGGAGGAATATGATTCTCTGCAATCCAAAGTCAGATTCCACCTGTCTTTTTCGTTGTCTCACCACACCAAATTTCATCTTGTTCTGTTCAGGAATTTGAAAGTTATCCCAGAGACGAGGCATGGAATACACATCTAACTTCGTTCACATATTTTTCTCTCCAACATTCCATTGGGTTAGTAAGAAGATAAGAGACCTGAAGGTGACTACTCATCCTTATATCTATAGTATTGATCTATATCAAAAGGACCATTTCTCAGAAATTTGAGAACAGTTTGGTCTAGTACAGGAGTCAGCAACCCATGACTCTGGAGCCTCTGCTGCAGCTCCCTGTTGCTGGTCGGCTCCACATTTGATAGGGCTTTCAGTTAGGACAGTAGAGGAAAAAGGATGCAGTGCTAGGAGGAGACTCTATGGTGGCGGAACTGGACTTCCAATCAGCAGAGGAAAAAAAGGATGCCGTGCTAGGAGGAGACTCTATGGTGGGGGAACTGGACTTCCAGTCAGCTCCAGAATTGAATGGGGGTTTCTGGTTAGGACCTTTGTGGCTTTTTGAGTGTTTAAGGTTGCCGACCCCTGGTCTAGTAATTAAGATACTAGGCTAGAAGCCAGGAGACTGGGAGCTCTAGTCTCTCTTTAGCCAATTGGTGACTTGGGGGCTAATCATCAGGAGATGGTGAGCTAGTTTCATCTTGACATGAAAGTTGGCTGGGTGACTTTGGGCCAGTTCCTCTCACTCAGCCCAATTCACCTCACAGGGTTGTGATGAGGAAGGTAGGAGTAAGGTGTATTGGATAAGTACCACCTCAACTTAGTTGTAAAAATAATAAAGGCAGGACATAAATATAGAAATAAATAAATATGGAACCTTAGGATGCTCATTGTCTATTTAATACTTTTGCATTCCATCACTGGTAACAAATCTAGGCGGCAATTTAAAAATATGAAGCAGCAATATTTTTTTAAAAAAGAAAATGGGAATTAAAAGCAAGGATGTAGATGTAACAAAGTACTGAAGCCACCAACTGATTTTGGAGCAAAGCAAAGCAATCAATCAATCAATCAATCAATCAAATAAAAATCTAAAGAATAAAATGAAACAAATAGCAAGACAGCAGTTCAATTCATCCCTAGTATGATGCCCTGCAGCTGTCATAACTCTTACCCTTTGGTGCCAGCACATAAAGGAAGTATCAGTATGTGGCAGTGGTGGGTTTCAAAATTTGTTATTACCGGTTCTATGGGTGTGGCTTGGTGGGTGTGGCAGGAGAAGAATACTGTAAAATCTCCATTCCTACCCCAATCCAGGAGAAGGTTATTGCAAAATCCCCATTTCATCCCAATCAGCTAGGACTTGGGAGGCAGAGAATAGATGGGGGTGGGGCCAGTCAGAATTTTTACTACCAGTTCTCCGAACTACTCCAAATTTCCACTAACAGTTCTCCAGAGCTAGTCAGAACCTGCTAAAACCCACCTCTGGTATGTGGGCATGAGCTTCTTCACTGCTACAACCTTCCTTTGGCCAACTCATCTATTACCTTTTGAGTTACTCTTGGTCCAGGCTCTGTTGACATTCTAAACTGATTCCTTCATTCAGTCTGTGGATCCTTCTCCATCTCTGTTTCTGCCCTTTCATGGAAAGTGCGGCACTACAGAAATATGGCATCAGTGGTTCAAGCAACAAATCTATCTAAAGCCGTCTCTTGAGTAACCCTTGGGCCAATTCCAAGCAGATGTACACAGCAACTGCTAACCCTGTTTACATCTTTTTCTTTTGGTTTGGCTTGCCAATTCTCGTCTTTTTCAAACTGGAAATTACAAGGTGCTTCACAGCCACCTGTTAACTTTGCAGAAACAGAGGTGCCGGCTTTGTCGGGAACAGAGAGACCGTGCTCCAATGAGCCAGTAAGTCATTTCCTCTACTGTCAAAAGGGAAGTGTGTGTGTGTATGCAAGGAAGCCATTTTGAAGCAGTGATTTGACAGCTGGAATGTTGCCTGCTCTTTTACTCATGTGGTGACCATCTGTTCTTGCTTCTTTCCCCCAATCAGGTTTTTTTTTTTTTAATGCAGCTCTCCAAAACAAGTCTGGTGCATAGCTAGCATGGGAGGCACAATTTTTTTAAATCTTTTTTTGAACATGTATGGAATGGAGCTATACATCCTCCCTAGGTAAAGCACCAGCAATGGTCCATATTCCCCACCCCCCCAACCGACTTTGGAAATCATTTTTCTGACTGGATATCTAGTGTGAACTTTTTTTAAAAAAAATTTTATTTATGAAGAAGTTTTCTTATAAACAAAGGAGACCAGTGGTGGGTTTCAAAATTTTTTACTACCGGTTCTGTGGGTGTGGCTTGGTGGGCGTGGCATGGGAAGGTTACCGCAAAATTCCCATTTCCTCCCGATCAGTTGGAAGTTGGGAGGCAGTGAATAGATGGGAGGTGGGCCAGTCAGAATGTTTACTACCGGTTCTCTGAATTAAAATTTTCCGCTACCGGTTCTCCAGAACTGGTCAGAACCTGCTGAAACCCACCTCTGAACTACACCTTCAAGTTTTTAATGGGTAAATGCCAGCATCAAAAAGTGGTGCAAGCTTAACTAGATCCCAGCCAGTGGTGAGTTGCCCCCGGTTCGCACCGGTTCTATAGAACCAGTAGTAAAACCGGCAGGAGGCCCTGCCCACTGACCCTGATGTCATGAAAATGCTTCTGTGCATGCGCAGAAAAGTGCTTGCTTTGCTCACGCACACACGCAGCCCCGTTTAAACTGATAGTAAAGGTAAATAGAACCCACCTCTGATCCCAACCCTGCTGTGATCTTCTCCACAGCCTACATCACATGTAGAATTATTTACTTATTCAACAGTAGAAAACCTTTCAATTTCAAGGACCAGGAACCTGGTTTAGCTCTGCAGACTAAAGCACTGTAATTAACATCCAGCTGTCTGCAATTACACCAGTTCGAATCTCCCCAGGCTCAAGGTTGACTCAGCCTTCCATCCTTTCTAAGGTAGGTAAATTGAGGACCCAGTTTGTTTCACTGAAAATGCATGTCATGAAACTACAAAAGCTAATTTTGCTCTCCAAAGAAATCAGGCAAGAGACAAGAGATGGGACAGATCAGACAAGGGTCATGCCAGGGCAGAGAACACACAGAATCAGAATTGGGATTCTTTTATGTTTTTAGGTATACCTATTCCTGAGTTTAGGTATCTTTAGAAGGTGTTCAACACATTACACTCTCTATAGTGGTTGCATGCACAACTATTATTGAGTCTGTCATCTGCACCTCTATAACTGTCTGGTTTGGCTCTGCAACCCAACAAGACAGACACAGACTTCAGAGGATAATTAGAACTGTGGAAAAACCAATTACTACCAACCTGCCTTCCACCGAGGACCTGTATACTGCATGAGTCAAAAAGAGGGCTGAGAAAATATTTATAGACCCCTCACATCCTGGACATAAACTGTTTCAACTCCTACCCTCAAAACGATGCTATAGAGCACTGCACATCAGAACAACTAGACACAAGGACATTTTTTTCCAACACCATCACTCTGCTAAACAAATAATTCCCTCAACACTGTCAAACTATTCACTAAGTCTGCATTACTATTAATCTTCTCATCGTTCCTATCACCCATCTCCTCCCACTTATGACTGTATGACTGTAGCCTTGTTGCTGATATCCTTACGATTTATATTGATATTGTTCCTGATTGCTTATTTGTTCCCTATGAATATCATTAAGTGTTGTATCTTATGATTCTTGACAAATGTATCTTTTCTTTTATGTACACTGAGAGCGTATGCACCAATACAAATTCCTTGTGTGTCCAATCACACTTGGCCAATAAAAAATCCTCTCCTCTCCTCTCCTCTCCTCTCCTCTCCTCTCCTCTCCTCTCCTCTCCTCTCCTCTCCTCTCCACTCCCGAGACATCAGTTTTGGGGAGAGGAGGATAAAATATCCCTCTGAGATAAAATGTCACTGAATATTAAACATTAAATATGTTTATTCTCTTCAGGCATTTTTTCCCCCAAGCATCATTAAGAAAAAAATGGATTAGATATTGATGCAGATAACTTCTTGACCTGATTCATACAAGGCTCTCCTGAAAATATAATGCATCCTAGTCGCATTATTCCAAGAACTTTAAGTCCTTCAAGGCTGTGGCATGTATAAACCATGAGAGGCTAATAAAAGCCTTGCTGAATCAAACAACAAATCTTTGTTGTTTGAGTCATATATTGGGGATATCCACATGGTAGATACAATAACTTTTGAAGAAGAAATGTCGTACACTTGTCTTCTCCAATTTTTAAACCCAATTGTTAACATGGCTGTGCTAGTTGAGGGTTAATAGAAGTGACACCTGATCCATCAGAAAAGCTTAAAATGGATGGAGACTCTCCTTTAATTTATTTATTTATTTATTTATTATTTAAAATTTTAAACCGCCCTTCAGGACGGTGCATAGCCACAGTAAAACAACATATATCACAAAATTAAAAAAAACAGTTTAAAACATAGTAAATAATTTGGCCCTATATTAAAATTCAAGAACTAAAACGCCCATTAAAATTCATTATTTAGCCAGCCCAGCCTGTTGAAACAATAAGGTCTTAAGGGCACGGCGAAAGGTACGTAGGTCAGGAATCATCCGTATCTCCGGGGGCAATTCATTCCAGAGGGCATGTGCCCTCACAGAGAAGGCTCTCCCACTAGGGGTCGCCAGTTGACATTGTTTGAACGATGGCACCCTGAGGAATCCCTCTCTATGGGAGCTTATTGGCCGGTGGGAGGCCATCGATGGCAGAAGGCGATCTCGTAAGTATCCAGGTCCTAAACCATGGAGCGATTTAAAGATGGTAACTAACTACATTTTTAAAAAATGTAACAGGCATAATCCAGCAATTTCTACTATAATCTGTTTTCTCCTAAACTATGTGGTGTGCTTTGCGTATACCGAAAATATATGTCCTGCATAAATTATAATCAGTCCTATAGTGAAATCTTCTGCCCTCTAATTTGTAAGATTGCCTGCCAGCAACTTTTAATTAATTAAAATATGGATTTTAGCTGTTTGTTTGTTCTTGAATGTGTCACTGGAACGTTGAGATTTATAACTGTACCTGGTATAAAATCTGACGGAGATCAGGAAAACACAGAAGTTATTGAAGGAGTTCCCAGAAGTTACCACAAGTGGACTTTGGCCTTTTCCAGAGCATGGTTTCCTTGAAATCCAGATTGTTTTATACAATCTTATTGAGCGATGCTACTTAAAGCGATGAAAAGAAATCAAACCATATGTGCACACCAGGGGTGGATTCTAAAATATTTTACTACTGGTTCTGTGGGTGTGGCTTATTTTGTGGGTGTGGTTTGATGGCCATGTGACAAACAATTCTTTAGGATTTAGCAGAGGTACTGGTCTACCAGGCTTTTAACTGCTTGCAGAGCTGTATCGGTCTACCCATTTGTTTTTGGAGCGTTTCGGCTACCTATTTGTTTTTGGACTGCACCGGTCTACCCATTTATTTTTGGAGCACACTGGTCTACCACCACACTGCCTTTTACCGCTGATCAGCTGAAGGGTGGACCTTTGAAGCGCCATGGCAAGAGTTTAAACAGTTTTTTGCCGCTCTGCCACCACTAAGAGCATCGGAAACTGCTTTCAGGCAGCTTGGCCTCAATTGCCAATCTACTACCACCGAGCAGTTTACAAGGAGCAGATCGGTTCCAATCAGTTGGGAGGCTTCTTGGCTTCTCAATTTAAAGCTACGGTGTCTTGTTTTTTTATCTCTCTCTCTTCTTTGTCAAGTGAGCCCTGATTTTTTCCTTCTAGCCGATCAGCTGGGACTCAGGAGGCAGTGAATAGATTGGGGGCGGGGCCAGGCAGAGGTGGTATTTACCGGTTCTCCAAACTACTCAAAATTTCCACTACCAGTTCGCGAGAACCAGGGAGAACTGGTAGCAACCCACCACTGGCACCCACCTTGGTAGCCACCTCTTTTGCTGCTAAGTTTTCTTACCTGAGCAATGAGGCAGAGAGCCACTCCAACGCCCATCAAGCTGACACGTGCGGGTGGAATTGCCAATCAAATTCCTGCCTTCCTGGCATTTGTAGCGCACCACCGCCCCTACGGTGTGGACATCACCCAAGATCTGGGCATAGGGTGGGGATCCCGGATGGCCACAGGAGACCACTGAAAGAAAGGAGGACTGAGTTTTCAATTCAACCGGAACTGAAGTTGTATTACACTCATTCATTCATTCATTCATTCTCTCTCTCTCCCTCCCTCTCTCTTCATCCACTTTCTATATTGCCACAATTGTATTGCTTGTGGCCTTTGATTGTGTCAAATTCTAAAAAGAGAGAAGGGGGAGGCATGACAAAGAAGCAGGTGAGATAGAAATGAAATTTAATTTCATGCTACTAATTAATTAAACCAATTATTCCTTTTTAATTTTTTAGAATGGTGTGTGTTCTAGTAAAAAATATACTTGTAAAGTTTTGGGCACATGTGTGTGTATGTGTGTGTGTGTGTGTGTGTGTGTGTGTGTGTGTGTGTGTGTTTTCATGGAAGATACAGACAGAGATCCCTACTTTATCATGTTAGCACATATATTCAAGAGGAAAAAAAGAACACTCTTAACAGCAAAAGCCATTTGGAAACAGAGCCAAGAATTCTTCTCTTGCCCAACAGGATCCTTCCAATTCAGTTTAATTTGTTTTAAACTGCAACAAATCTGTTGCAATCTCCACACAAGAGATTTCACATTGTAACCACACGAGTGCTGAATTTATTTATACACACAGATGGAGCTGTGCTAGTTGCGTTCCTGGTATTTGAACATACTGTGCAGCAAAAGTATATTTTGGTGGGTCCTGCTGACACTTGTGATTGGATCCACACGTTGCACCAAGTCATGCTTTCTTTAACCACAGTTACAGTTAGTGAACAAGCCATAATGTACATATTAAATTAAAAGATGATATAGCAGAGGTCAGAAGGTAGATTTGAATGAAGGGTGAGTGCTGCAGTTGACGGTGCAAAATGAATACTGACCACTTCGTACATGTCACCAAGATTTGGCAGGATGATTCTTTAGGTTTGCAAATAAAACTTGCTCTCTTCTAGCAAGTAGGCCAATGATTAATAACAGGGATATTTATTAGGCTTTGTGTCAGGGGTGAAATCCAATTTTTTTCCCTACTGGTTCTGTGGGCGTGGCTAGTTGGGCGTGGCAGAGGAAGGATATTGCAAAATCTCCATTCCCACCCCACTCCTGGGGGGAAGGTTATTGCAAAATCTCCATTCCCATCCCACTCCTGCGAGACCGCCTGCTGCTACTGATAACCTCCCACCGGCCAATACACTCACACAGAGAGGGCCTCCTCAGGGTGCCTTCGCCAAACAATGTCGGCTGACGGCCCCCAGGAAGAGAGCCTTCTCTGTAGGGGCACCCACCCTGTGGAATGAGCTGCCTCCTAGTATACGTCTGATCCCGGACCTTCGCACCTTCCGTAAGGCCCTAAACCTATTCCAACAAGCCGGCCTAGCCCAAAGGGTTTTTTAATAGGGTTTTTAAATTATATGGATCCGGGATTTTTAAATTGTAATTTTATGGATTTGGGGGTTTTAAATTGAGAAGCCAAGGATTTAATTTGTTTATTTTAGTTTCTTATTACTTTTGTCTTCTATGTATTTTAATTTTTTGGCTGTTCACCACCCTGAGTCCCTTTTGGGAGAAAGGGCGGTATATAAATCTGAAATAAACTAAAAAAAAAAAAAAAAACTCCTGGGGGAAGGTTATTGCAAAATCTCCATTCCCACCCCACTCCTGGGGGAGGGTATTGTGAAATCTCCATTCCAACCCCACTCCTGGGGGGAAGGATGCTGCAAAATCCCCATTCCCACCCCACTCCGGGCCAGCCAGAGATGGCACTTGCTGGTTCTCCGAACTACTCAAAATTTCTGCTACTGGTTCTCCAGAACTTGTTAGAACCTGCTAGATTTCACCCCTGGTTTGTGTGCTGCTTTGAGTTTGATTCCAAAAAAATGGCTTTAGAATGTGTGGGGATGCGATCCGTCTGCAACACTTTCCACCTGCTACTTTCCACAGGGGTGTCCAACTTTGGCAACTTTAAGACTTGTGGACTTCAACCGCCAGAATTCTCCAGCCAATTCTGGGAGTTGAAGTCCACAGGTCTTGAGGCTAAACCTCTGTGCCACACCTTTTCTTGTATTGCTTGGCTACCCTCCACAACTGCCCTGTGAACCTGGTTAAAGAGGCAACTGCTCTGAAGAGTAGCAAACGGCCTTCATGTTTGTCAGATCATTAGATCTGAAACAATGCAGATACCTATTTTTTTTTTCATGGTGAAAATAAATGATCAGATTCTCCCTGATGCACTTAACATATGCTCTACTGTTAATGAATTGTTATGGGCTACATATCTGAGATGGTCCAGAAGTCTCATTGGTATCCTTCAGTCTCAAGAGACTATGGTATCGTGCTCTGGAAAGAGGTCCTAAAACAGCATCTAATGTGAGTAAAAAGGCCAATTCGAGAGTGGCCATCCCTTCCACACTAAGGGCAGATATATTCTGCCCAGCCCCCAGATTTTGCTGGTTCCGGGACTGTCTCTTTGTCTCAGCCTGCCGATCAAGTTTCTCTTAGAATTGGAGAAGGCATGATGTAATATTTCTTCATCTGCTTCCACAAAGACTGCTATCTGAACTGAGGTTTTTTTTCTTTAACCAAACCTTAGTCTTCACCATCCCAATACTTTTTCCCAATGCTTAAAAAATTTGAGCAGAAAGCATGAAATATATACTTAATAAGGAAAGAAAGGACTACTACACATGAAAAGCATTTGCAAAACAACATGCTTTTTGTCTTTTAATATTCTGTCAATGAGGTCCAAGTTAAGTCCGTGAGAAGACTGTGAAAGAGACGATCTGAAAAGGAACACTTAAGAACTCAAATATAATTTAAGAATAGATACCCCACATTACATGTAAACTGAGAACTTGAAACAGTGACAGCACTTCTAAAGATTAACAATTTCCTATATGCCCCATTTCTCTAAAAATGAATTCACTCATACTAGTAGATACTTTTAACTAGAAATGCCCAAAATGGAGAAATAACATCTTTTGTATTCCTCTTCACAGTGATATTGTCACACACGAAATGCCTTTTAACAATATGCAATTGTCAGCCACTTCCATTCATCCTTTCTCCCTGAGCCAATTAGACAGAAATGGGAATTGCCTGTTCACTGCTCTTCCTGACTAAAATGAGGCCAACTGCTGAAACTGTCTTGCAGGCAGTCTATAGACCGGATCCTCTAATGAAGTTGTGACCTCAAGCAATGGGTGCCTTCAGTTTTATACTGTCAAAAATGAGGAACTGAAACAAAGAATACTGTGTATAGAACCATTCTGGGAGACCTCAACTCATTTCTAAACTGTACCAGTGTAGCTTGAAAGAGAAATGGGTTTTAGCATTGTTGCAATGATGATAAAGCAGCCAAGAGTTCTCCATCAATGTCATGTCTTCCATTTCATTACATTAGCGGAAGCATCCTGTGCAAAATTTAGCTCCAAGTCTAGTAATAAAACTAGCTGTTTCCTAATACTTCACCATTATGTTGGAAATGTAAACACCAAAAGGGAACATATTATCACATGTGGTGGTCCTGTCATAAAGTGAAACAATACTGGCAAAAATATTAAAACACAAATAGAAGAAATTATAAATCAACACATAGAAATGAGGCCAGAAATTTTCTTACTGGGAATAATTTCAGGGTCATATAAAAAAAATACAGTATTTAATAATTCACATAATTACAGCAGCATGAATAGTTTATGCTCAGAACTGGAAAAATAACAATATACATTCAGAAGACAATGTGATTAGAAAAATCATGGAGTGGGCAGAAATGGATAAGCTTATGAAGGAGATACAAGAAAAAGAGAAAACAGAATTCTACTTAGCCTGGGAGAGATGGTATCAATGGTTGGAGGAAAAGGGGAAAAAGGACAAGGAAAGATTAAATAATAGTTGACTTAAGAGTAGAAATATAAGAACAAATGGGAAGAAACAAAAATTGTGGAAAGGAAATTGGGTACACGTTTATGTCTAATGTAAATAAAACAATTAGAATAATATAATACATTGTAGTGGTATATATATGGTATATTAGAAATATATGCATAAAAGATATACTAGGATAAGAGAGAGAAAATGTATATATGGATTACCAATGCGAAACTGTTGAAAAGAAGAAAGTGTTAATATTTTTTTTGTTTTTTTAAAAACTGTTTAATAAAAATATTTTTTAAAAAACAATTTCGGCCATTCTCAAGCATCCTGAAAATCATACGAAAATAATGATAGAACAGAAGCTTCTTTTGTAACGGGGTGGGGTGGGGAGGAATGAGAAAATGCAAGGCAGCCTTTTATATGGCATAAGCATTTAAATGAGTGAGAAGCTTGTCCTTGAACAGTGAACTGGTCTCTCCACAAGGAAATCTTCAGGAATATGAGTTTTAGTGGGAAACCATGTTCTCCCTATGTGTCCTCAACTGTTCTGACTTAGGCTTCCTTAGAAAGTATAAAGCACAATCTTACTCCCGCAAAACCGCTTTTAATTATACAACTGTAAATTACTTTCATTTACAGTCCACAAGGCTTGATAAACAGTCTTTCAGAGGAAGGGTATCAACACCACCTATCTCTCATGGAACGCTGCCAGAAAGCTAATTTCCAGACGCAGGACAAAGCTAAACTTGGCACAGAGTCACAAACAGATCCAATCTTGAATCTGCCAGATGAACTAATTGGTTCCTGCAAAAGCTCACATCCCATTCACTCTTTTTTGTCCTTTTATGTCTTATGGGAGGGGCCAATCATCTCCAAGCCTTACTCCCAAATCGACCCTGTTTTCTAAATTGCTCTTGTTGTCTGGCAGCTCTGCACATGCGCACACTGGGAACAGGCTCCCGCTGTTCTTCTGCCTCACAGCTGTCAGACTCCAGAGGCTACACATAACTATCAGATGGCCTTGCCCCCCTTTCTGCCTCCAATGCAGAACCCTTGTCTGACCTTTCTCCAGCCCCAGGATTGGCTCAAGTTCCTTCCCAACCTCCTCACTGTCTGGCTCTGCTGCCAGCTCTGCTGGCTGCTGGCGGGCCACAACATCAACAGTTTGATTAGTCCTAATAGGTTGAAATTACTGCTTGTTGAAAATAGTGTGTCCTCATTATCATGTATCCATCCCTGGATGGAGGAATTCTGCCTGGGGAATTCTGGGAGTTGAAGTCCACACATCTTAAAGTTGCCAAGGTTGAGAAGCACTGCCCTAACTTAATAACTGAAGTAATTTGCTTAACATCCATGGCAAAAAAACAAAAACAAAACCAGTTATAAACTCACTTAAAAACTGTCTTGCTTAGCAATGGATATTCTAGTCCTAGCTGTGGTTGAACATAGAGGATGACCAATACTTCCTTGTTCTCCTGGAAGTCTTCATTTGGGGACAAGACAAAGCTTCCTACTCTGTTCCAAGCACTATTATGTTCTGCAGTAATCCCTTTCTAAAACTACTTTCCACTGATTTTCTCTCATACCAGTCAGCAGAAACATCGCTTCAATATACTGTGTCCAAGATCTATGTTCCATCAAAAGCTGGCCCAGCTGACCCAAAAGCTGGCTAAGCCAGGAATAAGTCAAAAATATGATGATGGAAGTCTCCACCACATAAATGGAATTCTCCCCCCATTTTACACATGGCCCACCCCCTATGATGCATGAAAAAGAAGGCCAAATCTTTGATTATAGTCCTCACCATCATTTTTATCTTTATTCTTTACTCATCCCTATAGACTTCCTGTGGTGGTGGTGTTCAGTAGTGAAATCCAATTTTTTTACTACAGGTTCTGTGGGCATGGTGTGGCTTGGTGGCTGTGGCAGGGGAAGGAAAATCCCCATTCCCTCCCCACTTCTGGGGGAAGGATATTGCAAAATCTCCATTCCCACACCACTCTGGAGCCAGCCAGAGGTGGTATTTGCTGGTTCTCTGAATTACTCAAAATTTCCTCTGCCGGTTCTCCAGAACCTGTCAGAACCTGCTGGATTTCACTCCTGGTGGTGTCTATATTGCTTTCATGGTCTTTTCTGCAGGAGAACTGTTGGAGTCTCTAATCCTTTTTGGATGCAGTATTCCTTCCATGGGGGAATACTGGAAAGAGAAAGTAGAAGTGGACATCACCAGTACTTTCAGATCTTTTGAACTCTGCTGACTGTCTGGTGGGTTATTTACTCATTCTAAATGCTCAAAAAGCCATGTCTGCCTGTCAAAATGCCACAACTTGGTTAACAATGAAAGTCCAGGAGATTCCTTAGATCTCATATAGTTGGCATTCAGTCATTCAGTCACCTCTGATTCTTTGGGGCTCAATGGCATCATTTTAGCAGGACTGCCTGCCAATAACTGCTCCTTTGTGTCTTGTAAGATCAGGGATGTGTCATCAGTGATATTGTCAACCTGTCTCCTCCTGTCATTTTTTATTATTATCTTCTATTTTTCCAAGCTTTTTGTTCCTGCACACTGCAAAGCACTTCTTTCAAAAAATGTTGCACAGGACTCTACATTTAGCTAATTGAAAGATTCCAGTTAAATCTTTGCTTTTCTCAAAACGTTCTGCTTTTTTATGTCTGTGCCAAAGTGATGTCCACTTGAGATAAATTCTTAGGATAGCATCAATGGCAAAGATGACACCTAGATAAGCTTACTTGTGTAACAGTGTCATCAGTACGCTGACGATACTCAGCTGTAAATCTCCACCCCAGACCACCCCAATGATGCCCTTTACATGATGTTCCGATGTCTGGAAGCTGTGTGGATCTGGATGGGGAGAAACAGGCTCAGACTCAACCCCTCCAAGACTGAGTGGCTATGGCTCCCAGTGCCCCAGTATAGCCAACTGGCTCCATTGCTGGCTATTGGGGGTGAGACTTTGGTCCCCTCACAGAGGGCTCACAATCTGGGTGTCCTCCTGGATGCACGGCTGTCTTTAGAAGACCATGTGACGGCTGTGGCCAGGAGGGCTTTCTATCAGGTTTGCCTGATTTACCAGTTGCGGCCCTTTCTGGACCGGGACGCCCTGCGCACGGTCACTCATGCCCTCGTCACGTCTTGTCTGGACTACTGTAATGCTCTCTACATGGGGTTCCCCTTGAAGAGCACTCGGAGGCTCCAACTGGTCCAGAATGCGGCCACATGGGTGATTACGGGAGCAACTCATCACACGCACATGACACCTCTCCTGCGTGAGCTGCACTGGCTCCCAGTGGTCTTCTGGGTGCGGTTCAAGGTGTTGGTCACTATCTTCAAAGCGCTCCATGGCTTAGGACCCAGATACTTACGAGATCGCCTTCTGCCACCGACGACCTCCCACTGACCAATACACTCCCACAGAGAGGGACTCCTCAGGGTGCCATCGATTAAACAATGCAGACTGGCGACCCCCAGGGGGAGAGCCTTCTCTGTGGGGGCACCTGCCTTCTGAAATGAACTGCCCCCAGGGATACATAGGATTCCCGACCTGCATACTTTTCGCCGTGAACTTAAGACCCTGTTATTTCAACAGGCTGGACTGGCTTAATTAAAGTTTGGGATTGGGTTTTTTAAATTTGTGGGTTTTTAACTGAGGGGCCATAAGTATTTAATCTATTTTTAACTTGTTCTTAAATTTTGTATTATATGTAGTTTTATCGTGGCTGTGCACCACCCTGAGTCCTTCGGGAGAAGGGCGGTATAAAAATTTAATCAACATAAACAAACATAGACTAATTACAGCAAAATGGGCTTATTGTATCAATTTTCCATGGTGGCGAGATGAAATGCCAACAATGCAGGGAAAACAGACTGTGCCGAAGAAATTGAATTAAAAAGACATTTGCTCCTTTAATTGCTTTAAGAGAAGGAAAGAGAGGAGGAGCACTTAAACTAAATTACCTTGTACTTTAAATGTGCAAAATCTGGACCTTCCACATCTTGATAAATATAAGGCTGGTATCTTCCCTTGAGCTGTAACATTTCTCTGGAAGTCATTAGTCATATTAATTAGCAGACTGATGGTGTGACCAATATCTACCCTTGGAGAAACTCTTCTATTTAGGCCGATATTCTGTCTTGAATTATTCCCTAAACCTCCTAAGGATGCTTGAAGAATTCAGTCTTTGCTAATTGTGTTAAGGGCTGACTTGAGACAGACCGTTTGATGAATATATAAACTGGATTTTAGTTCCATTGTTTTTTTTTTTAAATTTAAGTGCAGGTAAATGTACTCATTTAAAAGGGGCAGAATTATGGATTAAAGACATTGGAAAGAGATAAAGATGAGAAATACAGAAAGACATTTAACCTTAAATTCATTTTTTTGGAGGGGGGGGTTGTCAATAGTTGCAGGGTTTTAATGCATACACTGCTGCTGATCCAGTTCAACAGAGGAATGATTGAGTCTGTCATCTGCCCTTCTATAACTGTCTGGTTTGGTTCTGCAACCCAACAAGAGAGACAGAGACTTCAGAGGATAATTAGAACTGCAGAAAAAACAATGGCTACCAACCTGTATACTGAGGACCTGTATACTGCACGAGTCAAAAAGAGGGCTATGAAAATATTTACAGACCCCTCACATCCTGGACATAAACTGTTTCAACTCCTACCCTCAAAACGACACTATAGAGCACTGCACATCAGAACAACTAGACACAAGAACTGTTTTTTCCTGAACACCATCACTCTGCTAAACAAATAATTCCCTCAACACTGTCAAACTAGTTATTAAGTCTGCATTACTATTAATCTTCTCATTGTTCCTATCACCCATCTCCTCCCATTCATGACTGTATGACTGTAACCTTGTTGCTTGTATCCTTACAATTTATATTGATATTGTTTCCTGATTGCTTATTTGTACCCTATGACCATCATTAAGTGTTGTACCTTATGATTCTTGATGAACATATCTTTTCTTTTATGTACTCTGAGAGAATATGCACCATGACAAATTCCTTGTGTGTCCAATCACACTTGGCCAATAAAGAATTCTATTCTATTCTATTCTATTCTATTCTATTCTATTCTATTCTATTCTATTCTATTCTATTCTATTCTATTCCATTCCATTCCATTCCATTCCATTCCATTCCATTCCATTCCATTCTTTCTCTTCTCTTCTCTTCTCTTCTCTTCTCTTCTCTTCTCTTCTCTTCTCTTCTCTTCTCTTCTCTTCTCTTCTCTTCTCTTCTCTTCTCTTCTCTTCTCTTCTCTTCCCTTCCCTTCCCTTCCCTTCCCTTCCCTTCCCTTCTCTTCTTTGATATAATTTTAGAGGTGGCATTCATTTCTGATCTTCTCTTCTTGCTTCCCACAGAGGTATAATCATTGCTGGTTTCCATTTTAGCTGGCACAAGTTAGAGAGCTCTGATTCCTCTTCTCCAAATATTGCACTCACTTTATCAAAATAATCTTGTGTGGCTTCCTTTGGGAATTCAAAGATGTATATATGTGGTGTTTCTAAACTTTATACTCATGACCACCATCTAGTGAAGGGAAGGGAGCATTGATATATTGTGAATGAGTCTTTCATTGAGATTCAAAAATTTAGAACTACGCCGCCTTTCGTATGACCTAAGCATAGCTCATAAAATTATCTGCTACAACGTCCTACCTGTCAATGACTACTTCAGCTTCAACTACAACAATACATGAGCACATAATAGATACAAACTTAAAGTGAACCGCTCCAAACTCAATTGCAGGAAATAGGACTTCAGCAACAGAGTGGTCAATGCCTGGAATGCACTACCTGACTCTGTGGTTTCATCCCAAAACCCTCAAAATTTTAACCTTAGACTGGCTACCGTTGACCTCATCCCATTCCTAAGAGGTCCTTAAGGGGTGTGCACCAGCGTGCCTACCATCCCTGTCCTAATGTTCCCTTTAATTGTATTTATTTTAGGTATTCTATTCATGCTTATACTCACAGTATAAGCATGAATACATACTCAACAAAATAAATAAATAAATAAAATAAAATGGGGATTTAAAAATGGGTTCCCGGAGACTTCAAAAGCACCTTCTGAACTCTTTGAAACTAAAGCAAGCTTGGGAGCTACCAGAATGAGGAATGTTGCTGAATTCTTAAATCCCAGAATTTCTCATCATTGGCCTGGCTTCCTGGGAGTGGTTTCATAAGGTTGGAAATGGCCCAAGTGGTATGCCTGCCTTCCAGGATGATGAGGTTCCCAGCCACAAAGAGAGGAGATAGATTGCAGCCTAAACATAGAGAGAACCGGAGAACCAGAGGCCGTTAATTGCCTATCTTCTCCCTTGTTTATTATCTCTAGTGGCTAATGGCTCCTATTTCTCCCTCTCAGAGAGAATGCTAATGATACTGATAGGGGCTAAGAGACCAACTAAACCTGTAATATGATGGAAGCAGTCCCTCTCTCTCTCTCTCCCTCTCCCCCCCACTCTTTCTCTTTGTCTCATGAAATAGGAAAATAAAAGATTTCTGCTTAAAAAAAAGAGGAGGGGAGAGTCCCATTAGAAGCAGGCAGGCTTAGGGCACAAAAAAACCAATCAACAACAATGGCGAACAACAGAAAATCAAAATGATCATTTTGCTATGATTTCTGTTGAAAGGCTCTCCCTTTAGTTTTTGTGCCTCCTTTCTCATTCTTACAATATTGCAGGTGTGTGTGTTTTATTTTGCTCACAAGGGTAGATTTTATTTTATTCATTTATTTGGATTGAACCCTGTTTTCCCCACAACCATGCAACATGCAACACTTATTGTTTTAATCTCGAGCTGCTGTTTTTTCAGGGTAGGTTACCCTGGAGGTAAATGTTGAATATATCTATTCTGAATACGGTGGCTGGTTTGCATGATCCTCCAAATATCTCAACGACATACAAATTTGAAAAGCTCAGAGTTCAACGAATCATGTGTTGCCATGTTGAGAACAAATTGAGAAGGATGGTACAAAATTAAAAATTCCCCTGGGAAATTACCACCTCCCCAAATAAATCAGTGGTTAAAGCAATGGACTAGAAAGCTCCTCTTAAGAGTCTGGAGGGTTGGTGTTGTGACCTAGGCTTCCTGAGTCATTAAAACACACGAGTAGTCCCCAAAACCTCTTTTATTGCAATAGCTGTGAATTACTTTCATTCATAGCTGAGTCCCAATTAGTTGCAAAAAGTCCTTTGGGAGAAGTCCTTCGGGATAATCACCAACTTTTATCTCCCTTGACATGCTGCCAAAGACCTACTTGGCAAAGCCACACAAAGTCCAGAATCAAACAGAGATGCCAACTGGGAACAGAATTAACAACGTTGCTTTCCTGCAAAGGGCCCACATGTCTTTGCTCCTCTTTTAAGCCTTGTGAGAGGGGCCAATCATCTCCAGGCCTTACTCCCGAGTTGTCCCATTTGTTTTAACTGTTCTTGCCTTCTGGCAGCTCTGTGCATGCGTGCAATAGAAACAGGCTCCTTCTGTTCCTCTGTCTCTCTGATGTCTGACTCTGGAGGCTCCTGAGTCCGCACATAACTCCCAGATGGCCCTGGCCCCATCTCTGCCTCTGACACAGAGCCCTCGTCTGAGCCTTCCCCAGACTCCAGGACTGGCCTATGTTCCTCCCCAACTTCCTCACTGTCTGACTACGCTGCCAGCTCCGCAGGCTGCTGGCGGACCACAACAGTTGGCATAAGCTGTGAAGTTTCTCTTTCCCCTTGTTCATGGAGCCAAAAAGATGGGCAGGGGGAAGCCATTACAATCCCAAGACAGTCTGTAAAGGATACATTCCCTTTCTGAACTGAATGGAAACCAAAGCAAAAGGAAAGCAAGGAACTTACAATGACAGACAGGGAGCAGGCGGTCCCAAATCCCATCGCCCTGGCAGGTAAGAACATGGGTGCCCAGTAAATAATATCCATGGTTGCATTGATAAGAGACGGTGGTTCCAAAACTGTATCTGTGAGGCCCATTTGGTTGCACTTGACGGACACTGTTGTCCAGGTGTCCAGGGTCAGTACAATTAACAACTGCAAGCAAATCACAGAAGATAAAAAGAATATTAGCAACAACAAAAAAAAATGAAAAAGTGTTACAGAGAAGCAAAAGAATCTCACTTTTTCCCTTTCCATTTTTGAAAATAACATGGGAGGATAGTAGATCACATCAAGGGTATCTGTGGCACTGGTGGGTTGCCCCCAGTTCGGACCAGTTCACAAGAGCCGGTAGTAAAACTGGTGGGAGGCCCCGCCCACTGCCCTAGATGTCATCATTAGTGATCTGCGCATGCGCAGAAGCTTCTGTGCATACGCAGAAGCAAGGCGCACTTGCAAGCGAAGAAGCACACGTGCACCATCCTGTTGTGAACCGGTAGTAAAGGTAAGGAGAACCCACCCCTAATCTGTGGGTGTAAGCAAAAAGATAGTGGCTGCAAACTGAAGGCACAACTGAAGTGCCACCTCTTTTTCACATGTATCATCCATGTGACACACATCAAAAGGGGGTTAGGGCTCTGATTATGTGGGCGTAGTAGTCATCCTGATTTTTTAAACCCTTCCCACCAATGCCAGCAAACCACTAGGATCCAATCCTAGTGTTCTACTCTTTGCTTCTCCTGTGTGATGGAATGTAGTCTGGATTCCCAGAAGGAAGGGGTTGCATTTGTGTGGGAGGAGGAAAATTAAGACAGGTCCTCCCTAGAAGTACTCAGAATATATCCTCAGTGGTACAAGTAGTAGGTTTAGGTTGCAAGATTTCTGTCTAATGGTGAGGAACAATAAAGGAAACTACTTGGAAGGACCTCAGTATGTCTTTCTTGGTTTTCAGAATCTGACATTCTGAAAAGGGAGAGGGAGAAGGAGAGGGGGAGGGAGAGCGAGTGTGTGTCTATGTGTGTGTGTTTGCTAAAATGGATTACTCAAGCACTGGCTATATCAATCCTAGTCTAGCAAAAGCAAGACATTCTTTGCAACCCAGAAGAATTTAGAAATCAAAATCCAGTTGAGATCTTTAAGCAAGAATCCAACTGAGTTGGGTGTTTTGATCCAAGGCTTTCTATTGCCCATTGTAACTACAACTGTATTTATGTATTGCTATCATGCATATACTCTGAAATTGTGAATTTCTTTTGGTCTTTCCAATTTATTTATTGCTGAGGTTTAAATATTTATTGTAATATGGTGCTCAGAATGCACTACGCATTCTTGGCAAAAGATATGCTCCATTTGAGTGGGAGGTCCATCTCTTCCTTTGCTCTTTTGTTTTTAGCACATTTCCCCCCGTATTCATTTGTTCATAGAAAAGGTGCTGTAAGGAGAAGGCTCTGATCCTTTTCATGTAAAAGGTAAAAGTAAAGGAATCCCTGTGGATTTTACTCCATTAGTCATTGCTGACTATAGGGGGCAGGGCTCACCTCTGTTTCAAGATCATTGAGCCAGCGCTATCCAAAGACATTTCTGCAGTCACGTGGCCAGTATGACATCAGAGTGCTGTTACTTTCCCACAGAAGTGGTACCTATTTATCTACTCGCATTTGCATGTTTTTGTACTGCTAACTTAAAAGGTCCTTAAAAGGACTGTGGGGTTGTGTGTGAAGCCAGGAGATCGTCACGGATGTCTGGCTACCAGTCCATCTGTTAGTCATTTAGCACCACCCAGGAGGCATGTGTGACTTAAGGATTGCCACGGACACGAGTAAGCTCTCTTTCGGGAGTATAGTAAGATCCTGTTAAATTCCTCTCTACCCATACATGGATACATTTCTGATCTCTTAAGATGCCAATTAAAGTCAAGAAATCCACCACTCTTGACAGCGCTTAAATTGATGGCCGATCATCAGAACACCACACAAAAGTGGATGGAAACATGGAGTAGCTATTCCCCCCAAGATAACTCTGAACATATCAATCCTAATAGTATACCTCCAGGATTTAACCTACCCCAACACATATGGGTGACATATAACAGAATTAGAACAACTCATGGGATGTGTGCTGACTCTTTGTATAAATGGGGAAAGACACCTTCAGCACAATGTGATTGTGGGGCCCCCCGACAGACTATCCAACATATAGTGAGGGAATGCTCTAACAGAAGGTATACAGGAGATTCTAGGGACTTCCTCTGCATAACAACAGCAGCTACTGACTGGATCTCCAAACTCGACATTAAATTCTGAAATGTTATTTCTGTTTTCCTTTTAGGTTTTCTTACTGCTTTTTTTATTGTTTTAATTGTTTTTACCCTGTAAAAATGAAGTGTTTTAATACTGTGTGTGACCAGCCATACACTAAATAAATAAATGTACTGCTAAATTGGCAGGAGCTGGGGCAAGGACGGGAGCTCAATCCACCATGTGGCGCTTGGGTCTTGAACCTGGGCTGCCAGCTTTCCAACTGACAAGCTCAGCATCTTAACTGAGCCACTGCGCTGTCCTTTTCATGTAGCAGGATATGAATAAGTAGGAATTGTTGTGAAGAATGGAGTCCTTGGTGCTCTCTGAGTTCAACCCAGAGCTACGTATATTCTCTTCTATTGTACTGAAGAGAGGTGGCTGGTTGACTAGAGCTCATTTGAAGAAGCAAAACTAAACAATACTCTAGGTGCTTTATGCCTTCCACTGTACTCATTTAAATAATGATTGAAACATTATAATTATATATTTTGGACACGCTTCATTCATTTATGGTTTTTTTTTTTATGGATTTACAGTTCTTGCCATTTTATTGTGATCACGAGCTGCCCAGAATTGGGATTTAAGATGGGTAGCCATGCAAATCTTTTAAATGAAATAAATAATGATACAGTTTGATTTTAATTTTAATCATCGCCAAGCCGTTAGGCCAGGGGCTTTTCTTTTTATCTATGCTTTTCCACTGACACTGAAGCTGAACTGTGCTGAGCTAAAGACCCCTCTTTCTTTCAGGAATCTGCTGGGACACATTGAAAAGAAACAGTCAGGTTACGCTGTCGGCGGTTCCATCAGAAGAGACGCTGCTCCAGGCTGCAGAACAGATTTCGATTGCAGAAAAAAAGGGGGGGAGGAAGAAGGAGGGGGGATAGAGAAATACAACTTACTGCGACAGATGGGCAAGGGTTTACTCCACTGGCCGTTAGCCAAGCATTGGGACTTGGACGTCCCTTCAAGGCGATATCCAATGTTGCATGTAAACTTGGCCACATCGTTGAGATTGAACTGAGTGCCTTGGGTCAGGCCATTTGTTGGATTGCCTGGGTGACCACAGGTGATGGCTGCAGAGAGAATTTATTTTATTATTTTATTTATTTATTTGTCAACAATTACAAGGAAACAAGTAATAGTATGGACATAGACATGGACACATAAAAAAGGCACAAATAAAAGGATATAAATAAGCAAAACATAGCCATAAACACATAAAATGAGTATATATAAATGGGGACAGTAGGACAGGGACGGTAGGCATGCTGGTGCACTTATGCACGCCCCCTTAGGGACTTCTTAAGAAACGTGAAAGGTCTACGGTAGACAGTTTAAGGTAAAAGGTATGGGGGTTAGAGAGACTAACCACAGGATCAGATAGAGTGTTCCAGACATTTGCTACTCTATTGCAAAAGTCATATTTCTTATAATCAAGATTAGAGCGAATTACATTGAGTTTGAATCTATTTTTTTTTAATTGAAAGAGTTTTACAATACAATTTTTCCCATTCCCCCCCCTTTCCCCCCCTCCCATCCACCCCCCCCTTCCCTTCCCTTCCCTTCCCTCCCCTCCCTGCCCTCCCTAGGCTTCCTTTACTAATAAAACATTAATCTTATATATCAATCAATATTAAACAAAAAATATAGGTGAAATCGAGATAACATATCATAAATTTTAACATTGAATAAGGTAAAGTTAATCTATCAAATATATGCTAAACATAAGTCATATATATATACTTATCAGGTATTTTTAACATTATAGAGTTTGAATCTATTGATAGACCTTGTGTTATTAAGGTTGAAGTTAAAGTACTCATAAACAGGTAGGACATTATGGTAGATAATCTTGTATACTAAGCTTAGGTCGGAATGTAGATGGTGTAGTTCAAGGCTATCCGGGCCTTAAATTTCAAGCCTGGTAGGATAGGGAATTTTATTTCAAGCAGAGGATTTGAGTACTCTTCTAGTAAAATATTAAGATATTACATCCCTGCCTTGTTCCCTGGCTCAAGGACATACAAATGCCAACTACAATAGAATGAAGTGCTTAAAAGTGAGATTTCTCCCCAGATTTGCCCATCTTCTAGGAGCATCTGATTTCTTTTCAAGCCATACAATGAAAGCCACCCCCTTCCCCTCTCTAGGCTGACCCTTAACTAAGCTTAGCAGCAGGTTTTTAAAGGTTGGGAAAGGAGTCCCAAAGGTGTGTCCCCCCCCCCCCCCCCAAAGGCAACCGGACTTTCTTGAGGGTTTTTTTTTTCCTTTGAAAACTTTTCACTTCTCATCCAAGAAGCTTCTTCAGTTTTCAAAGAAAAAAAAAGTCCAGTTGCCTTTTGGAAGATGGCAAATATGACCTGGATGATTGAAAATCTCCATAGACAATCAGAAAAGGAGGATATTTGAAGGAAAATTTTATTTTAGTTACAGATTTTTTTTTCAGAGTTTCTTGGCCTTCACCAGCCCCTCTCCATTTCTGCCAGACATTATTGTTCTGATACTTTTCAAGGAACATAGTGCTTTCCACAGTATAAGTAACAACCAACAGACAAATAATCCAAATAATTGCTTTCAGCTACTGTCTGTCAATGGTCTCTGGTCTATGATTGTAAAATTGATTGATTGATTGATATTGTCTATCAAGAAGAGCTTTACAAAATGTGTGGGATACTAGTAAAGCATATATTAGAGAATTGACAATGACATACTGAGGAAAATGAAATAAACAGAACAGGCAAATGCAAAAGAATTTAGAGGAAGAATATAAGAGATTAGAGTCGGAATTGCAAAAAAACCTGCGTGACAAAAAGATTAAAAATTTGATGGATCTGAAAAAAACATAAGATGAATTTAATGGAAAATGAAGAATTGGCAAATAAAATAAAAGCTACAAAGCAAAAAAATTTTGAAAATGCAAATAAACCAGGACGACGGTTAGCATATAAAATGAAAAAAGAGAAAGAAGAGCTTGACAATTGGTGCCTTAAATAAAAATAAAACAACTATGGAAAAATAAAGCAACAGTAGTACTAATAGTAATAGGTGCCTTGGATGCAACTCCAAAACATCAAGAGCACCAAAATCACCATCAGTCAATTGCAAAAGGCAGCTTTATTTGATATAACTTACATCCTGTGACAATACCTCTAAGACCATCAAGCATCCACACCTGCCTATCCCAAGTAGGACTTGATAGGCGGAGAAAAATGTCAATCCAGTCTAAAGATTTGGTTGACTGGACAGGAATAATAAAGCTATTATTATTATGGTCTGTTGCACAGTCAGTAAAATGGTCAGACTGGACTCTACCTATCAAGTCCTTTTCAAGAATGTGGGATAGGCAGATGTGGTTGTTTGATGGTGTTACAGATATTGTCGCAGGATAATTATATTATTATTATATTATCAACTAATAATAATATGACTAGGTTTCATCCATACAAGTATCACGGGAAGCCTAACCTCCTCTGAAACTATGAATAATTTGTGCAAATTGTCTTAATTTGGTGAGGGCTAATGATACCATCCTCAAACATTTAGCTCAATGTTTTAATGAAGTTGTATACCAAGGTGTTAAGGTAGATGGTAGCATTTAGCTCACCTTGACTGATTTCAAAAAAGCATAGTTGACCATTTTAGGTCATAGGAAATTTTTTAAAAAATCCCAGAAAAAATATTAAACCACTTATATACCATTCCCAAGAAAACTACAGTACATGAATGTGTTCGTACAGTCACCATAAGCTGAGCTTAACCTGAAGCAAGAATTTCTCTTTTCAACACTTAATAGAAATAACTGTCATAGAAAATCTCCTCTACGTTTCCCCCCATGGATCTAACTTAGCCAAGCTTATCAACTCACACGTGTAATGTTAAAACCCTCAGAGCTATACACTCATTGAAACAGAATGCGGACTCCTAAAATGTGTATGGGGGAAATAAAATAAAGGGCATGCTAGAATATTTCCCTTAAAATGGTGAAATAGCACATTGTAACTTAAAACACTGTAGGCCACGAGAAAAACGTTGCAAATGAAACAGCTTTTTAATTCTTTATTTCCTACAGGTACACATACAAAACATGCTGGAAAAGGGTTTTTTCCCCTCAGAATCTAATATAACTATTCTGGCTTGAGGTATTTGAGTGTTATATGCTTATATCCCACTATTGTGTTGAGGACAACACCCTTGTTCCAACCCATTCTCATCTCTGAGGCCTCCATTTTTCCTCAAGGGTGCTTACGATGGGCCTTTTTCGTTGTCTTGTGGGAAATATACAGAATGGAACATCAAGCAGGAAGCTTTGCTATTGGCATTGTGAAGCTAACAAGAAAGGGGTTGGAAGAAACCAGAAAGGATTAAGATCATAGTGGATGATAAAACAGGTTTTGAAATGTGAACAGTAGAATTAATAACCCACCAAGGAGAAAGGGAGGAGGCCCTGAAAAGATTTATTTCACATCAGCAAGCAAGAAAAAAAAATGATGGCTCAAACCAGCACATATTCACAGAAATATTTTTGAATAATGAGCATATATGGCAGCAACTGAAGCTTGCACTTATATTGCTCTTGTCCAGCCTAAATATAGAATTTTCTTGATCCTTATAAATACAACAGATATACTGTGTTTCCCTGAAAATAAGACTCTGTCTTATATTTTTCTGAACCCAGAAATAAGCGCTTGGCCTTATTGCCATGTGCTCAAAAGCCCGATTGGGCTTATTATCAGGGGATGTCTTATTTCGGGGGAAACAGGGTATCTGACTGTCATAAGATTTGGGGAATTATTGCCTTTGTGGTGGGTTACATGAGGAAATGATTCCAGTGAGGATCTTGCTCTTGTAAAGACTCAAAGTAGGAACTTGGAATATAGTTTTAGCCAATAGTAGCACAACTGAACATAGAAACATAGGGCTGGAAGGGACACTGGAGGTCTTCTAGTGTAACCTCTTACTCAAAGCAGACGATCTTATATTATCCTGGTCAAATGGTTGTCCAGTCTATGTTTGAAAACCTCCAGTGACAGAGTATCTACAACTCTAAGAGGCAAGGTATTCCATGATTGTTCTCACTCTCAGAAAATTTCTCCTTACTTCTAGATTAGATCTCTGTTTAATAAGCTTCCACCCACTAGTTCTTATCCTGCCATCTGGTGCTTTTGAAAATAAGTCAATCCCCTTTTCTCTGTGCTAGCCCCTCATGTACTGGAAGACAGTTATCATGTCATCCCAATCCTTCTCTTCGATAGGCTAGACATACAGTTCAGAGGTGGGTTTCAGCAGGTTCTGGAGAACGGGTAGCGGAAATTTTGAGTAGTTCAGAGAACCGTAGTAAAAATTCTGACTGGCCCCGCCCCCATCTATTCTCTGCCTCCCAAGTCCCAGCTGATTAGGAGAAAATGGGGATTTTGCAGTATCCTTCCCCCGGAGTGGGGAGGGAATGGAGATTTTACAGTATCCTTCCCTTGCCACGCCTACCAAGATGCCCACCAAGCCATGCCACACCCACCAAGCCACATCCACAGAACTGTTGGTAAAATATTTTAAAACCCACCACTGATACAATTACCTAGTTCCCTCAACCCTCATACAATGTAGCCCCCAAACACTTTTTCATCTTTGTGGCTCTTCTCTGCACACTTTCTAGGGTCTCAGCATCTTTTTTGTATTGCTCAAAGAAGGAAAGAGGAAATAAAACCTGCCTCTTAATTACTAAAATGTCTCATGTTCTCTTTTATACAATCCCAAATAAGGGATCTGAATTTGAACCCATTGCTTTTCCAGGGACATGCTCTTCCTCTTGGAAAAGCTGATGTCTGTTGTATGTCTCACAGGTAGAGCCAAAGGCTTTCTCTACTCCTTGCAGGCTGTAGCAAAATGCTCAGGCATTCACAATGAGAAGGGAAGGTGACTGGGCAACTGCACGGAAGACCAGTCAAAGAACGTTAATTATAGGTTTTAAGCAACTTGTTTTTTTTTCCCTGTGTAGTCTCAGTGGTGTCACATACATGGAAGATTAGCAAACTGATCTTCCCACGGGTAGAATGCTCTGTCGAAATTTGTAGGATTTGTTTTGGCATTTTATATCCATCTTAAAATGCCCTTTAAATACATGTGATTAATTTTAGATCCCGAGAGGAAGACCTGTAGTGGAATTGTTGAGTATTCTTTAGCAAACAAATTACTACTTTGGCGAATGCAAAGTGAGTGAAATAACAATAGAAACAGAAGCAGATCAAATATGTACTCAGCTGAGCATCTTCTTTCATAGGAATGCAACCAAAATGAACAGGAGAAAATGGGTGATTCGTTTGAAGCTCAAGGTAGCATAAATCCACGATGACTTGTGAATCTTGATAGATCTGTCCTTCTTTATAGAAGATGAATCTCTTGCAGAGCCACCCAAGTGAACTGTTAAATAGGAACACTTGCCTCTCACAGTTGTGGGTGCTTCATCACTGGGGCATTTCAAGAAAAGATGGAACAACCATTTGTCCAGGATGGTGTAAGGACTTCTGCCTTATACCATCTTGGACAAATGAAGATTGGATTGGAAGACTTCCAAGGTTCTTTCCACTTTATGATTCTATGACATTTCTAGGATTTTTGTCATAAGGAAAAGACTTAATAGAAATAATGTCTAGAATGGGCACATAATCAAACTATCAAACCAGCAATGGATCTGCTGATAAAACTGGGTGAACCAAAATTGTAGGACTGCTTAATTTTCCTAGGATGCATCTTTCAGAAAATATTTCAGAAATCACATTTTTGATTGAATAAAGTATGCAATTCTTAGAAGTTCTGCTTTCACCATGTTTTTAACTGGGTCTGCAGAAGGGAGTGAGGAATTCTAGAAATATGAAATTGATGGTCCCAATCAATTAACCAAAGTTATGTTTCTCTCTAACTGTGCTGTACAGTGTTAACAATCTCATTCCTTTACTCACGTTGTGGGAACACCTAAATTCAGTCAATTGGCCCAGTTTAGTTCTCCAAGAAAAGGAGCTAGAGAGAAAGTGACTGAAAAATGAAAGTGACAGAAGAGCCTTGGTGGCGCAGCAGACTAAGTACTGTTAAGTACTGTTAAGTAAAACCAGATGCCTGAAATTACTGCAAGTTCGAATTTCACCAGGCTCAAGGTTGACTCAGCCTTCCATCCTTCTGAGGTAGGTAAAATGAGGACCCGGATTGTGGGGGTAATAAGCTGACTTTGTATAAAAAAGAACACCACTTTGCGGGGGGGGGGGGGGGGGGAGGGCAAAAGCCCTACTAAGCAGGTATATACAAAAGTATGAAGGCTATTGCTTAATGCATTGTAACCCGCCCTGAGTCTCAGGAGAAGGACGACATATAAATTGAACTAATAAATAAATAAATAAATAAATAAAATCTAAAAAAATCAAAACTCTCCCTTACTGAGCTAACTGGCAGCACTCATCATACATCCCAAAACTGGCTGGTATGACCAAGGTATGCCTATTATTATCTGGCTGGTCAGTGAAAAGGGGCTAATGAACTGTTGTAACCTTGTCAGGTTATGTGGGAGCTCCAGTTAACTCTCAAACTGTTGTCTATGGAGATTCTTTGTTGTCTTTGGTTGTCCCAAAGATGCTTTTTCAAAAGGCAACTGGATTTTGGGTTTTTTTTTCCTTAAAAAGTTTCAGTTCTCATGCAAGAAGCTTTTTCAGTTCTCTGAACTTCTGTTCTTCAGAACTGAAGAAGCTTTTTGGATGAGAAGAGAAACATTTTCAAGAAAAAAAAAAAACCCAAGAAAGTCCAATTGCCTTTTGGAAAAGCAACTTTGGGACGTCCAAAACTGGTGACTTTTAACCAGAATTATTCCTAGTGGATTTTGTAACATTTTATTAAATGTTTGCTACTTACTCCCAAAGGCTTTGGGTGGCCCAAAACAATCAATGAGAGAAATTGCAATAAAACCAATAATTGGGGGAGGTGGGGGGAGGTGAAAGAGAGAAGAAGTGATAGACCAGATGGAATGGAGACAGGAGTCTCAAAAATCGTTGCATAGTCTTATGATGCAGTGCTCAGCAGCTAAGACGTTGAGTTTGTTGATGGAAAGTTCAGCAATTCGAATCCCTGGTGCCGCATAACAGGGTGAGCCCCGTTACATGTCCCAGCTTCTGCCAACCTAGCAGTTCGAAAGCACGTAAAAAATGCAAGTAGAAAAATAGGGACCACCTTTGGTAGGAAGATAATGGCATTCCATGTGCCTTTGGTGTTGAGTTATGCCGGCCACATGACCACGGAGATGTCTTTGGACAGCTCCGAAGATCTGGCTCTTCGGCTTTGAAACAGAAATGAGCACTGCCCCCTAGAGTCGGGAACGACTAATACATACGTGCAAGGGGAACCTTCCCCTAATCTTATGCTAGACTGTTGAAACTTGCAAGATTTTTGGCAGCTAAGGAGACATCTGGGGAATCAGGACTGAAAATGGGGCAGCTGCACCCTCATCCTCTGGGGTTTGTTTTGTTTTGTTTTCTTTTCTTCCTGAGCTCTCTATCAAAGTTGTGAGTCAGGCTGTGTAATTAAAATGGCAACATACTTACGCACACAAACAGGAGTCTTCCCGGACCAGTGGTGATCTTGCTGGCAGATGCGGACCGACATGCCAATGAGCCGGAAGCCAGGGTTGCACTGGTACACCACACTGCCACGGTAATTGTAGTTCTCTCCATTGATCTGCCCATTGACAATAGAACCTGGCTCCCCACAGTGTCCCGCTGGAGAGACAAGTAAACAGGAGGAGGCGGGGAAAAAGACAAGATAGAATTACTGATAATCCAATATAGAATGAAGCCTACCTGGATACCTGTTCTGTCCCCGTCTCTCTCTCACACACAGATAAACAGCCAGGGGTTAAATAAACTGGCAGACAACCAATTCTTCTGATAAGATGCTTGGCAGCCACCCAGTAGCTGTTTGCCAAGAACTTTTATCAACAAACAAATACCTCCGATAAGGAATAGTCCCGTTTGTAAGAATAAAAAGCCAAGCCGAAATTGCTGTTTCCAGAGATGCAATGTGACTCGATAGGAGTTAGTTTTGTTTGTCACAGAGTCTGAAAGGCTAACTCACCCCCTTTTATACCCTGTGGGGTGTGATCCAGTGACTCAGCCTAATCTCTGGCATGCCTTTTCTTCTGTTGCGCGCGCTTATCCTTGCGACGCTGCCGAAGATCCAGCCAAGACTCATTACCCTCATCACTGTCCAGCTGTGGCTGCGTGGACATGCTTTGCTCTGGGCCTATCTCTTGCCCTTCGGTGTCCTCCAGAGACATTGCCAGAGAGGAGGGTCCTGGAGAGGGAGGCCTTGCCAATTCCTCCCCCTCACTCTCAGAGTCTGTCTCTGCTGATGACACAGGCTCAAGCAACAGAGCCACAACAATACCTACGTACCAGTGGTGAAATCCATTTTTTTTTAAATTACCAGTTCTATGGGCATGGCTTGGTGGGTGTAGCAGAAGGATACTGCAAAATCTCGATTTCCACCCCACTCCAGGGGCAGGATACTGCAAAATCCCCATTCCCTCCTCACTCCTAGGGGAAGGATATTGCAAAATCTCCATTCCCACCCCACTCTGGGGCCAGCCAAAGGTGGTATTTGCTGGTTCTCCAAACTACTCAAAATTTCTGCTACAGAACCTTTCAGAACCTGCTGGATTTCACCCCTGCTATGTACCTTAGGAAAGGTAGTACAATTTTTTTCTTAATTCAGGTGGTTCTTAAAACAATATAAAACCAAAACCAGAAGTTTTTCTTTTAGGGATGTTGGATAAAGAGCTTGGGGGAAAAAATTGGAACTTTGTTATTCTATGTGCTGATGGTAGCAAGAAACTTCTATGCACACCAAAAAAAATTTTTTTTAATGGAAAGACCCATTAATTCCCACAATGGAGGAATGGATGGAAAAAGTGACAGAGTTGGCAGAGATGGTAACACTAATTATTTTAACAAGAAGAACTTAGTTTTGTTTCCACTTGGAAACTGCTTCTGGACTTTATGCTCAAAACAGAAAAAAGAAAGAAAGAAAGAAAATCTGAGTTTAGGTTCCAGAAGTCCTTATTCCCATATTGTTTATGCATGCATCATCTCTAAATCTCTTGGTATGACAAAAAGATGAGATTTCTCTTTCTTTATGTGGGTGGCGAGTCAACATTGCCGAGAGACTGCTAAAATCATTAGGTTTTTATAGGGTTTTTCATCCACCGCTAATATTTTTTAAAAGATACGTTCAATTATATCAGGTTTCCAAAGATGGCCTCAGGCAACTCCAACAACGAGAGAGAAGTAGAAAAGTCTTTTGTATGTATCAAACAGTTATAAAGCCAGGGTAAAAGAAGAACGGAAGCAAGAATCCATTACAGTTTTCATTAATTCTTTTTTATTAAGACTATTCAAGACATTTCCCCATCTGGAGCTGATAATAAAGTGTAAAATAAGGTTTAATTTAACCAAAAGCAAAATAAAAGTACTTTTGGTAGCAAGAGGCTTGTCCGATATAGTATTTCATTCTTCAGCAAGAAGAAAAAAGAAATGATGCAAATTAAAAGCAGCTGATTAAAAACTGTCCCTTCTACATTTATCAACTGACATTTTGGTGCTTTCATCTCACTTCGCAGCTCTTTTGAAAGATGGGTGCAGAAATCTCCTCTGAATGGTCCCCTAGTCTCCTATTTGGGGCGCTGAATGGACCCTAGCTGATCAGCTTGACAGTAGTCCTATACTCACCCAGGCATGTCACTTCTAGTCCACTCCAAAGACCATTGGCCATACATTCCCGCACACGAGAGCCCACTAATGTGTAGCCGCTATTGCAGGAGAAGATCGCAGTAGCTCCATAAGTGGTTAAGGTACCAATCCTATTTCCATTGGATGGCACAGGCAAGTCTCCACAGGAGATGACTAAAATTAAGACACACACACACACAAACAAACTTAGTTAATATAGTTAATAAAGCATCTCAGGTATTGTTCTACAACTGAGTTCAAGCATTCACAGCCATTTGTCTGCGGTCCATGGCTAATAGGTTCAGAAAGGTTCTCCAAAATGTTGACATGAATTGGAGCCCTCCTGTCCAAGATGCTATGTTAGGGAGCTCCGTGTAGTCCATAAATGTAGTATAAAAATAATTTGGCAAGTTCTCTTGCTGTTGGTATTTTCTTGCATGGGATGAAATGCACCTGCTTTGAAAACAGATCTGTCCCTACCCATATGACTATGTTTTTTTCCCACGGTTTTGGGGAATTCCACAATAAAGTTCATAGAGATCTCTCTCCAGGGACATATCAGAGGAGACTAGGTTTCTTCAGATATGGGTGTATATGTTAAAGTAAGTTGCAGATTGCTCAATCACCTTTTATTTAATCAACCTCAAATGGCTAGTTTTGTAGAACATATGATGGAGGACTTCATGGTACTCACTAAAACACATTTTAACATGTGGTCTAACTCTTGTGACTTTACAACTCCTAGGTCAATTTTTGTGGATTCCCAAATCCTCCTGCTTTACAAAACTTTGGCAAACAAAATTGAGACTTGAGGCATGTTTTTTTTATAAGAAAATCATTTTAGCTATAAAATTGGTGTGCTGGGTTTTATTAGGAGCCTTGGTGGTGCAGCAGCTTAAAGTGGTGTTAAAGTGACACTAGCTGCCTGCAATTACTGCAAGTTCGAATCTCACCAGGCTCAAGGTTGACTCAGCCTTCCATCCTTCCGAGGTAGGTAAAATGAGGACCCAGATTGTGGGGGCAATAAGCTGACTTTGTATAAAAAAGAACACCACTTTGGGGGGGGGGGAGGCAAAAGCCCTACTAAGCAGGTATATACAAAAGTATGAAGGCTATTGCTTAATGCATTGTAAGCCGCCCTGAGTCTCCAGAGAAGGGCGGCATATAAATTAAATTTTTAAAAAAAGTGATACATCACTAAGAACATATTCTGGAACATTTTCCAAACATATAATTGTTTGGGAACAGAATTGATTCCTTATAAATTTTTTGTTTTTATAACAAAAAACAATTTTGTTTTGTTGTCTGCTACCCATTCCCAAGGTCTGTGGAAGGCGAACAATCTCATAATAATGTAAAGCAGTGTTTCTCAACCTCAGCAGCTTTAAGATATGTGGACATCAACTCCCAGAATTCCCCAGCCAGCAGAGCTGACTGGGGAATTGTGGGTGTTAAAGTCCATGCATCTTAAAGCTGCTGAGGTTGAGAAATATTGACATAAAGAGTAGGGGCCACCCCCCCCCCAAATCCCCATCCTCCACTATGGAAATCTTTCCTAAGAAGGGAAATTTGGAGGTGGGTTTAACATTTTCCAGAACATCAGACTGAACAAAGGCTTTTAAAGCAGGGCATTTACCTCCGCCTCTTTCAAAACTGAGGGAAATATTGTCTCAAAGCCAGCTGATTACTGTTCAAATCCAACCTCCTGGCACCTTATGGGAGGCTTTAACTAACTAACTCCCATTAGCAGTGATCAATTGGAAAGCAGCACAGCTAGCACTTTATTTATTTATTAAATTTATTTGCAGAGCCTTAGCTGCTTCCTCAAGACTCACAAATTCAAACTGATGCCAGAATCTCTCATTAGACCAAGCCACAGTCCTTATAGAATGTCCTTCTCCCTGACCTTGAGGTAGCTCTATCCCTTGTCATATTCAAGAAGCCCCTCAAGACCTAATTATTGAAGCAATACTGGGTCATCCAGGGAACGGGAGAGTTGCTTAGTTGACTTCATTGTTAAGGTGGCCATTCTTACCCTCTTTCCCCCAAAATAAGACATCCCATGATAATAAACCCAACCGGGCTTTTGAGCACATGGCAATAAGGCCAAGCACTTATTTTAGGGTTCCAAAAAATGTAAGACAGGGTCTTATTTTCAGGGAAACATGGAAGATAGATAGGTAGGGAAAGAGAGAGAGATAGAGAGATAGAGAGATGATATATATTTATGTATGTATAGATGATAGATCAATAGATGATAGATAGATGATAGATAGATAGATGATAAATAGATAGATAGATAGAAAGATAGATAGATAGATAGATGATATATATAGAGATAGATAGTAGGTAGGTAGGTAGGTAGGTAGATAGATATGATAGAAGATAGTGAGAGATATAAAGAGATGATATAGATGACACATACCCTGTTTTCCCCAAAATAAGACATTCCCTGATAATAAGACCAATCGGGCATTTGAGAGCATGGCAATAAGGCCAAGTGCTTATTTCAGGGTTCAAAAAAATATAAGAGAGGGTGTTATTTTTGGGGAAACATGGTACTTATCTTTTCTTTGAGTACATTTGTTTTTATGATACTTATTTTTTAATCTGGAATGTCTGTTTTTATATTTCTTGTTTTCTATATATTTACATATTTCTTGCATCTGCTGTTATTCGGTTGTTTTACAACCCCACCCCACCCCATCCCAGTGTCAGATGCAGCATCAGATGCACACACTGTTAGATTTCTTTTTCTTCTTCCTAAAACACACACTCACTTCTGCAGGTCGGCATGGGTTCTCCTATGCTCCATTTCCCATTCGCCTGGCAGCCGATGACACGATACCCAATGTAATAGTAGCCTGGGTCACAGATCAACATGAGCTGTGCATTGTACTGGTATTGAGTCTCATGGATCAGCCTCCATCTCCCATGTTCCACAGCAATGCTGCTGATGTCAGGACAGCTGACCGCTGGAGTCACCAAGAGATGAAAAGAGAAACAATCTAAGTCAAACTAAAGGCCCATTCATGTGTCCATTCTAGCTGAGAAAGGCCAGCTGAAAGCTATAAATAAGAGGAAAATGTTGTATTTGTCACTGTCACTGTACAGTCTGAACTGAATTTGTTCTAAACCGGTGGTCATTTGAAAATGGACCCATATTTATCACAAAGCTGGATGATGTGATGATACAGACCTCTGAGGCAACATTGAATGATTTCTGAACAAGGGGAACAATGAACCTAAATGGAACATTAGTATCTATAGGAGGACAACAGATGGGAAGGCAAGTCTATTAAAGGTATTTAGCCGTGTCAGCTAGAAATGGGAGTCTCCAACTTTTGATATAACACATACTTGCATATAATAGAAATAAACAATACTGAAAGAATTACATCTGCATGGGAAGTTCTGTCTCAAAGAAACTAAAGAATATGCAGAGTAGGGTTAAGAAGTGGCTTAAATTGCTCCACCAAAACCATGGACAGAATTATCTGGGAAGATGATTTCTTTGACTTTCTCAGTGTAGGAACTCCCTTTACCAGAAGGATAGCAATGTTGTGGCCCGTCAGCAGCCTGTGCAGCTAGTAGCTGATTCCGACAATGAAGAGGCTGGTGTGGTGCTGCGTCAGCAGCCTGTGCAGCTAGTGCTCGAGTCGGATAGTGAGGAGGCTGGAGAAAATGTGGTGCCAGAGGCAGGGATTCAGCCAGGACCTTCAGGCCCTCCAGAAGCTCCTTTAAGTGAAGAGGAAGAAGAGGAGGAGCCTCTTCTTGATGCACAGGCGGCAGAGCTGCCAAAAGGCAGGAGTGGCTCCTCCGGAGGAGGTCTCCTCGAGAGTAAGGCATGGGGCTAACTGGCCACTCCCTTAGTCTATTTAAGGAGGAACGCCGCTTGCAACAAGCTGTAGAGAACAACTTTAGTTCATTCTCCTTCGTGTCTGCAAAATTGCTTCTGGGCTTTCTGCCAACTCTAGTAAGACTGTGATTACCTTATCTTAGAATGCTGGTAGGCTGTTAAGACAGTTCATTAACGGCCTTTGATTGAAAAAGACTAAGTTATTTGAGTAAAATAAGCTTTGTATAGAGTTTGTGTGTGCTGCGTTCTTTGGGGTCCGTAGCTGGGGCAGAACAAGCAGCCCGGTTTAAAAAAAAAATTCCAGCAGGAGGATTTCATTCCTGAGATCTTTCTTTGGGCTCGAATAAAAGAAAATATCTGGCCCTGTGGAGCAAAAAGATTTAGATTCCTATACAAAGCCTCTTTTTAATTTTCCAGTTAGCATCTAAGTAACTACTATTGTCAAGAGACTAACTAACTAGGTGGTCTTTTAACTCCAACACAGTAAGCTTCTGGTTGCTTTTGAAATTATTCTGGATGCTTATTAAGACAAAGGTAACATATTTAAAAAGAGACAAAGAATGTGGAAGGTTGAAGGTGGACCATATTAGACTCACCCACACAGGGAGGAGGATTATTGCCATTGCTCCACTGTCCAGTCGCCAGGCACTCCACGCTGGAGTTATCTTGGGCCTGGAGGTGAAAGCCCTCTTTGCATTGGTAATCTGCTTTGCTGCCCATGGTGTACTCCCTGCCAAAAACAACCCCGTTCTTCGGAGCTTTGGGAACTCCACAGGAGATTGCTTGGAAGGAAAAGTCAAGACGTGATTGTTTGCCTTCATACTAAGTCTTTGCTTCCATAGTTAGCTTCCAAATAAAATTAGCTTTCAATAAAAACCTGTTTTTATTGTCTTGAGTCTTCCCTAACTAATGCATATTTAGCAGCATCCACAGTCAATAATGATGCCATAAAGACATGTGTATTATGACATTACACAAATGTTGCAAATATATACTCGATGTCTTGAGGCAGGTGCAGAAGTCAGGGTGGCCTATGCATAATGAAGTCTTCACACATGTGTTGTGATGCATCCTTGTCACAACACAAGGCACAATGCATTCTTTGCCATCCCCAAGCTCTGAAGACTTTCATATGCTTTCCCGAACCTCCAAAGATACCCATGTGGGTATAAGCATATTATTTGAATTTCTTTTTGCAAAACATACAGACAGACTTCAGTGGGACTTTCTCCATACGAGCCAAAGACAAAAACATATAAATTAATACATAATCCCCAAAGAGGGACAATGTGTGGACCGAGAAGTCAGCTAATTTGTGACCAATGTTGGTTGGGGTTATGGTTCCTTTTGAACAGGGGAGATTTGCCTACTCTTGGGGATGTCTGTGACAGTAGCTAGAATTGTTTTGAGCTTGTAATGGTACCCAAGAACAGACCTTGCCTTAGTTCGCCATGCCCTGCTATGCCGATCTTGATTTATGCAACTTGAGATCTACCTTTGATCAGAAACCACAGTTCATGCAACTGCTTGGTGTCAAGTTTCAATGTCGTCTCAAACAAATTGCATTTCAAACAAATAGTCTTTGATGAAAATCTCTCATTTATTAAGCACAACAATCGAACTCCGACTCCATCGCAGCCAACACTGACTTCCTGGCCCCAAACTCTCCTTTTCCTTTCCCCACTCCTCTGGTCTCATTGGCCATCTTCCAAGTCACTCTGCCCCTAATCTACTCCTCCAGCTCAAAGGAATTTCCCCCCTCCCATTCCATCTCCTAGGGGATATCATCTCCAGGGAAAATAAGTAGGTGAAAAGTCAAACGTCCTCTTGCCAGTTGCCCCCTCTCTCCTCCTTATGTCAGCACTGGAGCAAGTGCAGCTTGAAGTGCTGACACTTGGAAGATGACAAGGAAAAATAATTGATGTTTGATTGCTGGGACATCTTTAACAGTCTAAAAGTATTGACCTTTATGATTTTGTGCCCAGATTACAAGAACTGCTACTCCATCTTCACTATGAGATTGGCTTCCAAATCCTTTGTATAAACTCAAGGGATATGTCCTTTTCAGCTGAGCTTGTAGATTTGTAGATTATTATTATCCTAACTGAAATAGATTGAGCCCTGTCAATTTAGTTCTTTAAACAAACTTTAAATAGCTATTTATTTTGAGCTTTCAGCACTAGGATTTTTTAATTTGATATACTTTTAAATGTTGGGTGGAATGTTGATAGTACCTTTATTGTTTTTGTTGGAATATCTTAAGATCATATTTAATTATTGCTTGTTGTACTTTAAGTCCAATAGTGTCATTGTCTTAGTTTTATTTAGGTGATCTATTTATTTTGTAGAAATTGTCTTTTGCATAAGCCTAAAAGGGGCATATTTTAAAATAGCATCCGTTTTCCTCCTAAAACAACCATTTATGGATCTACTATCTTTGTATAAACAACTCATCACTGAGAAGTTAGAATATTTATAAACTTTTTATGCTGTCATAGCAATTTAGCCAATGACCTGCCAGATGTTTAGCTCAATTAAATAAGTTGAAACCTGTGGATTCTCTTTTCCCAGGACACATTTGCCTGCAAGCTAAGCTGGGAGGACATTGGCCAGCAGAATTGTGATTAGGGATCTCTGCTTAAACACAAGTCAAGGTAAAAATGATAAGCTAAAGCTGCAGCACAGATAGCATTTAGATCTTAAAACAATCCTTTATGAGAAAAAGAGAAGAACGAATAGGAGGAAATAGTAGGCTGGAGAGGGATTTTGAAAGAACAGCTATAGTAGATGGTGAAAGAAACACATAGCACAATAGGAAGGTCTAATTTGTTACAGCCAGCCCTTCATAATCAAGGACATAGGCTCCTTCTACAAGAGGGCCTACTGTATTGGAAATAATTAGCATAAGCAGGGAAGGAAAGAAGGAAGGGGAGGGAAGAAAGAAGGACGATGGATTGGAGGAAGGAAGGAAGGAAGGAAGGAAGGAAGGAAGGAAGGAAGGAAGGAAGGAAGGAAGGAAGGAAGGAAGGAAGGAGAACTGAAAGATGCTGAAATCAGGGAGGGAGGGAGGAAGGAAGGAAGAAAGATGGATTGGAGGAGAAAGGAAGGAAGGAAGGGGAGGGAGGGAGACAGAGAAAAAGGAAAGAAGATGGATTGGAGGATGGAGGAAGGAAGGAAGGAAGGAAGGAAGGAAGGAAGGAAGGAAGGAAGGAAGGAAGGAAGGAAGACAGATCCAGCTGTCCAGTGTGGGTGTCATCAGTCACATCCTAGCTTTGTGAAGATAATTGTGTGCATGTCACCCGAACCACTAAGGAGCTCAGCAAAACCTCTGGCAAGGCCAGGTGTCTAGACAGCTAAGTGTGATGAATACCAATTTCATGTAGCAGTGACAGCAAGGGGAAAGGACAGGCGGCTGAAAATCTGTGCTTTTGACTGGTTTGGCTCTGTAATCTCTATAACCTTCAAAGGTTATCTTATCAAAGCAATTTGTAGGGCCACACGGGCAGCTCATGCGCCCCAAATTGTCTGCCAGTTGCTAACTGCTCTGTTCTCCCTCTGACCCCTGTAAGGTTTTGCAAGTGGGAAATTTATGAGCTGAATGGGAAGGTTGAGGTTGAGTTCTTTTGCTCCATTCTTTCAATGAAAACTGTACAGTTTGTTCTGTACACATATTGTATTCCAGTTCAGACGCCTAGCAAAAAATGTGTCTTCAGATATAAACAAAAACATTCTTTGGGATATCATATATTTGATGTGAAATAGATATTTTTCTTCAACCTGGTTGGTTGCACTGAAGTTTGAGAATTTATTGAAGGAGATGAAGTTTGATCCAAACTGATAAGGATTTGTAGGAGGAGAAAAAATGAGGGGTTTAAATGTCTATAAACTGCACTTTAAAGAGAGGAAAGAGGATCCTCAGAGATACTAAAGTCAACCAAGGAAAAGGTAGATATTAAGGAAATATTAGGCTAATTGCTGTAGGCATGATGGAACTAGAGACCTAGAGGGCTTCCCCCAAAAAACTCAAGAGATAGATATGGTAAATAGATTAGATTAGATTAGATTAGATTAGATTAGATTAGATTAGATTAGATTAGATTAGATTAGATTAGATTAGATTAGATTAGATTAGATTAGATTAGATTAAGATAGATAGATTAGATTAGATTAGGTTAGATTAGATTAGATTAGATTAGATTAGATTGATAGATAGATAGATAGATGATAGATAGATAGACAGACAAAAAGACAGACAGACAGACAGAAGGAATATAGATAGATGATAGATAGATAGATAGATAGATAGATAGATAGATAGATAGATAGATAGATGATAGATAGATAGATAGATAGATAGATAGATAGATAGGAAGATAGATGGATAGAGATGGATAGCCAGATAGATAATTAGATAGAGAGATAGATAGAGAGATAGATAGAGATGATAGACAGACAGACAGACAGACAGATAGGAAGATAGATGGATAGAGATGGATAGATAGATAGATAGATAGATAGATAGAGAGATAGATAGATAGATAGATAGATAATAGATAGATAGACAGATAGATAGATGACAGATAGATAGGGAGATAGATGGATAGATGATGGATAGTTAAATAGTTAGATAGAGGAGAGAGGGAGGGAGGGAAGGGGAGAGGGGAGAGGGAGAGAGACATGAATGTATGGAGCAGGGGATGGAGCAGAAATAGTTTAACCCAGTGTCATGACTAATAAACATTGAAAGATAGTCTAAGGAAGGCAACCTAAGATGAAGACTACTCATCAATAGTGAGAACAAGAAGTACAAGGGAAGAAGCTGAGGCTTTCCTACCTAAAGTTCCCTTCCCATATCAGTTTCCATTTCCTAAAGCTCTTAGGGATTAGAGGAAGCTTGGGGATACAAAAGAATCAAGAGTATGTTGCCAAATGCTCAGCCAAGAGAGAGAGATCAGCAAACTTCACCATGGGGGAATTGCCCAATAATTTGTCTGAGGAAGGACTGAGGCTTGCAAAATGCAAAACTGGCAAAATGCAAAACTGGCAAAGAGGAAGGACTGGATCAGTCAACTTAAGAGAGATCCAATTCAAGAAGATGGGGGGTGGGGGGAACTGCTAACACCCACACTTTTGGTTCCCCCCAATATCTCTACCAGATATTGGGGGGGGGGGGAGGAAGGAAGAGAGAGAGGGGGAGAGGGAGGGAGGGAGGGAGGGAGAGAGAGAGAGAGAGAGAGAGAGAGAGAGGTAGCTTTAAAACTGTGGCTATACTTCCTTTCTTGTCCTACCATTTTTTAATTTCATAGGAATGCACAATATCTGTTTCCTTTATCCACTTATTACTATTCACATGTAATGCAAAGGAATACAAGCATCAAGGATAATCAGAGGGTTTTTCCTCTGTAACAATCATTTTATGAAATAACTAAAAGAGAATTTCATTACACGAGATAAAGGGAATCAGAATGGCAAAACCGTGCATTATAAGAACCAGCAATGCATTTGTGTAAATCATTTATACAATTCTTTTCAGCATTTGGATAGATACCTGTTTTATTCTAATTTGCCTAATCATAGTTATTGACTGAGTGTTGCTACTGTAAGATCTATATTTTCTGATTCCAAGTTAAATAAATATCAACTCCTGGCTTTGGTCACAAGCCTGGGGTTGATATTTATTATTTGTTCAATTGTTTTTGCTATCTATTAGATTATTTTCATCTGGGCTGTCTGTTTGATTCAATGTTTTAGCTGTTTTTATGTTTTCCCTCATTTTGTACGCTGCCCAGAGTCCAATGGAATTGGGTTGCTAATACATTTAAATAATAATAAATGCAATTTAAATATAGGTAGTCCTTTACTTGGGGACATGGCGGCTCAGTGACTAAGACACTGAGCTTGTCGATCGAAAGGTCGGCAGTTCAGCGGTTCGAATCCCTAGTGCCACGTAATGGGGTGAGCTCCCGTTCCTTGTCCCAGCTTCTGCCAACCTAGCAGTTCAAAAGCACGTAAAAAATGCAAGTAGAAAAAATAGGGACCACCTTTGGTGGGAAGGGAACAGCGTTCTGTGCGCCTTTGGTGTTTAGTCATGCTGGCTACATGATCACGGAGAAAACTTTGGACAGCGCTGGCTCTTTGGCTTTGAAATGGAGATGAGCACCACCGACTAGAGTGTGGAATGAGTAGCACATAGGTGGGTTTCAGCAGGTTCTGACCAGTTTGGGAAAACCGGTAGCAGAAATTTTGAATAGTTCAGAGAACCGGTAGTAAAAATTCTGACTGGCCCCACCCCCATCTATTCTCTGCCTCCCAAGTCCCAGCTGATTGGGAGGAAATGGGGATTTTGCAGTATCCTTCCCCTGGATTGGGGAGGGAATGGAGATTTCACAGTATCCTTTCCCTACCACGCCCACCAAGCCACACCCACCAAGCCACACCCACAGAACCGGTAGTAAAAAATTTTGAAACCCACCACTGGACTAGCATATATGTGCAAGGGGAACCTTTACCTTTATCTTACCTTTAGTCCTCTACTTACAACAGTTCATTTAGTGACCATTACAACAGCACTGGAAAAAGTGATTTATGACCATTTTTCACACTTATAACCGTTGTAGCATCCCCATGGTCATGTGATTTACATTTGGATGCTTGACAACTGACTCACACTTATGACGGTTGCAGAGTCCTGGAGGCCATGGGATTATCTTTTGTGACTTTCTGACAAGCAAAGTCAAGCCAGATTCACTTCACAACCATGTTACTAATTTAATAATAACCCAGTGATTCACTTGACAAATGTGGCAAGAAAAGGGGCAAAACTCACTTAACAAATTTCTCACTAAGCAACATAAATTATGGGCTCGATTGTGGTCATATGTTGAGGATTACTGGTACCTGTATTGTGGAGAGTGAATACAAGGCAAGCAAGAAAATTCTGCAGGACGGAGAAGAATGGGCAAGAGGGATATATTTAAAAAGTGGCAAACTGAGGATTCGTCACACATTTCCAGCGTCACCTCTCTCTCCATCCAATAGAGCTGAGGTGGTGCAGTGGTTAGAGTGCAGTACTGCAGACTCTTTCAGCTGACTGGTAGCTGTAGTTCGGTAGTTCAAATCTCACCAGCTCAAGGTTGACTCACTCTTCCATCCTTCCAAGGTGGGTAAAATGAGGACCCAGATTGTTGGGGGAAATTTTCTGACTCTGTAAAACCGCTTAGAGAGGGCTATAAAAGCACTATGAAGCGGTATATAAGTCTAATTGCTATTAAGTTCAATGTTATCAGATGCAGTAAAGATCACGGGAAATCAAGAATGACGTTGGCCTGGGCAAGAAGGCAAAGCAGTTTGTCATCCCAGGCTTTTATTAGAAGTGATAGAATGAAAGTCTCAGCTGCTAGAGCTTTAATGAAAACCAGCAAAAGGGAAGTTTACCTAACCAGGGAAAAGTGAACTGTCTGGCAGCATTTCTATCCCATCTGCCTCCCACCAAAGGAAATGAATTCAACATCAGAAAAGAGCAAGCTTTATCTTGATGCCAAGGAGGAATTCTTTAAATAACAGCCCCCAGGTTGTTGAGAGTCAGACTCAGATCTTCAGAGAGGATTTGGAGTCTAGTAATCTTATGGACAAGGGATGCAATGGCTCAATGACTAAGACACTGAGCTTGTCGACCGAAAGGTCGGCAGTTCAGCGGTTCGAATCCCTACTGTGCCGCGTAATGGGGTGAGCTCCCATTACTTGTCCCAGCTTCTGCCAACCTAGCAGTTCGAAAGCATGTAAAAAATGCAAGTAGAAAAATAGGACCAGTGGTGGGTTGCCCCCGGTTCACACCGGTTCTATGGTGGGAGGCCCCGCCCACTGACCCTGATGTCATGAAAATGCTTCTGCGCATGTGCAGAAGAGAGCATGCACACACGAGTGAAGCGAGCTTGCGCAGCCCCATTGTGAACCGGTAGTAAAGGTAAGTAGAACCCACCCCTGATCGGAACCATCTTTGGTGGGAAGGTAACAGCATTCGGTGCACCTTTGGCATTTAGTCATGCCGGCCACATGACCACGGAGACGTCTTTGGATAGCGCTGGCTCTTCGGCTTTGAAACAGAGATGAGCACCGCCCCCTAGAGTCAGGAACAACTAGCACATATGTGCGAGGGGAACCTTTACCTTTACCTAATCTTATGGACAAACTATCTGAAAGAAGATTTTGCTATACTTTCTTTCAGAGTCTCTCAGTTGTCCTGATGTTCCTGACTTGGCTTCCCTCCTCCTGTATAAACACTTCAGATTTTTATTGGGGGTTTGATTAACAAAGACTCTCAGTCCCTTGGAGTTATTCCTCTTCTGGCACTCATTTAAACCCACTTTAGACATAGGGATGTTTGTTCAGTTTTGCTACAAAAGTTCTGAGAAGATCGATCAATCGATCCAACTACTTATGTCTTTTTATAAAAAAATATTAATCAAAAAAGGTGCATCTTATCTTAACTGCCTTTAAACATCTGGCTTGCTTGCATTTAAAATCTTGCAGCAATCTTCATCTGGATAATTTCTATGAATCCTATGCCAATATACAGCCTAGTTAGTCCTAATGTAGTTCAGACCAGTTGCAATTTGCCCAAAAAGCTAGAGAAGGCCCTTGACTTCCATCTACTTTGCTTCTAGCACAGATGGCTAGGCAGGAATGGACTCAGTTACCAGTTCTTGGATTTAGGCAAATGGTTCATCAAACAAGATGGAAACCTCTCTTGTGCACTTTTGCATCAAAACGACATTCTAATTTGGAGCATTTAGCATCCTTTTGCAGAATATGGCATGATGGAATCTTTACAGCAATGAAACAGAACATCTGTTATTTTACAGATTAGATTGGCGATTTAAGAGGATAATTTGGGAGCATCACCCAATAGGGATGCAGAGGGACTGAAACACAATCACTTGGATTATTAAAGAAGAGTAGGCATTTGCTATTTATTTGTGTATTAGGGTTTATAATCATCCATAAAAAAATATTGATATTTTAAGTTGAATTTAGCTATATAGATGCTGGCATTTATCAGCTCCAGAGTGCAAAGGAAATTAAAGAAGATTGGACAAAACAGGAAGGCATCAGCAAAATGTCCAAACTAAAGGAACATATCATTACAGGTAGCCCTCAATTTATGAACAAAATTGGGCCCATAATTACAGACCTAAATTACTGTGGTTGTAAGTCAAGGTACCCGTACAACTGGAAGGAATTTTCTAGCCTTTTTCATGGCAGTCGTTAAGTGAACCCAAACATTTAATTGGGGCTTTTGCCAAATAGCAGCAAAAAATATTGTAAATTGCTGTTATATGGGTGCGGAACCCCAGAACTGGTTGTAAAGCCTGACCCAATGACTTGTAGCCGTATAACCATGGTGACCATTTACAATAGCTGGGAGTTCTTTATGGATCATAAAGCAGCCATTTTGTCACCTTCATTCTGAATGTCCCAAAAGTGCTTTTTCAAAAAGGCAATTGGCCTTCGTTTTTCCTAGAAGATGTTTTGTTTCTCATCCAAGAAGGTTCTTAAGTTTACGACCAGATGACTGGTCATTAAGAATTTAAATCCTTCCATCCTCTGCCATTCAGTCAGAACAGAACAGAACAGAACAGAACAGAACAGAACAGAACAAACTTTTTTATTGGCCAAGTGTGATTGGAAACACAAGGAATTTGTCTTGGTGCATACACTCTCAGAGTACATAAAAGAAAAGAGAAGAAGAAGCTTATTGGATGAGCAACAGAATGTCTTCAAGGAAAAACATAGTCCAGTTGCCTTTTGAAAAACCACATTTGGGACAACCATGACCTGGACGACTGAGAATCTCCATAGACTAATTCTAAACAGTTGCAAAACAACCAGTCATTAAGAAGGACTCTAGCTAGGTAACTTTTCACAAAGATTTGCTAGGAAATGTTTGATGTTACTTCATGTTTCTTTGCATTAATATATTTCAACAATCCTGCTTGAGGAAAAAACATCCAGCACGAAACCCAACGATTTGCCAATTCTTTAAGACCCCGACTCCCCCAGCCGAGAATCAGTTTACAAGGGCAGCAAAGGACTTCAAATCTGATTGTGAAACCCTGAAAGCAGCTACTGTTTAAGGAATCGGAGGAAGCCGGTTCCTGAGAGATGCTAAGACAAAGAGCGGCTAGAGGTCAAGGGATGCAATAAAAGAGCAATGAAGTCTATTTTGGAAAGAGCTCTTAGAAGCAGGGAGGTGGGGGGCTGGATGGTGACCAGGAGCTTGAACAAATCATTCTGCCTCACTGAACCCCAAGGAGCAAGACTATTATTGCAAATGAATCTGCTCTAAATGAAGTTTAAGTAAGTCTAATCAGGCAATCTCTGATCTTTATCTTCCCCCCTTCCGTCTGTCTTCCCATCAGAGGCCGGATTTCAGTGGTGATGAGAGGTTTACAGGGAATGTTCTTTCAGCTTTTGTCAACTCTGCCAGGTCTCGGATTAATGATTGGGATGCTGTTTGCAGCAAGTAGCGCCTCTTTGATTTGAGCTGTGTTACATATTTGGAAAGAGAAGGCATGCATCTAGATATGATTTTTAAAGGAAAAAAAATAATGCATATTGATGGGCTTCACAGACAGACCGAAGACAAAATATGGTTGATCTGGTTTGTGAACCCAGATGCTGGGTTTTGTGAATCAGGATTTATGGCTAACTTTTCCAAGTCAACCACAACCATTGTGGTTTATTCAGGGAAAAAAATGTGATATAAATTAATGGATCGATAGTTCTAATGTTCCTGAACATGATATCAGATCAGTGGTGGGTTTCAAATTTTTTTACTACCGGTTCTGTGGGTGTGGCTTGGTGGGTGTGGCAGAGGAAGGATACTGTAAAATCTCCATTTCCTCCCAATCAGCTGGAACTTGGGAGGCAGAGAATAGATGGGGCGGGGCCACGGGTGGGTTCTACTTACCTTTACTACCGGTTTGGAGCAGGGCCGCTCACGTGTGTGCACTCTTCTGTGCAGAAGCATTTTGGTGACATCAGAGTCAGTGGGCGGAGCCTCCCGCTGGTTTTACTACTGGTTCTATAGAACCAGTGCGAACCAGGGGCAACCCACCACTGGGCGCGGCCAGTCAGAATTTTTACTACTGGTTCTCCAAACTACTCAAAATTTCTGCTACCGCTTCTCCAGAACTGGTCAGAACCTGCTGAAACTCACCTCTGTAGCAGATGTAATTGTGACTATAAATACTGAAATTCTAAAGGTTGAGTGGAAATGCCCTGGTTGCTTGGATCCCTAACTTTCATGCTAATGCCTCTGAGACTGTCCTTGTGTCATAAACCAGGGCCTTGGTTCCTTATTCCCCAAGCGATTGTAGGAACCTTTAAAATAAAAAATAACCATGGCTCATCAAACTTTTATCCATTCATTTACCTTATGAAGAAACCGGTATTAGTGCAAATGTGTAGGTATCATGTTTCAAGATACCTAGCAATTGTTTAATATTCCAGTACCACACCATGAAGAAATGTGACCTACGAGTGGTCAGTAGGCTGAGAGACACTCAAAGACATTTCTGGAAGAGGACAAGCAAACTCAATTTGCTGCAGACAACCAAGTTCTACTTCCAAAGAGTAAAATGTGTTTTTCATTCCCTTTCACCTAGTGAAGCTAATAAAGCATCATAAATAAAATGCACCATCCTATATTTGTTATCTCTACAGGAAACCCTGCTAAAACGTTCTGCATGATGCTGAAAATTCTTTAATTATGGAATCCTTGGTGTTCTCTGAAATGAAGATGTTACCTGGTTGGGTAGCGAAATATCTGCAAGCAGACAGCCAAGCTCAGAGAGCACCAAGGACTCCACAGTTCAGCCACAGACATTCCCTTCTATTGGTCCTCTTTCATTATTAATCCATAGAACCTCTTGAATGCCCTGGGTTCTACCCAGTAAAATTAGCTGACTCTTCGTTCCAGAAGACAATGATAATTAATTCCTGCTTTGGCAAGTTAGAGACATATTGCACTGGTGGGTTTTTAATGTGCGGCTTCTGGTGGGTTTTGAAAATTATAGTTGCCATGGCAACTTCAGGTGTGCTGACTAGGCTGAATTTCTTCTTTCATCAGATCTCTCTTCCCTCCTTACTTCTCCTCTTCCAAGGAGAAAGGGGTATGATTAGTAAGGCTTGCGTAGCTCTGCTCTGCTCAGATAAACGGTGCAAAGTTCACCAGAAAGACCTGGTGACAATTAAAGACTAGCGTAAATCTTTTCCATTTTGGAAGGCTCCAAGGAATGACTAAGAACTCTTTTAGGCTTTATCCAAAGCTTTCTGCTGAGGATGAAGCCACACTTAGCTTTAGGTGTTCTTTTGATGGGTAGTTTTGGGGAAAGCTGGGAGATCCTGCAACAATTTTGAAAACGTAGCTTTGTTTGCCCCCCCCCCACCTCCACAAATTAATGTTTCTGATGCCACGTTTCATTGTGACAGAGGCCATTGGAAATAAGGATGCACAGCCCAATGGATGGTCAAATTACCCACTCAACTAACATAATATGGAACCAACGAATGTCAGAGCAGATGCAAAAATTACAGAGAGAGGAAAAACCAACTCCAAGTCAGAGAAAGAGGAAAAAACAGTCTTGCCTGAGTTAAACTCAAATATTGGGGACATATAAAATGTATGCAACATTTAGGGTATTAGGATAGCCAGCCCTTTTTTTGACCTTACATTATTGTAACACCCAACCTGTTGCAGTAGAGTCCTTGTCAAAAATACAGGGTGGGATAAATGTTCAAATAAACAACGGGAAGTATACGGTTGTCGTTCATCTCCTGCACACCTTGACACAGAGGAATGGCTTTGTTCCAGTGGTGGTAACCCTGGGGATGTCTCGAACATGTAGAAAAGCTGTGGCCAACAAGGCGGTAGCCGGTGTCACAACCAAACCAAATGGTGCTTCCTGACTGAAGGCCGGAGTGGCTGAGGATAGAGCCATGGAGAGGTGCTGGAGGGAGGCTGCAATAAGGGGCTAGACAAGTGGGAGGAAAACATACATATGCATATACTCAGAAGCATGGAACAATGCACAATTTACATGTGAAGAGAAATGGGCTTTGCTCAACTCCACTCCTTCCAAAGCTCAGCTGTAGGCCTTTAGCACAGTGCCTCCATGCCACTGAGATTTAACACTATGCCTTTGGAAATAAACCAGACCTGGCTAGGTGGCTCAGTGGCTAAGAAGCTGAGCTTGTCGATCAGAAAGGTTGGCAGTTCGGCGGTTCGAATCCCTAGTATAGGTCTCTTGCGTGTGCAGGGATTTCGACTAGATGACCTCCAAGATTATGATTATTATTGACACAGCTCACATTCATATATTAAACCAGTTTCTTCTTCTCACACAACCTCAAGATGGATGGACTATAGCTGTCATAGTTTCCCACTTGGCATAGATATGGCTGAAAGTGCTGACAGCTGAAGTTCATGCTTGTATGAAGCATGGAAGGTAATAATAGTATTAATAGTAATTTCATATAAAATAATTAGAGCCCAGTGTCTATGACATGTTATTTAAGGCCTTCAGACATCAGCTGGGACCATACACTGCACTGTATAGTGTCACTATTCCGAGATACTGTGGCTTATGTTCTCAAAAAAACCTGCCTTCTCAAATTCACCTTGAGGAAAACTTCCCACTGGTTTGTTAACTTTGCTTCTATGTTTCCAAACCATGCTGAGTTTTCTCCCAATAGTTGATTTATGTTATAGACCCAACCTGTCTTGTTCATCTTTGGTTACTTACCTACACAGCCTCCTTCAACTTGGTGCTCTCCGGATGGGTTGGATTACAGTTCCCAGAATTCTCTGCTACCATGGCTGTTGGTTAGCTGGGAATTATTGTAGTTGTGGTGCCAGCACATTTGGAGGGCACCAGATTGTAGGAAGCTGCCTTAAAACATGGTATAAATTAATAGGGCTAAACAGAAGCATTTGTACAACCAGGGTTGACTTCTTAATGGTATTTTGGCTATGGGTCTCTAAGTTTTATCCAACACAGATTTTTCTTTCCTCCCCCACTTTTCAATTTATTTATTTATTAGTCCCATTTCTATGCCGCCCAACTCCCTAGGGACTCTGGGCGGCTTACAGCAAAAAACAATGCAAACAATATCCCGTAAATTTTTTTAAAAAGAAGATTAAAACCCCATACACTCCATTCCATGGCCGGAATTTAGACACACACATGCATACTCTCATACCTTTACAGTCCAGCTATATAATGAAAGTCGCCATAAATGCAGCACACATTCCTGGTAATAATATTATTAGGTGATATATGGCCTTACCAATACTGCAGGCTATGGGATGCTGATTATATTGAACCAAGTCAAATTACTATCAACAATCGTGAAAAGAGATTGGAGTGACGTTAGGGACTTAAAAATGGCATTTTGATGGAAGATCTGGAGAAAATGAAGTCATAGAACTATGAAGTTCACCCCTGACGTTTCTTTTACTTAAAATTACCCCAATGTCCTCTATTTTCCACAAATGTATTACCTCCATCAAAAACCAATTGCTCTGATCTCATTTCCTTTCCAAACAGTTCCCCTCAGCAGCTGTTCCAATGATCTTTCAGTCAGATCCCCAAAGAAGGTTTTTAGAAACACTTTGGGGGCCGTGGTGGCTCACGTGGTAAGACTCTGAGCCTGTGCTCCTCTGAGGTCAGCAGTTTGGTGGCTCAATTCCTGTGAGCAAATAAATCGCATAGGGACAGGAAAGGAGCCTCCCTCGACTGCCTACTGGCGTTCAGGCATCCTGTGGGCAAGATAACACTGCCCGAAAAAATTCTTTCCGCAGAGGCAGTCAGCCACTTCGATGATCCCGGCTAACACATGCCATACGCTAAAAAAATAAAATAAAAAATGCAACACTTTACTCTACTTGGCTAATCTCATCAAGCACATTAGATCTCCTGAGTGCATGGATGGAAAATCCACCAGGAAAATCCAGAAGTAGGGGCTAAATTGAAAAGTTCAAAAAGCATCCTAGTAAGAGATCTCACAGGGATGCGGTGGCTCAGTGGCTAAGATGCCAAGCTTGTTGATCGAAAGGTCGGCAGTTCAGCGGTTCAAATCCCTCGTGCCGCGTAATGGGGTGAGCTCCCGTTAATTGTCCCAGCTTCTGTCAACCTAGCAGTTTGAAAGCACATAAAAAATGCAAGTAGAAAAATAGGGACCACCTTTGGTGGGAAGGGAACAGCATTCCGTGCGCATCTGGCATTTAGTCATGCTGGCCATATGACCACGGAGACGTCTTTGGACAGCGCTGGCTCTTTGGCTTTGAAATGGAGAAGAGCACAGCCCCCTAGAGTCGGGAACAACTAGTACATATGTGCGAGGGGAACCTTTACTTTTAAGAGATCTCACATCACTTCCGTACTGTTCCCCAAAAATTACATAGTTGAGTTTAACTTAAAAGAACTTCAATTTAAATGAGGCAGAGGCAACGTTAACTCACTTCCTTTTTTACTTAGAAAGTTGAAAGTTATGGTGAGCAAGCCTAACATTTTAATTTAAGGAGAAAAAAAATAACCAGAACAGTGGAAAACATTTTTTAAGATATTGATATGCTTTCCTCAATCAATAGAACTTCTCCCAGAGATAGAAGAAATTATGCTCCCAACATGCATCGTTGGAGCTTAGAAACATTGTTAGGTGTTCATGTTAGATTCCTGTTGTGACCCAAAGAAAGGACAGAAGGAGATTGTTAGATTCCCCGACCCAAAGTTTTTGCATAATTATTAATCTAAGAATTCAAATGCTTAGATATTGGTACACTTTGCTCATCCTTAAAGTTAGAAATATATAATTTGAAGCACTCTAGAAATTGCAGAACTACAATTTCCAGAACCCTTCACTATAATTCATGCTTCTCATCAATGCTGATAGTTGCAATAAAACAACAACCTTTGGAGTGGAACTCATCTAAGTCTGCTGTGAGTCAAAACCAATACATCATTTTACCTTTATATTATTTCATTTAAAAACCAAATCTATATTTGGTTTTTCTCTCTATTTCTCAATCTTTTGGCTTTCTAACCCTTCAGAGTGCAAATAATTTGGGACTCTAAAAAGCAAACTAGAATGATAAAGCAAACTACAAAAATCTCAGTGGAATAAAGTTGCTCTTGTTCACTCAGCAAAAAAATAAAAAAATAAAATCAAAACATAATTTCTTCCAATTAAATATTAATTCATTCATTTAGAGAATAACACCATCAATGTATTTATGACACATTTAGGCATGTCCCTGCCTCAGTTTTGATTGCTTTCCATTAAGTAATTAAAAAATTACTTTATTCCAAGAATGGCTTGTTTAATTTTTGAGGGACTCTTTGCCAAACCTTTCATAATTGCTTTTGATAAAGGTGGAATAATTAAAGTTCATATGAAATCAGGACCAGGATAAAACATCTACCATGAAAATGTTAATGGTGAAATGATTGCTGTTTCTCTTCTGGGAAATTCAGAAGAACTATTACAGGTTCTTCTTTCACCACACAAAGGTAGTAAATGCAAAAGAAATGAAAAATAGATTCAGATACTGTTCTGTGTGTGTTTATGAAATTTTCCATAGCAGCTCCTTCTCTGAGACCAGGTGTGACCCCAAAAATGATAAAGACAAGTTGTTTTTCCAAGGATAATGGAGCAGGAAGGTCCTAACTTTTATTAACAGTATTTAAGAGGTCTGTTGATTGTGATTGTTTTATTGTACTTTTTTAAAAAAAAATCAATATAGTAAAATACATAAAAAACAGATAGAAAATAAGTAAAGAGAAAAGAAAGAAATAAACAAATCTTATATATTTATATATAAATATATATGTCTTTGTAGGTCTTTGGTTATTGGGATCTTCTCCCGCGTAAAATTGGAAGTGCCTTGGCGACGTTTTGATGAAGTCTCCTTCGTCATCTTCAGGCTGGTGTTCTCGGCTTCGTGCTTCCAGGAGCAATGTGAGATCGCTGCTGTTTCTTCCTTTTAACTGCTAGTGGGGGTGTGAGCTGATTGGGTGGGAGAAACCTGCCCTTATTGACAAACGAGTCCCTAACACAAGGAATGACACCAGACCCACACTCACAAGAGCCACACAGGATGTCACCACCACACATCCATGCAGAAAGAAGACTCAAACCCACACTGATGATGATGCGCGACCAAGGACCAGAAGCCAGACTGCAGCTGCATCATTAGCCACTTTAAACCCCTCCAATACATACATGAAGCAGACTGACACCCACCATGAAAAGCTAGCATGGCCACAAACAAAAGGCCAAACAACAGCAATGCAGCTCACTAGCTCAAATCCCCCTGCAACTCAGACTAAACCGAGCACAACCAAGCCCCTACCCAAACAGAACATACCCCCAGCCAATCAGAGCACAACAAACCCCCCATCCAATCAGAAGATACTTCCACCCAATCAGAACACAGCCAAGCTCCCACCCAATCAGCTCACACCCCCACTAGCAGTTAAAAGAAAGAAACAGCAGCGATCTCACATTGCTCTGGAAGCACGAAGCCGAGAACACCAGCCTGAAGATGACGAATGAGACTTTGTCAAAACGTCACCAAGACACTTCCAATTCTATGCGGGAGAACACCCGAATAACCAAAGACCTACATATAAACACCTGCAAAAACCTCAGAAAACATATATATATATTTTACGCAGGAGAAGACCCGAATAACCAAGGACCTACATATATATACATATATATATATATCTTCCATACATATATATATATATATATATATCTTCCACATTTTCCCTATTAAGCAACTATCGTCTATTTTTTCCCTCTTTGTTCCATTTCAACACAATTTGATAATTTGTCTTTTTTCAGCAAAATGTTTCCAGTCATTAAAAAAAAAAATCTTATGGTTCTTTTATTGCAATTTGATGAATCAAGCTTAGTTTAGTTCTTGGAAGCCATTTTAAGTCACACAAGTATGCAGGATCCAAGAGGGTATAGACAAGAAAAAATGTAATTCACATTTTTTAAAAACGCATTTTAGTGGGATTTTTTGTGGCAATGCTTGGGAAACAAATATGAGTAATACGAAGAAAAGGTCAACTTTTCTCATTTCCTTCCACTTTAGTTTTTGTATAAGTGTAGCATTCCTCAAACTTAGCAATGCTAAGATCTGTCAGTTTGAACTTTCAGAATTCAATTGATAACAGGAAACTGCACTATTTGCTACATCTGATGTATGGAAGGAAGTTGTATATTTTAAATCTGCATGGATGACTTGAATTCTTATGTCAGATTTAGGGGAAAAAATGCAGTCATGTTATGAATTGCCACTAATCTATATATCAGCCTTCTCCATCTGCCATCTAGTATAGATAGTCCTCAATTTACAACAGTTCATTTACTGACTATTCAAAGTTACTACGGCAATGAAGTGACTTATGACCATTTTTCACACTTATGACCGTTATAGCATCCCCATGGTCATGTGATCAAAATTCAGACGCTTGGCAACTGACTCACACTTATGACGGTTGCAGTGTCCCAGGGTCATATGTCTCCCTTTTGCGACCTTCTGACAAGCAAAGTCAATGGTCAAGCCAGATTCACTTAGTAACCATGTCACTAACTTAACCACTGCAGTGATTCGCTTAACAACTGTGGCAAGAAAGGTTGTACAATGGGACAAAATTCACTTAACAAATGACTCACTTAGCAATGGAAATTTGGGGCTCGATTGTGGTCGTAGGTTGAGGACTGCTTGTCCTCGACCTACGACCATATGATGCTATTATCACTTCAGCACAATGTGAGGTCACAGTAGCCAGTTCTCAGTGGGTGTTGGACTTCATAGCATCAAGTTTTTCCCTGGAATCTAGGATGTCATAATGTATCGGCATAATGAATTCTCACATATATATTCACAAAAGTGTGGCCTTTTGAATTGACAGATGGAAATTTGGTCAATTCACAGATTTTCTAAGTGTCACCCAAGAATATTTTTGGCATGGTACCTATAATTATTTCACAGTTATGTCATCTCCATATGAGCATGAAATAATGGTTCCCAGTTATAAACCAACATTGTATTTTAGATGGATCAAAATAATTTCCTATGACAATGGCAATCTCTGTCTCCCGGCAGAGTACTTGTTGAGAATTTAGTTATGTAACCAAGGATTATTCCCTAAATAGCAATAACCTCTATTTAGCCATATTGAAATAAACCACATTATTTCTCATTCAGCGATTCTCACTTTGAGAAAGTATGACTCACGACGTGAAAAGTTTTATGGCGAACTGAAAAGCTAGATTGTGGTGTTTATAAAATTAAACAGTTGCAAACAAAATTAGCTGATCTGCAATAAATAACAGCTATTGGTTTTACGTGCCATAGTATTACTTTGAGATTAGCATGGTGTATTCTTTCTCAGTGCAGCTGTAATTAATAATAAATACCCTTCGCTAAATTAATTACTACAAAAAGTGCAAGCCGTAACCCTGAATGCGATTCAATTTACAGCACAATTTGGTTCATGTTTATTCAGAAGCAAATTGCATTAATCCAAGACTTCAGATTCAGTGACCGAAAGGGTGGGTGAAAGGAAGGAATTAATTAAACAACAAAAGCAAAGCAAACAATTTTTTTTAAAAAAATGCCAAACAGGTTGGATAATTTTTCTATGGGAAAAATAATGAGATACATTTCTACCACATTTTCCCTAAAATAAGACATCCCCTGATAATAAGCCCAATTGGGCTTTTGACCACATAAGGCCTCGCTAAAAATATTTATTTATTTTTTTAACTTTTTTATAAACCTTTATTAACATTTAAAATCCAAAAATACAAGTTAAAATACCTCTATGACAAAAATACATCTGTAAGAATTATACCATTCATCGTCTTTCTGACAGTACGTAATTCTCAACTTTCTTCATCTATTTCCACATATTCCTACTTAATTAACATATTTAAACACATTTTATATCTTATTTTATTCTATACATTCCTTATTTTTAATTTCTATCCATCGATACCAAGTAGTTAAGTAGTATTCTGAGTCTTTGTTATTATTTAATTCTAAAGTAAGTTTGTCCATTTTACACATTTGAAAATTTTCTGGATTATTGCACAGTCTGTTAGTATAGTGCACATTTTCCAGGCTTGCGCAAGTACAATTCTAGATGCTGTAGTTATATGAATGATTAAATATTTTATCCTTTTAGGGTAATTTTCTTTAATAATCCCCAGAAGAAACAGTACTCTGAAAATATTTAAATGCATGCACAGCCGGTCCCCTCCATTTCCTCTGGTTTCCTCCACGTGCCTCAAAATAATAAGACCTCCTCGAAAATAAGGCCAAGCACTTATTTCAGGGTTCAAAATATATATATATATAACACAGGGTCTTATTTTCGGGGAAACACGGGTAGTTTTAGAATACCAGAAAAAGTACATCAAGAAGGAGCATTTTCTTATCAGCTTGCCCCTGGCTTTATGCAACGATGATCAGACTTCTTTTGCACTCCCTACTCACCAGAATATCGGATCCGGAAACCTTTCCTGCTGTAGGCATGATCAGAGGACCAGTGGAGATAGGCTCTGTTTCCTGAACTGGTCACCAACAGCGGTGCAGAGTAATTTCCACTTAGAGACAGTAACAATGGACTTTGACCTGAAGGCCCTTTAGAAAACATCAGAAAAGGAGAGCATGAAAAGCCTTAACTGGACTGAGCCAAAGCTTGTAAGGGTCAGAGGTTATAGAAAAAATGCTTTTATTGTTGTTGTTGTTGTTGTTGTTGTTGTTATTATTATTATTATTATTATTATTATTATTATTATTATTATTATTATTTTAAAGGCTCTGACGATCCCAGCTGAGTTGCCTGATCATCAGAGGCTTTTTTTTTAATTTTTAAAAGCAAAAAAAAAAGCTTTTAAAAGAAAACAAAAGCCTCTGATGATCAGGCAACTCAGCTAGGATCGTCAGAGCCTTTTAAAAGCATTTTTTTGGCTGAAAAGGTTGTAGAAAAAATGCTTTTAAAAGTTTTTTTTAAAAAAAGTTCGCCACACCCACCCAGTCACATTACTTCCCCACCAAGCCACGCCCACAGAACCGGTAGTAACAAATTTTACATTTCACCACTGCTTATATCTCATACTTTTGGGGTGAACTCAGAAGCATCAGTAGGGCCTCCTCTTATTTAATCTCTGCAACAAGAATGCTGGTAAGAAAGACTAACTTAAGATAATTAAATTAACTCTATATGCTATTTAGATTTATTTACATGGTCAACCCCATTCACTTGTAAAGTTCTTTTTACCTAGCTTTGGGCCATGCTGGAGAAAGGCTCCTGACATGACATTCAAAGCATCATTTTGCACTTAGCCCAATGAAAGTTGTTATAAACCTACCCAATGTGGAATTTTCCAATTCACTACCAATTTTGCTAGGTGACAATCTTCATAAACCTGAGACATAAACCTTCATAAATCTGGATGGAATAAAGTTGGTTCTAATTAAATATATTGGGGTGGGTGGATATGGAATCGGGGAAAGTTATATAGAAGACCAGAGATGATTGCAACAGCCTTCTTTTCTTACACGTTGGCAAACCCTAGGATTCAGAAATGCCGAATGCAGATGTTTGTCTTAGCTGTCCTACTTATAACAGTGACTGACAGAGAAATCCTTCCTAATCAATCTTCATCATTATGAATACATTCATCTAGGGAAGCTAACAAAGGGCTCAGCAAGAGACCATGGTTTGGAAGATAATCATTTGTTGGGGAGAATCTGGAAAGAAAGACCTGGAAGACTAAATGCAGTTTTCTCCAACATTAAAGGGAAAAGCATAGAAAGCAAAAGAAGGAAGGAAGAGGGCACAATTGCTTGTAAGGCTGAAGAAGGGCACTCCACATTAAAGTTTACAGCCTATTAAACTAGATGCCCTGGCAGGGAATCTCCAAAATTAAATATGCAGAAGGTGAAATAATACGTTCTTTTCTACTGTCTTATCACTTTAATTAGGTAATTATGTCTTTTAGCAGCATGGAATCAGAAAAAAAAAGTTTTCTTTACTCTTTGCAAGACATTTTAATAATTCTGTAAGTTTATAATGCATTTCCCTCTTCCCAGGGCAATTGATATCCATGGAGGAATAGTGTAAAGCATTATTATTATTATTATTATTATTATTATTATTATTATTATTATTAATTGTTATTGTTAGTATTAGTATTAGTATTAGTATTATTAGTATGCCACCCTCTCTCCGACAAGGACTCAGGGCAGCTCACAGGAATAAATTTTTACAAGCAAGAATCAATATTTAAATGTTAAAATTATTAAAATTCCCCTTAAAAACCCCTTCAGTCCCATCCGGCCTGGCAAAATCACCATGTCTTAAGGTCACGGCGGAAGGTCTGGAATGCTACCAATCATATAATTCATGATTAATAATATTGGTGGTGACCACCTGATGTTGCTTTCTCTAGCCCTGATGATGTCACTAGTTTGGGTAAGGCCCCCTCATTTCAACCCTGAGCTACAAATATTATTCTTTATCTGTCAGAATATTCATGACTAGGAAGACATGGTAACAAGGTCAGCCAATATGGTACTGCAATGTGAGTCCTGTCCTGATCTCTTTCCACCACCTTCCACCCCTAAAAGAAACTATGTAGCTTAAGCAGTCTTTCTTCTGGTAATCTACCCTCTCTCACATCCCATCTCCAAAACCACCCAATCTTTATGACTCACCATCAAATATCCCAAACTCATCATACTTCTTCTCACTTAAGAAATATTCGACAGTGAAGGTGATGTTGTACTCTGGTTCCACTGCTATCATCCAAGAGCAAGTCTGGAAGTGAGGATAGCTGCCTGTGAAGGATGGGCTTAGGATCACTCCTGTGGAGTCACGGAGGACCTCATTCATTGGACAGTGAACTGATTGACACACACACAAAAAAAGCAAGGCACAGAGAGTCACTCTATGTCACTGCGAAAGAAAATTAGTCATAGAACTGTTAACTGGGCTCAGAAGACAGAAGAATCTGGCTAATTCATCTAGCACTGAGGTCTTCAAACTTGGCAGCTTTAAGACTTGTGGACTTCAACTCCCAGAATTCTCCAGCCAGAATTCTCCAGCCAGAATTCTGGGAGTTGAAGTCCACAAATCTTAAAGCTGCCAAGTTTAAAGACTTCAGTGCTAGCAGGTCTCCAATGAGATCGAGATCTCATCACTGAAAGCTAGTAAACTCTGCAAGTTAGTCCGCAGATTGGTGAAGATTGCCTATTTTGGCTTACACTAGTTCACTAGGGCTCTATAAGAAGTCTTTCCCATCAGCTATTTGACTATTTAACTGGGGGAAACAGTTCTGTTGCATCTCCCTCTAGTAAGCAATAGACCTTGCTTCCATGACTATATCAGGACCTTTTAAAACTTAGTAATCATGGGCCTCATAAACCCTCCTCCTTGTCCATACTGGGTCTGTGAGTATGAGATGGATTGCCATATTGCTTCCGAAAAGAAAATATCATTTGCACAAATATAAACTATGTATTGAAATCAAGAAAATGATCTGTCGTGGCACTTATGCCATCTTAGGTTCTCTTTCTAGAATAAAACCTGTGTCTCCTTTAAAAGCTGATGATGCAGACTGATTTATTTTTGGCAATAAACAATAACAACAACAATCATCATCATCATCATCAACATCATCTATATCATTTTTTATAGGAACAGACTTTTTGACACCTTTTCTGGGTGTCCCCACCATAAGTCTTAATATATCTGTCTGTCTTCTTATATATCCAGTATTAAATAGCAAGATATCTATATATTATATTATTTACTCCCTGCCATGAGTTCTGGGATTTTTTTAAATTTTTTTTTTTTTTTTTTGCACTTCCATCAAAGTCACTGACCTTCACAAGTTGGGGGAGGACCTTCAAACTGGAGGTGGGTACCAAACCTGCATGTCAGGATCTCATTTCCAACCAAGGTGAAACCAGGAAGACATTGATATCTTATAATATCACCTAAGAAAAAGAACAAAGAGGATCCAGGTGTGTTCCAAGAGTACAAAAGGACATATTTTAAATAAGGCTCATCAAATGGATCATGATTACAAGTGAAGTAGAATGTGAGGAAGGAGATCAGGATCCCATAAAGTTAATTGAAGTAAGGAGAGAGGAAAACTGTCATTCTCAAATTGGTATCTTGCCAAATGGGAAGGACCATCTGCTATTAAATGAAAGCATGCATCTTTTGTCTCATGGTTCAGAAAGTCACTTTAGAGTAATGCTTCTCAACTGTGTGGGCTTCAACTTCCAGAATTCCCCAGCTAGCAAGTTGATGGCTCCATATCTTAAAGTTGCCAGAGTTGGAAAAACTACTTTAAAGCATTAGTGATTTGAATTAGCCAAAAGACATGTCAAGGGAAGTAGCAGGTAGTGTGGGTGGGTGGGTATAGTGCACCCTATCAATGCTTCATGCTCCGGCACATTTTTATCTAATATCTTTGTAGCACACTTGGTGATGTCGTTAAGGGAGAAATCTTTAGCTGAATTACTTGGCAATATTTCTCCCAGGTGTGTAGCACTACACATCAGAAAAGCCTTGTCATCTGCTACCTCTATTCTCTTGTGAATCACTTCCAGTTATCCCCTTGTCCTCATTTATCTTTCAAACCTTTCAAACTCTGTGTCTGGTGTATATGTAAAGATGACTTGTGGGTAATACCTATTTTTTATATTCAAACTACCATTTTATTATTATTATTATTATTTTTAAGACTGACAGGTTGAAAAGTTCACCCTGTCTTGCTAATTTTTTGATGGAAGAAGAGTGAAGGTGGTGTTGTATTTCGCTATTATTCAAGAGCAAGTCTGGAAATGAGAATAGCTTTTTTTTAAGCAAAGTGAACTGCTGAAAATCCCGCCCACTTTTGACATGCAAATCAAGGTTTCAAATCGGGGATCAGCTGCTTTAGCTGCAAAATCAGGGATGAATTGCCTTAGTATTAGTTGATTCCCCAACAACTAATTAAACTAGGACCTGGTTAGTACTGTATTTGGAAGGGAGACCACCAGAAAATCCAAGGGTTGTAAGTCCAGGATATTTGAAAAAAAAAAAAAAAAAACTACTCCAGGAAATTTGAAAAAACAACCTAATGGCAAACAGGTGTTCTGAGTATCTTCCATATTGTTGCCAGGAGTTGAGTATGCCTCAAGAGGAGCTTTGTAGATTACAATCATATGAGGAACAATGCAATTTAATGTGCTGGTTCTAATCTCTGTGGTCTTTCTGGATTGAAGCATTCACTCCTCGGGTGAATTTCTTATACTAGCTAACCCTGGCTTTCATTTTAAAGTCCTCCTCTTATCCACAGCAGATAAAGGCAGTGATAAAAAAGGCAGGGTTAGTCAATGCGGTTGTTGTGTGTTCTCTTTTATGTGATTCTGGTTGCAGCCAGTAGATTCCTGGCACTTACAATAAATAAGTAGTACAGAATTCATAGCATTAAGATGCTGAACTGTGTGTGGCAAAAATTATTTACTTATTTATGGCAAATAAGTTATGGGTACCTATTTCAGACATTGAATTAGGACTGGGATGAGAATAGTGAGAACACTATCCTTCTGTGATTTATACCATCTGTCTACATCCAGAGAAAATACTAGCAAAATCATGCGTGCAATACCTATATTGTAATCCTCATTCTCAGTGATGATCTCAGCATTAGGGACCATAGTTGGTGGTTGGCACTTAGAAAGTTGATAGGCTGGGAAGAGAAAGAAATAAATTAAGTGCACGAGAGTACCATATCTCTACCTATGGGACTTTAATATATATCTTTGTATTATAGATCCTCGGAATCACTCGTTGAGATAGGTGGCCATATAAATTGAATGGATGAGTAAATAAATAATGAACAAAGAGAGAAGCAAGAAGCTGAATCTCTGGAAAATCAATTCCACAACAAACAGAACCTGCTCCCTGGGTGTTGGTGGGGAAACCAATTTTCTCCTTTTTGTAGCCTTCTCTGGTTCAACATTTTGAAGATTCATTGACCCTCAAGGATACTTTTTCAGAAGAAATACATTCTTTTTTATTTTGTAAGTCAAACATATTTCTTACTTCTTGGTTACCCCCAACTACACAATTGTTCACTCAGCATTTGAATTTCTTCGTGGCGTTGTTCACACAACTTGATTATTGAATTAACTCATTTGCTTGATTTGCACAATGCCTGGGATCTCAAACTAACTCAAAAGGCAGAGTTAAGCTGAAAAAAGCACCTCTAATCTTTAACAATAATCAATGCATGCAGCCTTTGGCTTCTAATAAATTTGATTAAGCATCCTGTGCAAACCCAACCAGAGGAATAAGGGCTACTTGCTGGTCCAAATTAGTGTTTTTTATGTTACATCAGGCACAGTGATATGTGTTGTGGTCCATCAGCAGCCTGCGGAGCTGGCAGTGGAGTCAGACAGTGAGGAGGCTGGGGAGGAACATGGGCCAATCATGGAGTCTGGGGGAGGCCCAGACAAGGGCTCTGCGTTGGAGGCAGAGATGCGGCCAGGGCCATCTGGGAGCGATGCGCAGACTCTGGAGCCTTCAGAGTCAGACATCAGAGAAGCAGAGGAACAGGAGGAGCCCATTCCTAGTGCATGTATATGCAGAGCTGCCAGAAGGCACAAACAGTTAAAACAAAAGGGATGACTTGGGAGTAAGGCCTGGAGAGGATTGGCCCCTCCCATAAGGCTTAAAAGAGGAGCAAAGGCACGTGGACCCTTTGCAGGAAAGCAACATTGTTAATTCTGTTCCCAGTCGGCATTCTGTTTGATTCTGGACTCCGTGTGGCTTTGCCAAGTAGGTCTTTGCAGCGTGTCAAGGGAGATAAAGGTTGGTGATTATCCCAAAGGACTTTTTGCAACTAATTGGGACTCAGCTGTGAATGAATGTAATTCACAGCTGTTACAATAAAAGAGGTTTTTGGGACTACTCATGTGTTTTAATGACTCAGGAAGCCTAGGTCACAACAGTATGGCAGAGAAGGCCTGATAAACCTTAGTCAAATATGTAAGCAATATCCAATTGAACCATCATTGCTACATGCAACAGATTACAAAACAAGCATGACAACAAACCCTTGCACCAGACTGAGCTGTACACACCATAGAAGTGGATGACAAAGAGGCCTCCATTGGCTGCATCACTATGAAACTTCATCAGAGCATGGTTGGAAGAGCTCTGGATGGCTTTCTTCACTGAGTGTCCTGTGAAAACCCCCAACTGGGGAGCTGTCTCTTGAGAACCATCCCTGAAGAGAAAGGGAAAGAAATCCAAAAGAGTAACTGGAAAGACATGGTTAAAAATGGGAGCATTATGGATCAGAGTCTCTACTCTTTACTTCCCAGATTGTTGGCTGAAGACAATTCCAACTGAGACTTTTAAAAGGGCTGACAATCCTCTTGATTCAAGAGCCAGATTATGCTTGGAAGGCCAATCAGACACTCCCAGTGGGCCAATCTGGCTGAAGGATCCACAAAGTTCTCCTGATCTGCTCACAGGCCACAAAGACCCTTTCTATTTTCTTTATTTTATTTGGAATATTCGCCTAGCTATGCAATTGAAGATGTCTCAATTCCCAGCCTAGAAATATAGTACATGAAAAAAAAAAGAATTTGTATATACTTACATATACTTAAACTTTGTTAAGTAGTTTCAGTTTGCAACAAATAGTTAACTAATGAAAAAAAAAATACAAAATACCTACTTTAAATTTGACGCATTGCCACCCAGCTTTTGCTATGCAAAATGGTTTCTAAACACTACATAATGGAAAGACTTTATAAGGCAATTAGCATAATGCAGCACAGAGGATAAATGACACAATACAACTCTTCAAAGCGAAAGCAACACTGCAGCTCTTCCTATTCACCCCTCAGTCCCTCTCTCGTCACGAGCTAGCTTCCTCTTGTGGACTTCTGATCTAGAGGTTGGTGGATCCCCACTGGACCTCAAAGCCATGGAAATAAGAGTAGACAATAGTTGTTGTGTATTGACAACAGGACATCTTTCCAAATTTCTCCATTTTCTAAATCAAGCAATTTTCATTACTGCCATTTTCATTGTTACTATCTCCCTCCAGATGCTCACTGCTACTTTAAAGTTCTTTAGGAAGCAGACTGAATTTTTCCCTTTCCTTCTGGGGTTTGGAGGGAAAGATTTTCCAATTTGATTATGTCTTTTTGTAGTATATATATTTACTGTCCTGAGTCTGCTGCCACCAAGCTTCCTAATCCCAGTTTGAGCAGTTTCCCTTGGGGCAGGGGTCTGCAACCTTAAATACTCAAAGAGCCATTTGGACCCATTTCCCACAAAAAAGGAAACACTAGGAGCCACAAAACCTGGGTGGGCGTGGCCAACTCAATGTCACTCACTTCCACCAGTCACATGACCACTCCTAGCCACGCCTATCCAGCCGGTCATTAGGGCAGAGAATCAATTGCTAAAAAAATATTGGGAACCACAAAATCCTTTTGACATAACTCTCTCCCTCCCTCCCCCTCCCTCCCTCTCTCCCCCTACTCTCCTTCTTTCTCTTTATCTCTCTGTCTCCGCCCTCTCTGTATCTCTCTGTCTCTGCCCTGGCTGCTTCTCCATCCCCCGCCGTTGCCCTTACCTTCTCAGGCCAGGCGAGGAGTGCCTGGGAGGGGAGGGCGAGGGGCGGGGCCAGCCAGTGTTGGGATCACCTGACAGGGAGCCACAGCAGAGGGCCCAACGAGTCACATGCAGTTCCGGAGCCATAGGTTGCTGACCCCTGCCTTGGGGTAAGTGAAAAACTGATATCTCCAGACTTCTCATGATGAGAAGAGAACGTAGCTATGACAGGGTTATAGCAACACCTACTGAAAAAGTTGGGCTCAGAGGGAGCCCTCAGCTCCCAATCCCACTCACCAGACAGTGATGAAGTCATTGTACGGCTCCGTTTGCAGTAACGTAAAGTTGAGGTAGATGCCATATCCAGATGACACCACAAATAGCCACGTGCAGTCCTGGGAATTGGGATACTGATTGGGAAAGCCGGGGGAGTAGATCGTTCCATTTGGAGCAGTCATGTTTCCTCCACAGGGAACTGTATGCAATTGACCACAAAGAGACATTAAGAGCTACTAAATCCCAGTTTTTGCAGAATAGTGGTGGTATGATTTTAATATCATTTGGTCTGTTTTAAAGTCCTCCAAACTGCTATTCCCATGATCTATACCAGGGCTGTCAAACTCGCAGCCTTTGGGTCGGATGCATCACGTGCTGGCCACGGCCACGGCCGGTTTAGCAAAGGGGGGAAAAGAAGTCATGATCCGTCACGTGACGACGTTGTGACGATGCAAGTTTGACACCCCTGAATTATACAGTGTTTCTTAATCTTGGGCACTTGAAGATGTATGAACCTCAACTTCCAGAATTTCCTAGCCAGCACTCTTCTCTGTACAGGCAGCAGGGAGAGAGAATAACCAAATCAGCTGAGCAGAGAAGATTACTTAAACCTAAAAAATGCCAGCAGTGAAATCCGGTCGGATCTACCCAGGTCACGCGAACTGGTAATGCCGGCGGTGGGAGGCGCCGCCCACCCACTGGGACATCATTACACTCCCACGCGCTCCCGTTCCCAAACCAGTAGCGAAGGTAAGTGGATTTCACCGCTGAAACAAGCCCTTACTCCCTTTCAATTTAAAGGAATCTTTTCAAAAGCTGGTGATAATTGGTGTTGGCCTAAGTTTTCCTTAACCAGTTAACTGCGTTGTGAACTTTGTTAATTTGTCTTGACTGGGACAACTGTGGTTGCTAAAATGGACTACAAGTATAGCTCAGCATATGCAGAAGGTTTCAAGTCATGGGAAGCCTTCTTCTAAGAAACCAAAGTTTCCTCCAATGAGAGTGTGATGAACCTGTGGCTGAAGCAAACTTAGCCAAGTTCAGCATTACTATACTTCTGTTCACACTGTTTTCTGGGAGAGCCAGCAAAAGCAAATGTCCACATGAAAGGAATACTGAAAGAGGCATTCAGAAGATGGAGGTGAATAGATACAACAGTCGTACTCAAATTAAATCAAAGCTGTGAAAAAAAAAAACATTTGTCACTCCCTGAAGGAGCAGAAATTAAGGGCCATTGGCATTATAATTAATGGATATCTGAGTACTGTGGAAGCAATAAAGCTGAATTAATAGTGGTCTACTTCTAAGTGAAACAGAAATTGATAAAAGGCACAGACCAACCAGTTCAGGTTTGTAGCCAGAAATCAGAGGTGGGTTTTAGCAGGTTCTGACCAGTTCTGGAGAACCGGTAGCGGAAATTTTGAATAGTTTGGAGAACAGGTAGTAAAAATTTTGACTGGTCCCCATCTATTCTCTGCCTCCCAAGTCCCAGCTGATCGGGAGGAAATGGGGATTTTGCAGTAAACTTCCCCTGGAGTGGAGTGGGAATGGAGATTTTACAGTATCCTTCCCCTGCCATGCCCACCAAGCCACACCCACAGAACCGGTAGTAAAAAAAATGGAAACCCATCATTGCCAAAAATGTATAGTGGTGCTGGTTAGGGTTAGGAGCTGGTTAGGGTATAGTTAGTAAACTATATGTGTGAAAACAAATGAATTATGATGCCTCTTGCCAAATACCAACAAGCCCAATATACACATTTAATAAATATGTGGTATATCTCAAGTATACTAATTCAGTGTGCTATTTTCCCCTTTTCCTTAATAATCCCCTTCCAAGAAAAGTCTCAATAAAGTCATACCTTCACACCTGGGCAATGGGTGGTCCCAGTTCCTATTGGTTCCATGTTGACAGGTTAAGACTGGTTGTCCAATCAACTGATAGCCAGGGAGGCACTCAAAAGAGATGGACTGCCCCACACTGTAACCTGCTCCTCTTACAATGCCATTGGCAAAGGGCTCAGGATCTGGACACTCCTGGAGTTCATAAGCTGGATGTCATAAAATACAAACATGGCAATGGATTTAAAACCAGCTATTTCTTCAGAAATTCTTTACCTACAGATGTTGTCTTATATAGGGAAAGACCATTAGTCAGTGATGGAGCACACGCTCATAGTGAAGGGAAGAAGAATAAATGAGGATGGGAAGCACCCTGACTTGAAACCTTGGAGGAAGATAACAATCAGCACAATCAATAGTGGGCAAGTTGTATAAACCCTCCCACATGCCTAATTTTTCTTCAGGGCTTCCAATGGAGTACTCTTCTCCAGATCTCCCAATAACTGATTTCAATGGTCAAATATGGCTAGAGGGCTCTTCCTTCCCTCCTTAAATGGCCAAAAGAGCCACCGTGGTGCAGTGATTAGAGTGCAGTACTGCAGGCTACTTTTGCTGACTGTCGGCTGACTGCAACCTGGCAGTTCAAATCTCACCAGGTTCAAGGTTGACTCAGCCCTTCATCCTTCCGAGGCCAGTAAAGTGAGGACCCAGATTGTTGGGGGGCAATATGCTGACTCTGTAAACTGCTTAGAGAGGGCTGTAAAAGCACTTTGAAGTGATATATATAAGTCTAAGTGCTATTGCTATTGCTAAATGTCTAACTTGGTATAAGTCAGGCAATTGACTTATTTCCAGTGTTCTCTCAGCTGAAGCACATTTATGGTAACTGATCTCCAATCTTTAAGCACAAGCTGCTTAGCAACCAAAGCTGAGCTATGAAACCAAACTGCATGTGATTGCATTAGTTTCTGGACTCCATCCAAATATTATATAAATGTGAGGACCAATAAATTGATAGGCGTTGTTTCAGAAGTTCATCCTATCAGGGCAGAAATACATTAATAGCTATGGGAAGAGCTGCATTGCCCCAAAGGATCAATTTCCCATGATCTATTTCTGCCGGTAGAATCATCTCTTGTCATATGGGCTGATTTACAAGATTAGTCTGCTCTAACAATCATCATTCTAGCCAGGTTAAAACACCATGGTTTTATGGTATCTTTCTAACTAAAGATTACTGTAATGCATTCTAAATTGTGATAATCTTGTGCAGATAGACTTTGACTAACGATTGGAGCCATCTGGAGCAGGGGTCTCCAACCTTGGCAATTTTAAGACTTGTGGACTCCCAGGAATTCTGGGAGTTGAAGTTCAGAAGCCTTAAAGTTGCCAAGGTTGGAGACCCCTGATCTGGGGGGTATTTACAACCCAGATTTGAAGTTTCAAAAGTCATTCTTCATGCAATCACCTGACCACAATTCAGATGTTCAGCAACTGGATCTCATTTATGGCCATTTGTAAGTGCCCTATGGTCACATGACTGCATTTTACAATGATTTTGCTGAAAACAAGCTGTTAGGAAATGAGTATTACCTACCTTGTTGGGTTGGCAATATATAAACTATCAATATAGCTTTAAGACTGCTGTATTGCATCATACTGTGTCCTGATTGGTTAGCTCTGTAGCCAATCCCCTTAAGAGGGAGCTAGAAACATAGTTTGTTTCTCTTTGCTGTTCTTGCTCTCTGATACCTCTGTATGCTACTGTTTGTAAATCCAGAAGAACTGTTTATTGTGAATAACTACGACGACTGCTAAGAAGACTTTGTTATTAGATTATCCCTGGAGTGTCGTTTTGCTATCTCCTGCTTTATACGTGTATGACCTGGACTGTTTATTGGACTGTGCCTTACTATTTCCTGACAGTAAACACAACTCAGTGTATCTCTGTGTTGACTGTGTTTATTCGTACCTACTCTCAAACGCTTTCATATACACACCCTTGCTATTCAAGGGTTACTCTGCGAATTCCTTAACACCAGCATCCCGGTTTTCTGCAAAATAGTGTCAAAAGCAAAATATCGGTCTGCTTCATGACCACAGAATTCACTTAACAACCACAGATTCACTTAACAACCATGGTGAATCACTTAATGACTGCTGCAAAAATTGTCTCAAAATCAGGTCAGTCACAAGCTCGACCCAATGTAGCAGTAACAGTAACAGAGTTGGAAGGGACTTTGGAGGTCATCTATTCCAACCCCCTGCTCATACAGGAGACCTGTACTAGGGATTCAAACCGCCAATCTTTTTGATCGACAAGCTCAGTGTCTTAGCCACTGAGCCACCTAGGCAAACGACCCGTTTTACAACTGTCAAGAGTTACGACTGTGATGGACAGGCTCCATTACAGCATTAGTTCAAGGACTACTTGTAGTTAGTCCAGAATCTTCAGTCTGCCCAAAAGCGAACAGTCAGATTAATAATTGCACAGCAAAACAATCATAACAATGCCAATATAGTACCAACTTCACTGGGTCTCTGTTCATTTCCAAGTCCAATTTAAATTTCTGGTACTAATTGCTAAACGCATTCACATAAATTAAATTGTATGGATTTCATTGCATATCATGCTGTTCATAAATATTGCACTGAACATTTTGATTATAGACCTGTGTATAGCTGAAATAATTAAAAATGACGCTGGTTTGATATGTGTATATGTCTGCGTGAAATAAATTTGGAAAGCGAGCATGGGGAGGGATATTAAAACTGCTTAGAAGATTGAGAGCAAGGAAGAAAAATCTTGATTGGCATATGGCAGCACATTACAAAACAACAGACATTGGGTGTTTTGAATTTTATTGTTAAATCTGGAGTATTCCTTCTGTCGAGAAGCACGCTGAAATTCTGAATCTTTCTTTTTGAGCTATTTTTCTCAAAACTAGCATCAGACAGAGGGGATTTTCTTGCATTCTTTATTTTTAAATAGCAGTACTCATCCAAAAGAGTTTGCTTTTGAAACTGGTTTCAAAGGAGAAAATAACTTTTGTGGCTTTTTCATGTACTTCATGGGGTTGGTTTTGTACGTGTGTATATATAGATCTATTTTATTCTAACAATCTGAAGCCTTCTTGATTTTTTCCTAAGCTTCCATCTAATCTCTAACGTATCTGGGGAATTTTTCAGTAGCACTGCAGCCATCACTGCTAATGAAAATCCTTTCTTGTGAGAAACTACTGAAGAATTTCTGATTCCTCTAGAGCTAGAGTCCCCAAACTTGGCAGCTTTAAAACTTGTGGACTTCAACTCCCAGAATTCTGGGAGTTGGTCCACATGTCTTAAAGCTGCCAAGTTTGAAGAGCTCTGCTCTAGAGAAATTCAGAGAAACCATTTTCTGGTTCTTTACCTACAGATTTGGTGATAATTTTACAAAGCTATTCATGCTCAACTCTACTTAAAAACGCTCTTTCTGCGCTAACTCAGAAAGCTCAAACTGCCCAAAGAGCTGCTGATACAGTTCTACAGAGGAATTATTGAGTCTGTCATCTGCACCTCTATAACTGTCTGGTTTGGTTCTACAACTCAACAAGACAGACACAGACTTCAGAGGATAATTAGAACTGCAGAAAAAACAATGGCTACCAACCTGCCTTCCATGGAGGACCTGTATACTGCACAAGTCAAAAAGAGGGTTGTGAAAATATTTAAAGACCCCCTTGCATCCTGGACATAAACTGTTTCAACTCCTATCCTCAAAACGACGCTATAGAGCACTGTACACCAGAACAACTAGACACAAGGACAGTTTTTTCCCAAATGCCATCACTCTGCTAAACAAATAATTCCCTCAACACTGTCAAACTATTTATTAAGTCTGCGCTACTATTAATCTTCCCATCGTTCCACCACCCATCTCCTTCCACTTATGACTGTATGACTGTAACATTGTTGCTGGTATCCTAAAGATTTATATTGACTGTTTCCCTATGACTATCATTAAGTGTTGTGTGCCTTATGATTCTTGACGAATGTATCTTTTCTTTTATGTACTCCGAGAACGTATGCACCAAGACAAATTCCTTGTGTGTCCAATCACACTTGGCCAATAAAGAATTTTGTTCTGTCCTGTCCTGTCCTGTCCTGTCCTGTCCTGTCCTGTCCTGTCCTATCCTATCCTATCCTATCCTACCCTATCCTATTCTATCCTATCCTATCCTATCCTATTCTTTTGGGTTTCTCCTGACAAAGGGGCCTCCATAGATCGTGTCAAAACCTATGAAACAGTTGGCACAATGTTGCAAAGCCTCACCACTTTGTATGTGCATTTTCACTCACACCTACAAATGTTGATTTGATTGATTGTGCAATGCCCTATCCACCATCTTGCTGATTTTGACACCCCTCTACACCTTCTCTTGAGCAGGATGGTCAGATGAAAGGGAAACTTCTATGAAATATACCAACTTAAAAGCAGCCTTGAAGAAGTCATTCAACAACTTGCTTATCCATGGAAGGAAAGAGGGAATGAAAAAGAAAGTCAATATTCTTATTCTTGTTCGTATAAGAAGAGATAGCTCTTTTCTTTATCTTTTTTTTTAGCTTTGGATAACCTTTTCCTTAATGTCACTGGCTTTAATTTGAATGGGGTAATTGGGAAACAGATGGCCATTTGGCAGGTATAACATTAATGAGAGAGCCCTAACTTTTTCTTTACCTGATAAAAATCCGGCATATGACACTGCATGTACAATTAAGAAATACAGGCAGTCCTTGATTTATGGCTTACAACTGAGCCCCAAACTTTTGCTGTTGTGAGACATTTGTTAAGTGAGTTTTGCCCCATTTTACAACCTTTCTTAAGTTATTAACTTGGTTGTTAAGTGAATCTGATTTTCCCATTGAGTTTGCTTGGTCACAAAATCATGTGAGCTTGGGACTCAACAGCGGTCATAAATATGAACCAGTCTTCAAGCATCTGAATTTTGATCCCATGATCATGGGGATGCTGCAAAGGTTGTAACTGTGAAAAATGGTCGTAAGTCACATTCTTCGGTGCCATTATAACGTTGAATGGTCACTAAAGAAACTGTTATAATTCGAGGACTACCTGTAATAATATCTGTAACCAGAAAAGGAAGACGTTTGTTGCATTAAAATAGAAATACAGAGAAAAAGCTAAAGAATAGACTTGTGCAAGGAGGAATTTGTCTGATGTAGTAATTAAGAGGTCTCTGAGCACCAAGCAAATTAAGGTTGGGTTGAATTCTTAGGTATAACATTAATATATTCTGGAAAATACATTGTGGATTGACTTGTCTATATTGGCAGGTTACTAGGATTTAGCAAGCCTGCTGGGCAAAAGAAGAATTTTCCATTATACCCTAAAAGTGTTGCTTTCAAAACCATACAGTAGTTATAACATTCATCACTCTTGCCAAGTGCTCCAGAGACAATGGAGTTGCTCCAATCTTAGCCTTCTTGGCTACCTGCTGCTTACCTTGATATTCTACCTTAAAACCAGGCTTGTTCTGTGAGTGGTCACTATGGAAATATATGGTGGTTTCGTGTGAGGTGGAAAGAAGAGAGCCTGGGAGGTCAGTCCCACTAAATCGGCTGATGATGTTACTGGTGTCGTACGGCCCATTGCGAATTTCAACAAAGTCATGATTGGGTTCCGTGGAAAAGTTTAAGAACTGCAGATGAGCACCTGCATGTGGCAGAGAACGTGGGAGAAAGGAGATTTCATTAACTGAACTGCTTGGCCAAATATTCTGTGTTTGATTAACTTTCCATCATTCTTCCCCAAAGTACATCTTGCAGAATTCTCAAAGGTTTCAGAGTAGAAGCTTTCATAAAAATATTGTACAATGTGGTAGGTGCCAAAAGATGATCAGTGCAGGGGTGAAATTCAGCAGGTTCTGGAGAACCGGTAGAGGAAATTTTCAGCAGTTCAGGGAACTGGTAGCAGAAATGTTGAGTAGTTCGGAGAACCGGCAAATACCACCTCTGGCTGGCCCCAGAATGTGGTGGGAATGGAGATTTTGCAATATCCTTCCCCCAGGAGTGGGGAGGGAATGGGGATTTTGCAGTATCCTTCCCCTAGGAATGGGGAGGGAATGGGGATTTTGCAATATCCTTCCCCTGCCATGCCCACCAAGCCATACCCACAGAACCAGTAGTAAAAAAATGTGGATTTCACCACTGTCCTAGTGATTACTTGAACAAGTCCCTTCAATTTTCTTGCGAACGTTTTCAGAAGTGGTTTTATCTTGCCTTCTTCATCCTAGTGCTGAGAGAGACGTTATTGGACCAAAATCATCAGGTGGCTTCATATCTAAGGTAGAATTAGAAATTACAGTCTTCCAGTTTCTAGGCCAGTAACTTTAACCACTACATCAACCTGGTTCTCATGTATGTATTGCTTCTTAAACACCATTTAGGAGCATTTCATGCCCCTTAGAACCCAGGACAGTGGTGGGTTTCAAAATTTTTTACTACTGGTTCTGTGGGTGTGGCGTGGTGGGCATGGCATAGCTTGGTGGGTGTGGCTTGGTGGGTGTGGCGGGGGATGGATTCTGTAAAATCTCCATTCCCACCCCACTCCAGGGGAAGGTTACTGCAAAATCCCCATTTCCTCCCAATCAGATGGGACTTGGGAGGCAGAGAATAGATGGGGGTGGGGCCAGTCAGAATTTTTACTACCGATTCTCTGAACTACAAAATTTCTGCTACTGGTTCTCAGAACTGGTCAGAACCTGCTGAAACCCACCTCTGAAGATGTCCCTTGCCTGGATGTTGGATCACAGAGAACCAGCCACTCATGGTTTGCCTAAATCTTTCCTCCAGTACCATTAGCTAGTCATTTGGATTTTGCATGTTGGATTTAACTGGGACAATTAGATAGGACAATCTCCCCACTATTGAGAAGGAGACAGAGAAGAAGAAGAAAGAAAGAGAAAAAAGAAGGAGGAGAAGAAGAAGCCTACACTGAATCCAAGACTTAAGAAAAAGAGCTCAACAGCTTGCATTGGAAGGGTTATAGCATTCATTAAAAAACTCATTACATTTTATGACCAAATTTAAAAATGGTCCATCAGCTACTGGATCAAGTGTTATTTTTGACTTTGAAATGGTCTTGCATGCAATTATTTTTATTATGATAATTATTTATTTAACAGAACCAACTAAAACAAGTGCAGAATAATATATTAAAACAGAACAGTGTCTATGTTCTTAAAAAATGGAAAAGTATCATTGGCATATTTAAAGTTGCACAGAAAGTAATGTTTGTTATCAATATGGCCCTTTGATGAAACAACTGGGTCAGATAGGAGTTGAATATTCCTACTTCCAATATTAATACCAGTCAAAACCCATATATTCATGCTTGCATGCAAGTGTGCATGCATTTATTCAACCAAGGAGATCAGGGTTGGCTTATCCTGGATCAAACCATGAAAAGTATCTGAAAAGAGATATCTGAGATGGGAAGGATACCATGATTTCCTTACCAAATCCCACCGTAAAGGATATCTTCCAAGTACAATCACTGTTGCTAGGGTAGTTTCCAGGAAAGCCAGGGCTCAGGATGACACCTTCCATCTCCTCCAAGATTCCGCCACACTGGGCTGTTAAAATTACAATAAAGCAGATGGTCATAAACTATTTCAGATGTCTTTGGGTTGAGTGACTGTCAGGACCACTGAAGAAAGAGCTGATGGATGGGCACAGGATTGATATGCTGAGGATTCGGTGTACCACATCTAGAACATCTTTAAAAAGATGAATAGGGGATATCAAAATCCATTGCTAGACAGATTGAATTATGTTCAACTAAGTCAGGCATAGCAAGTGGTTCATAGATTGCATGTTAATCCAAGCCCCACACCAAATGTGTGAATTCTTTATTTAAAGTTTAAAATAAAGTCATAATATACTGAAATAGGGTTTTGGAATGTAGGCAACATCCGCAGGGAGCTCTACATCATGAAGGAAGCCTGGGGATTGATCCCAGTTCTTAGTCCACATTTGTTCACCCTCCAGGTTGAACTAACAAGATAGCTTCACCTAGAATTGTGTCAAAATTTATCAAACTAGTTTTTTTTTCACACCAACTGAGACAGTGGTGAAATCCAATTTGTTTTGACTACAGGTTCTGTGAGCATGGCTTGGTGGGCATGGTGTGGCTTGGTGGGTGTGGCAGGGGAAAGATACTGCAAAATCTCCATTCCCATCCCACTCTGGGACCAGCCAGAGGTGGTATTTGCTGATTCTCCAAACTACTCAAAATTTCCGCTACCGGTCTCCAGAACCTGTCAGAACCTGCTGGATTTCATCCCTGAACTGAGGGTGGGATGCTGGGTGGTAAAAAAAATCAATACGGTGGTCATAACTACACACTGGAAGACCTGCCCTTTTTAATATGTGTTACAAGTAAAAAAGGGGGGCATGGACTTGATCTTATGATCATTGCTGTGGCCATCATTTGTCTTTTTTAAGCCTCTCCATGAATGTCCCTCCCAGATAAACAGATACATTTCTATTCTAGTGAACATGGGACAATTTCATTTCCCATCATGTACTACCAATATTCTAATAAGGAAACTTATGGAGGGTATGACTTCCTGTTCTCAATTCCTAGATCTAGGTCAATTTCCCATCTTCAGTTGTATATCTACAATGGGCAGAAGAAATAACCTTGAGGGACAAAAGAAGAGCCATGGGAAAAACAAAGGTTGGCTAAAAGAAATTTGAATCCAGAGTAGAACTGTAATCTGAGACAGTAAGTGTCTCAGACTTGATCTTCTGTAGTTCTCATGAAGATGAAGCATATGCAGACTTGTAAGATTCTGTTACTGAAGCCTTATAATAAAAACAGTATTAACATCCATAACATTGGTTTCCTAGTCTGGTATACATTGAAGGGCTCACAATATCCAGGGCCACTTCTTGGACAATAATAGACTTCTAGTTCCCCTCAATACAGTCCATATCAGAACCTAGAGGACTGTTAAGCCACCCGGACATTTGACAGCACAGATTCCCTTCATTCTATGCATTTTTTTCCCTGCTGATTCTATTGCTTTCTAATTTCATACCCCCTGATGTCTGTTTAAATGAAACTCCTTCTCAATTATTTAAAAAGGGGAACATCTGGATAAAGGAAGATGGGAAATCCCTAGTCAGTCCATTTTGTAGGGACAAGGTAGCAGTTTATCAAAACTTGATTGCTTCTGTCTTTCAGAATGTGACACAATATTTATACCTTTCTACTATCATTTTTTTCCCCAAGCAAGGAAGGAAAGCATGCTGCCAAAAGCTATTTCTTATTCAGGAGGTAAAGCCAGAAAATCAGGCATTCTGATGCAACAAATTAAGCACCCTGGATCTAAAAGGAGGCAGTAAAAACAAACACATGAATTTTTTTTTAAATTTAGGTGTTTTACAATCAAAGAACTTGGAATAACAATGTTGGAAGGAACGTTGGCGGTATTCTAGTCCAACACCTTGCTCAAGCATGAGGCCCTATATCATTCCAGACAAATTGATGGAGCAACCACATCTGAAGACAAGCCATTTCACTTGTTCTCATTATCACGAAATTTCTCCTTAGTTCTAGGTTGGATCTCTCCTTAATGATCTTCTACCTGTTACTTCTTATCCTGCCCTCAGATGCTTTGAAGAACAGGTCAACTCCCTCTTTTCAGTGACAGATCCTCAAGTGGGTCTATGATAATTTATCATGGCCAACGCTCCATGGCCAACTTGCCATGGCCAACTTGCTGCAGTCAACTTGCTGCAGGACAACTCACTGCAGGAATTACACTATTATGAAAGAAATAGTGGAACAGAATCATTAAAGAAAGGATGCAAAAGGAGGGACAAAACAAAATGTGAATGGCAAAAATTAAAATATTTTTTTATTTAAAACCAAGAGCCTTGGTGGCGCAACAAACTGAAGTGCTGTTAAGTAGCACCAGCTGCCTGCAATTACTGCAAGTTCGAATCTCACCAGGCTCAAGGTTGACTCAGCCTTCCATCCTTCCGAGGTAGGTAAAATGAGGACCCGGATTGTGGGGGCAATAAGCTGACTTTGTATAAAATAGAACACTGCTTGGGGGTGGGGCGAAAGCTCTACTAAGCAGGTATATACAAAAGTATGAAGGCTATTGCTTAACGCATTGTAAGCCACCCTGAGTCTCAGGAGAAGGGCGACATATAAACTGAACTAATAAATAATAAATTGAACTAATAAATTAATTAAATAGAATTGTTAAATTGTCCCACAGCGAGTTGTCCCTGGTGAGTTGTCCACAGCAAGTTGGCTATGATAACCCTCAAATATTGGAAGACTGCTATCATGTCATCCCTAGTTCTTCTCTTTTTGATAGACTAGACATACCGAATTCCCTCAATCATTCATCATATGGCTTAGCCTCCAGGCCCCTTAGCATCTTTGTTGCTCTTTTCTGCATCTTTCTAAGATCTCAACATCTTTTTCATATCATGGTGAGCAGAACTGGGATCAGCAATCCATCTTTTAATTCCACAACATTACAAATGAAAAGACAATTTAGCTTTCTTTCTGTACATCAATCTATTTTACTTAAAAAAAAATTCAACATCATGTGATGCTTAAAAAATAGCTGGACATTGTGTAAAGAGAAAAGAAGGATGGGCAAAATTGAAGCAGAGTGGGGACCACCATTCTAGTTCCGAGACTATTGTTCCCCCTTTCTGCTACCTTCTTTTCTTCCCCCAAAACAGGAGATTGCAAAAAAGATAAACAGGGTTGATAGAAGTGATATTCTTCATAGGAGTTTTAAAATTAAACCATGAGGCACATATAATTTGATTCTGAGGAAACTGCAGGATCAGGAATATCTGTAATCCCGAAAATGTCAGGATTATGAGGGCGGAATCTAGCTCTGCCTTTTTGTGCATTGCACATTAAAAAAAATGGGCACAACTTCAATCACACCACAGTAGTTGACATCTTCTTTTGACCACACCCTGTGGATATCCCTGTGCAGGATGCATGAGAGGAAAAACCCTGCCCAAAAGAAATAAAAAAATAAAAAAAATAGGAAGTCATAAAGGCAAGGACAGTGATTGGACTTTCATTTTTCTCTAATCTTGATAACAGTGTAGATGTAAAGATGGAAAAAGTTTTGTTCAAGGAACAAAGAAGGTCTTCTCTTAATCAGAAGGCTGAAGCATTACTTGAAGTTTATGTCTCCATATTTAGAATCACATTAATAGCCCTCTCCATTAGCTAATGTCTATATTTAAAACTATATAAAGCTATATTCATCAGCTATAACTTGAGGAAAGAAAAATATATTTAAAAGAGAAAAATAGAGAAATTCTCATCACTGAAGAGCGATGTACAAAATCTGAAATGATAAGTTGTCCAAGGATATGTGTGTATGTGATTGTTCTATCTTTTATCATTTAATGAAAGTTGTTTTAATTTTTGATTGGGAGTCACCCAAAGTTTATTATAAAATGGGCAGCTATATCAATGTTTTAAATAATCAAAGAATAAAATTAAACCTGTCAGCATCCTTCCTGCCTTACTAAGTTTCTTGAAACCTCAAGAGAGGGAGAATTCCTCCTCTTTGATTTCAGATTTGTGCAGCCACGTTCCCTTCAGTAGGATAAAACAATGAATAATGGAAACATCAAGACCAAGAAAAGAATCATATATACCAATTCCAATGACAAAACAAGCGTTAAAAAAGTATTAAGAGAGACATTACTTCTGCTTTCTTCCCCTTCTTCCCCAGAGAATTCAGAATTTATTTAAAATTCCTCTCTTAATGGGAATATTTTGTAGCTTACTACATATTGGATGTCAAATTTCATTCCTGCACTGGTTGCCTTCTGCAATTCAATGCAAATACATGTTCATTGTCATGTCTATTGTGGATCAATGTTTTGAAAGTCACAAGGGGTTCCCTGTGTGTGGACGAAGTGACTTGTAAGACCTCATCTTTTAAGCTGATCTGTCACTTGTTTGTTTGTTTGTTTGTTTGTTTATTATCAGACTTTCTCCGTGAGGACTCAAGGCGGCTCACAACAATAAAACCAGTCCAGATTAAAATTCAGACACTAAAAACTAAAATTCCCATTAAAACCCCATTCAGTCCAGGCCAGCCTGGCGAAACAACCATGTTTTAAGGTCATGGCAGAAAGAGCGAAGGTCGGGGGCTACCCGGAGCCCCAAGGGGAGCTGATTCCAGAGGGTAGGTGCACCCACAAAGAAAGCTCGCTCCCTAGGAGCTGTCAGCCGACATTGCTTAGCCGACGGGACCCCAAGTAGGCCCTCTCTGTGTGAGCGCACCGGGTGATGGGGAGCTGTTGCTGGCTACAGGTGTTCCACCAAATACCCCAGATGTAAGCCATGTAGAGCTTTATAGGTGATCACCAACACCTTGAACCTCATCCGGTGGGCAACCGGTAGCCAATGCAGGTCATGCAGGAGGGGTGTGACATGGGAGCATCGGAACATTCCCATCAACTTTATTCAAAAACGGGCAACAGTTTTTATACTAACACTGATTCAGCCGTTTTATGCCAATATTGATTCAAGTATTTCCATGTTCGTGAAACAGAGGTCTGCAAGCAGACAAAATAAAAATGTTCCAATGAAGTGCCAATAAGGGAGAGGCCCCACCTCCAATTACTATTCGTAACTGCGTGGAGCAAAATGTTGATGGGCTGAACATGGCAAAAGTGTTCACAGAAGACTACACAAATAGTAGAACCAGAAGACCAAAGATATATTAAAACATGATCTCCTCTGGAAATAACAATTTTTGGTGAACATAAGCTTGGTTCATATGAAACACCAAGCCCTAAAACACAACTGCCCCATTCATACAAATGTAAATCAATACATCAAGGATATTATGCATATAACAACATGCTTAAATTGGTGGACACAAAGGAGCTTTTTTTCAAGAGGCAACTGGATTTCTTTGATTTTCCTTGAAGACGTTTTGCTTCTTGTCCGAGAAGCTTCTTCAGTTCTGAAGACCTGAACTGAACTGAAGAAGCTTCTTGGATGAGAAGTGAAACCTCTTCAAGGTCAATCTTTGGATCAACCATGGTCTGGATGACTGCAAATCACTAAAGAGATTTAAAAATAGTTGGGTTTTGAGAACATACCCTCCTACAACTTATCTAACCCCATTTTAGCCTAGTCTGGCATGTTGGGTCAACACAACCCTTGGAAATACTATTAGCTATCCTGCAGTCCAGTGGCTTTTGGCTTTCAAATTTTTTTACTACTGGTTTTGTGGGTGTGGCTTGGTGGGTGTGGCTTGGTGGGCGTGGCAAGGGAAGGATACTGTAAAATCTTCACTCCCACCCCAATCCAGGGGAAGGTTATTGCAAAATCCCCATTTCCTCCCGATCAACTGGGACTTGGGAAGCAGAGAATAGATGGGGGTGGGGCCAATCAGAATTTTTACTACCGGTTCTCCGAACTACTCAAAATTTCCACTACCGGTTCTCCAGAACTGGTCAGAACCCGATGAAACCCACCTCTGCTGCAGTGTGGAAGGAACAATGGCTATAATCTGGAAATTCCAAAAATAAATGACTATCTCATAGCAACATCAATGGATGATCCCCTGTTTCCACCTCCATATTTCATGCTTTTGCTTTTATTCCTGTCACAGAGAACAATTATGCTGACCAGGAAAAAATGAAGCTTTCAAAGTATTCCCCTAACTTTATTTCCTGCACCAAATTGATTATTATTGTTCCACATTGATTTATTTTTAATAAATCCACAAAACCAGTAGGAAAACCAGAGAGAACCCCAGTGGCAGCAAAATATTCTACTTAACTCATTCAGGTCAGATAGGCTCCTACAAGCATGTACAGATAACTGCTAGAAAAAGCCTCTATTTATAAGCTACAGAGTATACAACCTGGAATAAAGTATTTGGACGATGAGTTTCATTACCTTAAACTGGGGAGATCATATGTTTTACAGGAGGCAGACTGACTATTCTCATTCTTGCATAAATCACTGAAGATCTAGTCTAACAGATGCTCTTTGGGTATTGTTTGTAATCTTGGCAAGGTAGCAAACACATTCATCTATTACTGACCTCATTCCTGGCTGGGAAAAGACACTTATTTGTGGCGTCTTTGTTTTCTACAGACAAGAGGTGGCTAAAATGGAGCACAAAAGCTTACAAAATAGCTTGCTGTTTTAAAGGGAGATGAGAGAATATGAAATCAGCATTAGATGAGAATATAGTTTCACAAAAGAAGGATTTCTTCAACATTCAGATGCTCACTAACTTGTGAGCGAGTAGTGGAACATGTTGTGGTCCGCCAGCACCTGCGGAGCTGGCAGCAGAGTCAGACAGTGAGGAGGCTGAGGAGGAACATGGGCCAGTCCTGAAGTCTGGGGAAGGCCAAGATGAGGGCTCTGCATCAGAGACAGAGAGGGGCCAGGGCCATCTGGGAGTGATGTGTGGATTCCAGAGTCTCCAGAGTCGGACATCAGAGAGGCAGAGGAACAGGGGGAGCCTGTTCTTAGTGCGCGCATGTGCAGAGCTGCCAGAAGGCAAGAACGCTTAAAACAAAAGGGACGACCTGGGAGTAAGGCCTATAGATGATTGGCCCCACCTATAAGACATAAAAGAGGAGCAAAGGCATGTGGACCCTTTCCAGAAAAACAACATTGTTAATTCTATTCCCAGTTGGCATCTCTGTTTGATTCTGGACTCCGTGTGGCTTTGCCAAGTAGATCTGTGGCAGCGTGTCAAGGGAGATAAAGGTTGGTGATTATCCTGAAGGACTTCTGAAGGACTTTTTGCAACTAATTGGGATTCAGCTGTGAATGAACGTAATTCACAGCTGTTGCAATAAAAGAGGTTTTCGGGACTACTCATGTGTTTTAATGACTAAGGAAGCCTAGGTCAAAACAGAACATCAGAAAGTAACATGAATAATTAAATTAAATGAAGTAAGATTCAACATATTACAAGGATTACCATAGCTGGTATTTTTGTTTCTCAAAGCCCCTCCCAGTCCTCAGTCCAAGGCTTAGATCAGATATGCCAAGGAAAGACTGCAACATATGGGTGCAGTGCCCTGTTCATCCCCCTTTCCTAATAAGGGTCAATTTTGATATAGACAGGGTAGAACTCAGGAGACCATAAATTCTAGACCTCCACTGGACTTTTAATCCAACCCACCTTTCATGACGAAACAGGAGATGGGACCATCAGGTTTATATACTGATTTGAAATGTTCAAAAATAAAGGTCAGCTACATATTAAATAATTAAAGACCCTCACTACTAGGGAAGGAAGGAAGGAAGGAAGGAAGGAAGGAAGGAAGGAAGGAAGGAAGGAAGGTGGGTTTCAGCAGGTTCCGACCAATTCTGGAATAGCGGTAGAGGAAATTTTGAGTAGTTCAGAGAACTGGTAAATACTACCTCTGACTGGCCCTGCCCCCATCTTTTCTCTGCCTCTCAAGTCTCAGCTGATTGGGAGGAAATGGGGATTTTGCAGTAACCTTCCCCTGCCAAGCCAAGCCAAGCCAAGCCAAGCCAAGCCAAGCCAAGCCAAGCCAAGCCAAGCCAAGCCAAGCCAAGCCAAGCCAAGCCAAGCCATGCCAAGCCAAGCCCGCCAAGCCAAGCCAAGCCAAGCCAAGCCAAGCCAAGCCAAACCCGCCAAGCCAAGCCAAGCCCGCCAAGCCAAGCCCACCAAGCCAAGCCAAGCCAAGCCAAGCCAAGCCAAGCCAAGCCATGCCAAGCCAAGCCAAGCCAAGCCAAGCCATGCCAAGCCAAGCCAAGCCATGCCAAGCCAAGCCAAGCCAAGCCAAGCCAAGCCAAGCCAAGCCAAGCCAAGCCAAGCCAAGCCAAGCCAAGCCAAGCCTACCAAACCACACCCACAGAACCGGTAGTAAACAATTTTGAAACCCACCACTGAAGGAAGGAGAGGAGGAGAGGAAAAAAGAAAGGAAAGGAGAGATGGAGAAAAGAAAGGAGGGGAGAAAGAAGAGAGGGAGAAGACAGATGGGAGAGAAAAAAGGGTCCCTGGCAAAGAACTAAATCAACTTTTACCTATGCAAAGTGGAGGAGGATAGTTCCAGCGTCGCACAGTTCCTGGCATGCAGGAAATATGAGAGTGCCCCTGAAGCAAAGGAAGAAAGAAAAAAAGAAAGGAAAAAAAACCATTAGCAAGTAGGAAGCAAGAAGGAACTGAGAAACAGGCCAAATGGAAAGAATAGGGAGGGTGCCTATCTCAGCCAAATAATATTCTTTAGCAAAGAAAGGAAGCAATACATCCTGCAGCCTGGAATTCTAAGATAAGATAGCTTTCTTTCATTAAATGAGCAAAACATCAAGCGAAGAGTTAAAGGTACCCTCCAAAAGGAAAACAGACAAAAGACAAAGCAAATTTTGAAAAAGAAGATATTGTACACAGGCGTGTGTGTCTATATATACATACAAAAGTACACACAACGTACAGATAAATATGAGATGCTCAAAAGAAGTATAATAACAGTATTGAATATGGGTGTTGAAAGTGTTTCCACCCAGAATGACATTTATCAGGAAAATGTATTATGGAGAAAGTATTTATCTCTAAGAAATGGTAAAATATGGTATAAATAAGAATAATTTTGAACACACGGTACCTTCCATTAATTCTGTAGTGTTTCTCTACAATTCTAGTGTTTTATTTTGCATTAATTTTTCAGCAAAACCCATCTCTCACACTTCTAAATACTACTGATGCAGAGAAAGGTGTAAATTTGATTTTCCAGTATTTTCCAGTAAGATACCTTGCAGGAAACAACAGGAAGTGAAATCAATTCCTCGTGTTGCATCAATTTTTACCCCGCAAAGCAACAGGAAGGTTCAAATTACTCAATTCTCCTGAAGTCTTCAAACACTTTTAACCAAAGGCATCCTCACCAAAGATGTTAAAAATGGATCAATTTGATTGCAACCTCTCCAAGATAACCTAGAAAGATTGCACTTGATATAATTTGAGTGGCACCTACAGATGCTCTTTATATGTAATGCTGATGTCTTGTTAAGAGAGACTTCAAAGGAATGTTATCCCTCAAAAGTTACAATAAGATTCTTTGCCTCCAAGTACCAAATATTTCTCTAGAGTTTTTTTGAGAGAGATTCAGGAAGTGCTGTGATTGAGACTGAGAGTTTCATACCACATTGAAGCAATTCCCTTAATTTGAAGTTGCTGTATTCTATGTCAAATGTTATTCATGTTCATCCGATAGGATTTTGCAAACTTCTTCTAAGGCAGTATTTTTTTCAAACTTGGCATCCTGGCTTAGGAATTTTGAGACTTGATGTTCACCTATCTTATGATTGCCAAGTTTTAAAAACACTGCTCTGAGATAATTATATCAAGTTCATACAATCATTTTCTTCCCATCTTTTCTTTTCCATGGTAGCCACACAGTAGAATGGGCTGTGATATTGATGTCTCGAATTACCTTGACAAAGGCAATGATTCTTAATCCATTTTAACTCATTTCCCTCCCAGAATTAAGTAATTATTTGGAGAGCGGGTAGGTACCTGGAGAGCATATCCTGGCTCACAGTGAAAAGAGACCACATCATTCACCACGTATCTTTCACCAATTTTCAGGCCATTACTGGGGACAGCAGGTTCTGGGCAACTGGAGAGACCCACAGCTAAAAAGAAGCACAAACAGTTAATCAGTATGTATTTAGCATCTATCCATTTGTGCATGTATCACTACTCAAACAGGCTATAGTTAGAAATAATTCCCTCAACACTGTCAAACTATTTACTAAATTTGCACTACTATCGTTCTCACCATCCATCTCCTTCCACTTATGACTATATGACTGTAGTTTTGTTGCTCGTATCCATAAGATTTATATTGATATTGTTTCCTGATTGCTTATTTGTACCCTATGACTGTCATTATGTGTTGTACCTTATGATTCTCGATGAACATTTCTTTTATGTACACTGAGAGCGTATGCACCAAGACAAATTCCTTCTGTGTTTAATCACACTTGGCCAATAAAAATTCTATTCTATTCTGTTCTGTTCTGTTCTGTTCTGTTCTGTTCTGTTCTGTTCTGTTCTGCTCTGCTCTGCTCTGCTCTGCTCTGTTCTGTTCTATCTACTGTAGATACCATGAGTTAATTCATCCCACTTTCCCAGTGTTTGAGCTTTTTTTCCCAGAGAGCTGGTTCTTCACATAATGTGTGTGAAATAGAATAATTTGAACTTGGTCATTTGTTCCTTGAGTTAGGATGCTGGGTTGATTTGTTTGATGATGCACTAGTTTGCTTTCTTGGCCAATTTATATAGTCGGGTCTTAAGTATCATTTTCTATCTGTATGATTTCAATACGTTGCACCTTGGATGAACTTCAACACAAGTCAGCATTGTTTGATGTCACTCTGACTTGCCTTACCTAATCTGAATTTTTTTTTCTCCCTGCCCTCTGCAAGGTTCTTGGAGACCTTTTCCTCAAACTTGATTCATGGAAGACATCATCTGAGTCCCTGACTTGGCCCTTCAGAGATGCCAAGGACAGATTCAGTGCATTATGGCCCAGCTCTGAAGTCAGGTGAAGACTTTTCAGCAGCATTGACCCAGAAGATATTCTCAGTGCAGGTATATGAAAAAGCTCCACCTGTTCCTCCATCTCTCTTTTCTGTTGTTTATCTTATACTGTGTATCAAAACATCAGATAGGAATAGACTATCGGTCATAGGATAGGAATGGAATAGATCAGAGCATGTTGGATTGAATGGGTCTCCTAGTCCAAGGGTGCCCAGGCAAGAATTCTCATACTACGCCTGAAAAGGCTATCCAACTTCCCCTTGAAAGCCTCCTGTGATGGAGCTTCCATGACTCCAGGAGGCAGGTTGTTCCATTGCTTAATACTCTGATAATCAGGAAATTCCTCATTTTGAGTTTAGATCTCTCTGTGTAAAGTTTCCACTCCTTGGTTCTTGTCCTTCCCCCAGATAAACCCACATTTTCGTCCCTGTTACACCCTTTCAAGTATTGTTATCACACCTCAGCTACACTTTCTCTTCCTTAAGGCTAAATGTACCTAATTCAATTAACCATTCTTCATTGGTTGCAAGCCTTTCACCATCTTTTTTTTTTTCTGAACACTTTCCAGTTCCTCAGTATTCATGTTGCCTTGGGATGAACAAAACTGAACTCTGTATTCCAGGTGTGGTGTGATTAATGCAGCTATTACTTCCCGTGATCCCAATATTCTACCTCTGTTTTGATGCAGCCCAAGGTTGCATGGGCTCTTTAGCATGGTACAATGCAGCGCATGGTATCTGCAGCATACTAAATCTGCTTAATTTGTATTCTATCGGGACACCCTGATCTTTGTCCAAAGTATCGCCATCGATAGAAATACTTCTAGCCCAGTGGTGAAATCCAACTTTTTTTTTACTACCGGTTCTGTGGGCGTGGCTTGGTGGGTGTGATATGACTTAGTGGGCATGGCAGGGGAAGGATACTGCAAAATCTCCATTCTCACCTCACTCCTGGGGGAAGGAAGTTGGAAAATCTCCATTCCCACCCCAGTCTGGGGCCAGTCAGAGATGGTATTTGCTAGTTCTCCGAACTGCTCAACATTTCTGCTACCGGTTCTCCAGAACCTGTCACAACCTGCTGGATTTCACCCAGTTCTAGCCCCAAACTAGTATTTTTTTTATTTTTTATTTTTTTGGTATGAGGATTTTTAAGGTTTCTAAAGAGCACTTTTAACCTTGAACCTCTGAATCGTTTGGACTAAAGAGCTGAAAAAATGGTACTAAATGAATGAATGTATGTGGAGATATAAAGGATTTTTCACTAAATAGGCTTTCTGACTTTTTTTTAGCACTCAAAAATCTAATGCAGATGAGTTAAGGCAGGAGAAATGAAAGAGTATTTTTGAGTTCTTAAAAAACAGCCTCCAGGAAGAGAAGAAAAAGAAAGCTTTTTAAGAGGCACTTTGTTGATATGTCAAGCAAACCCCAAAGCAAAAATATATATTTAATCTCTCTTTATAAGCTTCATCTTTTTCTGCTCTTGGAAATGGCCAGTTGAGCAGCTAGTCCCTCTATTATCCTTATATTTCTGTATGGGAACTAAGCTCTGAAAGTTGATTAATTCCACAACACTTCACCCTGGAGAACTCTTAACAGTTTGGTATCAAAAATGTTATTGTTATGAAGTGCCAGCTATGCAGGTGCCTTAGCAGCATGAAATTTGTCTTGACATGGGGAATGTATAAAGCTGCTACATTGATTTAGTCTGTTGATCTACCTAGCCTATGAATACAGCAACTGTGAACAGTGCAAGGCAAAAATCTCTTCTATTTTGTCTACTGGACAACTCACTAAATGTACTGGAGGCTGATCAAGAGATTTCTGCCTAGAAAAACAATGGAAGGAGTGAAGATATCATATAATATAACATTTTTAGCAGGATGGGAATGGTTCTCAATCATATTATTTTTTCAGAGTTTCAAGTTTTCATCATTTTTATCAAACAAGCCATTCTGAAAATACTGTGTTTTCTATCAGGCCTTCTCTCTGTTGTCTACCAACCTGTATGTTCATTAAACTATGATCTCTACTTGATTATTGCACCATAATATTACCTTCCATTGAAGAATTATAGAAGGTAAGAGGTAGAAGGGATCTTGAAGATCATCTCATCCACCCTTAACTTCATTTCATGAATCTACAGCATTCCTGTTACCTTCCCTCTGCTTACATACCTCCAGTGACGGTAAAACCCACCATCTCTTGAACAATCATTATTAATAATAATTTTCCCCCTGATATTTACCTGAAATCTATTTCTTATGTTTTGTCCTCTTGTTCTACCTTCTGAAACAACTCTGAACTATTCTGCCTCAACTTTTACATTATGGCAATTCAGATATTGGACAACCTCCTAATATTTTTCTCCTTCTAATATTTTTTTTCCCCAAGCTAAATTGCCTTCAACTGTTTCTTGTAAGGTCTCTTTTTTATTTTCCAGGCCTCTTATCATCTTTGTTGAGAAGGACACCCCTAATTTGTTGAGGTTCTTCGTAAAATGTGGCCAGAATTGGTTATAGTATTCTTGATATACTATAGTTTGAACAATGTAGAATAGAGGACAGTGACTTGTTTTGATTTTGACATATTTGTTGCAGCCTAGGATTGTATTAAGGGGACGCAGTGGCTCAGTGGCTAAGACACAGAATTTGACAATCAGAAAGGTCAGCAGATCGGCAGTTCGAATCCCTAGCACTGCATAGCGGACTGAGCTCCCATTACTTGCCCCAGCTTCTGTCCATGTAGCTTGAAAGCACATAAAAATGCAAGTAGAAAAATAGGGACCACCTTTGGTGGGAAGAGAACAGCGTTCCATGCGCCTTTGGCGTTGAGTCATGCCAGTCACATGACTACGGAGATGTCTTCGGACAGTGCTGGCTCTTTGGCTTTGAAACGGAGATGAGCACCACCCCCTAGAGTTGGCAACAACTAGTACACATGTGCGAGGGGAACCTTTACCTTTAGGATTATATTTTCTTTTTCTTTAGCTTTGTTGTCTCATGTTCAGTTCTTAAATCGCCAAATATATTGAAGTTTCATATATATTGTTGCCCATAATGCCTGCCTACTTCACCACCCTAATCCCATAATCATACCTGTCAGTGGTAGGTTTCAAAAATTTTTACTACCGGTTTTGTGGGTGTGGCTTGGTGGGTGTGGCAGGGAAAGGATACTGCAAAATCACCATTCCCTCCCGATCAGCTGGGACTCGGGAGGCAGAGAATAGATGGGAGCGGGGCCATTCAGAATTGTTACTACTGGTCCTCCGAACTACTTAAAATTTCCACTATTGGTTCTCCAGAACTGGTCAGAACCTGCTGAAACCCACCTCTGACACCTGTGATTTTTCTTACTCAAAAGTAGGAGTTTGCATTTAACATTGATGGTTTCTGCCCAACTTGTCAAAGACCTCCTGAATCTTGACACTGTTCTCTATGGTGTTTATTATCACTGCATCTTACTGTTGTTATTTTCTAACCCCTCATCCACCACATATGTTGAATTGCACAATCCCTAGCATGGTATATTTCACCCATTTGATGGAGAGACATTGATATACACTTCTCAATGTTTGCTTAGTCAGCTTTTCTCCATCTAGTAGAAGCACAGTGCAGCTCACTTTGTTATCTTATTCATGAGATTCTCTTAAAAAACTTTATCGAATATTTTGCAGAAATCAATTAACTGGAAGATGATGGCAGAACAGTGGGCTTAAAAAAGAATAAAGCTTTCCTTCAATAAGGCAGAATCCCAATTAAAATGCATTAAAATAACTGCACTCTTATTTAGCCCATGATGGATGCTTCAAGAATTAAATCCTGCACCACTAATTCTACATTTAAGTATGTTGTGTCTTCAAATTCAGAATACTCCCCCCATGTAACACATGTGGACAATCCCTATGCAAATACACGCTGATGATCTTCTCTAGTGGAATGAAAAAGGACACCACCGTTGTTTTTTCCACCATGGGACTTCATTCAGAAGCTTCAGAGCAAGGACCATCTGTTCTGATGGTCTCAGCCTGAGCTCTGGCTATGGTGGGAATATATTGCATAGACTATATCATGCAGCTTTGGTCACCAGGGGTTCCGTTTGATGGATTCAACACATGAAACTGTTGAGGTGCTTGGCTCAGTATCACATGGATTCTTTTCTACCTCGTGCACTGAATTCTACCTCCTGCCCTGATCAGCACTTGATGGGGAGAGATTATGGCATGTGGGATAGAGAATATGGTGTCTTCTCCAACTTCTTTACCTCTGCTAGAAAAGGGCCTTTGGAGAAGGACCATAACTCATAGAATAACAGAGTTGGAAGGTACCTTGGAGGTCATCTAGTCCAACCTGTTAAGGATATTGTTGCTGTGTTTACAGCTAGCAGAGTAAAGTGCACAGAGAAACGTTGCTGAGAGCAATGAGATAGGAGATACATGCAAACTGGTGTTATCAAAAGTTTTCTTTATAGTGGAAAATAAACAATCTCGTAGTCTTCTAAACAGTCCAAGTCTTTACTGGTTAAATCCAAAAAGCTTCTTATCAAACAAACAGTAGTTGGTTCACTCTGGTTCACAAACCCCAGATGGTAGCAGATCCACCCACACATGCATGCGATGATAGCACAATGGCAGTTTATCATTAACTGAATACATTTCAGTACCTTTCTTAAATACGTTTTTAAATTACAACTAATTATAGCATGACTCAGCATTACAGCATGATGCAGCATGAAAACTTAAAGTCACAGAACACATATATTGCCTGGACAATCTGTTAGGCTCAAACCATATCCTAACACAACCTTCTGCTTGAACAGGATACCCTATATCAGTGATGGGGAATCTTTTAGGCACAGAGTGCCCAAATCGGAAGGTGTGTGCACACACATGCACCAGAGCACCAGATACCCAATGACCAGTTGGCCGGCACGCATGCCCGCGACCAGCTGCCTGAGTTGGGAAGACGATGCACATGCCCACCGAGAGGGCTCTGCGTGCCACCTCTGGCACATGTGCCATAGGTTCGCCATCATGGCTCTATACCATTTCAGACAAATGGCCTCTCCAGTTTCTTCTTGAAAGCCTCCGGAGTTGGAGCATTCACAACTTCTGGAGGCAAGTTGTTCCACTGATTAATTGCTCTAATGGATAGGAAATTTCTCCTTTGTTCTAGATTGCTTCTCTCCTTGGTTACTTTCCGTCCATTGTTTCTTGTCTTGTCTTCAGGTGCTTTGGAAAATAGTTTGATGCCCTCTCATCTTTGTGGCAGCCACTCAAATATAGAAATCTATATAGATCTTTAACTCATTTGTATAGAGCTTTAAGTGCCCCAGTTTGTTTCTAACTGTCACGTTAATGCAGGGGTGGGCAACTTTACAACTTGTAGACTTCAGGTCCCATAATTCCTGAGCCACTATTCCTAATGCTTGCAAAATCTTTTTAAAAGGGGAGGGTTCAGAGGCCAATTCTAAAGAAGATTTAGCTCTCCCACCTGCACTTCCTGTCTTCAATTACTCCACAAATCCTTTAGCCTGAGGCCATGAAAAACTAATGCCAATCAGTATAGCTAGTAATGAAAGGATTGGTTTTATGACCAGACAAGATAAATCTTTAAACAGCATCCATAGTTCGATATCAGAGAAAATGCATGAAACCTTAGATCAATCTCTAGCATCCCTAATTAACTAGCTCTATCTTTTGTGTCCACCTGGTAAATCTCAGAAATAAATCTTGAGGGGATGGAAAAACATAGTTTGAATTTTAATTCAGGGAAGAAGTGCTAACAGGGAGACAACCATTGCATATAATCATTACACAATAGTGTATGTATTGACAAAAACATTAAGTGATCTTTGAAAAATCAATAACCTTTTTTTAAAAGCAAGATTGGCTATTGTACACAAGGATAGAGGTTTTATGATCTGTTCCAAGCTCCATAATTTTAAAAATAAGGTTCCTTTAAAGGACTATATGGATCAACAAAAGTACAATTTGCAAACCACAGGAAATAATAGCACTATCATTTGAAAGTTTTCAGACAAACTCAAACAGGTTAGAGAAAGAATATTCTTTCTACGCAGGTATATTAAGGTGGGATTTAAGTCCTTGAAAAGCTGAATGTAGTGATTTTATCTAGATGTTGTCGGCAGCACTATTTTCTCAATCTCAGAAATTCCAATGTTACATATCCCAACATAAATTTGGTCCCGGTGCAGAAAATGCCCTCCCTATATCGAATAGAGTTCAGATGTTGGTAAGAGGTGCAGATGACTTGAGGTGTGGATTTTTCTCCTTACAATTTTCTATTATTTGATCCTGGAATTCTATGTCCAGGATTCCATGTCCAGGATTCCATTACTATGCTATACCTGGAATCCTGTGTCCAGTTCTGAGTATTTCGCTTTTTCTTTTCAGGAATACTGGAACATTCTGGAAGGTCAGTGAGTATGAACAGAGATCAGAGCCTAATTTCTACATGGAGGAACTAAAAGGAATAGGTATATTCACCTCTGAGAAAAGAATCTAAGAAGAAATATGGCATTGTTTTGGAAAAACCTGAAGGGATGTACTATAGAAGGCAGCCAAGACATTATTATTCCAAAATCCAAAATTGAGCATGAAATAAAGGATTTAAATTACAAGATGGCAAATTTCAATACCAATTGCACGTTCAGAAATACCAGTTACCAAGGAAGGTGGTAAGCTCTCATTCAATAGATGACTTCAACTTGAAGTTAGAGAGTCATTTATTTGGGATACTGCAGGGGTGGGTTCTTCTTACCTTTACCTCCAGTTTGCAATCGGGTCGTGCACGCATGTGCAGAAGTGTTCTGATGATGTTGGGGTCAGTGGACAGAGTCTCTCGTTGCTTTTACTACCGGTTCTATAGAACAGGTGTGAACTGGGGGCAACCCGCCACTGGGACAGTGGATTTGGGAAGTTGGATTCCTGCACTAATCTGGGATTTGGGCTTAATGGCCTCCTCCAATAGTAACACTTTTTGGATTAATTTCTAGGTTCTGTAGTTAGTAGGTTTAAATCCAAACTGTTCTAGAGTCCACCCAAGGCATTTCTCTGAGAATTTACGAGCCCCTGATTGCATATCCCATCCCTTTCTTCCAGTTACTTGGATTTATTGAATCTGGGATCCATCAGATGTGGGACACTGCACACCTTCCATTTCCATAATGACTGCAACTCAGCACACACAAGCTAAACAATCAGCACTGTGCTGAAATGAGCTTACTTTTGTACTCCAGGTGAAATCCAGCAGCAGAGACACTGATGTCAGAGTAGAAGTGCAAATACAGCTGGTTAGAGGTACTGTTGAGCAAGGCCGGGACAGTGGTACCTAATGGAAGTGGGGAGGGGAGGGAGAGAGAGACAAGAGGAAGGAATCACTCAAAGGGCATGTTTTAGAGTGCTGTCAGTTTTGGAAGACAGTTTTCCTTTTTGCTTCCTAACTGCCACATATTTTAGCCTGGAAAATTGGGAGGGGGGTTTTGTTGGAGCAGTAGAAAGTTAGTCATAACAGCATTCCGTATTCAAGGACACTTTTTCCTGCATCTGCTGGAGGCTGCCTGGAGATTGTATCCAGTTGAGTGTGAAGAGTTGATTGGACAATGTGATGAACTTGTGGATGTGGGGCAGGGCTGTAACCTGTTAGCTGGGTAGAGAAAGCCTGGAAGCTTTCAGATTCAGGTTTTCCCAGATGTGCCAACATGACATCTCTAATAAATCGGAACTTTGAGAAACCTCAGGCCTCAGAGTTTTATTACATTGGGGGTGTTCCTTGGAACCCTGACATTGCTAGGAGAGGATCTTGTTCATGCCAATCTTGACATGCTGGCCGGGAAATTCTGGGAGTGAAATTCAGACATCTTCAGGTTGCCCAGGTTGAGATACATTGCTTGAGATCAGGACTGTCAAACTCATCACGGCAGCGTCACGTGACATATTGGGACTTTTTTTCCCTCTTAGCTAAACCGGGAGTGGGCATGGCCAGTACGTGACGCATCCGGCCCACAGGATGGAGTTTGACAGCCCTGCTCTAGATGAATTTTAAAAGTATGAACAATTCATATAATTGAAAGCTTTGTCGATCCGTGCAAGTAAAAATGACTGGGAAGCAGAAGAAAGTACCACATGGTGGAATCTTACACTGAGTCTCAGGTAAGAGGAGTTCTTTCCCAAGGAACTAAAAGGCAAATCAGCCTTGAATCCCTAGTATGTAGAAAGAGGCCCAGAAGGAACCCTCCCTGATCATTTATATGATACGTTTGATACTGCTTTAGTCTAGCAAGAACCCTGTCTATAGGCAAGGAATAATAAAGAAACTAAATTCTAATACATAGCAGGAGTAAAATCTACTTACCTACCCTACCAGTTTGGAAGTGCACGCGCTGCATGTGGATGCTTGCTCCACTCTCACACGCACGTCACATGCATGCACGGACCCTCTGTGCATGCGCAGAGGGTAAAAAACAAGTTAAAACCAGGAAGTAATGATGACTGGGTGGGTGGGCAGAGTCTCGCACTGCCATTGCTACCAGTTCTCCGAACCACCTACTGCCATCGCTACCGATTCGGTTGAACCGGTAGCATTTCACTCCTGGTGCATAGGCTTCAGCAATAAATCTTTCTGAATTGCAGCTTAATGTATGGTCCTGATTCTTTCTGTCTTGACAGAAAGGAGGAGGGTAACAATAGAAAACCAGTCTGAGTAACTCACTGTGCCATTCCTGGTTCCTTGCACCTAATACACCATGTCCTCTTTTATATACTACTTACACTTTTCAGATATGTTACTTGCCTCTTTTTATACCACATTGTAGTCATTCGTTTTGCTAGCAGCTTCCCTTATGGAGCAATATTTGTTACGGTTAGTCATCCTTTTGTTCCCTGCCTACATAGCAGTCTCTATCTTTCTTGTTCCCAAATACTGGCAAAGCCCTCCTTCATCCTGCAGGAATCCTCTTTTTTTCAATACTTCCTGCTTCACAATTTCTTGCAAGCCAAGCAAGGAATTAGATCTATGCAAAGGAATAGTCCATCCCACCCCACCTCACCTCACCCCATCCCTCCCTCCCAGGAGTCCCCAAGTGGCCTGTTTTCGATGCAGGTAAGTGCAGGGTGCATGTAGAGGCTTGGGAAGGGTGAAAAACAGGCCTATCAGACATTCAGGCATGTTTCCAGCCTCCAGAAGGCCTCCGGAGCCTGGGAAGGCCATTCTCGCCCTTCAGGAGGCTCGAGGAAAGCCTCTGGAGCCCAGGGAGGGCAAAAATGCTCTCCCCAGCCGTGGTGCAGGAGGCCAACTAGGCCACGCCTACCATAATCACACCCACCCAGCAGCCGATCAGAAAACCCCTTGCTAAAATTTTTTAAACCCACCCCTGCATGTTATGTTCAAGTTGATCAAAGAACTGATTTTAGATGCTCAACTGAAGAACAGCAGTGGCAGTGCAAGGATTGGTTTTCTACCATTACCTTGCTCTGTTGGGCACAAATAATCAGGAATATGCATTAAGCTGCAATTCAGAAAGATTTATTGCTCAAGTCTATGCACAAAAAACTAGTCAACTAATGTTCAAATCTGAATCAGTGCCAGATAGAGGTCAACGGAATTCAAAAGGGGCTGGGCCTCAACCGTTTGTGGCAATGCAAGGACTCTAAGCTGATGACATGTTTAATTCTGCCCCCAGCTCTGCCTGCTCACCTCCTACAGCTCTGGATATTGGTTTCTTTCTCTTGAGAAAACCACTTTTGAAGCCAACTCTGGTTTCAATCCTAAACACCCTGATTTGGATTTGACTTATGTAGCTTCCCATCTCACTTATGTGACTCTGGGCAGCTTACAGTAATTATTTATTGAACATAAATACCTGATAGGTAAGCAGTCACAGTCCTTTCTATGGTACCTTCAGATCTTACCTGAGAAGCTGCCCAACATGGTGGCTGTATTGTCCCCTCCATCAAAGACTTCTAGGGAGTCCCAGTTCTGCTCTGTGACGAAACTAATCACTTGGATCTGGGAACAGAAAAAAGGTCAGAGGAGAAAAAACATATTGATGATGATAGTAACAATTACTATTGACATTACTACTGTTGGTAGTACCATTCAGAATTAAAGGTTACCAGTACTAACAGTACCATTCAATATGTAATCAGTAAACCAAATGTAATTTAATTTTTTACGGTAGATTCACAAACTTTGTATATCAAATTCTTTTCACACTTAATTTATCAGTGTAGAAATCTTTATAGTGAAGGGCTTTGAAATACATTGAAGAACATTTTGAGGCCTCTTCTTTGATGCAGTTTTAATTAACATGGAGTTCCAAGTTTCATGATTAACCCCATGGCAACTGAGATCCTGCCATTGAATGCATCTGAAATCTCCCTCCAATCACATATGGCTTAAGTCTCATGGATAAGGTCCTCAGAATTATAATGCAGAGGATAACCAATCTCTCACAGCACAACCCAAATCTCCGAAATCTGTCAGTTATGCTAGCTGGGAAATGTTTTCCCCAGAGAAACCTGGTTAGGGAATTCTGTTTTAGACAGGCCAGTCTAAGAGGTGAATCAGACACCTCTTTTAGACAGGCCAGTCTAAGAGTGTGTATCAAAGATTAAGGATCTTTGATACACACTTTATTCTTGCAATGGGGATTTTTTAGTAAAATGGCATGCCACATAAAACATTTTCCACTTAATTATGATATCTGCCCTTTAGCCAGGATGGCATTTTGGAGAAGTTTATCCCATGGAAATGCAAACTTTGTTTTTCACTGAAGGCAATAGAAAAAAAAAGTGGTGTGTTTGGCAGGGTGGCCATAAATAACTGTTTCTGACATTTTCAGTTGTTTTCCTCCTTAATTTGTCCTAAAACCATTTTGTGAAAACTTCAAATCAAGACATAAACGAAACACAAAAGCCTTTATAGAGTTCATCTCAACAAAATGCTAATAACCCCCACAGAGCCTTTACAAATTGCTCTGGCGTCTACATAATTATCCAACTTGTTTGATAATAGATTAATGGGTTTATATAGCTAAGTTTTTTTAAAAGGAAGATAAAAAACTAATATAAAGTAACAAAAAGAAAAAAAAGAAAGAAAAAAGAAGGGCAAAACTTGTGTAAGAACGGAAAAAAGAAAAATAGAAAAGAAATAATTATCCAACTTGTAATGATTTCTGCATAAAAGTAAAGGTAAAGGTTCCCCTTGCACATATGTGCTAGTCGTTCCTGACTCTAGAGGGTGGTGCTTATCTCCGTTTCAAAGCCGAAGAGCCAGCACTGTCTGAAGACGTCTCCATGGTCATGTGGCCAGCATGACTAAATGCCAAAGGCGCACGGAACGCTGTCACCTTCCCAGCAAAGATAGTCGCTATTTTTCTACTTGCATTTTTTGTCCTTTCGAACTGCTAGATTGGCAGAAGCTGGGACAAGTAACAAGAGCTCACCCCACTAACGCGGCATTAGGGATTCGAACCGCTGAACTGCTGACCTTTTGATCGACAAGCTCAGCATCTTAGCCACTGAGCCCCCACATCCCTTATTTCTTTGTTTTATTTTATTTTATTTATTTCTGTATAATAGAACATAAATGTTGGTTTTATTCTCCTTTTCATTCCTCACTTCTTTTTCAGAAGGGGTGGGGGAGAATGGAGGGGAGAATTCTAAAATTGTAATTCTAAAATAATGTGCAACATTTTAGGAACTGCAGTGTATATTTACTACCAAGGAGAATTGCTGCTTGGGAAATGAATAATTCATACAAAAGATCCTAGCAAGTGAACTCCTTGGTTAGATACAGCCTATAGTCCACTTCCAAGAATGCTTTCGTTCTTACCAGCTCACCTGATTTGCCAGGGTTAACCTGGAATGCAAAACAGAAATCGATGGAAGTCTAATACAATTCAGATGTTATATGCTCAGTTGGCCATCATTAAAACACTCTGGTTATGTTTACAGCAACACAGAGTTACAAGCAGCCGATTACACCTTAGTCATGCATACTAAACTGTCAACTCAGCTCAGGTGTTTGCAGAATCTCTGCACAGTTCTATGGGGATCCTAGCACAGAGGTCTTCAAACTTGGCAGCTTTAAGACTTGTGGACTTCAACTCTCCATAGCTGGCTGGAGAATTCTGGGAGTTGAAGACCAAAAGTCTTAAAGCTGCCAAGCTTGAAGACCTCTGTCCTAACACATGAACCAGGATCATGGTTCATGCACTATGCATGTCAGTTATCTAAGGACTTACTTCATCCCTGTAGAAACAGATCAAACATCCTTCTTCAAGGCTCAGTTACAGAAAACACCTGTTTAACCAGGTCAGTGACAAAACTAGCAGTTACAAGGCCAACTAAATATTAACTTCAGATCTTTCTTTTCTTTTCTTTTCTTTTTTTCTGGTTTAAGGCCTTGTATGAATCCAGGCTGATTAATTCAGTTTGGTTTAATATGAAAAGGTAGAAATTCAGTAAATAAGGTGTTGTAAGAATGCAGCTTTGATTGTGCAGACCAGTGCAAGATTTCGTTGACTTTTCCAGAAAGCTTTCATGAAGTCATGGCCGTTTTCAGGGAGACATGCCATGCCATGATGTCATCATGCTAATGATGCTAATGACATAATTTGCTTCAGTTGCATCTCATTTCTGCGATGACATAATGGCATAAATGGCATGGTTCCAAAGTTAGAATATGGAGAGAGAAGAAACAGTATATTTTCTCAAGAAGAGTGGAAAAAAACTACATTTTCCTGAAATATATTTCTTCTTGTTAATAGCATTATTTTAGCTTCAGTTCATATGATCTATTAGCTTCTAAAGACATCCTAATTTAGATACTACATTCCAAGGAAACAGAGCAAAAAAAAAATGTATTAATAACAGGTTGGTTCTCACAGTAGCTCCTTCTTCCCTGAAATTAACAAATGAATGGAATAAATTATCGCCTTGATATCACAAGTGTCAAATGTTTTGCAATACATTTAGCGCTTCTGCTAAAACGACCTTCCTTTTTCTCTTCCATGCTATGATGTGAGAAATACCAATGACAAGGCATACAAGGCTCAAAAAATCCAAGGCAAAACTAAGTAAAATTTTTAAAAAAACAGATCTGCTAATCAATTTTGACACTCGCAAAAGGATACGCCTTGTGGATTTGAAAGCTGCAAAACGGTCCTATTATGATGCTAATTGCTTCCTTCTCTTTTGCTAGGCTACTGAAGCAGAGCAGGATTCTCTCTCTCTCTGGATTAAAATATACATTGCAAAGAATTGCAGTTGGTATCTTGGAGTTGGATCAGACCAGGGGTGAAATGCTCCCAGTTTGGACCGGATTGGATAATCCAGTAGCGACTGTGGCAGTTGGTTCAGAAAACTGGTAGCGATGGTGGGGCGAGGCTTTGCCCACCCGCCCGGGTGTCATTATTTCCTGCTTTTAAAAGGTGAAAAAAAGGCTCTGATGATTGTGCGGCACAGCTGTGATAGTCAGAACTTTTTTTTACTTTTTAAAAGCTTTTTTTTACAACCTATTCGCCTGAATAGGTTGAAAAAAAATGCTTTAAAAAAGTAAAAAAAAAGAGTTGGCCACGCCCACCCAGTCACATTACTCCCCATCGAGCCACGCCCACAGAACCAGTAGTAACAAATTTTACATTTCACCACTGGATCAGACCGAATTGTTCCTACTAAAGTCCAAGAACTTTAGCAAACTTTTCACAGGTTTTAAAGGGCCAGTTCCCTCTCTTTATATAGAGCTAAATATATTTCATTTGAAAAAGTTTTTTGTTTACGCAGAAGATGCTAGTAGTACTACTGTCTTTGAACTACGTAGTCCTTAGCTAGGAAAGAGTTAATAAAAGGGGTTATTATATATCCCAATTTTTTTCTCCATAACAACTTTTCCCAACCTGAAGATTTCCAGATGATGGTTTTTTTACTGTCCTAATTACCTAGTCAATTAGGTATGTGGAGTCCTAAAAGACACAGAGCAGGGAAACTTCTGCTATCAGATCATTTCTTTCAGAGATGAAAGTATTTGTGGCTTTTATCTCAGACAAACCTTTCTGAAGGTTCTGTGCTTTTCTTCAGGCATCGACTTTCATGTTTAGCAATTCTGGATGTCCACTGGCACTATTGCACATAGTTAAATAAAATAGCTCGAAGACAATATACTGCACTCTTCCACCAAAAAAAAAAAAAAAAAAAAATGATGGAAGGTAAGGAAATGACTTTGAAGATCATCAAGCCCAACCTTCTCCCCAGGGTAGAAATCTATCGTCCTTGACTTATGACCACAATCGGAACAGACAGAATGTCTGTTGCTAAGCAAGGCAATTGTTAAGTGAGTCATGCCCAATTTTATGATATTTTTAACCATGCTTTTAAAGCAAATCACTGCAGTTGTTAATTGAATCGTGCAGGCATTGTCAGTTTTGGAAGACAATTTTCTTTTTTGCTTCTTAACTGCCACATATTTTAGCTGGGGAAGTTGGGAGGGGGTTGTTGTTGGAGCAGTAGAAAGTTAGTCAATAAAAACATTCCGTATTCAAGGACTTTTGCCTGCGTCTGATGGAGACTGCCAGAAGATTGTATCCAGTTGAGTGTGAAGAGTTGATTGGACAATGTGATGAACTTGTGGATGTGGGGGCAGGGCTGTGAACTCTTAGCTGGGTGAGGAAAACCTGGCAATTGTTATCCATAGGAAGGTTTTTAGATGTTCAATCAAAACCTAGTTCTTTCTAACTGAATTTATTGTTTCTTCTCTTCTTTTCTGGGACAACTCTGAACAATTCTGCCCTGTCTTTGAAGTAACTACTATGTTTTCCCACAATCTTTTGTTTTTCAGGTTAAATGCATGTTCAAGACATTTAACCATTCCTCATAGGTTTTTCTTCTAAGGAGCTTATGGTCTTGGTTGCACTTCTGGAGATACCCCATCTGGCCAGTGCCTTTCTAAAATATGATGAAAAATTCTAGGTGTGATCTGACCAACGCAGAACAAGGAGGATCAGATTCAAGCGAACTTCACCTCTGCTGATACAACTTAGAATCAACCCCAGAACTTTTTACATTGTGCTGCACAACATGGTCCACCTTCCCAATACTTATGCCTTAACTTTGTTTCCTATCCAAACATAAAATTTGGTATTCATTTTACCAAATTCATTTTAGTTTTACCAAATTTACCAAATTCATTTTAGTTTTAATTCAATGTTCTTTTTTCTGCCCAGTGTTTCAGATGATCAAGATTCACCTGAATCTTTATCCTATCCTGTCCCATCCCACCCCATCCCGTCCCATCTGTCCATACCTGATAATCTGATAATCATACTTTCACATCCTTCACCTAAAACATAAATCTTTTAGATGGCACAGAACTTGTAGTAAACCAGCTCAGTGCAAAACCATTTACATACAACTGTCAGATAGGATGTTTAAACATATGCCCTGTTGGGAGCATGGAATCAGATCCATGTGGGAGAGGTCCATGCTTGTCATGGAAGATATGAAATATTGAGCTGTTCTTGATTGGGCAACCTCAAATCCTTCAGGACAAGGAGCTGAACATTATCCAGTGACATGTCTGGTTAGTTCAGGAAGAGAGGCAGCAGTCTAGGTATTTCTGTTAATGGGAAAGAGATATAGAAATATAGCCAGCCGCACAAACAGGCTGAAGAACAGTTTTTATCCATAGGCTGTCAGACTCCTGAATGAGAAATAACATCATAACTACGTAGTATGATGGATTGCAGGGCCAGTGCAATGTGTAACATGTTCACACTGGTGCAATAAGACTGGGTGTTTTGTTAATATGATTTATTGGGTTAGGGATTTTCTGTTTTCACTGTGAGTTGTATTGTGTTGAGGGGAGGTGCACTGAGGGAGCTCAACCAATCTCACTGCACATATGTTTATTTATTTATTTATTTATTTATTTATTGGTTCGATTTATATGCCGCCCTTCTCCGGAGACTCAGGGCGGCTTACAATGCGTTAAGCAATAGCCTTCATACTTTTGTATATACCTGCTTAGTAGGGCTTTTGCCCCCCCCAAAGCGGTGTTCTTTTTTATACAAAGTCAGCTTATTGCCCCCACAATCTGGGTCCTCATTTTACCTAACTCGAAAGGATGGAAGGTTGAGTCAACCTTGAGCCTGGTGAGATTCGAACTTGCAGTAATTGCAGGCAGCTGGTGCTACTTAACAGCACTTTTGTCTGCTGTGCCACCAAGGCTCTTGGTGCACTGACAATAAAGATTTGAATTTGAATTTGAATAACCAATGGTTCCTCCAATTCTCCCTGAGTACAGCAGTGCCTGTCAGTGCTTTTAAAATTGGCAGGCTGCTGAACAGTGCCTGGTCAGAGAGAAAGAATTTGCTCTTTGCTTTCCATCTTCCAACCTGAGCTAATCGGACCATCCAAAGAAGAATCCCGATATCAGATTTTGCATCTGATGAAGTGAGCTGTGTAGCTCATGCCCTTTAACAAAATTTCTATTAGCCTGAAAAGATGCTATCAGATCTTTTCCTACTTTCTGTCTGCCATAGACATAGCCCTCCGCCCACAATCTCTTCTGTGAGATAAATAGTCTCCTTGACACTTGACACATCAGTGCTTTCATACAGAATTAAATCCTGGACAGTTGTTTTACTAATAACTAGTTTTGCAGGGGGGAAAAAAGCAGATTAAAAGACCAACATCTTGACTTCTTGGTTAGGCTACAAGCTGAAAAAAAGAGAGAGCAGCCTTTGTTAGGAGTCCTTTCTTCTCAATCCGAGCTGGCTTGTCAACCTAGCCATGCTTTACCTGTATTCCAGCTCCTTCGGGGACAGTTATTTTCCACACACAGTTGAGGCTGTTCAAGTAGGGCTCAGGGAATCCAGGGGACAAAATGGTGCCTTTTCGCTCTGTTAAATTTCCACCACAAGGCACTGAAATAGACAAGAAAGTCTGTGTTACGTCAACAGTCCTTGAGACTGAAATCATTCTACTCATCAGTGGCAATAGGCAGTTACCTATTTCTAATCCCCAGAATTATTGTCCAATTATTCTCTCAAATGCCTAGCCTCCATCACCCTAAAACCTAAGAACAGGTTTTGATTTTTGCTGCATGAGTTGCCATGTTTTCAAAAAAGCCGAAGGACAACCAGTTCACGTTCACTTATCTCTGCATCTTTTGCACGTACAAATAATCACTATTCTTTGGACTAACAGTTGCTACTTCAGGTCATGACCCTCCTTCTGCAGGTAACCCAAGTATCATAACCTGCCTTTCCACATTGCCCGGTGAAGAAGACAACCTTCCACATCAATACTGCTTTTGCTCTAGTGACACTTCCTTGTTTGGAGATAAAAGCCTGGTAGCACCAGTTAAGACCAACAAAGATGCTTCCAGACATTCAGATTTTTGGACTAAGTTGTAGACTAACATGACTCTCCTCCTGTATTTATTTATTTGTTTGTTTGTTTAAATTTTATTTTATTTTATTTGTCAACAAGTATAAGGAAACAAGTAACAGTATAGACATAGACATGGACATGGACACATGACAAAAATTTTTTGGCACAAATAAATGGATATAAATAGGCAAAACATAGCCATAAACACATAGAATGAGTACATATAAATGGGGGCAGTAGGACAGGGGCAGAAGGCACACTGGTGCACTTATGCATGCCCCCTTAGGGACCTCTTCAGAAATGTGAAAAGTGCTCAGTAGACAGTTTAAGGTAAAAGGTCTGGGGGATTAGAGAGACTAACAACAGGATCAGGTAGAATGTTCCAGACATTTACTACTCTATTGCAGAAGTCATATTTCCTACAATCAAGATTAGAGCACTTTACATTGAGTTTGAATCTATTGATAGCCCTTGTGTTATTACAGTTGAAGTTAAAGTACTCATTAACAGGTAGGACATTATGGTAGATAATCTTGTGTACTAAGCTTAGGTCAGAATGTAGACGGTGTAGTTCGAGGCTATCCAGATCTAAAATTTCAAGCCTGGTGGGATAGGGAATTTTATTTCGAGCAGAAGATTTGAGTACCCTCCTAGTAAAATATATCTGGATCCTCTCTATTGTATTGATGTCTCAAATACAGTGAGGGTTCCAGGCAGATGAGCAGTATTCAAGGATAGGTTGAATACTGCTCTGGCAAAGGTTTTGTATGCCCTAGTTTGAAATATAGCGTTACCAGAGAGAAAACTTCATAAAATAAGATTGACAACTCTTAAAGCCTTTTTTGCAATGATGTTACAGTGAGCTCTGGGACTTAGATCTTTTGAAATGAGTACTCCTAGGTCCCTGACAGAGTGTGGATCAACTTTTAGATCGTTACCAGCCAGCAAATATTTGATGTTCATATTTCTATTGCCAATGTGCAGGACTGAGCATTTGTTAGCCGAGCTTTGGAGTTGCCAAATGTTTGACCATTCAGATACATAGTCTAGGTCATTTTGAAGGGTAGTAGAGTTGTCTGTGGTGTTGAATAGTATAAAATCATTGGCAAAGAGGACACAGCTGCTTTTAATTTGATCACAAAGGTCGTTGATATAAAGCAGAAAAGCATGTTGGACCTATATGATTTGGATGTAACAGGGAAGGAGAGGTAGGGCATGTTATGCATACCATTCATTAGGGATGTACATCTAATGGAACAAAAGAGCTTTCTTGGTGGCGGCCCCTTCTTTATTGAACATTATTCCCCCAAGGTATAGTTACCCACCCCCATCCTGTTGCTTTCTCAAAAACATGGGTTTGCCAAGGGGCCGGGGTACTACAAATGGCTGATTTGATTATATTGTTGTTGCCATGGTGGAGTTTTTAATGGTTTTCTTATTATGTGATGGATTTTTTAAAGCCATCCGGAGTCATCTGTGTGTGGCTTGGGCAGCTATATTAATTTGTTTAATAAATAAGTAACTTTAGGGAGGATGTGTATCCCAAGGAACATCCTGCAGCAAAGACAGAGAAATTTCAGGCTCTGAGATGTGCACCAATTCCTCATGAATCCTTGCTGGATGACTTTGAATGCAATATAAAAAAGGAGAACATGCTGAAAGAACATTCCCCATTCCTTTCCTGCAGCATCTACAGATGATTTGCACCTGCTAGAGAGCCTCAGCCGTTTCCCGCAGCAACACCGAGTCATGCCTTCCGTTTCCCCTGACACAAGTCTCTGTGGAAAGGAAACTGTACCCCAGATAAAAGATGCAAATTATCTGAAACAAAATGAGCTCTACCCCATTCATAATTTATCTGGCAACAGGATTTAGCAAAATGCATTTTAGTTTCTGCTAGCCTTGAATGAGTGAGAAGAAAAGATGCAGGACCCTGAACTCATAAGAAATGCTTCTCCACTCACCTCAAGATTTCTAAGCTATCAGGAGGGTTCATCTCAATCCTTCTGAGGAAATCTTTGCAGCCACAGAGGTTAGAAACTTGCTTTCATGTGTGCACATTTATTGCCAATATTGCCAGAAAAGTTAATTCTGCAAATACCCAATAACCTTGCATATATCTATATTAGAAGTTACCCTGGAACGATTACAGCTATCATTTGGAGAACATATGTGATTATAATATATTCATGATGGAAGCATTTAGAAAGGATTTCTACTGTTCCAAATGGAGTTGAGAAATCTCAGATCGCTAAACAAAGGACAGCTCAATCCTTCTTTGCCTTCATCTTTCTCAACTTCGGCAACCTAGAGATGTGTACGCTTCAACTCCCAGAATTCCATAGCTAGCCAGATCCAAACCTGCTCAATTGTTTTCAAAGTCAGCCGAAGTTTTTTAGTTTGTCCCATGAGTTGGGTCTTTGCTCTAAAGCAGTGGTGGCAAACCTATGGCACGCGTGCCAGAGGGGGCCCTCAAGAGCCCTCTCTGTGGGCACGCGCACTGTTGCCCCAGCCCAGCTCCATCGCGTTTCTTCCACAGAGGGGAGAGCGAGGGAGGGAAAGAGAGAGAGAGAAAGATAGAGGAGGGAAAGAGAAAAATGATATTACAAAAGGTTTTTTTTCTTTTTTTATTGTTGCTAAATGTAATATTTCAAAAGCAGAAAAAAAATTGAAGGGGCATAAAAGTGCATTTGTCACTTTGTTCTTAGAACAATTAGCTGAACTCTGCCTTGTTTATCATTATTTTAGGTAGTAAAACCCAGGGGTGGAATCCATTTTTTTTTTACTACTGGTTCTGTTGGCGTGGCTTGGTGGGCGTTGTGTGGCTTGGTGGGTGTGGCTTGGTGGGCATGGCAGGGGAAGGATACTGCAAAATCTCCATTCCCACCCCACTCCAGGGGAAGGATACTGCAAAATCTCCATTCCCACCCCGCTCCAGGGAAAGGATACTGCAAAATCTCCATTCCCACCCTACTCTGGGGCCAGCCAGAGGTGGCATTTGCTGGTTCTCTGAACTACTCAAAATTTCCGCTACCGGTTCTCCAGAACCTGTCAGAATCTGCTGTATTTCACCTCTGGTAAAACTTCATTATTCAGGTTAAACTGCTGTGTTGGCACTTTGCGATAAATGGGTTTGGGCTTGCAGTTTGGGCACTCGGTCTCTAAAAGGTTCTCCATACTGCTCTAAAACAAGGTTTCTTGCCTTGGCAACTTTAAAGTGTGTGAATTTAACTCCCAGAATTCTGGGAGTCGAAGCCCATGCATCTTAAGGCTGCTGAGGTTGAGAAACACTGTTTTAAAGTCTGTTATAAAAAAAAGAAAATGAGCATGCCACAGAATGACCGGCAGTGAATGCCACTTAGTCCCGTTCTTGGCAGATACATACCAAGACAAGTAGGCACCGAAGAGTTCCACTGGGCGAGAGTTCCAGGCATCGTCAAGCATTCAATGCTGTGGGATCCCTTGAGGGCGTAGCCAGCATTACACTCAAACTGGATCACAGCCCCCACTGAGAAATCACTGCCAATCCGTCTCCCGTAACGGGGCTCTGGCACGGAGCTGCACTGGGTGGCACTGGTTCGTGGAACCGCTACAAAAGACAAAGAAAGGAGAACATTATGGAGCAGGATAGGTATAGAATAGAATAGAATAGAATAGAATAGAATAGAATAGAATAGAATAGAATAGAATAGAATAGAATAGAATAGAATAGAATAGAATAAGAGTAGGGTAGGGTAGGGTAGGGTAGGATAGGATAGGATAGGATAGGATAGGATAGGATAGGATAGGATAGGATAGGATAGGATAGGATAGAATAGAATTCTTTATTGGCCAAGTGTGATTGGACACACAAGAAATTTGTCTTGGTGCATACGCTCTTGGTGTACGTAAAAGAAAAGATACATTTGTCAAGAATTATAAGGTACAACACTTAATGATATTCATAGGGAACAAATAAGCAATCAGGAAACAATATCAATATAAATCGTAAGGATACCAGCAACAAAATTACAGACATACAGTCATAAGTGGGAGGAGATGGGTGATAGGAACAATGAGAAGAGTAATAGTAGAGCAGACTGAGTGAATAGTTTGACAGTGTTGAGGGAATTATTTGTTTAGCAGAGTGATGGCGTTCGGGAAAAAAACTGTTCTTGTGTCTAGTTGTCTTGGTGTGCACTGCTCTATGGCGTCGTTTTGAAGGTAGGGGTTGAAAAAGTTTATGTCCAGGATGTGAGGGGTTCGTAAACAGACCTCTTTTTGACTCATGCAGTATACAGGTCCTCAATGGAAGGCAGGTTGGTAGCCATTGTTTTTTCTGCAGTTCTAATTATCCTCTGAAATCTGTGTCTGTCTTGTTGGGTTGCAGAGCCAACAGAAAGCTTTTTCATTGAGCTTGGCTTTCAAGCTCTTAAAATAAACTTCACGTAAGAGATCAAGGGTGAAACATATACTTCAAAAGTCTCCTTGTGTTATAGCCTGTGTTTATCATTATTTCCAGGCAAGGTAATGAAACACAATCTTTTCTTCATCCTCCAGCAAAGCTCCCAGAGGCAAAATGCAGGGAGCATCCTATGATAAATAGCAAGAGTTATTACAAAACTAATATCAATATCTAAGAGATTAAGTCCTTATTTCTCCCAATTTTTTTTTCTGAATTTTTTTCAGGAGAATCAGTCCATTTTAGAAGCAAACATCAGGACCTTTTGCAACTGAAATTTAGAGCTGAATCCAGAGTCATCCAGAGTGACACTACGGAGAACATAAATGTAACGAAGAGTACTGTGCTTATTTATGTTTTAAATTAAGAACGTTATAGACTTGGTGAGCAGATGCTTTTGTACAGAAGCTAAAAGTTAGAAGTCAGCTAGAACTTACAATGCAGGTAGTATCTGAAATAATTCCTTCCCAGGACCAGATTTTACTGAGTTCTTTCTTTGCCTATTTTATTTCCTGACTGCTATTCATCAATTTCACTGCACACTTATGGCACAGAAACAAATGATAGTAGGTAATGATTGATTTTGCCATTAAAAAAAAACCCCATGAGGTAGATAAGGGGTGGGGTGCTGAGGTTTGGGGTATGGAAAGGATAGATGGACAAGAAATCCCTGGGCCCCTTTAGGTAGGCATTTGTCTGTCCAGAGAAAATATTCAGAGTTCAATGGAAGCATTTCAGTTATTCTGACCTCAGAATGAAATTCCCATTTTGAAAGTTTACCCCAGATTCAGGATAAAACAGTGCCTTTTGTGCTGTTTTAAGTGATATAATCCCCAAATTTGACTTTTTTAGGGGAAAAAAAAACAGAGTTGCAGTAGTCAATAAGGTTGCAGAAACAGGTTTTAGTTTAATGCTGTTGCTGCAGTGTGTGTGTATGTGTGTGTGTGTGTGTGTGTGTGTGTCAGAGAGAGAGAGGGGAGGGAGGGAGGGAGGGAGAGAGAGGGGGGAGGGAGGGAGAGAGGGAGGGAGAGAGAGAGAGAAGGAGGGAAAGAGAGGGAGGGAGAGAGAGGGAGGGAGGGAGGGAGAGAGAGGGGGAGGGAGAGAGAGAGAGGATGGATTGGAGGGAGGGAGGGAGGGAGGGAGAGAGAGAGAGAAAGAGAGAGAGAGAGAGCATTAGTCAAGCACATCTTTATTATTTGAACTAGTTCTTTATGTGTAGAGAGACAAAAGTTAGAAATCAGAGGTTGATTTGGAAATTGAGATTCATTTGAAATCAACTACCGTTGGTACAGGCAACTTCCATCATATATAATTCCCTATAGTTAGTAAATATAGTGGATTTTCTTGCAAGTAAAATTATGCTACTTTCCTCCAACTGATTAGGTTGCATTTCTGATCCCTTGTCAAGAAGGTGGCATTTTGTGAGCTTCTCACACGTTGTAGATTGGGGTCTTTCTGTGCTACCCAATTAACCAGAGGAAGATTACCAGATGGCTTAGAAAGGTATCACTTTGGTCAAAGTGGCCATAACACAGGATTAATCAGATCTGGCAATAGTTACCTAATGATGCATCTAATGAAAGAGTCTTTGTGGTCAGGTGACACAGTGGCACATATGTGCTCAAGTGTAGATGTTGTCTTATGGAGCATTTACCAGATGTTTCTCCCTCCCTTTCAAATCAACAACCTAAGAAGTGTGTCTTTGCTGCTGCTTTATTGTTTATAAGTGGTCTTCAAGTAAATCCATTGCTGTTACTTCTTGGCTGGACTCAGTTCCTGGCTGTTTGATGCACAATGATGCACAACCTGTTTTTAGCTTCAGTTGCTTGCTATAGAATAGAACAGAATTCTTTATTGGCCAAGTGTGATTGGACACACAAGGAATTTGTCCTGGTGCATATGCTCTCAGAGTACATAAAAAAAAGAAACATTCGTCAAGAATCATAAGGGACAACACTTAATGGTAGTCATAGGGAACAAATAAGCAATCAAATCAAATCTTAAGGATACCAGCAACAAGGTTACAGTCATACAGTCATAAGTGGGAGGAGATGGGTGATAGGAACGATGAGAAGATTAATAGTAATGCAGACTTAGTGAATAGTTTGACAGCGTTGAGGGAATTATTTATTTAGCAGAGTGATGGCATTCGGGAAAAAACTGTCCTTGTGTCTAGTTGTTCTGGTGTGCAGTGCTCTATAGCGTTGTTTTGAGGGAAGGAGTTGAAACAGTTTATGTCCAGGATGTGAGGGGTCTGTAGATATTTTCACAGCCCTCTTTTTGACTCATGCAGTATACTTTGACTCATGCAGTATTCCTCAATGGAAGGCAGGTTGGTAGTAATTCTTTTTTCTGCAGTTATTTAAAAACAAAAGCAAACAAACAAAAAAGAAACCAAAAATAATCCCTTGGCCAATATTTCTGTTGACTGGAAGATAGGTTGGGTTCAGCACAGATTACATTTGTGACTCTAAGACAAAAGCAGAGAAAAGCAAAGACAATTGCCGTTGTTCTTTCTGGACCTGAAGCATTCTGTGTTATCTTCCACTATAATACAGTCCACTTAAGAGATTTCTGAGATCATGTTCAAGCAATACTCTCTTAATCCAAAGTCAAAAGCCAAGGGATTTTGTTTGTTTGTTCTGCAACCAAACTTGGGACCACAATTTCCCTTGCTTAAGCAAAGCAGTTGTTAAGTGAGTCACACCTCATTTTATAGCCTTTTCTTGTCATGGCTGTTAAGCAAATCTCTACAGTCGTTAAGTGGATCCTGCAGTCATTAAGCGGATCTGGTTTCCTTTCATTGACTTTGCTTGTTGGGAGCCAGTTGGGGAAAGTCGCAGATGGCAATCACGTGATCCCAAGACACTGCAACCATCCTAAATACATACCAGTTGCCAGGCGACCGGATTTTGATCACAGGATATGGTCCAAAATGGTCATCAGTATGAGGACCGATCATAAGTCACTTTTTTCAGTCCTGTTGTAACCTTGAATGCTACCTAAAGGAAAGGTTGTAAGTCGAGGAGTATCTGTATGCTCAAGCCAAAGCGATACATTTCCTGTGAATTGTAAAGACATGAAGAGCAGTTGGATGAACTAGAGATGAGTCTGATGTGAGCTGAAGAAAGTCAGGCAAAAGAAGTAGGAAATGCCTGTTTGCATGGTTTTTTTTTTTTTTTAGAGAGAGGCAATCAGCAAGAACTGTAGGGGTGGGGGCTTGCAATTATATTTAGGAGGGAAGAAGGAAACTCTCATTTGACTTCTTCAATGTCTAGTTAAATCATTAAAAATTGCTATCAAAATATGTTCCCCAAAACAGGCTGAGTGATGACTGAATGGGTCTCTGATTAGGCAGACAAAGCATCGAAAGGAATCCAAGCTGAGTTTCTCTGTGGTAGGCTCAAGCTTTGTCCTAAATCAAACTCCCCCCATGCTTCCAAGGGGCAACTCTGACGCTAAGGTCCTTCTGAAGAATAACTCTCAAGGCCTTTTTTTCTTATCCCCCTCTGGAGAACATCACACACATCAGATGTGTTCTTAATTAGGAGTTTCCTTATTGAAGCCTTTGAAAAACATCCCAGGGAACAAAAAAATCTGTGAAAACATAAAGCTTGTTCAAAGAATCTAAAAGTAGCATTTCAAGAGAGGCTTTTGGTGGAGAATCAGGCAGTGTTGTGGTCCGCCAGCAGCCTGCAGAGCTAGCAGTAGAGTTGGACAGTGAGGAGTTTGGGGAAGGCCCAGACGAGGGCTCTGTGTCAGAGACAGAGATGGGGCCAGGGCCATCTGGGAGTGATGCACGGACTCCAGAGCCTCCAGAGTCGGACAGCAGAGAGGCAGAGGAACAGGAGGAGCCTGTTCCTAGTGCATGCATGTGCAGAGCTGCCAGAAGGCAAGAGCAGCTAAAGCAAAAGGGACGACTCGGGATCCCTACTAATCAGATATATACAAAAAGTATGATGGCTATTGCTATAAGTGCATTGTAAGCTGCCCTGAGTCTTCGGAGGAGGGCAGCATATAAATTGAACTAAGAAATAAATAATAAATAAATAAATAGGAATTCTCCTAGCTCTGGAATGTATAATCTTTTTCCTAGTTAAAATTTTGATCATGTGCTTTTACCACATGGCTGTCAGGAGAAGATGCTGGCTCACTCACAAAATGGCTTCAGTGCAGTAGTGGCTTTCAAAACCCGTCGCTACCGGTTTGCTCGAGGCGAACTGGTAGCAACACACCACTGCTTCATTGGATGACATAAGCATGTATCAACATCTGCTGACCTCAATATTACTTGCTAATCCTTCTAGCCCTTGTAAGACACTCCTTTCATCTCTGCTTATCATTTGGTGGCTATCAACGTCTTTGAAAATAAAGGTGGTGATGGAAGTTGGTTTGTTCCCCTTCTAAGCATTGTCACTATTTTGTTATCTGATCAGAATGTAGACATCAAGAAGTTGGTGCATGCTAAGGGAGGTGGCCACTGTCAACTCTAAGAGAGATTGTGATGAGGGAACAATTTCAACACAGACCGAGATCTGTACCCACAATTCTTTTTCCGACTCTTGGTTGCTAGAAAGAAGATTCCCATTTTGTAATGGAGAACTACTCAAATAGTTTCCATTTGTTTTGAGGACTCTGTAGTTTCTTATTTATATTACAAAGGGCTATAATTTTACAAATGAGGAGTATAGATGGATCCTTACAGCATTTTTTTTAAGAATAGCAAACTAAGAATAGCAAATTCTCCTGCTGAGTTCTCATACCCAAAAATATCTGGAATTTTTGATCCCATTCTTCTTCTATTGAATTACCATCCCAACTCTACCAGACATTGCCTGAATTCTGATTATACACTAAGACACAAACTCTGATTAGCAAAATTCAAGTGTTTTCTTCACATAACATGCATTGCGTAAACAAGTGAATGTCAGCAGAAGGTGAGGAACAAAAGGAAAAAAAATGGTGCAATAAGATTTTACGTCTGAGCCCAGAGGAGTTCTGAGTTTACATTTAAAGTCGCTGTAAATTGCAGTATGGCATATTCTCCATTCAGAAAACTTCAGGCCACAATCTTTCCTATTATTTCTGGAGTGCTTATGCTCTATTTTTATTTGACTGTCATAGTCAGCAGAGTTATTTTCAGACTCCTCACCTACCTTGATAGACAAAATGGAATCCTTTAGCTGTGGCCTGCCCTTTAGCACTGAATTTGATCAGTATTTGGTTGGTGGTAGCCAGAGGCAATGATTCACCTAAGAAAGGAGGAAAAAACAACCTTCAACAAAATGCTATAAAATAAGAAACCTCTTTACTAGACTTTAGGACTGCATTACCACCTACCTTTTATGAATGGCACACCTGCAAATTAGGTAAATTAAGTTCCAGGAAAGTAAAAATGTTGATTTGTGAGAAAATATAGCAGATTAAAAAGAGAAAAAAACCCAAAGGAAAGCAAATAAATTTAAAAGCAATACATAAACTTGAAATGAAAGTTATGAAATAGATTAAATTGAAAGCAAATGACCTCAACTCACTAAAAGATTTTGGACAATATCTGGGAGAATCAAAACGTCTATTCCTGTAGCCAAAAAGGCCAAAAAGTGGGTATCTGGTCAGACTTTGGGGGAAGGCATTCCACAGAAGCAATATCTTTTCCCATCATTGCCTCTGATGAAGTTATTGTTAGAATAGAGCCTCAGACAGCTCAATAGGTTAATAGCCTGTTATTAAGATCCAGCTGTCTGCAATTATTGCAAGGTTCGAGGCTCAAGGTCGACTCAGCCTTCCATTCTTTCTAAGGTAGGTAAATTGAGGACCCAGTTTGTGGGGGCAATAAGATGACTTTGTATAAAATATACAAAAGTATGAAGGCTATTGCTTAACGCACTGTAAGCCGCCCTGAGTCTCCGGAGAAGGGCGGCATACAAATTTAATTAAAATAAATAAATAAAATAAATAGAATCATAGAGACATTATTACCTTGATCCTTCCCTATCGTACATCAAAAACATTTCAGAAGCAGTAGAACACAACTTCTAAGATCTGCAAGTGGGCATCACACACAGTCCAGAGGCTACCATGTGAGGACAAATGCATTGCAAAGATCGCTTGAAGGTGGGAGATACTTCTAATATAATCTACCAGATCATCTGCATGGATTGCCCCTGTGACTATGTAGGATAGGTTGGGAGGAACTAACCACCAGATTGCAAGAACACAAGTGAACGGTTAGATGAGAAGATTGAAACTCATTGGTAGCCACACATTGCAATTAACAAGGACATACATTCAATTTTGCGGCTACTAAAATTGTTAGTCGAGCAGGTATAAAAATAGCCAGGGAAATGATCGAAGCCTGGGAAATGGTTCCCTTGTCAGTCAATAGAGTGCTGATTTACACCAGCTTGGAGCCAAGGACTTGGCAGCACAAGAAAACAACAGACAAGATTTAATATCTGGCCATCAACACCCCAATCAACAATCAAAAAGCTACACACAACCAGGCACCACATAAATTCTAGGCATAGAATTGCCCAAAGCACTTTCTGATGAAGAAAAGTTCCCTGAAGATGGGCTCCAACATGAGTCCAAAAGCTCAGAGGACTAAATCTCTGGTCTCAGCAATCGGCACAGATTGGATCCTGCAACATTAGCCTGGGACACTTGCAGTGGTGAAATTCACATTTTTTTATTACCAGTTTGTGAGCGTGGCTTGGTGGGCATGGTGTGGCTTGGTGGGCATGGCAGGGGAGGAATACTGCAAAATCTCCATTCCCATCCCATTCTGGGACCAGCCAGAGGTGGTATCTGCTGGTTCTCCGAACTACTCAAAATTTCCGCTACTGGTTCTCCAGAACCTGTCAGAACCTGCTGGATTTCACCCCTGGACACTTGTATTTGCCTTCTCCCCAGTCAACTTTGAAAATTTGTCTCCAGTTGGCTGGAGAATTCTGGCAGTTGAAGTCCACCAGTCTTAAAGCGTCCAAGTTTGAAGATCTCTATTTTAGACAATCACAAAAACACTCTCAAGTAACCATCATAGGGCTGATATCCCCTATGGAAGGGGATGCATAGAGTGAATATACATAGCATGATCCTTTAACAATTCCACAATCAAGGTGTGCCTACAGTTTTTGATGGACATCTCTTAGGAAGCTTTTTTTTTACCCACAGGAGGAAAGAAAGAGGCAGAACCTCTTCTTACCTGTATGAGAACCAGAGAGAGAGCTGAGGAGGCGAGAATGTTGGTTTGGACCGTCATGTACTTCAATGATGTCATGGAGAGCTGTCTGGAAGAAGGCAAACTGGCCAAATACCACTGTCGGTGGGAAAGAAAGAAAAGTGGGGCATTTAAACATAGGAGAAGGTGCACACATTGATCATCCCTCTCTAGAAGACCAAATTGGTGCCCTTGGCAAAGCTGATGGAGCTGAGAGATGTGTAAAGATGCTGGGGCCCCAGGATTTTTAAAAAGGGGGCTATTAATGCACTGGCTCCAACTCTCTGACCAGTTCTGGAATCCCATTTAAAGCATCCCTGTTATTTATTTTATTTATTATATGTATATGCCACTCATCCTGCTGTCCACCATCCATGTGATAGATCAGCTTTTCTTAAACTCGGGACCTTTAAGATATGTGGACTGAAGCTCCCAGAATTCCTAAGCAATCTGCCAGCTGTCTGGGTTACTGGTTCAGCTGTCAAATTGTTCTTACAGAGATTTTTCCTAAGAGTCAATCAATATTTATCTTCCATGAATTAAAATGATTATTATAAAAACCTCCTTTCTGTGATTAAAACGTATCCTAGCCTTCTTCTGTGTGATATACTTTTATTTGCATGATATCTCACTTTCTGTATGTATTTGGCCAAATGCTGAACTTAGTGGATATACATGAATTTACCAAATTTTTTGGACTATAAGACGCACCTTTTTTGGTGAGGAAAAGAAAAAAAAAAAGAAATCTCCCTCTGCCTCTGAGCAATTTTGCCTCATTGCACCAAACAGCAAACAGCCTGCTTTACTTTCATTTTCGTTTTCAGCATAGCTTGATTAGCACAAGGGAAAAAAAATCTGCTCCAGCAATTTACCTCTTTGCAGCAAGCAGCAGAGCCCTGTGCAAAACAGCTGAGAGCAAATCAGCTGAGAGTCAGGAGGCCGATCCAATCAACTTGTGCTAATTAGGCTGTGCTGAAGCTGAAAGGAGCTGTTTTTTCTTGTTGTTTGCTTGCAAGGAAGTAAACTGCTGCGAGACAGAGGCCAAAGGGTGGGGGCCAGTGGGTAGGCAGGGCTACATTTGGTGTATAAGACTCACCTAAACTTTCACCCCCTTTTATGGGGGAAGAAAGTGCATCTTATACACCGAAAAAATACGGTAATCTCTTTTCCAAATGCCATTTCAACATGGACTAATATGCTTAACAACATCTGGTCCCCACAGAACATGATCAGGAAAAGAGGGATGTATGAGGAGGGATGGAGCAGTGAGGGGAAGAAGAGGAAACTGATTTAAATTTGGTGGACTCTTTTAGAAGAGTTTCTTTTACCCAGAGTTTTGCAGAATCATTGAACGCCTGCAACTAGATACGGGCCACTTATATACTGAATCAAGTAGGATTATGAAAGACTCTCTTAGCTATTCTATTAGACCAGCAGTTTGAAGCCCTGGAAGTTTCATCCTTCTAATCAAAAAGGGCCATTTGAAACATTGGCAACTTCAATGTGTTGTGGCCAATGGACCAATTTGGGACATTATCTGCTGTTGTTCTATTTCTGAAGCTCTACCTTTGCTTGCCCTGTTGGTAATCTTCAGCAATTCTAAGAGAGAAAGCATGAACAGAGGAAGTATTACAGGAAGTATACAGATGTGAAGGTCAACTTTGACTTGGATCCAAGCTCATCCAACTTTGGATTGGTTTGGCTACAGCAATGCACTAGCTTATTCATCAATTCTGTTGGTTTATAGGTTTAATAGGTAAAGGGACACAGTGGGCTCAAGTGGCTAAGACACTGAGCTTGTTAATTGAAAGGTCGGCAGTTCAGCGGTTCGAATCCTGAATGCCGCATAACAGGGTGAGCTCCTGTTACTTGTCCCAGCTTCTGCCAACCTAGCAGTTCGAAAGCACATTAAAAATGCAAGTAGAAAAATAGGGACCACCTTTGGTGGGAAGGGAACAGTGTTCTGTGCGCCTTTGGTGTTTAATCATGCCAGCCCCATGACCACAGAGACATCTTCAGACAGTGCTGGCTCTTCGGCTTTGAAACAGAGATGAACATCACCCCCTAAAGCCGGAAATGACTAGCACATATGTGCGAGGGGAATCTTTACCTTTGCCATAGGTATAGGTGCATTTTCTGGGTCTGGTTTTATTTGATTCCGAATCACAACATGTTTGACCTTGTGTCATAGGAATTTATGGTTCCAACCAATGGGAGGTGGCGGGACACACATTTGAAACTGAATTATTTATGTTTAATTGCAAGTATTTTTAAAATGAGCTATATTCCTGCTTTTGGATTTTCTTACCAGTAACAAGCAAGACATAAATAATATGGAAAAAATAATAATTTTTAAAAAGACACGCTGATTGCTCATTACTGAGAATGGCCAAATGGTAATCAGTGAGCCAAGGTTGGCATTGACAGATTTTTTTTTCTGCTCTGTGATAGCCCTGCCAGATTTTAATTGCGACATTGTAATAAATTTCATACCTGGGAATAGGAGGAGAAAATTTGCAAACTGTGAAAGATTGAGCCTATGATCCTTTGCAGCTTTTAAAAATACTGCAAATTTCATCTCTTCATTTTTAAAACTTAGATTTCACTTTAGCTCTATAAAAAGAGACTCAAGGACACTCAAATGCTAATAGCGTTTTTTAAATAAAACAGATATCAAATTTATCATATCTAGGATCATTCTTGCTGAATTCTAGGGGAATTCTTCCTTAACAGTAAGAAAAATTTGGCAATGGGAACAATGGAGTGGAATAGAGGTAGTATTCAGCTGGTTCGCACCGATTCATGTGAACCATTGGTGGTAATTTGGACAAGGTCGCCGAACTGGTAGCAATGGCCAGCTGGTCACGCCCCCAAACTGGTCCCTCATTCACTGCTTGCTCGCCTCACCAGCCATGTTCCTTTGCCGTCATGTTCTTTTTTCTTTTTTTTAAAATTTGATTTATATGCCGCCCTTCTCTGGAGACTCAGGGTGGCTTACAATGCGTTAAGCAATAGCCTTCATACTTTTGTATATTTATACAAAGTCAGCTTATTGTCCCCAACAAACTGGGTCCTCAATTTACCCACCTTAGAAAGGATGGAAGGCTGAGTCGACCTTGGGCCTGGCTAGAATTGAACTCGCAGTAATTACAGGCAGCTGGTTCTTAAATGCTGCCTTTGTAGGAGGCACGCGCATCCCATGTTCTTCACGCATGTGCATCCCATTGCAGTGCATGCTTTCCATGGGATGTGCATGTGCGAAGAACATGGAGGCAACGGCAGCAGCTTTTTCCGTTACCTCCGATACTTTTCAGTGGCCTGGGAGGCTTCTTTGCTAGCAGCTTTTCAGCAGCGGCGGCTGGCTGGGGGCCATCGAAAACTCCGGTCAGCTTGTCTTCTAGACTCTGGGCCAGCCGCCGCAGAAGGTAAGCAGCTTGAACAAAGAGGCAGTGGTGGGGGAGGAAGTGGGGTTAGGATTGGGGCCACTAAAGGAGGGGAAATGGGGTGACTGGTGAAGGGAGAGCAGGGGTAGATAGGGGGAAATTCCAAAATTTTTCCTACCTTTTCCTGTGGGCGTGGCTAGCTGGGGGTGGCCATGTGATTGAGTGAGCATGGGCATGAGTGACATCAAGTTGGCCACACCCACTCAGTCACATGCCCTCCACCTAGCCATGCCCACCAAACAGGTAGCAAAAAAATTTTTAAACCACCACTGTAGTGGAGGGCTCTACTTCACTTAAATGTGTCCATATGTGTTCAAAAAATGAACTTTCATCTTGGGGTAGGGTGGGGGTAATTTGGATTTCTCCATTGACCAGGACATTTCAATGACCCTTGCCAGCTCTGCGATTCTATTTTTCCACTGTTACTGAAGCTAATGGACGTTTAGCTAGTAGCATATTGAACAAACATAAACAATGTCAAGGCATAGGAGAGGAAACATACAGCCCTGTATCAAAAACATTTGTGGTACTGATTTCTATGCAGTTTTATGCCAAAGCACTAAAGCTCCTTCAAGCTGTAAAATTCTTTAATGGCATAAACATAACTCACAGTTTATAGGGAAAAAAAACCCCTCTTATTTAGTCATTCAGTGGAATGTCTGGCAAGAAAATCAAGAAAGATATAAAGAAGGACTTAATTTCAGGCACCTTGTTAATCTAGAACAGGGTTCACAATCCGGTATTCTCTAGATCAGGGGTCTCCTCCAACCTTGGCAACTTTAAGATTTGTGGACTTCAACTCCCAGAGTTCTGGGAGTTGAAGTCCACAAGTCTTAAAGTTGCCAAGGTTGGAGGAGACCTCTGCTCTAGATGTACATTGGGACATGTCAAGAATTCTCTCCACATATCTAAAAATCATAAGCATGGGAAGGAATGATCCAATATTTTTCCCCCCGCCAGACATGAGGATGGGTGACCAGTTTAAGCAGCTTCAAGAATGGAATGGAATGGAATGGAATGGAATAGAAATAGAAATAGGAATAGGAATAGGAATAGGAATAAGAATAGAATAGAATAGAATAGAATAGAATAGAATAGAATAGAATAGAATAGAATAGAATAGAATAGAATAGAATAGAATAGAATAGAATAGAATAGAATAGATTAGAATAGAATTCTTTATTGGCCAAGTGTGATCAGACAAGGAATTTGTCTTGGTGCATACGCTCTCAGCGTACATAAAAGAAAGAAAAGAAAGATGCACAAATGCATGTGCCAGTTAAAGTCATTGGAACTTCAGAGATTGGTTCAGAATTACTATATTTTTCAGAGTATAAAACGCACCAGACTATAAGACACACCTACCTCTTTTGGTGAAGAAAAGTAGAAAAAGAAATCTCCCTCTGCCTCCGAGCAATTTTATTTATTTATTTATTTATTTATTTATTTATTTATTTATTTATTTATTTATTTATTTATTTATTACTTACTTACTTACTTACTTACTTACTTACTTACTTACTTACTTACTTACATGTATTTATATGCCGCCCTTCTCCCGAAGGACTCAGGGCGGCGAACACAAGTTAAGAAACATGTACAATAAAATCGTATTTTAAATCAAATAACTAATTAATGATAAATAATAAACCCAGAATCAGAGTCAGCCTATTTGCTTGAACAGCCAAGTCTTCAGCTCCCGACGAAAGGAGCGGAGATCAAGAGCCGTCCGGAGCTCGGTAGGTAATTCATTCCAGAGGGTGGGAGCACCCACAGAGAATGCCCTACCCCTGGGCACCGCTAGATGACATTGGCTTGCCGTCGGGACCCTGAGGAGAGCGGCCCTATGTGAGCGAATAGGACGGTGGGAAGCAGGCAGGAGAAGGTCCTGTAAATATCCTGGACCTAAATCATGTAGGGCCTTATAGGTGAGAACTAGTACCTTGAAGCGGACCCGGAGAACCACTGGTAACCAGTGCAGCTGACGCAGGAGGGGTGTTATATGGGAGTAACGAGGGGCTCCTGTAACAACCCGTGCGGCTGCATTCTGGATCAGCTGGAGTCTCCGGGTGCATCTCAGGGGCAGGCCCATGTAGAGGGAATTGCAGTAATCCAAGCGGGAAGTAACTAGGGCATGAGTGACTGTGCGAAGGTCATCTCGGTCCAGGAAAGGGCGCAACTGGCGCACCAGGCGAAGCTGTGAGAAGGCCCCCCTGGTCACAGCCGTTAGATGGTCTTCTAGGGACAACCGAGCATCCAGGAGGACACCCAAGTTGCGAGCCCTATCAACGGGGGAAAGTTTTTCTCCATCCATCAAAAGTGATGGGGTTTCTGAAATCCGAGATGCCCCATCCACAGCCACTCAGTCTTGGAGGGATTGAGTTTGAGTCTGTTTCTACCCATCCAGGCCCGTACCGCCTCCAGGCAATGGGACATCATGGAAAGGGCATCTCTGGGGTGGTCTGGGGTGGAGATGTATAATTGGGTATCATCAGCATATTGATGATATCTCACCCCAAAGCCACGAATGATCTCACCCAGTGGCTTCATATAGATGTTAAAGAGCAGGGGGGAGAGAACCGACCCCTGAGGCACCCCACAATTTAGGGGCCTCGGGGTGGATCTCTGCCTTCCTGTCCATACAAACTGTAAGCGACCCGAGAGGTAGGAGGAGAACCACTGTAAGACAGTGCCTCCCACTCCCAACCCTTCAAGTCGTTGCAGTAGGATACTATGGTCGATGGTATCAAAAGCCGCTGAGAGGTCAAGTAGGACCAGGATGGAGGAACAACCACCATCCCGAGCCCGCCAGAGATCATTCACCAGAGCGACCAATGCCGTTTCCGTGCTGTGTCCGCGTCGGAAGCCCGATTGGTACGGGTCAAGGTATTCCGTTTCCTCCAGGAACTGTGGGAGCTGTTGTACCACTACAGTCTCAACAACTTTTGCGATGAAGCGAAGGTTGGAGATGGGACGATAGTTATTAAGTGAATCTGGATCCAGGGAAGGCTTCTTGAGGAGAGGTCGAACCACCGCCTCCTTAAGAGAGGCGGGGAAGTTCCCCTCTCTCAATGAAGCATTGACAATTGCCTGGATCCAGTCTCTAGTCACCTCCCTGGCAGCCAAAACCAACCAGGAGGGACAAGGGTCCAATAAGCAAGTAGAGGAACTAGGTTTGCCCATAATCCTGTCCACTTCCTTGACAGAAACAGGGTCAAACTCAATCCAGATATTGTTCTCAAGACCCACCCTAGTCTCCCGATTGGATTCTGTCCAGTCAGAGTCCAATCCGATCCGGATCTGAGTGATTTTATCATGCAGAAACTGTACAAAATCCTCAGCTCTGCCCTGTAAAGGGTCTTCCCTCACTCCCTGATTGAGGAGGGAGCGGGTCACACGAAACAGGGCCACTGGGCGGTTTTCTGCAGATGCAATGAGGGCGGAGAAGTAATCTCGTTTCGTCACTTCCATTGCCACTAGATAAGACCTAATATGGGTTCTTAACTGTGTTCGGTCAGATTCAGATCGGGAGGACCTCCAACGTTCCTCTAGACGTCTTTTCCGATGTTTCATTTCCCGGAGCTCCATGGAAAACCAAGGAGAGACCCGGGATCTGCGGCGGGTTAGAGGCCGCAAAGGTGCAATTCTGTCTAAGGCGTCAGTAGCCGACCATTCCCAGGATGCCACTAGAGCCTCAGCTGAATTGCAGGATTGAGAGGTGGGGAATGTCCCAAGCTCCTTTAAGAACCTTTCTGGGTCCATCAGGCGCCTGGGGCGGAACCATTTTATGGGTTCCATCTCCATGCGGCAAGGGCTGGCAGATTGAAAATCTAGTCTAAGGAGGGAATGGTCAGTCCATGACAGGGGAGTGATGGAAAGTTCCCCCCTACCATGACCATTTATCCACTGCCCAGAGAGAAAAACCAGGTCGAGTGTGTGTCCTCCCCTATGAGTTGGGCCCTGAATAACCTGAGTCAGGTCCATGGTTGTCATGGAGGCCATGAACTCCCGGACTGTCTCAGATGACTCGCCGATCGAAGGCAGATTAAAATCTCCCACAACCACAAGGCTGGGGAGTTCAAGTGCCACTTCAGTCAAGACATCGAGCAGTGCAGGCAGGGCTGTGGCAACATAGCTGGGAGATAGGTATGTGACCAACAAGCCCGACTGAACTCCAGAGTCCCACTTTAATAGAAGAGACTCACACCCACCTATCTGAGGGACAGTGACCTCCTTAGGACTCAGACCCTCCCTGACAACCACTGCCACCCCCCCGCCCCTTCCCTGGCATCGCGGCTGGTGCAGAACACGAAAGCCTGGGGGGCATAAGTCAGAGAGAGGGATTCCCCCCTCTTGCCCCAACCAGGTCTCCGTGATACAGGCCAGGTCCGCACTCTCCTTATCAATAAGGTCTCGTATGAGGAGGGCCTTATTCATTACGGACCTGGCATTCAAATACACCAGACGGAGACCAGGTTCCCTCGGTCTCATATCCCCAGGAAAGCAGGGTGAGGAGTTATGGGAGCAAGCCACCATCCGAATGCTTCTGGTGTGATGCTCCCCCCTCCTACTTTGATTTCTTCTGCCCCTTCCCACCATCACAGGTATAGAATGTCCCACCCTCCTCTGAGCATCCCCCACGACTCCCAACCCCCCCAACCCGTCGGGACTGTCAGCATGGCATGGCTGCTGAACCTTAAGAGACCCCCCAGTCTCATTTTTATTATTAAAAACCACCCTCCTCCCAGATCCCCTTAAAATTGGATCTAAAAATTTATTTAAAAAACCCCATAGCTTCCGTTTTTTAGCATACCACCTCTCAGGGTTCCAAAACCCATCATCAAGGGCAGTCCTCGATAGTTGAGAGGGCCAAACCTGCGAGAGGGGGGAGTCTCGCAGTGCAAGGAGCTCCGCAGTTGAATACATTGAAGAATAGCAAAGAGCTGAGAGTGATGAAGGATCATTTTCTTCTAAAGGGTGTTAGAGATGGTTAAAAACAGGTAGATTAAATAAGGGAGGAAAAGATGTTAAAGAGAAGACGTTATGGTAAAAACATCAGAACATCATCGCCCTCTCACAACGATGGGAAGTCTTGTGATTATAATAAGTCTATTCAATAGTGGGAAAAAGTCTCAAAGGCCGCCCTCTCACGGTGACCAAACCAGAGTCATAACATCAAACAAGAAGATGGTCCGTCCCACGATAGTTCAAGACTCTCGGTGTCTGTGTCTCCTCCCATCCTGACACCAGCAATAGCCGAGGCTTAGTTCAGAAAAAAACAAGGTGTAGTCATAGGATGGAATAAATGATTGAATAATCCGGGTAATCCAGGGAGGACAAGATGGTCAAATAATGGTCAAATAAGGCTGCAGATCAATCAATAGCTGTAAATTTATGCTGAGTGGTCATATTAGGCCTAAGTCTAATAAGTGGGGGAGGAACAATCAAGGGGGGGGGGAAACCAACTGTCATCCCCCAGCTAACAATCCTCAGTCCCTTCCCCATCACCTTGATCTTCAGGCCATTTAGCCCATTAAGTTGTTAAGCCCCCTCCCATGCTTCAGAAAAAAGGGGGAGTGTCCAGATCCCTCAAGACTGAGGGATCCTAACAGTTGTAATGCTGCCCTTTTCACCATCAATAACAGGGCGTCTTCGCAGCCAGGCCTCCAGGTACTGCCACCGCCCTCCAGCTGTCTCAGCACTCCTGCCAGCACCATTGTTGCCCTGGCAGCCATCTAGGCCCTGACAGTTGGGCCTCAATTGTGGTGTTCTCCATACTGTTCTCTAACTTTCTTCCTGACAGTCAGTTGTTCCTCAGGCTCCATCCACGGCTCTATTGAGTTGGCAACACCTCGACTCGCTGGGACGGGAGTCAAAAGATGGTTAACTGACCCCCGACACCCCTGAAAATGCCAAACATCGCCTCCCTAAGCTCAGGGTTCACTGCAGAGCTGCCATTTTGGTCTGTTGCCCAACGGAATTTTGCCTTGTTGCAGGAAACAGCAAACAGCCTGCTTTACTTTCATTTTCGTTTTCAGCATAGCTTGATTAACACAAGGGGAAAAAAAAATCTGCTCCAGCAATGTACCTCTTTGCAGTAAGCAGCAGAGCCCTGCGCAAATCAGCTGAGAGTCGGGAGGCCGATCCAATCAACTTGTGTTAATTAGGCTGTGCTGAAGCTGAAAGGACCTGTTTTTTCTTGCTGTTTGCTTGCAAGGAGGTAACTGCTGTGAGGCACGGGCCAAAGGGTGGGGGCCAGTGGGTGGGCGGGGCTATATTCGGTGTATAAATGCACCTAATTTTTCACCCCCTTTTAGGGGGGAAAAAGGTGCATCTTATACTCCAAAAAATACGGTAACCTAACACCTAATGCAAGTTTCTAGGAGAGAGCAGCAACAGAAAGAAGTTATTTTCTGAATTTATGCAACTTGTTTTACCAGGCCAACCAAAAATGTAGCAGCTTTATCCACCTGATTGCTAGTTTTATAATCTTGCAAAATGTGTGTGGGGGGGGCTGCATAAATGTAGCCCATTTTGTTAGTTTTTTGATACATCTGAATGAATTCAGACCGTTGGGCTAGATCCTTAGGAGAAGTCAACCTAGCTGAGTTGTCTCCCACTGTGAGCGTCTTAAAGGAATCTGTGAGCAACTGCATGAAACAGAGTGGACGTTTTTCTTGTTGGACCTAGAAATATGCAAAAGGCAAAGTATCTTACAGAGAGGATGACAAAAACTCTCCGTCAAGAATTGAGACACCAGCTCAAAAATTCTGTTAAGAATTGAGACACCAGCTATTGCTTAAAAAACAAGGATTAAAAAAAAAACCTGAGAGCATATGCTCCACAGAGAATGGAGACTATGTAGAAACAACAATTTGGATTGTGCCTAAGAAGAAAAAAGACTATATTTTTCCCCAGCCCTCCCAAAATATCATTTCCAATTTAAATTCAGTTGGGTGACAGCATTTTTTTCCTGTAAAAATGAAGGAGAAATGAAATACCACACAGCTTTTGTTTTTTAAAAAGGGCTGCCTTCAAAAGCTTTGGAAGTATGCCTGTGCATGCATTTCAGAATATAGCTAGGGCTCCACGGTTGGGTTTCATTTTTTTTTACTACCGGTTCTGTGGGCGTGGCTTGGTGGGCGTGACATGGCTTGGTGGGCGTGGCTTGGTGGGCATGCCAGGGGAAGGTAAAATCTCCATTCCCTCCCCACTCCAGGGGAAGGTTATTGCAAAATCCCCATTTCCTCCCGATCAGCTGGGATTCGGGAGGCAGAGAATAGATGCGGGCGGGGCCAGTCAGAATTTTTACTACCAGTTCTCTGAACTACTCAAAATTTCCGCTACTGGTTCTCCAGAACTGGTCAGAACCTGCTGAAGCCCAGCTCTGTAGTGCTCCTTTCTGCCTTAAAACCCCAAGGATGAGATTCTTATGGTTGTTGTTGCTTTTCACCTGATGCTTTTGTGATCTACAGCTTGTAAATATCCATTTAAGAAGTCAAAAAGTGCCTTGGTGTTCTTTTCAGTTGGCAACGTTAGCAAATTTTGCCAAATCTGGAATGCAGATAGTCCTCAACTTACAACCCTTCATTTAGTGGTTGTTCAAAGTTAAAATATCTCTCATAAAAAAGTGACTTAGAACCACAAGCACCTATGATCATTGCAGCATTCCCACAATCATGTGATCAAAATTTGAGCAGTTGTATTTACAACAGTTACAGTGTCCTGGGATCATGTAATTGCCAGCTTTTGACAAACAAAGTCAATTGGGGAAGCTGGAGTCCCTCAAGGACTGTATGATTCACTTAACAACTGCAGTGGAAGTCAGCCTTGACTCCTGGTGCTTTCCAGAAATATATTGCCAGAGTAACTAGCCCAGGATTACCAAGATGGCTTTTTGCCTGAGGTTGGACTATAAACCATGATCTCCTGGCTTTTAATCCAGCACCATCAAGACCACACCAAACCGGCTCTCATGACCTTTAAGTCAACCTTGACTCTTGCTGATTACCTGAACAAGTGCCTGCCACTTTCTAGACATGATTTCAGAACCTTGATTGATTCCTTCCTAGGGCTTAGAGAAAGTGACTGGCCCAAAATCACCAAGCTGATTTCATGATTGAAAAGATAAAGATTCCCCTTGCACATAAGTGCTAGTCATTCATGACTCTAGGGGGCGGTGCTCATCTCCGTTTCAAATCCGAAGAGCCAGCACTGTCCGAAGATGTCTCCGTGGTCATGTGGCCGGCATGACTCAACACCAAAGGCGCATGGAACACTGTTCCCTTCCCACCAAAGTATTTTTCTACTTGAATTTTTTACCTGCTTTCGAACTGCTAGGTTGGCAAAAGCTGGGACAAGGAACGGGAGCTCACCCTGTTACGCGGCACTAGGGATTTGAACCACTGAACTGCTGACCTTTCGATTGACAAGCTCGGTGTCTTAGCTATTGAGGCATCACGTGCCTTTTGGTTTCATGATTACAGCAAGGCAATAACTCATGATCTCCCAGTTTCGAGCCTGGTGTCTTAACCATTATTCTAAACTGGTTCTAAGGAATAAGCCTACCCGTTAGAAATTATTTTAGACATTTTCCATCTGCAGGATAAATTGGGAGAAGTCATCTGCATAATTTTCCAACTGGCAAATTTGGTGTAGACTCTTGAAAGACCCTGTACTCTCAGTTACGATTTCCATCATTCTGTTGGGTACCATTAAGAATTCCTGACTCATATTGCCTCTGCTCACCTCTTTGTATCAACACTACAACCAGAAAAGGATTAGAAGGCATGAACAATAAGAGATATACCATAATCTTTGGGCACAACGATGAAATACAGGCACACTTGTCCACTGGTATAGTTCTGAGGATAATTGGGGGACAGGACAACACCATCCGATCCTGTGTACTGACCTCCACATGGTGCTAAAACACAGAGAAAGGAAAAATGAGGTTAACTTCTGATGATTGCCTCCTTTTTCTTCCCTAGATTGCTGGCCCAGAATACTCTATTAATTCAATGGGCAATAAGCAGCAGGCATGCTGCACAATGCATCTTTAAGCAGAACCTGTGCCTGATACATTTTTTATAACTTATGCTGCATGATACACTGGGAGCAATAAAACCCTAATGAATGATTGTTCAACAGAATTTGATTTCAAATGGTGGAGAATTTCAAGGAATGCCCTAGATAATGAGATAGGACATCATATGGAAAACAAAACATTTTTGATAGGATTTATGTGTGTTTTTCTTTAGCGAGGTTTTTCCTAAGTAAACCAAGATTTTTCTACAGCCCTAGTTCAGTGAAGTCACATCCACATCCATTTTGGGGCTTTTTTCTTCTTCTGGCAATGGGCCAATGGGCAGCATAAGGCCTGCTGGCTGCCAGAAGAAAAAAAAAAAGCCCCAAAACTAGTGGATGTGACTTCACCGAACTAGGGCTGCAGAAAAATCTTGGTTTACGTAGGAAAAACCTGGCCAAAGAAATGTGTGTGTGTGTGTGTGTGTGTGTGTGTGTGTGTGTGTGTGTTTCCTTTAAGCCAGGTTTTTCCTACGTAACCAAAATTTTCTGGAACCACAATTGAGTGAAATCACATTCACTACTTTCTGGGTTCCCTTCTCTATCTTTTCATTGCTGGCTGCCAGAATTAAAAGATAGAAAAGAGAACCCAGAAAGTAGTGAATGTGATTTCACTCAATTGTGGTTCCAGAAAAATCTTGGTTACATAGGAAAAACCTGGCTTAAAGGAAAAACACACATTAAACCTACGAAAAGTAAGAAAATAGACATATATATATATGTTTGCCCATAAGCACCAAACCGAGAACATCAGCCAGAAGATGATGAATGTGATTTCATTGAAACGTCGCTGCTATCCTTCTAAAGATATGTTTACAACTACATGGGAAGAAACCTGTACACACACACACACACACACACACACACACACACACACATTTGTTTTCTGAGGTTTTCGCGAGTGTTTGTATGTAGGTCTTTGGTTATTCGGGTCTTCTCCCGCATAAAATTGGAAGTGTCTTGGCAACGTTTCGACGAAGTCTCATTTGTCATCTTTAGGCTGGTGTTCTTGGCTTCGTGCTTCCAGGAGCAATTTGTTCTCGGCTTCGTGCTTCCGTGGAAGCAATTTGCTTCCATGAAGCCGAGAACACCAGCCTGAAGATGATGAATGAGACTTCGTTGAAACGTCACCAAGACACTTCCAATTTTATGTGGGAGAAGACCCGAATAACCAAAGATCTACAATTCCCATAATTTCACTTGTAAGTTCAGTTCTTCTCTATCATTTGTAAGTATTTGTATCAGAAGAAGAGTGATGCACTACTTGAATTCAGAACACCTCCAGCTTACCTGTACACATAGGCCTTGGCTTGTTCCACACAGGTTTCCCATCTCCTCCCATGACACATGTCAAAGTGGATACCCCTTCAATCACATAACCACTGTCACAGTAATATGTGATTGTGGAGCCCAGTTTCAGCTCACTTCCAGCACGAGTCCCATTCTTAATCAGACCTGGATCAAAACAGGATTCTCTGGGGTTTTCTGGGGAAAAAAAACCAAACACAATCTGAACACCAATTTCCTGATACTTCTAGCCTTGCATTCTTAGCCTAAGCACTCAATTCCATTAGAATTTTGTTGAGCAAGAAATGCTCCACTATCTGGAAAAGTCATATGCAAACACTTTATATTACAATAGGTATATACAGGGAGCTGAATAAAGTCAAGGATATGTTAAAGAACCTGGAGAATCCTGGTACAGAATTCTATATTTATTCTTCTATTGTTTTTCAAATAATGAGAAAAAGAAAAAGAACAACATGCAAAGCTATAACTACAGACAATATCAAAAAATATGAAACAAGCAAAGTGCATTTTTTTAAAAAAATAAGATATAACAAAGAAAGAAGTATATCAATTAACAGTAAAAATGTAGTGGAATGTAGTCTGGATTCCCAGAAGGGAGGGGCTGCCTCCCAGGGGGCATAGAGGCAGCCAGAACTTGGAAAGTTTGATCAGCAGGAAGCGGTTAAGATAGTTTCTCCCTAGCACTTTACAGTACTTCACAGAATATATCTATAGTTATACAGATAGTTGCTTTTATCTGACAAGATTCTGCCAATAGGTAAAGAACAATAAAAGAAACTACTCTTAAGTAAGTTCACGTCATTCTTGCTTCTTTGGCCTGACAAAACAGTTATAATTCTAGAGAAATCCCAAAGGAGCTCTTCAAAACATAAGTCTTTTGAAAAGTCCAGTTCCTAAGAAAGTCCAGTTTCCTTTTGAAAAGCACCCATGGGACAACAATGACCTGGATTATTGAAAATCCCTATAGACAATTCTACAGCTAATTATTTAATGCAATTATTATTCAAAGACATATATCTAATACACTGATATACCATGTTTTCCCGAAAATAAGACCCTGTCTTATATCTTTTTGAACCCCAAAATAAGCACTTAGCCTTGTTTTTGGGGAGGTCTTATTATTTTGGGCGCATGGAGGAAACCAGAGGAAATGGCAGGGACCATCTGCGCATGCATTTAAATATTTTCGGGGAAGGGCTTCTTTTCCGGGGGGGGGGGTTATTTTAGCACATTCAATCAAAAGCCCAATTGGGCTTATTATCAGAGGATGTCTTATTTTCGGGGAAACAGGGTAACTATTATTTTAACCTACTATATTTTGTACAAACAAGGCCCATATTTTATATTTGTCCACACAAAATCTGCATCGATAGGCAGTTTGTTTATAGGTGACAAACGCAATCAAGTCCTCAATCCATTGAATCAAATACGCCATACATTTATCTTTCTAATGGGGCAATATCAATCTTTAGGCTACACTAAGGGCACAGGGAGAATCCATTTACAATCCATTTACACTGTCTGGTTGTCAATTGCAAGTACTAGCTCAAAAGATTGCTTTTGTTAATCGTGATAACTACAAAATTCTTCACCGATGCCCAAACAACCATTTTTAAGTTGTTCATTCAGGAACAAATGGGTGAAATTCTCCAGTGTCACTGATGTCATGACTGCCAATACTCAAATCCATGTAAAGTTAGATTTACAGCCCCTGAGATCCATCTCTGCAGCCTGAAATGCAGCAGTCAGAGTGAATTGCTGAATTCAGGGTTAGTGGAATATCTTATTATTAATTCCAGACTTGGTCTGTTCAGAGGCCAATTACTGTCTGCCTGTCACAAGAATGGATGTTGCAAATCTCTTCGTTTCAGCTCAGGGGAAAACAGAGGTTCTAGTCTTAAGCCATGTCTAGCCAAAGCAGAGACCTCATGGGTCTATCAATCAAGAAATTTCATATTATTTGCTTGTTGAAATGTAGGATCCTACATTTCTGTTTCCTGCAACCTCTGCATCAACATGCCTGAAAGCCTGAAGAAACTCAGGCCAAGATCATTGCCTATGTTTGTTGGATATCCAGGACTCAAGACAGGTTCAAGCAGTGCACTTTGCAGGATTGTATCAAAAAGGGCAAGCTGGTCATGTGATTGATGCTTCATCAATCACATGACCAGCTTGGCATCACAATATACATTTTTAATGGGCATCACAATATACATTTTTAAATTTTATTATTATCTTTTTTTAAAAAAAGTCTTGTCTTTATAAATGAACTTATAAATGAAAAATAATGACGTTAATTATTTATTTCTATTAAAAACATGGTGTGATCAAAGTCACACCAGCAATACTTTTGGCAATTTTTGCGATGCTTGCAGGGAAAAAAAAAAGATAAGATGTCAATCACACAACTTGCAGCAGCCATCTTGACTGTTTTGTCTTTCCTCTTTCAGAGCCCCCCTGGATTCAATTCCAAGGAACATTGGGGAATGCCATATGGTGAAAAATGTTCCATTGTTTCAAGAGAAGATGACAGCCCAGACTACAATTATAAGTTTTGTTAAAGATCCCTCCTTATGAAAAAACAGCAAGGAAAAAAACTGCTTTTCTGAATAGGCAAATTACTATCTGCACTGACTTTAATTATAATCAGGCTAACCCAATGCATAATTATACTCAGGATGGAGGTAATTCAAAACAACGGTATAACTGTTAAAAAAGAAAGAGTAGGATCTGACAAACAGAAATCAAGAAGAAAAAGATATCAGGAGACAGAACCCAGTTTGGTGTAATCAGTGGTGGGATTCGAATAATTTAACAACCAGTTCTCTGCCCTAATGAATTCTTCCAACAACCAGTTCACCAAACTGCTCAGAAAGTTAACAACCGGTTCTCCCGAAGTGGTGTGAACTGCCTGAATCCCACCACTGGCTGTAATCCTTCATCCTGTTGTGGCTCCATTGCCTGAGCCTGTGTCATCAGCAGGAGAGGACTCTGAGAGTGAGGGAGAGGAGTTGGCAAGGCCTCCTTCTCCAGGACCCTCCTCTCTGGCAATGCCTCCGGAGGACACTGAAGGGCAAGAGATAGGCCCAGAGCCAAGCATGTCCTCGCAGCCACAGGTGGACAGTGATGAGGGTAATGAGTTTTGGCTGGACCTTCGCCAGCGTCGCAGAGACAGGCGCGTGCAACAGAAGAAAAGGCGTGCCCATGATTAGCTGACTCACTGGACCACACCCCACAGGCTATAAAAGGTGGGGAGTTAAGCATTCAACTCTGTGATGGACAAAACTAGCAAATCCCTTGGAGTCTTCAGATTTATTCCTGCATTTTGGCTTCAGCTTTATTTCTGAACAATTTGTTGTGGTGTGTATTTTCTTCTACATTGGTAAAGGTCTTGGCAAGCAGCTGCTGGAATTGCTGCCAAGCATCTTATCGGACTAATTGGTTGCCTGCCAGTTTATTTAACCCCTGACTGTCTGAGTGTGTGTGTGTTTGTGTGGCGAGGACAGAACATATCCCAGCTTTGAGCAGAAAGAACATCTACAGGTGTTCAGGTAGATGTGGAAGAAGCAGAAAGCATTTTTTTTTCTTTCAAGAGCTATTTATGGGTACAGACAACAAATTATATATTATAGTGGAGAAAAAAACCCACAACTTTCAATTCCAGTGTCAGTGGTGGGACCTGAAGTTCTGACTCCATAGCCATAGAGCAGATCATACACGAGTAGAATTAATACACTGCAGCAGCGGTGAAATTCTACCAGTTCGGGTGAATCGGTAGTAAAAAAAAAAGCTAACAGTTGGTCCGGACCGGTATTTCCGATGATCAGCTGTGCCGCACGATTTAAAATTGCTAGAAAGTAGGAAATCCTGCTTTCTAGTGAATCTAAATTGTGCGGCACAGCTGTTCCCCTCCTCACTGTTCTACTTACCTTCCCAAGCCTCCTTTTTCCATGCGCAGTGCACATTTGGCACATACTGTGCATGCATGCATGCATTTGGCACGCAATGCACATGTGCACACAGTGTGTGTTTGGCATGTACTGTGCATGCATGTGTGGAAGCAAACCGGGGAAGATTTCAACACCGCACTGCAGCTTTAAGAAAGTTACCTTGGAAAATGCAGGAATTGCAAAAGCTAGCTGAGAGCTCAATTCCTGCCCCACATTAATCGAGAAGATGCTGATTGTAATAGAATTTATATAAAAAAAAATTCAATTCCTCAAGCATCACTCTGACTGAGCAAAGGTTCCTTTCCAGAGCGAATCTCTTAACTTGATGAGCAACACAGCCAAGATAATTGAAAGGTGATTACAGACATCTCTGTCGCCAAGGAAGGGGCCCTTTTTAACTCAATGAAGTTCACTTCAAAGCAGATGAGCACCGTGGTCAGTTTTAACAGACAGATAAAAAGATAGAAATACTAAAAATCAGTCAAGACTGGAAACAAAGAAATTAGCCAAATGTGTTTTTTTTTTTCTTGGTTTCCCCTGTGTGTAATCTTTTTTTCCCCTTTCTTCATGCATAAAATATAATTAGAGACTTTGATTAATCCAGAGGTTTTGTCATTTGAAAATTGCTCATTAAAAGACCAAAACTTTTTTAAATTATTATTATATTTTATTTTAATTGTGAACAGCATGGCCCTGGCACAATCAGAAATTATATTTGGGAATTAGACTGTCATAGTGAGGAGGAGCAAAACACTTTTCTCCCTTCCTCCAATGGTTCAGACTTTATCCTGTTAGCAGTTCCTCATTATGTAGGTCATCAGTCCTGATTTCCTTGCAAAGTGCTTCCATACCATTAGCAAAACTTGGTTTTCTAGGTGATGGATGGACACGTGGGAAATGAGTCTAAAGTATTTCTGGATTGAGACTTCCAAAAATACACACCCTCCTTTCAGATAAGTAAAAGGGTATTATTTTCACATTGGAGGTGATAATCACAGTCTATTTTCTCAGCTGTCCATGCCCTTCTCCATATCTGTAAAAGGCCCTTGTTTGATCTCTGGCTGTTCCAGATTGTTTAAAAACTTGCTTCCCAAAGTTTTAAATCTCCCAGAAAGAATTCACCAACAGATTTCAGATATTGTCTACATGCAGTAGTTGATCTGTGGGGTCCTTAGTACTCTCTACACTTGGTTGTTTCATTAAGTAACAGCATCAGTGCTAGAAGGAAATGGGGTTTTCTCTCTTTTTATATACAACTGGCTTATCCTGCCAGTGTTGGTGGGAGCCTTCTTGTTAGTTCCTTGATTAGGCTGTTTACTGTTTGTCAGTAGTTCCTTGATTGGGGTATTGTTTACTGTTTGATTGTTGGTCTAGTAGTAAACTTAGTGGGTTTTGTTTTTGCGTACAGCACATGTTAGCCAGGGATCACTGAGGTGGCGGGCTGCCTCTGTGAAAGGAATTTTTTCGGGTGGTGTTATCTTTACCCGCGGGATGCCTGAATGCTGGTAGGCAATGGGGAAGGGGGCTTTCTTGTCCCTACATGGTTTATTCCCTCACGGGAATCAAGCTGCCGACCTCAAGGGTGCACAGGCCGAGTGTCTTACTGCGTGAGCCACCGTGGCCCCCTTGGTTAACTTGGTATTAATTGCTACTTATCTAGTTTTGATTGCTGGTGAGGTGATATTGTGGTCTTTCAGCTTTTTGATTGTCTCTTTTGAATGGTAAAGGTAAAGGTTCCTCTCACACATATGTGCTAGTCATTCCCGACTCTAGGGGGCAGTGCTCATCTCCATTTCAAAGCTGAAGAGCCAGCGCTGTCCAAAGAAGTCTCTGTGGTCATGTGGCCAGAAGGTGTCAAGGCCAAAGGTACATGAAATGCTGTTACTTTCCCACCAAAAGTGGTCCCTATTTTTCTACTTGCATTTTTTTACGTGCTTTCGAACTGCTAGGTTGGCAGAAGATTGAATGGTATGCAGGTTTATCTCTATGTGCCTATTGATGGCTTTGCCTGAATGCCAGGCTTCCAGGAATTTTCTTGTGTTTTTGGACTTGGATGATCTAGGATGCTCAGTTTCCCAGCTGAAACTATGGTGAAGTCTCTTCATGTGTTGTTCATTTAAGGAGTTTTCCTCATGTCTTCTGACTGGAGGTATTCTGCTAGTCCTCCTCTCTGCCCATATGTCCTACACAGTGGGTGTTATGATCCTTACATTGTAGTTTGTCGATGACTCCTGTTTTTTCTTCTGGGACTATTGAGCCTTTTGGTTTACTTAAGATGTTTTGGAGGGGTTTAGTTGGTTTGCATGCTAGTCATCTACAATCTAATCTAACCCCCATCCCCAGTGGTGACTTAGAGTGATTGCCTGGATGATGCTAGGTCATAAAAGCCACTCTTCACAGATTAATACCAATAAATCACTTATAAGCCAGAGAAGCAGGGAAAGAAACTTTTCTTCTCTTTCTACAGTGTTTATTTCTAAAGCTTGTAACGAATCCTCTGTCCTACTATATCCCTGTGATCACTCTATGCTTATTCTCGTTATTTTAAAGAGCCAAGTTGTCTTTTATCTAAGTAGCAGCTACATCTTTGGCTTGACATGATGCCTCCCACCCCCTGTCAGGCATCTCAGCTACATGCTTGATCTCTGTCTTGATGCTTGCTTGCAGAGGAATAAAATAACACTTCACACTGCACAGCAAAGTACTGACAGAGAAAGAGGAGGGGCTCGCAAACTCCACTGACTTTGGTGTTTTCTTCAGGGTCTTTTCCCATTGTACTTTCTTTTTTCCTACAACCATCTTAAAATGATGCTAGAAGTCCTAGTCATCCAATACAGTAGCCTTACATGCATTGGTGGGTTTTTTAAAAAAATTACTACCGGTTCTGTAGGTGTAGCTTGTGGGCGTGGCATGGCTTGGTGGGCATGGTGGGGAAAGGGCGGGGGAAGGAGCGTGGCAGGGGAAAATCTCCATTCCTTCCCAATCCAGGGGAAAGTTATTGCAAAATCCCCATTTCCTCCCGATCAGCTGGGACTTGGGAAGCAGAGAATAGATGGGGGCAGGATCAGTCAGAATTTTTATTACCAGTTCTTAGACTACTCAAAATTCCCACTACCAGTTCTCCAGAACTGGTCAGAACCTGCTGAAACCTCTACTTATATGCCTCTAGGCATGTAGGACCTGCTCCTTCTGAACTTCCTGGTCCACTGCTTGGAAGAATTACTCCACCACTTCTGGAGAACATCAAGAGGATAACCTTTGATTATACTGTATGTCCTTAGCTAATCCTTCCCCTGGAGTGGGGTGGGAATGGAGACTTTGCAATAACCTTCCCCCAGGAGTGGGGTGGGAATGGAGATTTTACAGAATCCTTCCCCTGGAGTGGGATGGGAATGGGGATTTTGCAGTATCCTTCCCCTGGAGTGGGGTGGGAATGGAGATGATTGGCCCCTCCCATAAGGCTTAAAAGAGGAGCAAAGGCGTGTGGGCCCTTGGCAGGAAAGCAACCTTGTTAATTCTGTTCCCAGTCGGCATATCTGTTTGATTCTGGACTCGGTGTGGCTTTGCCAAGTCGGTCTTTGGCAGCATGTCAAGGGAGATAAAAGTTGATGATTATCCTGAAGGACTTCTCCTGAAGGACTTTTTGCAACTAATTGGGACTCAGCTGTGAATGAATGAGTTGTTGTAGTAAAATAGGTTTTGGGGGCTACTTTTTTTTTTTTTTAATTTGATTTATATGCCGCTCTTCTCCGGAGACTCAGGGAGGCTTACAATGCATTAAGCAATAGCCTTCATACTTTTGTATATTTATATTTATACAAAGTCAGCTTATTGCCCCCAACAAACTGGGTCCTCAATTTACCCACCTTATAAAGGATGGAAGGCTGAGTAGACCTTGAGCCTGGCTGGGATTGAACTCACAAGTAATTGCAGCAGCTGGATCTTAAATGCTGCCTTTGTAGGAGGCATTACTCCCCTACGCTACTCAGGCTACTTGTCTGTTTTAATGACTCAGGAAGCCTAGATCACAACGAAAGCACCTACCCAGGACATCTGAAGATAGGGCTGGCCCCTGGGAGAATGTGCTCAGTGCCTGCCCTCTGGAAGAAGATTCTGCCTGTAATCCAGATGCCTCCTACACTGCTGTTATTCAGAAGATCCATGAAGAGCTCAGTCTTCACTCAGATCTTTGGGGAAGAAAGAGAGAAGCTGTTTCTTCATTCATTCACTTGCCATCTTTGATCTTTACTTTTATGTTTTGCTAATTGTACTTAGATTTTCTTTGATTGCTGACAACGGCCCAGATTCTTTGAGAGAAATGCTCACACTACATGCTTCTTCTCCAGGGGTGAAATCCAGCAGGTTCTGGAGAACCGGTAGCAGAAATTTTGAGTAGTTCAGAGAACCGGCAAATACCACCTCTGGCTGGCCCCAGGGTGAGGTCAGAATGGAGATTTTGCAATATCCTTCCCCTAGAGTGAGGTGGGAATGGAGATTTTGCAATATCCTTCCCCCTGGAGTGGGGAGGGAATGGGGATTTTGCAGCACACAAACCACATCCACAGAATCAGTAGGGAAAAAAATTTGGATTTCACCCCTATTCTTCTCCCTTACTTAAATGAACCACAGTTTGCACAATTAAGTTACTACTATGGGGGTCTTACCTGGGTTTAAACCAAAACAATAACCACACAAGCTAGTTTCATGCAATACATTCAGTAAAAGTGTGTGATTTGTTTTGGCAGACTATTTCATACAACACTGGCCATGCTGTTTTCCCTACCCCGGAGAAAGCAAGCAAACAAGCAACCAACAAGAACTCCTCACAGCCCAATTGCTCTTTTCCTTTTTCTAAATCTCATCTGAAGAAGTATTTTTTGCCCTTCAGACTCATTTAGCTGGAAAAACTGAGCCTCTTGGACATTCAGTTAGCGGTAGTAGATACTGGCTTGAATATTGGTGTCAGTGTCAAAACAATTTTAATCTGGGTGTTGTGGGAGACAAAAGGACCAAGTAAATAGTTGGTTTTTGCAACTGCAGTCATGTTCCCCAATTCTTATGGAAACCAGCGAACAGGTTTAATTACTTGGTTCATTACAAATGCTTTCCTGCCACTTCAGTTGCCTGAACCCTGAAGGCAGCAAGCACAGAGAAGTCTCAAAGGGAATTTGAACTCAGTTGTATCATCCTGGCCAGAAGGCTGTCGTTCCTCCTCCTTCCTTCCCTCAAGTTCTCCAGTTTTTTGCAAGTTCAGATTTCTCTGATCTCATGCTCAGGATGTTTGGCTTTCCTTTCATGCATGAAAGTTTAAAATGCTGCTTTTCGCTCCCAGCAGAACAGCTCTGTGACTAGATAAGGGCACAAACATTTGCATAGGTATCCTTTGGAGACAGAGAGAGAGAGAAAGAGAGAAAAAACAGGAAACTTCCATTTCCAGATGTGGCCTTGACTTAATCAGTCCTCTCCTTCATCAAAAGCAATGGCAAAAACTGGTCGTTTGTTCTTGAAGGAATCCATTACAAATTAACCGACTGGCTGTCAATCAATGAACTTTGGTTTTGAAGAAGCATTTTATTGCTGAAATTGAGAATTTTCCCCCTGTAGTGAAAATTTCTCTGTGTAGTGAACAACATAGTGAATGTCTAAGCTACCCTTTCTTGAGAAGGAACATTTTATACTGAGATAAAATATACTGTGAAAACTTATAGGTTGCACACATCCTAAGCTACATACATTTTGAGACACTCATACGCATCCCAACATACACCCAGAATAGGTAAAGTAAAGGTTCCCCTCGCACATATGTGCTAGTCGTTCCTGACTCCTCATCTCTGTTTCAAAGCTGAAGAGCCAGTGCTGTCCGAAGACGTCTCCATGGTCATGTGGCCAGCATGACTCAACCTGCCAAAGGCGCACGGAACGCTGTTACCTTCCCACCAAAGGTGGTCCCTATTTTTCTACTTACATTTTTTACCTGCTTTCAAACTGCTAGGTTGGCAGAAGCTGGGACAAGTAATGGGAGCTCACTAGGGATTCGAACCGCTGACCTTTCAATCGACAAGCTCAGCAACTTAGCCACTGAGCCACCGTGTCCCTTAAACCCAGAATAGAGGGGCTCAAAAATTTTATCTCTTTTAATTCTCAGGAATGATGCTTTGAATATTCTAAATGAGAGGTGTTTATTAGGTCCAAATATCTGTTTGGGAAAGATCTTGTATATGAATGGATTAGCTCCCTCGACAGTAGTAAGGAAGAGCTTACTTGCTGTCTTGCTGCAATTTTTTGACTTCTTGGGTCCTGGAATTTCTTATTTATTTTATTTGGTCATGCTTAGCATTTTTAGGTTGTGTATCCAGGCATAAAAATTCTCTTTACTTGAGTTCATCCTCCTTTGAATACATAGACAGAGCTATGTGGCTTTCTTAGCAACTCTACAAAACGGCTTTTCTGCTGCCTTCCATCTAGGAGTTTTATTTCCTTCTGGTTTCCCACCCGTACACACACCCACACCTACAAACACACCACCAGCAAGTTTGTTTTGGTTTAACCATTCACTTATTTGCACATCTAGGCAAAGTAGAAGAAAGGCTGGATGCACCCCTATCTATTTGGAGTGTGGGCATTACTAGCCATCTGCTTCAGTAACGGTAACAGAGTTGGAAGGTACCTTGGAGGTCATCTAGTCCAACCCCCTAATCACGTAGAAGACCTGTACTAGGGATTCGAACCACCAAACTGCTAACCTTTCTGCTCAACAAGTTCGGTGTTTTAGCCACTGAGCCACCTAGTCAGGCATTCAGTTAGATCAGGGGTCAGCAACCTCTAGCTCTGAAGCTACATGTGGCTCTTTTGTCCCTCTGCTGCGGCTCCCTGTTGCTCAAAATATTACAACTGTCAATTTGTGATACCTGCCAGCACACGATCTATTGAGCTTTTCGGCCCCTGTAGTCCAACCATGGATAAATCCAAGAAAAGAAAAGTTTCAGAAGAAAACAGAACATTTAATTCAACTACATATGCTAGTTTTGTGGCTGCTCAAGAAATAGTCAGGCACGGGAAGGGTTTTGTGGCTCCCGGTGTTTTCTTTTCTGTGGGAAATGGGTCCAAATGGCTCTTTGAGTGTTTAAGGTTGCCAACCCCTGAGTTAGATGATTCACCCCATGTCACTTTCTTCTGACATAACAAAGCGTCTCAAAGTGGAGCACTACTCTATGTGAAGAGTCAGTGCAATTTCAGCTGGCCAGATTGCCATTATCAACCTGTCATTCATGGGCAGTTGCTCAGACTGAAGTGCAAAGATCATCTCTCTTGTAGCAAGAGAGTTCTACCACTTAGAATGTTTGTTTCATGAACCAAGGAACAAAGAAAAGTTGAAAAAGTTTTCTTCTCCATTCTGAATAAACTAGGGTTGGAAAGAAGAGAAGGTAATGGATAAAAAAATAATAAAATCAGTGCATCTTACATAGAATACAAATAGCTTTTCTCCCACCTCCTTCCCTTTGGTGCATGCTAAGTGCCTGTTTGTACCAAACAAATCTTTAAACCCACTGCAGCATGAAAATGTTGCACCTGATGAACTTCAGATATGCTTCAAGAGGACAGAAACCAAAAAGCAGAAGGAAATGGAAAAGGGCACACTTCGCTATTTGAAGAGTCACCAGCATGGGACTGGATTGCTCTAATACAGAGGAGGAATGGGAAAAGGGCAAAATAAAACATGTAAGGCACCTCTACAATTTCCTCCTACTCTTATGATGCACCCACTTAGCAGATGACTTTTCTTTCAAAAATATATTTTTCTAATTCCGTTCTTAAAAAGGTAAAGGTAAAGGTTCCCCTCACACATATGTGCTAGTCGTTCCCAACTCTAGAGGCAGTGCTCATCTCCATTTCAAAGCCGAAGAGCCAACACTGTCCAAAGATGTCCCTGTGGTCATGTGGCTGGCATGACTCAACACCAAAGGCACACGGAACGCTGTTACCTTCCCACCAAAGGTGGTCCCTATTTTTTCTACTTGCATTTTTGACGTGCTTTTGAACTGCTAGGTTGGCAGAAGCTGGGACAAGTAATGGGAGCTCACTAGGGATTCGAACCGCTGAACTGCCGACCTTTCGATCGACAAGCTCGGCATCTTAGCCACTGAGCCACCATGTCCCTTTGCAATTCCATTCTTACATGGGCTTAATTTTCAGACTTCATCACTTAATAAAAATGAATGTGTCCACTTTTTTCCATGGCTTTCAATTGATTATTGGACTTGACTTCAGCACCTATAATTCCAGATTACAAAACCATGTCAACACAAGGATTACAAGAGTGGGCCCAATGGGTGGGGAATGATGGAACTGAACTCCAATATAACTAGAAGCACTCACAAGTTCAGAAATAGATGTTTTTTTATAGTTCAAAGTACATCTACATCAAAGTAGATCTGTGCATGTGCAGAAGGGTGCATGCAGGAACGATGCGAACTGGTAGTAAAAGTAAGTAGAACCCAGCCCTGAACGGCATGCATCATCTTCCAGAAGATGTGACAGCAGAAAATATGACTTCAATAACAGAGTTGTCAATGCCTGGAATGCACTACTAAACTCTGTGTTCTCATCCCCAAATCCTCAAAACTTTAACCTAAAACTGTCTACTGTTGACCTCACCCCATTCCTAAGAGGTCTGTAAGGGGCGTGCATAAGATCACCAGCATGCCTACCATACCTGTCCTAATGTTCCCTTTAATTGTACTTATTTTATGTATTCAATTCATGCTTATACTTATATATATTATCTAATATGTACTTGACAAAATAAAATAAATAAAATTAAATAAATACCTGTGTAATGGATTACAAATCCTGTATTGCTGACAGAAGCATCACTGCGGAAGGCCAGGAAGAGGTTGTTGCTGCTGCTCTCAATTCTTTCTGGTACTTGGGTATCATAGAAACTCCCAATCAGGGGACTAACTGAGCTGGGCCCATCATAGATGTGCAAGAAATCATACCCTGGCTCCAAATTAAACCTGAAAGGGAAGAGAAAAGGAAACTAAGTGTATTGAGCATCTGACTACTAAGACTGGTGATATAATGAAACTCTCTGAGCCTCAGAACAATGGACATTGGCAAAACATTGCAAGACAAGAACAGATGCATATTCATAGCTCAACAATAACTTAGCCAGCTCCCTTGTTCTATTAAGAAACATTTAGAGTAGTGTTTCTCAACCTTGGTGAATTTAAGATGTACTGACTTCAGCATCCAGAATTGTCCAGCCAGCAATACTAGGTAGGGAATTCTAGGAGTTGAAGTCCACACATCTAAAAGCCACCAAGGTTGAGAAACACTGCTTTAGAAAAAGGATCAAAGGCAGCAAGGAAGACCCACTTCAAGACAGCTGCTGATTAAAGGGGCTAGGATACACATATCTTCTGTAATCTAGCCTCTTTTTTCCTTACAAAAAATCCAGATATTGAAACGTGAGAATCAAGCTTTCTGCTACTGACAGGAGATTGACAAACTGATCCTTTTAGTTCTTTGTTGTCCTTTTAGAAAGATTTATACTTGAAGTAACATTTACAGGAGGTGTAGAGGAGCACAGAGATGATCATGGAGAAGGTATGCAGAGACCGCTAGCAAAATGTAAACTTAACCCAGGAGATCAAGAAAGCATAAGAAAGAAATTCATGGTAGTTCCACCTTGACTTCTTTGGGTTTAAAGCAGGGATGAAATGCTCCCGGTTTGGACCGGATCGAGTGATCCGGTAGTGATTGTGGCAGTGGGTTCAGAGAACCGGTAGCGATGGCAGCACAAGGCTCTGCCCACCCGCCTGGGTGTCATTACTTCATGCTTTTAAAAGGTAAAAAAAGGCTCTGATGATCACAACTGTGGCGTGCAATTGTCAGAGCCTTTTTTTTAACTTTTAAAAGCATTTTTTTTACCACCTATTCACCTGAGCCGGTAGTAAAAAAATGCTTTTAAAAGGTAAAAAAAAGGGCTCTGACAATCACAGCTGTGGCGCACGATCGTCAAAGCCTTTTTTTAACTTTTAAAAGCATTTTTACAACCTATTTGCCCGAACTCGTAGTAAAAAAACACTTTTAAAAAGTTTTTTAAAAGGCTCTGACCACAGCTAATCACTCCCCCGTGCGCTGTTCTACTTACCTTCCCAAGCCTCCTTTTTAGTGTACATTGCGCATGCGTGCAGATGTGCATTTGGTGCATGGTGGGCATGCATGCATGCAGCACGCATTTGGCATGCAGTGTGCATGCGCAGCCAGCAAACCAGTAGTAAACTGGTTCAGATTTCACCACTGGTTTAAAGAGAGGGAAGGAATAACTGGGAATATTTCATTGTTATAGCCCATATCAGTAAAATAAAGTTCTAGTATTTCTTGTGGCACTTCTTGTGGCACATATGAAGTAATAATAAAATGTAAGGAAGTTTTAGAAATGGAAATAAGGTTTAGAAATATAAACATGTTTGAATTTTATTGTTAACAGTGAGTATTTAGTTCTAGTATTTAGTTCTAGTATTTCTTGTGGCACTTGTTTCCAGGCCTCGTCGACTTCCAAGGACTGATTAGAACTAAACCCAGCAGAACAATTAAAAAGGGAAAATTCAGGGGTGGGGGGAGGAATTGTCACTTTCAGTCTTTAGCTCCTTGCATAGAGCAGAAATTTTTATGTATCTCTTGTCATCCATAAATATGAGACCTGTGACCTTCAAGTGTTAGATCCTGCAAGTGTTAGATGGAGGGATGCCACCCTATTGTAAGAATTAAAGAGCGGGAAGGATTTGGGAAATGGTGTTCAATATTCAAAATGAATCTAGGGAAATTATTGTGAATTGTATTATGTTGTGTTATTTGAACTAAGAACTCTGTTTAAATGTCAAATTGGTATATTTTCAAGATTAGAGATAAGATTTAAATTTGAAGAAGTAATAATTAAATAAAGATTTAATAACTATTATATGAAGTAATAATAAAATGTAAGGAAGTTTTAAAAATGGAAATAAGGTTTAGAAATATAAACATGTTTGAATTGTATTGTTAACAGTGAGTATTTAGGGTAAGAATTGTAAAATGTATTACGAGGAATTAATTGAATTAAGATTTAAGGTGGATTAATAGAAGGGTAATTGCTTTGATCAAGTTAATATGAGTTAGTTTTTTATAAAATGGTAATAGTTGAGATTTGAGTATTATGGCAAAAATAGAATATAAAGTTTTTTGTTAAAGATGAGCAAAAAGTTGAACAAATTTATGGCTGTTCTGAAAAGATGTATGTTTATTTCTGTGTTTTAAAAAATAAAAAAATAAAAAAATATTCTAAATGAATGTGATTGGGTTATTCTGCTAAGTGACATGATGGATGGACAGACATAAGATATAAGTGAAGAAAAATAGTGATTGGTCCCACTCAAAAGACCAAGTGGAGAAGTGACTGGTGACTATTTACTTGGAAAAGGACTGTTGATTTGGGATACTTGGTTTATGAAAAAAAATCTATTCCTACGCATGGACTAGTAAAAGGATGGTTGCTTTAAAAGCATGGTTGCTTTGATGTTTATGATGAAAAAAAGAGGGAATCAGTGAAAGACTCAAGGGTAATGAAATATTTTCTATGTGGGGCAGATATCAGGGGTGAAATCCAGCAGGTTCTGACAGTTCTGGAGAATCGGTAGCGGAAATTTTGAGCAGTTCAGAAAACTGGCAAATGCTACATCTGGCTGGCCCGAATGGGGTGTGAATGGAGATTTTGCAATATCCTTCCCCTGCTGTGCCCACCAAGCCACATCACGCCTACCAAGCCACAGAACTGGTAGTAAAAAAAATGGATTTCACCACTGGCATATATGTAGTAATGTCAAAGGTGGAAAAACATGGATGTAGAAACAGAACAAAGTAATGCAAAATAAACTGTCCACAAGGAAAAAAAGACTGAGCCCGGTATGATAAAATATTAGGAAATAGATTCTCCTTTGAAAAGAATGGGTGGAAAGTAGACAGAAGGAACCAGCCAGTGTGGCATAACACACCGGCATCAGGCTAGAAAGCAGGAGACCAGGAGTTCATGCCTTGCCTAGGTACAAAGTGGCCTTGGGCCACTCATTCCTTCTCAGCCTGGGAAGAAGGTTCCCAAAATCTTGCCAAGAAAACCTCGGGGTCTTTCTTGTCCAAGCAGCTGAAGAGACTGACGCAAAGCTATAAGGGAAGATTATGTTGAAGATGGTTAGAACAAAGTGAAAAGAATGGTGAGAACTTAAACTAAACTAAGCAACGAAACGAAATGAAACGAAACTAATGACATCATTTGTGTTGAGATGAGATGAGGAAATGCTGGAAGGAGAACTGTATATACGTGATAAGGTTAATGGTATGCTGAAATGTGGACTCAAAATCATTTCTATAAATGCTAGTATCCAAGCCTATGCTGATGAAAAGGATATTATAAATGCTGCCAGAAAGTTGGGGGGAAAACCCCCAGTAAAGGTGAAAGTGTAGATAGTGCATCTCATGAAATGTTAAAATATGGATGTGGTTTGCTTATAGAATAGTTACGTGTTTTGTTTAATGTGTGTGTGAAGACTTTATCTGGAACGAGATTCCCCAGAGATCTGGAGGCTCCCATCCTCTTGATATTTCAGACCTGGTGGTTCTCTCGGCTTTGCTCTAGGGTGGCAGATCCTCTTTTCTTGGATGCTAATTATTGGTGAGATGTTTGCAGGTACCCTAGTTCATTATCTTACTTCTTTCTCCCACCCCTCTGAATTACAGTTTTATTATCTGTTTGCTTTTTTAATATATTGTTTCCATATTGTTTGGTGTATTATGAGCTGTCCAGAGTCATTTGGAGTTGGATGCCATAAAATTAATTGACAAATTAAAAATGTAAGTGTGCATGGGGCTTAAAGCAGTGATGGGTTGTCCCCGGTTTGGACCGGTTCAGAAGAATCGATAGTAAAATTGGCGGGAGGCTCCGCCCACTGATCCGGATGTCATCATAGGTGATCTGTGCATGCGCAGAAGCTTCTGCATGATGCGAACTGGTAGTAAAGGTTAGTAGAACTTACCCCTGACTTAAAGGAATGTCTTTGTTATTCCTTTATACAAAGGGGAAAGCACAGAAACAAGAGTAAATGGAAAATTTACACAATTTTATTAAGTAACTCTGGGAAGAGACTTGGTGGAATTCTGATTAATTGTGTACAAGAGGTGGCAATAAACAAAATTTAGTTTTTATTGTTTACTGGTGGCTCAGCAGACTAAAGCATTCTGATTAACACCATGTCTGCAATTACTGTAAGTTTGAATCTCACCAGGCTCAAGGTTGACTCAGTCTTCCATCCTTTCTACGGTAGGTAAAATGAGGACCCAGTTTGTGGGGGCAATAAGCTGACTTTGTATAAATATACAAAAGTATGAAGGCTATTGCTTAACGCATTGTAAGCCGCCCTGAGTCTCCGGAGAAGGGTGACATATAAATCAAATTAAAAAAATAATAATTCAGGAAGTGGATTTTATATTAGGGTGTACAGACCAGATTTTTGCTCTTCAGAAGGCATTGAAAAATATATGAATGTAAGAAAAAGTACTGCATGTTTGTTGACTCAGAGAGCATTTATGACAAAAGTGAACTGACTTCAGTTATGAAAAAAATGTATGTTTATGGAAAGTGGTAGAGCTATAGATTGCAAATTGCTATAAATTGTATGAAATGATGGTTATATAAATTGTATGGAAGGGTGGTTGCTAAAAGTGGTAGAGCTATAGATGATGAAAATAAGGCATGAATATAACCGCAGCAAGATTATTATATGTACAAAGATGGAAAGATTCAGCATTATCTACAATGGAGGAATGGTTGGTGAAGATGATGGAACTTGATGAGATGTTGACTTCTTTGATCAAAGAAATTGACTTCTTTGATCAGAGAACAGGTAATATCTATGTTTATTGGAAAGTTCTTGTAGATGTTTTATGTGAAACAGAAAAAAATGACCTTATGGTTTATGGTTTTGATGTTTACACAAAACAGATTATAGAAAAAGAGAATTATGTTGTAACCATAGAGCAAGAGGAAAATTTATAATTTCTAACTGGTTTAAAATAGACTGGAAGTTACTTCTTTAAATCTTTTTTCTTTTCCTTTTCCTTTTTATATATTTTTCCTTTTATGTACTTTTAGTATTTTTGTGTGTGTGTTTGTCTTCTGTTCTTTTTCTCATTCATTAATTTGTATTAGCTTGCACGTTCCTTTCTAAAATATTTAATAAACTATAACAATAAATGTAATTAAAATATTTTACATTTTTAATGAAAAAAAAAGCATGAGCGAGAATAAATGAATACCTAACTAATGAATCAACAAGGAGAAGGATTTGTAATGCCCCTTGGTTGTTCAGTGTATTGATGTAAAAATAGTGATGGCTGCAGACATATGTTGATTGTGATATGAATTGATATATACTTTTGTAAGTAGACAATGCCATATTGTAGGCTTAAATGCAGAATGGTTTGCAGGAAATGTTATGATGCAAAAAGCAGGGTTGACTTGAAAACTACCGTAGCAAATCTCAAAGTTGTGCTTCACTGCAGAAACAGAGTGCAAGTTATGCATCAGTAATAAAATCTACAGCATGCAGATTAATGTGTATACCTTGGCGTTATGTTTACTTAATGTTGGGAACTTTAAGATGTGGGAATCCTACTAGAAAATGTGATCTGCTTCAAGAAATGAATATTTTTATGAAGGAAGCAAAATCAGCTTTGCATAACAATGTGCTTCTCTCCAGTTTTTTACAGGTACTCCTCAACGTACAGCTGTACATTTAACGATGGTCTTGAATTACAATAGCCTTAGAATTGAGGCTTTACAGTTTGTAAAGTACTTTTGGCCGTTATAAAATGTTGCACACACCCCTGTGGTTATGTGATCATGCTTTGGATGCCTAGCTAAACTACACCTCCCCCTCCCCCAATTTTTGACCAATAGATCTCCACCAGTAGTGGCTTGCTACTGGTTTGTACCGGATCGGGCGAGCTGGTAGCGGTGGCAGGAGGCTCCGCCCAACCACCCAGCCACTTCTGCGCATGAGCAGAAGCACCACCCACGCGCCCACGAACAAACCGGTAGCGACGGGATTTGGAATCCGCCCCTGATCTCCACTCACTTTGGGGCAGAGACATTTTGACTTTTATTTCCAACAGTCTTCCTATGATCCTGTATCAAGGCAGGTCTTTTCCAAGATAATAGAGAAGGTTTGCAATTATCTGTTGACATAATTGATTCTCATATCTGTGAATCAACCCCCTCTTTGTTTGGAAACTTTCACAGGCAGTAACAATACAGAAAGGTATTGCTGTTTTTTTATGGCATACATAGTCAAGGAAATCTATAATGCTTTTTACCACAGTAGAGTTCTGGCAGCCTAAGATTGTTAGTTCATTTTATTCATGCATGTGCCCTATCCATGGTATACCACAGGAGGTGACCTAGCTTTGCACCATCCTGGCTAGCAGCATTCGGGGGATGCTCACTTTCTTCTGCTGACATTGCTTTGCATCTGGTCAGATCCAGCCCCAGCTCTCACTTCTGCATGGAACGCTGCTAGCTTTCCCCATCAGAATGGTACCTATTTATCTACTTGCATTTGACATGCTTTCGAACTGCTACGTGGGTGGGAGCCAGGAGGTGAAATGCTATTGGTTCAGCTGAATTGGTAGTGATGGCGGCAGGTGGTTTGGAGAACTGGTAGTGATGGTAGCTCAAGACTCCACCCACCCGCCCGCCTGATCGTCGTTCCTTCCTGGTTTTAACCTGTTTTTTACCCTCTGTGCATGCATTTCTGAACCGGTAGGGAAAGTAAGTAGATTTCACCCCTGGTGGGAACTAGTAGCAAATGACTGGAGCTCATTCTGCCATGCATGTTATGGGCTTGAACCAGAGATTGGTTTCAGCAGGTTCTAACCAGTTCTGGAGAACCGGTAGCGGAAATTTTGAATAGTTTTGAGAACCAGTAGTAAAAATTCTGCCCACATCTATTCTCTGCCTCCTAAGTCCCAGCTGTTCAGGAAGAAATGGGGATTTTGCAGTAACCTTCCCCTGGAGTGGGGAGGGAATGGAGATTTTACAGTAACCTTCCCCTGCCATGGCCACCAAGCCACACCCACAGAACTGGTAGTAAAAAAAATTGAAACCCAACACTGGCTTGAACAGCCAGAGTGCCAAGCATTTCTTGCCGACAAGTCGAGTGCCATTAAACCACTGTGCCATCGGGCCCCCTATAGCACAGAAAGGTGATTTCTTCAGGGAGAACCAAGAGGTTTAATCTCCATTTACTGAGTTGCATCCATGACTTAAAATAAGGGCATCTGAGCACTTACGTGTGAAACACCAGAGCGATGACATAATCTGGTGAGACAGTCAGCTTCCAATCACACTCTTTTCCTGGAGGGTAAGGCTCTGGGTAACCAGGGGACAAGATAACCCCTGAAGGTCCTGCCAGGATCCCACCACAAGGTGCTAAAGGAGGAGAGGAGAGAGCAGAAACCACAGCTTGTTTTGCATGCCCTCTTTTGAGAGACCTCTCAAGCAACCTATGCTTGCATTTAGGACACATTAAGGCTTTAAACCTGAGGCAGTCTAAGATCATGCCTTCACTTGTATTTAACCATGGCTTGTGCAGCAAAGTGAGAATGCTTTCAAATTTTACTGCAAAATCTCCCTTCGCTCCTGCTGTGCTTGAGAAAACTGATGGCTAGCTTAACCAATTTTCATAAAATCCTGCAAAGCTGGCCCCCATTCCTGCCATACCCTGATAACTTGCTCATGGTCTGTGAACCTTGGACTAAGTTACAGGTGATTTGGAGTGGGGAGGAAATGGAGATTTTGCAGTATCCTTCCCCTGCCGTGCCCACCAAGCCACTCCCACCAAACCAAACCACATAACACCACACCACGCCAAGCCACGCCCACAGAACTGATAGTAAAAAAAATTGGATTTCACCACTGGAAAAGGGTAAAGTTTCCCAGCATAATTAATTCAACATCTGAACCCTGAGAAGGAAAGCCCTGGTCAGATTACAGTCTCATTTGCAACCATGGGTCTGTTCTAGCCCCACATCTGCCTCTCCCAGCTGCAGCTTCTGTACCTATGCAAGTGGGTGGGTCAGGCTGCCAAAAGAACCTGTTCTCGATCTGCACACAGCTGATCTTAGCGTCCCCCTGCAAGGTGTATCCTGCATCACACTGGAAAATGATGTTGTCTCCAGCCTCCTTGCTGTCTCCGCTCCGGCTTCCATTCTGTGGGATCCCAGGGTCATTGCAGGAGGTGGCGGTGGACACTATGAACAAAAAGTCAGGGAAAAGATGAACCAAGGGAACAGAATTATTCATTGAATTTTTCAATTATTCCATAAACTCTGAAGCTGTGGCATGGCATTCATGTGGAGCATCGTACGCTGCATTTCCCGGAGGCGCTCAAGATACGAAGAGCAGAAACCTAGCATATCATTAGAGGAAAGGTGGCTTCAGAGGGAAACAATGCAGAAAGCAGCCTGTGTCTCATGGCTGAGCAGAACAAACAAAGAGGGATGGAATCCACCAAGTCCATCATTGTCCATCACGGAGGACAGTGCTGATGGTGTAACTGATGGCATCTCACATGGTCTCATTTTCCTCTCTTCCAGTGCTGCATTTTGGATGATGCCAGGAGCCAGGAGTGTTTTATGCCATGAGGCATAAAAAAGAATGCAGACAGACAGATATTGATATTTGTAAGCAGCTTAATTTCATTTGAATGGCCAAATTAAGCCAGATATGCCTAACTGCAGATGAATACAGGAATAGTAAAACAGGGCTCCCTGCATTTCTACCTTCCAAGTAAATTCCAAAGGGGGGAAAAAATCAAAAGGAACTCTTCCAAGAAGTCTACTTTTTGCTGGTTGAATCAGCATTTAAGAAAAACAATGAAATCCTATTTACTTCAAAAAGCAGCCACAGCCGCGTACATCTACACAGAACGATTGGCTGATAATACTTTAGGATCAATCAAAACTCTTCTTTAGGTAAGGCGTAAAGCAGTAGGTGGGCAGAAGGAAGAAATTAGGGCAAAATTACGACAGATTAGAGCTAGGTAGTCATTAAATGGAGATTGTGAACTAAATTAATATTAAGGACAGTATTACCAGTACCAGGCTCTATGCACTATTTGGGGTCCAAGCAAATAGAAGAGCAATAGCATTTTTATATACCACTTCACAGTGCTTTACAGCCCTCTCTAAGTGGTTTAGAGTCAGCCTATTGCCCCCAACAATCTGGCTCCTTATTTTACCGAGCTCAGAAGGATGGAAGGATGAATCAACCTTGACCTGGTGAGAATAGAACTACCGAACTGCTGGCAATCAGCAGCCAGTAGAATTAGCCTGCCATATTGCATTCTAACCACTTCGCCACCACGTTACTATCCCCTTCTGAAAACACAAAGCGTGTTTATTCCTTATTTTTTTCCAAACTGGTCAAAACTCAAAGGAGCTTGGGTTTACAGCATATTGTCATTATATAACTCAGATCACAAAACTAGGGGGAAAAAATCTGCAGATACTCCTTGCTTAATGGCTGCAATTGGGTTACGAATCTCAGTTGTTGGGCAAAGCAGTCGTTAAGGGAGATGCCTACATGACTCCTTTGCTCAACAACCACAATCCCAGCATTCCCAATTGTGGCTGTTAATTGTGGGTTCTACTTACCTTTACTACCGGTTTGCAACGGGGCTGCGTGTGCACGATTGCTTTGCTCGTACATGCGTGCACTCTTCTGCGCATGCGCAGAAGGGTTTTGATGACATCACGGTCAGTGGGCGGAGGCTCCCGTCAGTTCTACTACTGTTTCTATAGGTCCGATGCGAACCGGGGGCAACCCACCACTGATCCAGATTGTCAAATGGACCAAAAAAAAAAAAAAAAGAGCTGCCTCCAGGCAACAGCTCTTTGAGAGGGAAAAGAGCTGCCTGCCAGAGGGTTTCATCTCTGTGCGGAGCTCCCAGCTAGTAGCCCTTTTGTTCTCGAATATTCCTGCCATGTGCCAAAGAATTTCAGTTTTCCTCTGTTCAAGGTGGGGCAATCCTTCAGGAAGGTGCAGGAATCCATCCCTCCATCCCCTCCACTTGCAACTTTTCCTGCCAGCTTCTTCACTGACGTTTAGGAAAGCCAGCAGTGGAGATTGTGAACAATGATGGCAGGGCGCTTGGCCAACAGTTGCAGGGGAGAGTTGGCTGCCCAAGTACCTGAAATGTAACCAAGGGATGGGATGGCCACAGTGTTTTATGACAGCCAGAAAGGAACATTTCCAAGGCTGTCATAAGTATGAACAGTCTTTACTTTACTTTATTGATTAGCCCTTGGGCCATATCAAAGGGCAGAGTTCCAGACACAAATGATTACTAAAATCTGGTAAAAGCAATTTAAAATGGAATTAGATAAAATACAATTTAAAATGATATTGAATAGAATACGATTTAAAATGAAATTGGAATAAAATACAGTTTAAAAGGATAGCTTTGATTAGCCTACAGGCCATACCAAAGCAAAAGGTGCAAACACATATCACTGATAAAATCTTATACAAACAATTCAAAATAAGAGTAGGGTAAAATACAAATAGTTATAGGATAAGATACAATATAATATAAAGTAGAATAAAATGACGTAAAATTATATTTCACTGTCTCCCTTACAATCTACCCCCATCAGTCCCACGTATGCAGATCTCAACCAAGCCATTTTGTTTAATTACTGTGTTGTGTTAAATGTTATTTTCAGGTTCTGGATGCACAGAACCTGAACAGTCAACTGGGAGAAGGTCAAGGACTAACTGGGTGCTAAACAATCTAATAAGTGAGGTGGTAGCAGCTAAGTCACTAAAACGTATCAACCGGTCACAGAAACTCCCTCTCATAGACCACTGATCCCTAATGCAGTGTATTTTGCAAGTGTTTTAGGATTATTTGCGTCATTATAGGCCAGAGTTGAAATCTTGACAATGAGAAAAGAAAGGATTAGACATAGATTGGTGGTCCTATGCGAAAATTCAAACTAGATTCGCTAGGGATAAACAGGAACCTGGTATTTCCCTTCATTTACAAACTTTTGACAAGCTTCTCCTAGGTGACCAAAGGAAATTTATCTCTAACGTTTACAACTTTCTCTTATCCAATTTTATGGTGGAGGAGATTGTAAAGGACTCGATGATTGCCTGGGGGAGAAATATAGGAACAACAATTCAGCTTGATGCATGGCAAAATGTATGGAACAAAACTATGAAATTGACCCTTTCTTCCCATTTCAAAGAAAACTTCTATAAAATGATCTACTGTTGGTATCTCCCCCCCACCAGAATTGCTAAGATGTCCCCAGGGTCCTCTGATAGATGTTGGAAATGTGGGTCGGCCAAGGGTACTTTCTTCCACCAGTGGTGGACCTGTCCGTCAACTAGACGCTATTGGAGGAAAATAAAACAGTGGCTGTTTGAAATAACAGGTGTGAGCTTTCCCCTTTATCCAGACCTCTACTTACTTGGAATAAGACCAGACTATATTGATAACAAAGATTGGTATATATTTGTCCATGTCTCAACAGCGGCGAGAATGGCATTTGCCCAACTGTGGAAAGATGTAGATACGCCTCCTGATCATCTGATAATAAACAAGATTCTCCGATGTGCTGAGATGGATAGATTAACGTATATTTTAAAAGACAAGAAAGATTCAATATATAATAGAAGTTGGGACAAATGCTTTGTCTGGCTCAAAAGAAGGTTAAACCTAGGAATGGGGTGATAAGATCGTCTATTTAGATTAATTAGATATTTATTAGGCTATATGATTTCTTAAAATTTCGACAAAAACAGGCTAATTCTTTCGTAGATAGTTAGTAGAAATTGACTCTATTGAAATGTTTGGTTTGGATGATACTAGTTATTATTAATTGGAGAGTGAGCTTAACTCTCGGTTAGTCATGTTTGTCGTTTCGTTTTAGTCTTGTGTTTATGTGTTTCTACATTTCACCATTTATATTGTTTTTCAATGTTTACTTTGTGTTAACTTTAATGTAAATATTTAATAAAGATTTATTTAAAAAAAAAAAGAAAAGACTTTGCACATTTCCTTTGAGCTACAGTGCGCACACATATGGAAGAATTGGACCAGGACGCATGCTTAAACATGCGTTGCTGATTTCAAACTTTTTTTTTCTCCAGCTGGAAAAGGCTGAAGGGATTTACAAATCTAAGTCTGTTGCATGAAGATCAGATGTATGTATATTTCAGCACACTTTCCCCTTTGCTTATTACATCTAACCATCTGCTAATTTTACCTGGCATTCGGCTGTAAACCTACTTTGTCTATGCTATCCAATAAATTATAATGCGCACATTGTCTTCTCCCCCCACCCCTTGTAACTGAGAGGAATTTTGCTTTTAGCAGGAATGGTAGGTCCAATTCTTTTACAGATGTGTCAGGGTATCTTGAATGCTGTCTGAAATGAAACCTTGTTTGTTTGCTTTTTTCTTTTTAAAGCTCAGGAGTTTAAAATAAGTACTTTTTAATAGAAAACTCTGAGTTTTTTTTTAAAGCAATAAAACTAGAGGAGCGATCACTAGAATAGCAGTGAACAAAAAATAGAGTCAGATGGGACCAATTCAATTTAAGCCAGTGATGGAGAAGACAAGAAACATTTTTTGGCAACCAATACGTCTAATTCTAGGACTTGTCAAATGTTTGCCAAAATGTGGACGCAGTGAAAATGGGTTACTCAGAAATTTGTTGCCAATAATTTGGTTCTTCATTTGCAGGTAAATGCACTTGGCTTTATCTTGATCTGGATTCTGACACAAATGCAGCTGAGATAAATCAAAGCATGCTTGCAGATTTTTTTCAGTATGCATAATTCACAATGAAGAACAGGTCACCAACAAAGCAACCATTGGCTTCATGAATGAACAAGCTACCCAGAATGATAGTGTCTAGTCCAGCATTTTTCAGCCTTGGCAAATGGGAAGAAATATGGACGAAACAATTGAAACTCTTGATGGCGACCACTTACAAAGAAAATGTGTATAAAATGGTGTATAGATGGCAACTCCCCCCTGCTTGACTATCTAAAATGTACCCAGGACTCTCCCCAAACTGTTGGAAGTGCGGGGAGATAGGTACTTACTTTCATGAATGGTGGACTTGCCCTATGGCAACCGAATTTTGGAAATTTATACAGAGGTGGATATTAGAGATCACGGGATATAATTGAATTCAATTGAATACAATTGAAACCAGAATATTATTTATTAAATATTACACCAGATAAGATAAGCACAAATATATGGTGTCTGATTACATATATCACAACCGCAGCAAGAATATGTTTTGCTCAACATTGGAAGGGGAAAGACCTGCCAGCTGGAAAATGAATCCTCATTCTAGGACAGGTGTCAGCAATCTGCGGCTCTGGAGCCACATGCAGCTCTTTGGACTCTCTGCTGTGGCTCCCTGTTGGGTGACCCCACCACTGGCTAGTCCCACTCCTTGCTCTCCCCTCCCAGTCACTCCTTGCCTGCCTTGGGAAGGTAAGGGCGATGGTGGGTGATGGAGAAGTGGCCAGTGCAGGGACAGAGAGATACAGAGAGAGTGGGAGAGAAAAGGACATAGAAAGAGGTGGGGAGGAAGGGAGAGAGAGAGAGATGTCAAAGGGTTTTGTGGTTCCCGGTGATTTTTAACAACCAGTTCTCTGTCCTAATGACCGGCTGGGTAGGCATGGCTAGGGGGGTCATGTGACTGGTGGAAGTGAGTGACATCGAGTTGGCCATGCCCACCCGGGTTTTGTGACTCCCAATGTTTTCTTTTCTGTGGAAAATGGGTCCAAATGGCTCTTTGAATGTTTAAGGTTGCAGACCCCTGCTCTAGAAAGAAAAGGAAGCTCTGGTTAAATAATAGGTACTCTGACTCTAGGGGCATGCACTTCAGTTTTGTTAGCTTTTCGTCTGTTGATTCTGACACCAACCCACCGTCTCAGCCTCAGTTTTTATAAAAACCAGTGCCTTTTGTTACTGTAGTCACTGCTCAAATATTTCTTTCACAATATTGTTATCCATCCATCCATCCATCTCACTAATACTTCGCTCTATTGCTATTTTTCATCTAATTTCTAGAAAGAAGCTGTTTCGCTTATATGTTGCCGAAGACAGGTAATGGGCAGGAGGAAGGTGGACCCTTTGAGGCAATTTAAAATGCTGATGGTTAGTCATCATTCTGGCCTGAGCATTGCAACTCAGCCTGTTCTGAAGTGGCTTTTGCTCCCACTGAAAAAAATCAGCTTGCAGGGTATTTCTTGGCTCTGTGCTTTCCCAGGATCTTCAGATAGTGACAGTAACAAGTCAGACATTTGATTAACCCTGCTAGTTTTGTAGCTATAAATCTTGCTGCGTTAGTTGGATGGCAGCAATTATCCCTACCTTGGCTAGATTCTGTATTTTTTTTTTTCTTCTGTTAAATTGTGTCCAATTCTCAGAGACTGCCCTGCAGTTTTCTTGGTGAGGTGTTTTTTAGAGGCAGTTTTGCCATTGCCTCCCTTTTAGGGCCAAGAGAAAATGACTAGCCCGAGACCCCACAGGAAGGCCTGGAGGAACGTTGTCCATGGGGTCGTGATGGGTCGGGACACAACTTCACAACTAACAACAAAGGTCATCCATCTGGTTTTGTGTCTAAGCCCTAAATCAAGGCTCACAGTCGCTGTCTTCTGGCCTGATGCTTTAGCCACTATCCCCGACTGGCTCTCATAGATTAGTTCAGATTTTCAATTCATTATATGTAGGATGAGGAAGTTTGAAACATTCTGTTAATGCAAATGTATGCAGAGAAGGTGATTATTTGCTAAGTTCAGATCAAGGTATTGGTCTTAACCTTTACAGCATTAGATGGCTTAAGGCTTGACTAGCTTAGGGACAACATATTTTATTGCAAACCTGCTGAAGTATTAAAATATGCAGAGATGATCCCTTTGAAGAGCCCTCTGGTGCAGTGGCTTAGTTCATTGGAAGGGTTTCCCAAAATATGGAATGCTCTAATCCTCTAACTTTGGCTCCTCTCTTAATCTCTTGGTTTTTTTTAAAAAATAAAAGCACATAAAAGCATATCTATTTGGCCTTTCCAAATGTCAGTCTTAGTTTTAGTGTGTTCTTTTAATATTTAACATTAAATATGCTCAATGTAGGATATTAAATGATGTTAAATATTAAGATTATTTAAATAAAAGTTTTGGTACAAATATTACAACATGCATCTGAAGACAATATCTCCAGCCATTCTGTTCCCACAATTATGTTGCTAGTCTGGATCAACTATATATAGAGAACAGCTGTCTAAAGGGTCCTTTGCAATCCTCCACTAAATCTCGGAGTGGAGAATGGATGGCTTCTCTGAATTTCTCCAGAAGGAAAAGAAACTCTCCATTAATTTCTCATGGACTTTGCCTTGGGGATGATCTTAACACCAGAAAAGGTCAATTTAAATCTTCCTGAGATTTAAGTGTGAGAAACAGGCAAGCTGCACACCATTGCAGAGAGGACAGCAAAGTGCAAAGCCAGATCAATCATACCTTCTCACTTATCTTTTCATTCACTAAAAAGTGCAAGGCTACATTCCAGTTTTGGTGAATCTTTTCAGCACCGAGTGCCAAAACGGGCATATGCTGGAAACTGGAAGAGTAGCCACCTGGTATGCATGTATGTGCCGGGCAGCTGCTCTTCTAGTTTCTGGTGTGTGCATGCACACCAGCCACCTGGTCTTCTGATTTCTGGTGCATATGCGTGCATGAAGACCAGCTGGCCGGTGTGCTGGAACCCGGAAGAGCAACGGGTGATGGCTCATGTGCCTGGAGAGATGGCTCTTTGTGCCACTTCTGGCACGCGTGCCATAGGTTCGGCATCATGACTATATTCCATCTGAGAGATTCTTTAATCTCTCATTAATTAATTAATTAATTAACGTGATTCTTTAAAATTCTCTTCTCCTTTTAAATCACTTCTAGTGCAAATTCCTGTTCACCAAATTGCACGAGCATTGAGAGAAAAATGGCTGAGGAATTGGAATGTCATGAATGCTGAAATTACCGTATTTTTCAGAATATAAGACACAACTTTTCCCTCCTAAAAGGGGGTGAAAATTTAGGTGCATCTTATACACCGAATGTAACCTCGGTCACCCACTGGCCCCCACCCTTTGCCCTCTGCCTCGCAGCAGTTACCGCCTTGCAAGCAAACAGCAAGGAGAAACAGCTCCTTTCAGCTTCAGCATATCCTAATTAGCACAAGTTGATTGGATCGGCCTCCTGACTCTCGGCTGATTTGCTCTCAGCTGTTTTGCGCAGGGCTCTGCTGCTTGCTGCAAGGAGGTAAATTGCTGGAGCAGATTTTTTTTTCTTGTGCTAATCAAGCTATGCTGAAAACAAAAATGCAAGTAAAACAGGCTATTTGCTGTTTGCTGCAATGAGGCAAAAGTGTGCAGAAGCAGAGGGAGATTTCTTTTTCTTCTTTTCCTCACCAAAAAAGGTAGGTACGTCTTATACTCAAAAAAATATGGTAATAAATTCAGGGATTATTTATCTCTCATACAATTTACCAGGCAGAATTGTAGAGAGCTGAAAACATCTATGACATTGTCATCCCGTTTTAGTTCTCCTGACCCCAAAGACCAAACGACACCTGTGAAAGTTACCTGAAAACTGAATGGCAAAGCCCTGTTTACTGGTGAAGAAGTCCGTGTTGAACTGAAGGACCACCAAGTTGAAGGTGCTGTGGACATCATTGGGCAAGACAGAACCGCTAACTTCTTTCAGGAGGATGCTCTTCTCCACTGGCCCATCCCAGATTCTCAAAACATCATGGAAGTCCTCTGTATGGAAAACCATGAAATGGAGCCTGTATTTGGGGGAGGGCAAAACAGGATGAGGAAGAGAAAGAACAGTTACAATTAAGACTAGATTTGTATTTTAGAACTGGGAAAGTTTAGAAAAGAAAGTACTGAAGGAAAGTAATGTTACGTGAAGTAATGTTCTTCAGGTACCAAACAGGGATCGTGTAGAAATGAGAATCCAGGTAACACCTCTTCCAGATTAATAACTTTTATTCATTAGACAACCGTGTACAGATAGTCCTCAATGTACATCACTCAAAGTTACAACGGCACTGAAAAAAAACGATTTAGAGCTGTGGTGGCGCAGTGGTTAGAATGCAGTACTGCAGGCTACTTCGGCTGACTGCCGTCTGACTGCACTTTGGCAGTTCGAATCTCACCAGCTCAAGGTTGGCTCAGCCTTCTATCCTTTCGAGATTGGTAAAATGAGGACCCAGATTGTTGGGGGCAAGAGGCTGATACTGTAAACTACTTAGAGAGGATTCTAAAGCACTGTGAAGCAGTATATAAGTCTAAGTGCTATTGCTATTTATGACAATTTGTCTCAGTTACATCCTTAACAGCATCCAAATTGTCACCTGATCAAAATTCAGATGCTTGGCAACTGGCATGTATATATGACAGTTGCTATGTCCCGGGATCATAGGATCATGATGTGTGAATTTTTGACAAGCAAAGTCAATGGGGAAACCAAATTCACTTAACAACCCTGTTACTAATTTAACAACTGCAGTGATTCACGTAACATCTGTATCAAGAAAGGTTACAAAATGGGGGCAAAACTCACCAAACAACTGTCTTGCTTAGCAACAGAAATGTTGAGCTCAATTGCGGTCATAAGCTGAGGACTATCTGAATGCTTTTTAATAATATATATTTGGTCTGTAAAGGTACTACCAGATTCTTTCTGATTTTTGGTTCTACCAACTGTCACAACTTTCTCACTGCAATCTCAGAAAGAAGCTGAGTTCTATTTTCTTTTTTTAAAAAAATATTTTTATTGCATTTTTACAATTAAACAAATCTTACATCTTATGCATAACTGTATCCATTTATATAACATTCCAGTTCAAGTACTTTCTATACATTTTTACTATACATTTTGATTCTACTTCTGTTTTGTCTATTTTCATTCATTCCAGGCAGAGAATGGATATGTATTATAAAGAGGGCAATTGTGACTGAATGTTAGGGGAAAAAATTCTAATTGGAAAAAAAAACACACACACACACACAGTTTGAGAAAGAAAACAAGGAGGTGGTGAATTCCTTGTTTTCTTTCTCAAACTGTGTTCATTGGATTTGTTGAAGGAGAGACTAGATAGTCAATAGTTAGAGATGTTTTTAAATTTAGTTTGCTAGACTGAGGATGAAGTTGACCTAAGCAGCTTCCCCAATTTTAAGATTTTAACATTCCTCCCAACAATTTGGGAACTACAGTTTAACTTGAGAAATTGGGAGGACTCAGTTACAAATCTAGTCCCTTCTATGTCACTCTGCAATTTCTCTTCAGTTTCCATGTGGAGAAAAGCTGGTGATTTCCTGAGATTAGATTTGTAGAAAAGACACCCAAATACACGATTGCTTGGAGGAAATGAAACATGAAAATAGCACCATTTGGAGATGCAGGAAATCATAGACTTGTTATGAAGGGGAAGGAATAAACTGAGCAGGTAGAAGCAAATTCATTTCAGATAAAATTCTCAGCGAAAAGATGCTTTTAGACCAAGTAGAAAAGGTGATGATAGAGTGAAAAAAAGGAGAAATTTTTTAGGGGTTCTCTGTATTTGTGCCAAACTGAACAGGGCTTCTGTTTTCTTTTATTTTTCCTTATCATTGGTTTTCCCCCTGCCCCCCGCCTTATTTTAGGCAGTGGCAGCAGCATGAAGCTTTTAATATTTTAATTCCATCTTCATGATAATAGGGATGATGGTGATGCATTATAAATGTTAGAGAACTGCGTGGTTATTAATTGACTGAGTTTTAGGGAGGGCGGCCCCTCTGGCTTTTTATTTAATATGCCTGTTACATTTATATTAGCATAAACATTTGTACTGAAGAGGCAATAAAAGATTGATAGACTGTATTGTAAGAAGAATGGGAATACTGAGTTAAAAGACTCAAGCGATGAGCTTTTTTTTACAAAAAAACAAAACATAGGTGTCAAAGCTGCTGGTTTGTCGCTTAGTATTCCTTGAAATTTCACAAAATGTGTCCTGCTAAGGGAAATTGCAACTCTTCCATAGATTATTTATTAATTTATTTATTAATTAAGCTTATATGCAGCCTTCTCTCTGACAAGGACTCAGGGCAGCTCATAGCAATAAAACAAGCAAATTATCAATATTTAAATGTTAAAACTATTAAAATTCCCCTTAAAAAAGCTTCTTCAGTCCTATCCGGCCTGGTGAAATAACCATGTCTTAAGGTCACAGCAGAAGGAGCGCAGGTCACAGGCCACCCGGAGCTGTAGGGGGAGTTGATTCCATAAAGTAGGTGCACCCACAGAGAAAGCCCATTCTCTAGGAGTCACCAGTCGATACTGCCTGGGCGACGACACTCCAAGGAGGCCCTTCCTGTGGGAACACACCGAGCGATGGGGAGCTGTCGCTGGCCACAGATGGTCCATCAGGTACCCCGGGCCTAAGCCATTTGCAGCTCTACCCCAACTAAGTAACCACAGTTGTGTTGGTTAAGGATGATTTGAATACTTTTTTGGAGAAGAAGGTCAGGGAAGCAAAAGGCAGAATTATGACATGTATAATAGCAATCAACCATCATTTTCATTCCTCCAACCAACTTTAAGCATCAAAAAAGCACAGCAAAGAATGTTCTTTCTGTGCCAACTCAGAAAGCTCAAACTGCCGAGGGAGCTGCTGATCCAGTTCTACAGAGGAATTATTGAGTCTGTCATCTGCACCTCTATAACTGTCTGGTTTGGCTCTGCAATCCAACTAGACAGACAGAGACTTCAGAGGATAATTAGAACTGCAGAAAAAAACAATGGCTACCAACCTGCCTTCCATTGAGGACCTGTATACTGCACGAGTCAAAAAGAGGGCTTGGAAAATATTTACAGACCCCTCCATCCTGGACGTAAACTGTTTCAACTCCTACTCTCAACATGACTCTATAGAGCACTACACACCAGAACAACTAGACACAAGGACAGTTTTTCCCGAATGCCATCACTCTGCAAAACAAATAATTCCCTCAATGCTGTCAAAATATTTACTAAGTCTGCAATACTATTAATCTTCTCATCATTCCCATCACCCATCTCCTTCCACTAATGACTGTATGACTGTAACTGTGTTGCTTGTATCCTTATGATTTATATTGACTGTTTCCTAATATGATTTGATGGCTTATTTGTACCCTATGACTATCATTAAGTGTTGTACCTTATGATTCTTGATGAATGTATTTTTTCTTTCATGTATGCTGAGAGCGTATGCACCACGACAAATTTCTTGTGTGTCCAATCACCCTTGGTCAGTAAAATCCTGTCCTGTCCTGTCCTGTCCTGTCCTGTCCTGTCCTGTCCTGTCCTGTCCTGTCCTGTCCTGTCCTATTCCATTCCATTCCATTCCATTCCATTCCATTCCATTCCATTCCATTCCATTCCATTCTATTCTATTCTATTCTATTCTTTACTTCTGATTTATGAAGCTCAAAACGTAGCTGTCTTGCTGAATGACGTCATGAGTCAACAGCTGCTTTGAAAGGATTAATATCCAACTGCATCTTCAAAAGACATTTTGTCTTTGTGAGGTGGGGGGCAGGGAATGAATGCCAAAAAATAGAATCTGGTAAAAGATTCTGGAGAAAGAAACTGCTTTAAACCTGGAAGCCTGCACAATCTCTTTCAGAACAATCCTAAATCAGGAGCAAAAGATCTATAGCCTTTTAGAGGTTGCCATTATCCAAATCTGTATTTATGGTTAGTGATGGTAATAAGATCATTGTATACCAATAAATAACATTTAGAAGCTCACCAGGTTCTCAATTCCTTCCCTGAAGCTATGTAGGCAAGAGACCAGCAGGTATGTATAGGCAGAAACATTGAGGGGAATTGGGGGTGGGGGAGAGTCCTATCTTGTGACTTTGCATGCTACATGCATGTATAATTAGAAATTGGCAACAGCTTTGAAATATAAATTAAATCATGCTAATTGGTGCTGAACAGATATTTGCTTAGTGGGATCTTTGGTGTCCTCAGAGTGCTCTTTGGTGCTGGTTCTTCCCTTGTAGACATTTCATAACTCAACTAGTTACACTCGTTGGGCCTTGAAACATCGGCAAGAAAACAACCCAGCTCAGAGAGCACCAAAGATTCCACAGTTCAATCCTGATCTGCAAATATTCACTTCCATTGGTATCTTCCTAGTCTTTTACATTCTTATTTATTTATTTGTTTGTTTGTTTGTTTATTTATTTATTAGATTTGTATACCGCCCTTCTCCCAAACGGGACTCAGGGCGGTGAACAGCCAAAATTTAATATACATATAATACAAAAGTTAATAAAGCTAAAAATAAATTAAATCAGCGGCCACCCAACTTAAAACCCCGAGTTTCTAAAATTAATAATTCCCATTAAAAACCATTTAGGCTAGCTTAGCTTGGTGGAATAAATAAGTCTTTAGGGCCTTATGGAAAGTACGGAGGTCCGGAATCAGTCGTATTCCAGGAGGTAGCTCATTCCAGGAGGTAGCTCATTCCAAAGGGCAGGTGTCCCCACAGAGAAGGCTCTCCCCCTGGGGGCCACCAGCCAACATTGCTTGACCGACAGCACCCTGAGGAGGCCCTCTCTGTGAAAGCGTATTGGCCGGTGGGAGATTATCGGTAGCAGCAGGCAGTCTCGCAAGAACCCTGGCCCTAAGCCATGGAACACTTTAAAGGTGAGAACCAACACCTTGAAGCGCACCCGGACAACCACCGGGAGCCAGTGCAGCTCGCGTAGGAGAGGTGTTAAGTGGGAGCGCCGTGTCGCTCCCATAATCACCCGCGCAGCCGCATTCTGGACCAGTTGGAGCCTCCGGGTGCTCCTCAAGGGGAGCCCCATGTAGAGAGCGTTACAGTAATCCAGGCGAGACGTGACGAGGGCATGGGTGACTGTGCATAAGGGATCCTGATCCAGAAAGGAGCGCAACTGGAGCATCAGGCGAACCTGATAGAAGGCCCACCTGGCCACAGCCGTCATATGCTCTTCTAAAGACAGCCATGTGTCCAGGAGGACGCCCAAGTTGCGAGCTCCCTCTGTGGGGGTCAATGACTCACCTCCAACATTCCTGGAAAGAAATCATATTTATATTTCATTATTTAAATTGGACTTCCCTAATCTCATTTGATTGACATCTGGTGATCCAGAATCTTCAGAATTCTGAGAAAACCTGAGCTGTATTATGTCTACAGAAAGAAACGGTCTGGGAAAAGCTTGTTTTCAATCAGTTTTCAGAAAGCTTAAAAAAAAACTTTCTTGTTTTAATACTGGATGTTGTATTATTTTAGTAGCATTTTAAGATTGATTTTATACTATTCTTCTTTAAAATATATCCCCATAAGCTTCCCAGGGCCATTAAGGAACCAGGAAGCATACAAATACATCAGTCCAATAAACAATCAAAGGCTGCACAATTACTGAATGGCTCAGAAGTGATCCATGTGTGCAAATAAGAGCTCACATACATGCAAGCTCGTGGTGAGGTTTCCCAAAATATTTTCTCTAGAGATATAGGTACAAAAAGAAAGAGTTCCATTTGTCCTATTAATGGGATGCCCAAATTGTAGAGCATTCCAGCAACCCTATCGCATCTGAAGTGTTGTATGTAATTTAAAGTGTCAACAGGTTTGTGGCGGATGTACTCTGGATTCCCAAGAGGGAGAGGCTGCATTCCAGAGGAGCAAGATGATGGGCTGTCTGCTAAAATAAAGCCAGGTCATGACACACACTTAAAAGTAAAATTGGAAGACTATAATTGTGGAGGGTATCTGGCAAGAACACAGAATGCTTATCTACAGGAAATATGCATGTGTAAATCTTGTAACACTTCTGGGTAGTTACAAAGCTGATAAAAATAACAAGAGTTAGACAACTTGTAGGCCTCAGCTAAAAATTAGGACTACAGATGGCCTGCAGCCAATAAAATATGTATTAGATAACTCCTGGGGCATTCATTAGCCAAGGCTTAGGAATAGGGACAGCTAGAGACCAATAGAACAAATTGTAGCATTATTACTAAAATGTTTATTAGATGAGATTTCTTATTATCTCACCTTGTCCTGCCTTCTCTTTTAGTGAAAATGTATAAAACTTACTTAATCCTTTGTTCTTGGTTCTTGGCATTTTGGCCAGGAACCCTTTTCCTTGGAGTGCTCCAATAAAAAGCAATCAGAAAAACTGCACCTTGTGTCTGGCGTCCATCATTAGCTTCAGCACCAGGCTTAGACCCAAATTGGGGACAACAATGAGAAAGTGAGGTTTAGATAGTTTGAGTGGGAGAAAGAGGATCAAGAGAGCTCCTCCCAGAAGTTCTCAGAGACTATCTTTAATGATGCAAGTGGTTGCTTTAGTTTGGCAAGATTTATGTCTATAGGTAAGGAACAATCAATGAAACTGCTTAAAAAAAGTAGCATCTCTTTCCTGATTTTTGGAGCCTGGTAGAGACATAAATTCTTAAGTTTAAGCTTAGATTCCTCTCTACGAACCCCCAACATGGATGAAGAAAGAGAAATTTGGAGAAAAAGAGAGCAAGCCAGTCCATGCAAATAAATGGGAATGTGGGGTGGGTGGGTGGGGGAATGATAGTTCATATTGTTGCAATATGTAAACTCTGACACTTTCGTATGGGCACTGTGATGTTGCATATATGTATATAAGGGAAAGAACCAGGGATGAAATCCAGCAGATTCTGACAGGTTCTGGAGAACCGGTAGCGGAAATTTTGAGTAGTTCAGAGAACCGGCAAATACCACCTCTGGTATTGGGAATAGACATTTTGCGATACCTTTATTTATTTTATTTTTTTATTTTATTTTATTTTATTATTTTATTTTATTTTATTAATTTATTTTATTTTATTTTATTTTATTATTTTATTTTATTATTTTATTTTATTTTATTTTATTTTATTTTATTTTATTTTATTTTATTATTTTATTTTATTTTATTTTATTATTTTATTTATTTATTTTATTTTATTTTATTTTATTTTATTATTTTATTTTATTTTATTTTATTTTATTTATTTTATTTTATTTTTTTTATTTTATTTTATTTTATTTTATTTTATTTTATTTTATTTTATTTTATTTTATTTTATTATTTTATTTTACTTTACTTTTTTATTTTAGTTTATTATTTTATTTTATTTTATCTTATTATTTTATTTATTTTATTATTTTATTTTATTATTTATTTATTTTTATTTATTTATTTTGTTGAGTACATATTAGATAATATATATAAGCATGAAATGAATACATAAAATGAGTACATTAGGGAACATTAGGACAGGGATGGTAGGCACACTGGTGCTCTTTCCTCCTTTCTTCTTTTTCCCAGGAGTGGGGAGGGAATGGGGATTTTGCAGTATGCTTCCCCTGGAGTGGGGTGGGAATGGAGATTTTGCAGTGTCCTTCCCCTGCCACGTCCACCAAGACACATTCACCAAGCCACATCACACCCACCAAGACACGCCCACAGAACCGGTAGTAAAAAAAAAAATGGATTTCCCCACTGGAAAGAACATGTACCAGAACATCACAATGCCCATCTAATCATTCTGACCAAATCTCTGAAGTCAGAGAGGGAAGAAGGAATGGCTCTGAGGGTAGGAGGAAGAGCTTCTGCCAAAACAGTGGTCAGAGAAAAAGGCCCTGACTCCGGAGCAAGAATGTAATGTGACTAAACATCTCAGACAAGTTCTTCCCAACTCTATGCAATCATGGAGGGAGGGAAGTACGTTCAGACTTGCAAAATTATTACTCTAGCTTTACAATAAAAGTAGCATTGACCTACATGGCATTGGGTCCCTAATCTCTTGTATCTGATAGGATTCTGTGGATGCTTCTTGCTAAATTTGGCAGGTAATTCACGAGGACCCAGCACATACGTTCTGTCTAGCAAGATTTTTTTTTTCTTTCTCAAATTGCACCCTTGAAAGCTGCCATGCTGTTATTACACAGTTCAGGCTGGAATTATATTGTTTGGGTTTGGCTGTTCTCTTCTAAGCGCTTCAAAAAGGGTTTTGCATCTCTCTGGCAGCAATCAATATTCTAAACGCATCTGAAGTTGTGCAGGTATGAATGTGATTAATATCTGAGAGCAGAGAAGCTGCGATGAGAGTGTTAGAACTTCAGGTGTCTCTTTCTATTTTCCCATCCTCTATTGCTACGCTGCACTAAATCCAATCTGTCTCCAAGTATTACATTTGACCAATTAAAACTAGCACCTCTACCCTGATTAATCCACAAATCTTATCATTTTTTTAAAAAAAAGTGTATGGTTGATTAATTTGCTGATTATGAAGCTTGAGCCCTACTTTTTATCCTCCTCCTATTGATGCCAAATAGTAAACACTTAAAGTATGCAAAGCAAGAGAAATCATGCAAATGCGATCAATTTGCATAATTCAAACAGGTTGTAGAACTCGGCTGTTCCTGCCAAGAGTTGGGGTTATTTTGGCACAGGCATTTTTGTGCATCTATTTCTTTCTTTCTTTCTTTTTTAATTGCATGATAGAAACATAGGAACACCTGTGCCCAGCTCACAGCACAAGGTAATTGATTGAAAACCACAGTGACAGGATGAGTGCTGGATGTTATGGAGGTGTTGCTGATCTAATCTTTTCCAGCCTTTGAACTTACCCTATTGTGCAACCAGCTTCTGCTTCAATTGTCCAGACGCAGTTGAGATTGTGATCGTAGGGCGTTGGAAACCCTGGAGAAAGGATCCTTCCTGAAGACTCACCTCGAATGCTGCCCCCACACTCAGCTGAAAGAAGCCACAAAAATAATTCAGCAACCAAACTCTAAACATCCTTTGCTTCTTCCTTTGGGGAAGACTTTACTTTTGCTGCCCATTCAAGTAAGAGATTCCAGAGGAAAGAGGTTTCAGAAAATATAGAATGGAATATCCAACAGCTTTTTATTTATTTATTTATTTTTAAAATTTGTAATTTTATTGTAACACATATATGACATTTACACCACATACAACACATAGATATCTTATCATTTTTAAGCATTGTTTCATCGTGGTCTTCCATCTGTTACTTTGTTTTTTCTTCCCCTATGTCTTCATTCCTTACTTCTTCTTCTCCCTCCCCCCATTATCCTTTTTTTCCCTCCCCCCTATAGAAGTCTATACATTTTAATTATATCTTTAATATTATACATTTATACATTCATATTATATACATTTTTATTCCACTCCATACATATGTTATATGTATATATTACTTCTAATCTTTTCTACTTATAGTTATTATTCTTTATTTCTAATCTTAAACCAATTATACCATTTATTCCATATTCTATAATAGTCTGTCTCTTCTTTTTCCTTAATTTCTTTTGTTAATCTATCCATCTCAGCGCATTCTAAAATCTTATCTATCAATTCTTCCTCCGTTGGAGTTCTTTCCTGTTTCCAATTTTTTACGTATGTTATTCGTGCTGTTGTTAAGATGTGTAGCATCAAATATTTTATTTCTCTGGAATATGGTTTTGTAAAAATTCCTAACAAGAATGTTTCTGGCTTCCTTTCTATTTGTTGTTCTGTTATTTGTTTTATCCATTTCTTAATATTTGCCCAAATTTTTTTTGCTGCCGGACACGACCACCATAAATGGTAATATGTTCCTTGGGATTTCTTACATTTCCAACATGTTGCACTATTGTTCGGGTATATCTTTGCAAGTCTTGTCGGTGACAAATGCCATCTATAAAACATCTTCAGCTGATTTTCCTTGTATGCCGCTGATAGTGTTAATTTTGCATTCACTTGCCACATTGTTTCCCACTTTTTTTTTTTAATTAGATTTATATGCCGCCCTTCACCGGAGACTCAGAGCGGTTTACAATGTGTTAAGCAATAGCCTTCATACTTTTGTATATTTTTTATACAAAGTCAGCTTATTGCCCCCACAAACTGGGTCCTCAATTTACCCACCTTAGAAAGGATGGAAGGCTGAGTCAACCTTGAGCCTCGAACTCGCATAATTGCAGACAGCTGGGTGTTAATAGCAGGCTATCTAGCCCATCGAGCTATCTGAGATAGCTCCAAATCTATTATATAATTAAAATTTTGTGCCCATTTAATCATTGTATACTTCATTATCTCTTCCTCCATTTTATATTGTAGTAAAAATTTATATCCAACAGCTTTTTAATTATTATTAAACAATAATTAAAGAGATCCTCAAATGTGCCAAAATGAATAAATTAACAATGGAGATCAAAGAAAGAGATGACTCGGACTATTACAAAGTGTGGAACAGGTTTTATACCTGGCTAGAAAATAGAAATCAAATTAAGAAATAAGAATATAAACTGAAATTCAGTATTAATATACTGGATATAAATATATGTAAAAATCCTGCTTATAAAAATGCTAATTATGGGCATTCAAAAATAAGAGAAGGATTAGGAAGCTGGAATTTAAACGTAAAGACAAATGTCTATGCAGAGAGTTGTAAAATTGTATATAAATGTTGTTAGTTTTGTATTTTAGCAGTTGATGTACATTTTTGTTCTTGTTTTTCCCTTTTGTATTTCTTTCGATATTGTGTTTTTGATTTTAAAATGTAAAATACCGAATAAAAACTATTTAAAAAAAAAGAATATCCAACAGCTATTATCATTTGGGTACACTCACCATGTATTAGAATTACCGATTCATAATTTCTTTTGACCAAACTACTTGGGGTTGATGGATGTCGTGCTTTCACACCCTTGAAAAGTGTCAGATTAGTGTACACACAGAGATGGGGGAGGGGAGCCCATCAAAGGAAGGCCAGAAGCAGATTTGGCTGAATCTACACAACATCCTTCAACTCAGCTGTTGAAGATCTAATGCAGTGTTTCTCAGCCTTGGCGCTATACACTAAATAAATTCTTTGCAACTTTAAGATTTATAAACTTCAACTCCCAGAATTCATTAGCTAACATGCTAGTGCAAGATGCATGTTAGGTGGGGAATTCTGAGAACTGAAATCCACTGATCTTATATTGCCATGGTTGAGAAACATTGATCCAAATGGCTGCATTTGCACAATTTCCAAATATTAAGTATTTTGTGACTTAGCATGTTGGACAATACAGACCATTTGATTACTTATGATTCTATGTATCAAGCAATGAAGAGAAGGAGTAAATTTAGCCGACTAAAAGTAGTTTCAGGTATTGAATACAGCTATTTTCTAGGAATGGAATCAATTTTAAAATTATATCCTTTCAATCCATGTTCACCTATAGCTACAGTGACTCTGTTTTCTTGGGGAAAAAAAATAAAGATAGAAGTGAAAAGGGGCAAACCTGAAAGAGGTTCAATAAGGATAATTTTTATTAATTGTTTATGTTTATAAATGTACTTTACAAAAAGAAAATTCAAGAGCAAAACCAAGAAATTCTTTATGAGAATGCATATTTTAATAAAAATTACCTGTCTGAAATAAACAACTGTCCTTTATAATAAAGGATTTAACAGATTAACAGAGTTGGAAGGGATCTTATAGGTCATCTAGTCCAACCCCCCACTCAAACAGGAAACCCTATACCAGGGGTCAGCAACCTATGGCTCTGTAGCCGCATGTGGCTCTTTCACTCCTCTGCTGCAGCTCCCTGTCACTCAAAATATGCATCACAACCACCAATGTACGACACCTGCCGCACACAATTTATTGAGCTTTTCAACCCCCAGTAGGACAACCATGGATAAATCCAAGAAAAGAAAAGTTTCAGAAGAAAACAGAATGTTTACATATGCTAGTTTTGTGGCCGCTCAAGAAATAGTTAGGCACAGGAAGGGTTTTGTGGCTCCCGGTGTTTTCTTTTCTGTGGGAAACTGGGGTCCAAATGGCTCTTTGAGTGTTTAAGGTTGCAGACACCTGCCCTATACCATTTCTGACAAATTTACCTCAGGCTTCTTGTCTAAACCTTCTAACAGAGTTGGAAGGGACCTTATAGGTCATTTAGTCCAACCCCACCCCACTCAAGCAGGAGACCCTACAGCATTTCTGACAAATGGCAATCCAAACGTTTCTTGAAAGTCTCCAGTGATGAAACTCCCACAACTTCCGAAGGCAACTTCTGCTCCATGGGTTGATTGTTGTCACTGTCAGAAAGTTCCTCCTTATTTCCAGGTTGAATCACTCCTTGATTACTTCCCATCCATTATTCCTTGTCTGGCCTTCAGTTGCTTAGGAGAATAGCTTCACCCCCTCCTCTCTGTGGTAGACCCCTCAAATATTGGAAGACTGCTATCATGTCTCCCCTGGTCCTTCTCTTCACTAGACCAGCCATGTCCAGTTCCTGCAACTGTTCATTGTATGTTTTAGCCTCCAGTCCCCTAATCATCTTGGTTGCTCTACTCTGCACTTTTTCTAGAGTCTCAACATCTTTTTTATAGTGTGGTGACCAAAACTGGATGCAATACTCCAGGTGTGGTCTTCCTAGGGCTTGTGTGGAATTACTGTAGGTAAAGAGTGGTATAAGGAAATATAGTCAATCTAAGTTTAGCTCTGTAACTTTCCTTTTAGTCTATCCTTTCTTTTTAGAAGATATAGATACAGGTAGTCCTTGGCATATAATCACAATTGAGCCCAACATTTCTGTTATTAAGCGAGACATTTGTTCAGTGAGCTTTGCCCAATTTTATGACCTTTCCTGCCATTGTGGTTAAGTGAATCACTGCAGCTGATAAACTGGTAGCAATAGCAAAAGCACTTAGACTTATATACCGCTTTACAGCACTCTCTCAGTGGTTTTACAGAGTCAGCATAATGCTCCCAACAATTTGGGTCCTCATTGGTAATCCAGTTGTTCAATGAATCTAGTTTCCCCATTGACTTTGCTAGTCAGAAGGTCACAAAAAGTGATCAAATAACCTCAGGATACAGTCATAAATATGAGTCAGCTGCCAAGCATCTGAATTTTGATCACATGGTCATGAGGATGCTGCAATTGTCATAAGTGTGGAAAATGGCCCTACCCATGTTTCCCCGAAAATAAGATCCTGTTTTATTTTATTTTTTTTGAACCCTGAAAAAAGTGCTTGGCCTTATTGCCATGGGCTCAAAAGCCTAATTGGGCTTATTATCAGGGGATGTCTTTATTTTGGGGAAAATGGTATATGTTTTATCGTTAAGGCGGTTACAAGACTGCCTTCTGCTGCCGATAGTCTCCCACCGGCCAATACGCTCCCACAGAGAGGGCCTTCTCAGGGTGCCATCAGTCAAACAGTGTCGACTGGCGGCCCACAGGGAGAGAGGCTTCTCTGTGGGGGCACCTGCCCTCTGGAACGAATTGCCCCCAGAGATACGGATGATCCCTGACCTAGGCACCTTTCGCCATGCTGTCAAGACACTATTGTTCCAACAAGCTGGGCTGGCCTAGACATGATTTTTAATTGGGGTTTATTTTTTAACAGTTAGGGCCAAATTGTCTAATATGTTTTTAAAATTGCTTTTCAATTTTGTATTTGGTTTGTTTTATTGTTGGCTGTGTACCGTCCTGAGTCCTTCGGGAGAAGGGCGGTTTAGAAATTAATTAATTAATTAAATAAATAAATAATAATAATAATAATAATAATAATAATAATAATAATAATAATAATAATAAATTGTCCATCAACAATAGCTTTTTCTAAACATGTTTGCTGCAAATACACAGGCATTTTTGAACCCACAGGTAGATTTGGGAAATCAACAACTGGAAAAACTAAACAAACATTATCTACCTTAGCTGTGCACAAAGGAAATTTTATTAAACAAATACGGGAAGTCTCCAAAAGTTTGTTGGTTGGGGAGGCCTATTAATAACAATGTCACTAATATGCCCCTTTTCTTCTTTCTTTCTCTCCCCCCAACCCCCCATCCCTTTAGCTGTTGTTGCAAAAGATACAGACAGCAAATGACCTGGCAACTTATCCTGTTACATCTTCCACAGTGCCGAGGACTTTGTGCTATGATGGCACAGTGCATCTTGACAAACTTGAACATGGGGCCCTATCTAACAAAATTAAATTCAATGTAGAGAAAACTAAAGTCTTAAACTTAGGTAAGAAAAACCAAAAGTACACATATAAACTGGGGGAAACTAGGCTTAATAGCAGTGACTGGGAGAGGGATCTTGGAGTCTTAGTGGACAACCAGCTAAATATGAGCCAACAGTGTGCAGCGGCAGCTAAAAAAGCCAATGCAATCCTCAATTGCATTAAAACAGGGATACAATCAAGATCAAGTGAGATCCTAATACCATTCTATAAAACCCTAGTAAGACCACACCTAGAGTACTGCATCCAGTTTTGGTCACCACACTATAAAAAAGATGTTGAGACTCTAGAAAAAGTGCAGAGGAGAGCAACTAGGATGATTAGGGCACTGGAGGCTAAAACATATGAAGAACAGTTACATGAACTGGGCATGGCTAGTTTAGTGAAGAGAAGGACCGGGGTGACATGATAGAAGTGTTCCAATATTTGAGGGGCTGCCACAGAGAGGAGGGGGTCAAGCTGTTTTCCAAAGCACCTGAAGGCCAGACAAGGAATAATGGATGGAAACTGACTAAGGAGAGATTCAACCTAGAAATGAGGAGGAACTTTCTGACAGTGAGAACAATCAACCAAAGGAACAGCTTCATCACTGGAGACTTTCAAGAAAAAAGTGGACTGCCATTGGTCAGAAATGGGTGTAGGGTCTCCTGCTCAAGCAGAGGGTTGGACTAGATGACCTAAAAGGTCCCTTCTAACTCTGTTAATCTGTTAAAAGTGCACAGCAATCACCGTTCACTCCACATCCCTCCAAATGTTGGAGGATATAATGTAGGGAGGAAACTCTCTTTTTTGTTGTTGTTTTTGTTTAAAACAGAATGACTTCAGAAACTTAAGGACATTCCCATTTTTCCCCCACCCCCACCCCACAAATGTCACTCCAGCTATACTGGGATGTACCTAAATGATACCTTCTAAAGCAGGGCTGTCAGCCTCCCGACCTCCCAGCCGGATGGATCATGTGCTGGCCATGCCCATGTCCGGTTTTATGGAAGGGGTGTTCTGTCCCAGCTACAGAACCCAAGAAATGTAGCACATACAAAACTCCGAACAACTCTGTTTACTACAAACAGTCTTTTTTCAAATGCAGGCTATTACTAAAAATGTCCTTAGCAGCCTGCCAGGAATTCCAAAGATTAGATAAAGGCTTACAAGAGTTGGCAATTAGCCCAGAAACTAGGTTTGCAAGGAAACTTCATTCTCAAATGCTCAGCGAGCGACTGGATGAACATGCGGTTTTCCTGCAATGTTTGCCAGCTGCGTGCAAATTTAAATAGGCTAAGGGAGTGGCCAATTAGCCCCGAGCCTTACTCTCAAGGAGACCTCCTCCTGAGTAACCACTCCTGCCTTTTGGCAGCCCTGCGCACTCGTGCATTGAGAAGAGGCTCCTCCATTTTGCTCTCTTCACCTGAAGGAGCCTCTGGAGGTTTTGAAGGCCCTGGTTGAATCTCTGCTTCTGGCACCACATCTTCTTCAGCCTCCTTGCTGTCCGACTCGAGCGCCAGCTGCACAGGCTGCTGGTGCAACACCACAGCAGCCTCCTCGTCGTCGGGATCAGCCACAATCCGTGCAGGCCACTGGCGGGCCACAACAAGGGGGAAAGAGTCCCAATATACGTCAAGTGACGCCAACCGTAATGACATGACTTTGATATCCCTGTTCTAGAGAGGTCTAAATATATTGGCTCACACCAAGATCACCTATTCTAGTCCGAAAAGTGCTTTTTCAAGAGGCAACTGGACTTTCTGGTTTTTTCTTTGAAGAGATTTCACTTCTCATCCAAGAAGCTACTTCAGTTCAGAGCTGAAGAAGCTTTTTGGATGAGAAGTGAAATATCTTCCAAAAAACCCCAAACAAAACCCAGAATGTCCAGTTGCCTCTTGAAAAAGCACTTTTGGGACAACCATGATCTGGGTGACTGAGAATCTCCATAGACATTTAACTACACCTATTCCAGTATTTCCCAACCTCAGCCATTTTAAGATGTGTGGACTTTAACTCCCAGAATATTCCAGCCAGTATTCTGGGAGTTGAAGTCCACCCATCTTAAAATAGCTAAAGTTGGGAAACACTGACTTATTCAGACGGCCAAGTAATAGAAGATTGAAATTCCACTCCAAGGCAAAATTCTGAAAGCAGGGCTAGAAACAAGAAGTGGCTAGACAATTCTCAATGCTCATTCATTGCCAAACGGTAAGAAAACATGACGTGGTGACAAAAGGAAGGCTTGATTTGTGCCCTCGATGCGTACTAAAAGAGAGGAAACAAACTGCATCTTGTATTGATTGACTCATTAGCCTGAAGGTTATTGGAAAAAAACAGTAGTATGAATGCTGGAAAGGAAATGGTAGGAATTAAAGCTATTGTGCTCATTTGGACAGGTGAAAAGGGTTGATAGATAATCTTCTGCAGTAATCCTGCCATTGATCCTGATCCATTTGTAAAGGTGGTACTCTGTGGCCCTAATTCATCCCAAGCAGCCTTCAGATTAGAACTGCATTTGTCAGGCATCAAGAATCACATGCGGTTCATTTATTGTTGTTCTCCTACAAACAATTACTTGCAATAATAACTACAGATATGTTTTGCAAATTGCTAGGAAGGTCCAACCTTGTTCTCTTCCTGGGTACCAGACATTCTAAGCTCCGCTGTCTCTTTGCAGTGGAGGTTTAGGGGCCTGGAGGCTAAAACATATGAAGAACAGTTGCACGAACTGGGGATGTCTAGTTTAATGAAAAGAAGGACTAGGGGAGACATGATAGCAGTTGTCCAATATCTCAGGGGCTGCCACAAAGAAGAGGCAGTCAAGCTATTCTCCAAAGCACCTGAGGGTAGAACAAGAAGCAATGGGTGGAAACTAATAAAGGAGAGAAGCAACCTAGAACTAAGGAGACATTTCCTGACAATGAGAACAATTAATCAGTGGAACAATTTGTCTCCAGAAGTTGTGAATGCTCCAACACTGGAAGTTTTTAACAAGATGTTGGATAACCATTTGTCTGAATTGGTGTAGGGTTTCCTGCCTAAGCAGGGGGTTGAACTAGAAGACCTCCAAGGTCCCTTCCAACTCTGCCATTCCATTCCATTCCATTCCATTCCATTCCATTCCATTCCATTCCATTCCATTCTACTGTATTTGCTTTCTGGGAAAAAGCTCCTCCTTCCTGCAACTCTGAACTTACATTCCAATAACGTCTCAGCTATGCATTCAATTATTTAACAATTTTATCACATTAAAATTTCAATTTAGTTCCAGTGCTTTTCCTGAAGATTCCAAGAACTATGGGTGGCTTTGGGACATAAAATTGCACAGCTAAATCAACCGGTCTGCCATCCCCTTAGCAGCTATGCCAAATATCTGGGGAGTGATTACCACATCAGAGGGAGGAGTCATACCTACGCAGGTGGGGAGAGGCTGGTCCCAGGATCTTCGCTCTCCAGTCAAGCAAGTAAGCACACGGCTTCCGCGTAATGTGTAGCCAGGATCACAACTGAAAGAGACGGAACTCCCTGCAAAATGTCCCTCATCGTGGACCTTGTAGCCAAATTGTGGGACACCAGGGTTCTCACATTTGATTAAATCAAAACCTGAAATCAGGAATAAAAGCAATTGGTTAGAAAGAAATCCCAGTCTTGTCTCAGAGTTCGTGTTAGCAAAAACTGTCAATGGCTGATGAAACACTTTTAGAAACTTTCAGGATGTAGTCGGAGAAAAGGCATCCAAGAACATGCAACCTTGTGGTCTTTCTAAGGTGCCAGGACTAAGATGAAGCCAGGACTAAGAAAAGACCCACAAGCTGGAGAAAAATGTTGAAAAATAGCAAGGAACAGATTCCTCTTCGAAACAGGTTTGTTATTTGCTGATTCTGAACCTTATGGATCAATCTAATGGATTGGTTGGAAATAGATGTACCGAAGACTGTTTCTTGTGTAGCTTACTTCAGTGGAGGTAAAGTAAAGGTAAAGGTTTCCCTCGCACATATGTGCTAGTCGTTCCCAAGTCTAGGGGGTGGTGCTTATCTCAGTTTCAAAGCCGAAGAGCCAGCGCTGTCCGAAGACATCTCTGTGGTCATGTGGCCGGCATGACTCAATGCCAAAGGTGCACGGAACGCTGTTCCCTTTCCACCAAAGGTGGTCCTTATTTTTCTACTTGCATTTTTGACCTGCTTTTGAACTGCTAGGTTGGCAGAAGCTGGGACAAGTAACAGGAGCTCACCCCATTATGCGGCACTAGGGATTTGAACCGCTGAACTGCCAACCTTTCGATCGACAAGCTCAGCTTTTTAGCCACTGAGCCACCATGTCAGTGGAACTAGTGATCTGTAATTTTTCAAAAGAGATCTTAATAACATGATATGAGTAGAAGAATAGACATAGAAAGATGGGGAAGTGTATAAAGATATTTACACAGACAACTTGTAAAGAAAAATGTGCTCTTACATGAAGCAGGTATAAATAGTTTCCTTTTGAATGTTTAGGTATATAAAAAATAAAATATCATCAAAAGATCTGGCATTAGCTTAGCTTCCATCTAGACACCCTTACTTGGCAAACTATTTTTTTTTCTTAAATGTTTGCTTCCAAATACAGCTTCTCGGTAGGGAGCAGTACAGAGATTCTAACACTGCCCTAACACTTTTTCTCCAGCTGCAGGGTTGGCAGCCTCCATACTTACTAGAAAACTGCAGTTCAAAACCTTGATTTGTGCCATTTCCATCCGTGATGAATTCAAGCCACATCGAGCTGGAAGTGCTGTTGACATTGAGACCCAACATTTCTGCATGGCTGAAGGAGCCCAGCAGGCGAGCCGAGTTATTGCTGCCATCGTAAATCTTGGAAAAGAGGAGAAAACAAATATGAAGATGGATTCACTTGTCTCTGCCCATCCACTGATCCTGCACCCCTTGTTTCTACAAAGTCAACAGTTTTGTTCATCTGATACTCTGGCAATGGGTGGAACATTCCTCATTGTCCCATGTCTTTGGCCCGAGTACTGGGACATGAAAACAGTGTTGGAACAGTTTTTTCCTGAATGCCATCACTCTGCTAAACAAATAATTCCCTCAACACTGTCAAACTATTTACTAAGTCTGCACTACTATTAATCTTCTCATCGTTCCCACCACCCATCTCCTTCCACTTATGACTGTATGACTTTAATTTTGTTGCTTGTATCCTTACAGTTTATTTTGATATTGTTTCCTGATTGCTTATTTGTACCCTATGATTATCATTAAGTGTTGTACCTTATGATTCTTGACAAATGTTTCTTTTATGTACACTGAGAGCGTATGCACCAAAACAAATTCCTTGTGTGTCCAATCCCACTTGGCCAATAAAAAATTCTATTCTATTCTATTCTATTCTATTCTATTCTATTCTATTCTATTCTATTCTATTCTATTCTATTCTATTCTATTCTATTCTATTCTATTCTATTCATTAGGGTGTGAAAAATATCAAAATGCCTTTGTAAGCTCAAAGAACTAGGACCACCCGTTAGGTTGCAGTATAAACAAATTATTCAAGCCTATACACACGAACCTGTTCAAGTGAAGTTCAACACTAAATTGGTGCCAGATATGGGTCAAGAGAATTCAGGAAGGGTTGGACCTGTATCTCTTGAGGCAACACAAGGACTCTAAACTGATGATGCATTTAACTTTGCCCCCAGGTCTGCCTGCTCTTCTTCAACAGCCTTGCATTCAAAACGTCTGTATTCCTGCAATGTTACAGTACAGTTGAGATGGTCTCTCAAAACATGAAGTTGTTTCCCTGGATCATTGTGAAACTTCCAACAACTTTGTTTTGAGCTCAAAATTCCACCCCAATGTCCTAAAACAGCCCTCTTCTTCTCAAAATGAGCATGTTACCCTTATATGTAAAATGTTCTGCATACCCACAGTAGCCACCCATTTAGATTTCCCAGAATGTATCTGAGCGGTTTGCTTGGCAATATAAAGCTGGCAGATGACTAAATCAATGCAGGTGCTGGAGTAGCAAACTACAGTTGCCACTATCTCTCCCTCTAAATAGTATCTCAATAAAAAATTACTGTATTCAGTAAGGAAAATTCATCCAATGATTTGAATTAAACAATTATATCAGTGTTGATTTGTATGCTGTCTCAATCAATCAACATTTCTTTATGGTCCAAGATCAAATACAATAACAAGTTAGCATACAATTACAGTAACTATAAAATACAATTTTAAAAATCAGAGAGAAAACCCTAATGCATTTCGCAGCTATCAACTCCAAAATCTCCGATCAGAATGAAACAGTTATATGGATTGCCACCACAAGTGCTTTCTTCTGCGGGCTTTTCATACAAATGAAAGGTTAAAAGAAAATGACCTCTTTTAAAAGAGTGTCTTTCAGCGTCATTATTTATATGCATTTCCATTAAAATGACATTAAAAGTGTTTTTATTAGTTTCCTGATTAATTAAACAGTGCTTTATTTTATTATTTTATCCAGTTTTCTGAACTCAAGGCATCTTAGAATAATATGAAGAAATATAAAACATAGAATTTCCCTGTAACATCTTCACAAAACCTGGTTCTTATTTATTTCTTGTTTGGGTGCTGTTCAAAACTGCAAGACATCCTTGGAAGGAGGTTCAAGTCTGATCCTAATTTTCATCCGAAAACTGACAATTTGGAACAATCCAACCCAGAAGATCTTTTTTGGTATTCTGGTATTCATAAACAAAACACGCATTCCATTAAAACAGTGTTTCTCAACAGAAGATCACTATGTAAAGGCATTCCTCACCTCAGATCCCAAGCCAGTAAGGACACTCCCAGCCTGCAAATCTGTTCTTTCTGGCAGAGTGAAAGCCCATCCAAAACAGGTTGAAGCACATATTTTGAGTTTAGTATCCTCTTTATCAACATCTTAATAATGTCTGGATTTGACTTCAGCTTCTCCTCTCGTCCAGCCCATTATCAAATTTAGACAGTAAGCAGCAACAAGCTGAGCTGTATTTAAGACCAGAGGTGGGTTTCAGCAGGTTCTGACCAATTCTGGAGAACTGGTAGTGGAAATTTTGAGTAGTTTGAAGAACCGGTAGTAAAAATTCTGACTGGCCCCGCCCCCATCTATTCTCTGCCTCCCGAGTCCCAGCTGATTGGGAGGAAGTGGGGATTTTGCAGTAACCTTCCCCTGGAGTGGGGAGGGAATGGAGATTTTACAGTATCCTTCCTCTGCCACGCCCACCAAGCCATGACACGCCCACCAAGCCATGACATGCCCACAGAACCAGTAGTAAAAAAATATGAAACCCACCACTGTTTAAGACACTCTACTCCAAAGACCCCTCCCAGTGGTGTAATATGGGATTCCATAACTCTAAGACTAGAGGTTAAACAATAGACCCCAGCAACTGGTCACAATCTGATAGAACCGACCAGTAGCATAATATCTCAATGTCTTCAAGACCCAATTCTGTTAGACAGTTCAGAAGGCTACCATTATTAGAATAGAATAACAGAGTTGGAAGGGACCTTGGAGGTCTTCTAGTCCAACCCCCTGCCCAGGCAGGAAACTCTACACCACTTGAGACAAATGGTTATCCAACCTCTTCTTTAAAATTTCCAGTGTTGGGGCATTCACAACTTCTGCAGGCAAGTTGTTCCATTGATTAATTGTTCTAATTGTCAGGAAATTTTTCCTTAGTTCTAAGTTGCTTTTTGTATTATCTATATTGATAATATAGAAAGCCACCAAAAGACTTGGAGAACACAACACTGTTCAGAAGTTCTGGAAGCAGTTGGGAGTCTAGGAACATTCCCATAATTACAGGTCATCTTTTTCTGGGAAAGTAAAACCCCATGCAAAATAGACTTTCCCCATATATTTTCAAGAAAAAAGACCCTGAGAAGTTGAAGGGGGAAAAGATGGCTCTTTCAGTTTATAGAATAAGACAGAAACTCAAGGACTCCAGCTGCTACAGCCGATGAAACCTTTCTCGCCCCCAACTTCAACAGTCTTGTCTGTCAAAAAAAGGAGTGGTGCAATTTTCCACCATTTTTGTGGATGGAAATGCAAACTGGGTGGGTTGCAGATTTGGTCTGGGATTGATCAGCTTTGAAATGCATTAGTTCTTACGTTCTTGTTATGCTTTTTGCTTAACTATTTTTTAAATCTCATTTTAATCCACCGGACAATTAGTCATTTACCTTGAGGACATCTCCAGCTTCCAAGCTGAATGCCCTGGCTTTAAGCTGAATTCCTTTTCCTGGCTGTGTCTGGATGGAATAGATACATTCATGGTGGTGGTTGTAGTTTAGGGGATAATTTGGAGATAAGAGGACACCTTGAGTCCCAGTCACAGAAGAACCACATTCCGCTATAGAGAAAGAGGCAGAAGGATTGACTGTTAACAGATGGGGATATTACAAGTGATATAAAAAGCATATTGTCTGGGTAAACACTGATGTGGGCCTATTGTGTTTCCCTTCTTACATGTGGAATTTTACCTAAACTAGTGCTAGACCAGTGTTTCTCAACCTTGGTAGCTTGAAGATGGGTGGACTTCAACTCCCAGAATCCCCCAGCCAGCAGCGCTGGCTGGGGGATTCTGGGAGTTGAAGTCTACCCATCTTCAAGCTTCCAAGGTTGAGAAACACTGTGCTAGATTAAAAACTAAATATTGGATTACAAAAATAAAGAACCATCCTGTAAGTCATTCAGGACTCATGTGCTCTGCATTTGGACACCATAATATAATCTCCTACTACATCCAACTTGCCACATTTTCCTGCTCTGTTATCAAACTGGTTAAACAACAGTGGTGCTGCTCTCCTTTACAATTATATTATAAGCCACCTAGAGTCATCTCTAAGTGAGATGGGCAGCATGTAGGTTTACCATATAAGTACATATATCCTTGTACCCTAAACCAGTCCTACCGTTTTATCTTAGTTCTGCACCTTTTAACTATGCTATGGAGCTGAACACAGCTAAACTTCTCCAGGTTGTTGTTTCCTTCCATGAAATCTTAAAGCAGAAGGCAACCCTGCCATACTGCCAATTCCCAGACAATGAAGCCAAGTTGGTATATGACACAAGAAAGCTGCACATCTATATTCAGTAAGCAGCGTTTAAAACATCAAGTTCAACATCTTGATGAGGGCAAGTATTAGCCATAGCACTTAGACTTGTATACCACTTCACAATGCTTTACAACCCTCTCTAAGCAGTTTACAGAATCAGCCTCTTGCCCCCAACAATCTGGGTCCTCATTTTACCCACCTCAGAAGGATGGAAGGCTGAATCAACCTTGAGCTTGTCGGTCAGGATCGAACTCCTGGCAATGAGCAGAGTTAGCCTGCAATACTGCATTCTAACCACTGGGAGGGAGACTTCTATACCGCTTCACAATGCTTTACAGCCCTTTCTAAGCTGTTTACATAGTTAGCCTTTTGACCCCAACAATCTGGGTCTGCATTTTACCCACCTCGGAAGGATGGAAGGTTGAGTCAACCTTGAGCCTGGTGAGAAATAAAAGCAATCCCAATGGAGCAAAACTTCCACCCAGGCTAGTAATAGTATAACTCACAGCTGCCAAGGCCATTTTTGCAGCCTCCAAAGTGCTCCTGCCTCATTGCAATTGCAAATGAGATTTTTCTCATTCTTTTATGGCTGAAAATAACATAACTTCATTTGTCTGAAAAATATTGCTAGTTTAAAAAGAAAAATCCGAAAATAATTCCTTAACAATCCTCCCTCTGCAGTGGTGTCCACAGCGCTATTGGAGGAGAGAGTGCAAGAGGTTGTGATAGATATAAAAAGGGATGGGATTTTGACTTTTTTTGACCACTCCCTTCTTGACTCTGCCTCATATATGTTAATTACAGCACATACTCATGAGAAAGTTGCACTGTTCTCTGCAGCAGCAAGCAGCAATTCCCCATAATTCTAAATCTAATCTATCACCAAAGAAATTTGGTTTTAATTTTGATTAGAAGAACCTGGCTTCCAGATGTTAGGAGAATCTCTACTGCTTGATCTTTTGTGTGTTGTGCTTCTCTGCAGCACACCACACTTCTACAGTTAAAAATGTATGCCCCAATATACCCAGGAACCATTTGGAGATGGATATTTTGGTTTCAATCTCATTAATTTTTCCTAAATTAAATCTATTTTTTTGTGGTTTGGAGTCACAAACAAGAGAATCATGTTGTGGGCTTGTTTGCAACTTAGAGAAAGATGTGCATGTATTATTTATTAGATTTAGATCCTTTCTTTACTTTTGTACTCAAAATGGTATACATAATGTTCTCTCCTTCTACATTCCCAACAAGAGCCACCTCAGGTGGTAGGTTGGATGGAGAGAAGATGATTGGCCTAGAATCACTCAGCTGATTCTGTCCTTTATGAAGGATTATCACAACGTGTCACTTAGCACTATACGAGAACTTTCTGCTTTCTTCAACAAACCATAGTTACAATGAACCATGCCTCAATGCACTATGTGAATTCCATTTTTATGTGAGCTAAACATGGCACGGTCATATATTATTTGGAATCTGGGATTATTCTACAGATTTGCACCTGGTTCACTCCCCTCCCTTTCTTTTTTAACATTATCCATGGCATGGGGATTCCCTGTCAACCTGATTAATCAGCGTTAGCACAAATTAAGATTTGCAGACCAGATTTAATAGCTTCCAAACTATTAATTTAAATTTCCACCGCTGGGGTTACCTAAAATTAATAACTGGGTGCTTGTTCAATCTAATTTGCAAATTGTGATAATGAAGGGTAACCTAGAAGTTTGTGCAGATGTAATGGTGCCTGTACTCCATGACTTCAGTACTTGGCTTTGATTATTTTTCCATCTCTCTAAGGTCAAAGGATGATCAAGCACATGGACAGGGCAAAATATATCATAAGACCAGCAATTCCAGGCTCCTGGTCTTGTTTATTCAACTCAGCCTTTTCCATCTCCTAATGCTTCCTACAGACCAAAAAACAAGAAAGGCTAAAGAGCTTGCCCAGGGTATGTTCTGATATGCATCCTTATCAGGGTATGCATCCTTCTACGTATGTCCCAAGATGGCGGGTGTGCTCTGAGGCTCTGCGGAGGAGATGGGGCGATGTGGCTCAATTTCAGGGGTCTTGTGGCCGTTTGACCATCTATGGTCACACCCCCGGTGAGCGGACTGTCAGGTCAGCAGGGAGAGAGCTTTCTTTTCTCTCCCAAGAACATAAATTTGCTGTCAGGGGCTGGCGTTCGCGGAGCGGCTGGAGAGGGCGGCCCTGGAGTGAGGAGAAAGGGCCGCGGCGGTAGCAGCAAATGTGGGCCGCGGCGGCGGCGATCCGCCCACCAGCTGGTTGCTCCCTTGCTACCCAAGCCGGCTCCGAGCGACCCAGCATTCAACATCATAGTGGGGAGCTTCGGAGCTACGGAGCTGGCAAGTGAGACCAGGCCGGTGTCGGAGGCAGCTGGAGCGGCGTGAACACGGGGGCCGTTGGTGAAATCGAGGGCGGTGGCCTCAGCGGCATTTGGAAGCGGCTTGAGCGGAGTCCCTCCCCCCTCCTGGTATAGGGACTGCTGGCAGCTAGGCAGAAGATTCGGCAAAGGGAGGCTCCTCTCATGTACTTAGCATATTTTACCAAGACCATGGCGGGCTTTTGGTGGATCAACTCCTGTCATGAGGCCCCCCCTGTGGATTAAAGGTGGGCTAAAAAGGGGTAGGAAATGGACCAGAAGAAGACCTGTGGAATGGAGAGTTTACGGGGGTGGGGGTGGGGGTGGCCGAGAGGCAAAGAGAGGGATGTTTCCCTGTGGCCTCGTAGACCCCCCCTTTTTTTTCTACGTCCCCCATACTCCCCCTCCCCGCTTCTGACCTATATAGGCCTGAGGAGGTCACTCCTACCCTGTCTGGCTAACTTTGATTGGAGGCGACCTTGGGCCATATCCATCTTTACTTCTTTACCACATGCAAGAGCTGACGTGGACTGACCAGTCACTGGACCTCCGTTTGGCATAATTTATGACTTATGACTTATAACATCAACTAACATTGTTTGCTCACCATGGAGAGAGATATTACCTTGGGGGATATACTGAAGGAGCGGGTTCAGTACTACATTTCCTCATCAGTGGGCTGTTCCATCTGTTTTATGACCAGTTATGGCCAATCCGCCGTGAGAGGGCGGCTGTTTTAGAGACCTGCCCCCGATTGAATCGACGTGTTGTGGCTCCTGCCCACAGTTGTGGGAGAACTGTGAGGACTCTTTGAGACTATTTCTGGATTCTTAGTCTCACCCAGGGACTACTTTCCCTCTTCTCTATTCCAGCATGATGGACCCCCAAGCCATATATCACCACCATCTCGGAGCCTTGGGTTTATTATGTATTGTACAGCTGACCTTCTTGCACTGTGAGACTCCCCCCTCTCGCAGGTTTGGCCCTCCACTTTATCGAGGGCCTATCTTGATGACGGGTTTTGGAACCCCGAGAGATGGCATGTAGCGAAGAGGGGGTTGAGGGATTTTCTATCAAAATTTCTAAGGAAAATTTTAAGGGGACCCGGGAGTAGGGGTGGGGGGGAGGGTAGGATTGGATTTAGTGTTGTGGGTTTGGGGGATAACCCACTGAGGGGAGGGGAGGGCCTGGTTGCAACGCGTGGCGGGGGGGATGGAGGATCCGGGGATGAGGGAGGGGGTCGAGCTTGTCCAGACTGTGTTGTTACCATCGGTACTGTGAGTGGGAGGGGTAGATATGGCGGGAGTAGGGGGCCATATCATGTTAAGGGAGCGCGTCCCCACTGTCTCCAAGCGGTAGCGTGCTCTGGTCCCCAAGGCTCCACTCGTTCTCCAGGTAGCACAGACCTTCAGGGCCCGGGCCTCTGGCTGATGTTATGCAACGCCAGGTCTGCAGTAAACAAAGCCCCCCTCATTGGTGATCTTATTCAGGAGGGGGGAGCGGACCTGGCGGGTATTACGGAGACCTGGTTGGGCCCGGAGGGAGGGGTTCCTCTGGTAGAAATGTGCCCACCAGGCTTCCATGCATTCCATCAGCCGAGGTCTCAGGGGAGGGGTGGGGGAGTAGCGGTTGTTATAAGAGAGGGCCTTAGGCCGAGGGAGGCCACTGTTCCTCAGACGGCCGGCTGTGAGTCCCTCCTTGTGAAGTGGGGCCATGGGGTTCAGATGGGCTTGCTGATCACGTACCTGGCTCCCTGCCACGTGGCAACAGCCCTGCCCGAGCTGCTCAATGTTATCGCCGCGGTGGCGGTTGATACCCCCAGGCTTATGGTCATGGGGGATTTCAACTTGCCGTCCGTGGGTGAGATGTCTGAAGTGGCTCGAGAATTCATGGCTTCCATGACGGCTATGGACCTGACCCAGTTAATTCATGGCCCTACACACGTGGGGGGAAACACGCTGGACCTGGTTTTTGTCTCTGGACAGTGGCTGAGTGGTCTTGAGATAGGGGATATAGTCACTGAGCCCTTGTCATGGTCGGATCACTCTCTCCTTCGCCTTGACCTTTGAACCGCTGTACCCCACCGCAGGGAGGCGGAACCGACAAGATGGTACCGCCCCAGGCGCCTGATGGTTCCAGACGGAGCTTGGGCCAATTCCTGAGGTTCTGGCTCATGCCTCGACTGGAGACCTAGTGGCCGCCTGGGATAGGGCGGTCGCTGGAGCTCTGGACCGAGTCGTGCCTTTGCGGCCTCTGACCCGGTGCCGATCTTACCTGGCTCCTTGGTTTACCGAGGAGTCAGGGAGATGAAGCGCCGGAAAAGACGCCTAGAGAGTAGTTGGAGGACTAGCCATGCTGAATCTGACCGGACACTAGTAAGATCTCATATTAAGAATTACCTAGTGGTGATAAAAGCAGCAAAGTGTGCTCACTTTGCTGCTCTTATTGCATCATCAGATAACTGCCCGGCCGCCCTGTTTAGGATGACCCGCTCCCTGCTCCACCAGGAAGCGCGGGAGGACCCCTTGGAGGGAAGAGCCGAGGATTTTGTTCAGTATCTGCATGATAAAATCACTCAGATTCGGGATGAGCTGGACTCTGACTGGGTAGATCCAGCGGGGATGACGGGGGCAGGTCCTGAGAATGTTATCTGGGATGAGTTTGATCCTGTGACCCCTGAGGACATGGACAGGATTCTGTGTGGACTGAACGCAACCACATGTTTGTTGGACCCGTGCCCCTCCTGGTTAGTGCTGGCTTCCCGGGAGGTGACACGAGGCTGGCTCCAGGGGATTATAAGGGCTTCATTGGGTGAGGGTGTCTTTCCCGCCGCCTTGAAAGAGGCGGTGGTGAGACCTCTTCTCAAGAGGCCCTCCCTGGACCCGGCAATATTGGCTAATTACCGTCCGGCCTCCAACCTTTGCTTTGTGGCGAAGGTTGTTGAGAGTGTGGTTGCACGACAGCTCCCCCAGCACCTGGAGGAAACGACGTATCTGGATCCGTTCCAGTCGGGCTTCAAGCCTGGGTACAGCACTGAAATGGCACTGGTCGCATTGGTTGATGATCTCTGGAGGGCTCGGGACAGGGAGTGCTCCTCTGTCCTGGTCCTGTTAGATCTCTCAGCGGCTTTTGATACCATCGACCATGGTATCATGCTGCACCGGTTGGTAGAGTTGGGGGTGGGAGGCACTGTATTACAGTGGTTCTCCTCCTTCCTCTCCGACCGGTCGCAGTCTGTGTTGACAGGGGGGCAGAGGTCAACCCCGAGGCCCCTTATATGCGGGGTGCCACAAGGATCGGTCCTCTCGCCCCTTCTGTTCAACATTTATGTGAAGCCGCTGGGTGAGATCATCCGTGGTTTCGGGGTGAAGTACCATCAGTACGCTGATGACACTCAGCTGTACCTCTCCACCCCAGACCACCCCAACGATGCCCTTGAAGTGATGTCCCGGTGCCTGGAGGCTGTACGGATCTGGATGGGGAGGAACAGGCTCAGGCTCAACCCATCCAAGACCGAGTAGCTGTGGTTTCCGACGTCCCGATATAGTCAGCTGGTGCCATCGCTGACTATTGGGGGTGAATCATTGGCCCCCACGGAAAGGGCTCGCAACTTGGGCGTCCTCCTGGACTCACGGCTGTCTTTAGAAGAGCACCTGACGGCCGTGACTGGGAGGATTTTTCATCAGGTTCGCCTGATTCGCCAGTTGCGTCCCTTTCTAGATCGGGACTCTTTACACACAGTCACTCACGCCCTCGTCACCTCCCGTCTGGACTATTGTAACGCTCTCTACATTGGGGTCCCATTGAGGAGCACTCGGAGGCTCCAACTGGCGCAGAGTGCGGCCGCGCGGGTGGTTATGGGAGCGACGTGGCGCTCCCATGTAACACCCCTCCTGCGCGAGCTTCACTGGCTCCCGGTGGTCTTCCGAGTGCGCTTCAAGGTTTTGGTTATCACCTTTAAAGTGCTCCATGGCTTAGGACCTGGTTATTTACGGGACCGCCTGCTACCACCAATAGCCTCCCACCGGCCTGTACGCTCCCATAGAGAGGGGCTCCTCCGGGTGCCGTCGGCCAAACAATGCCGGCTGGCGGCCCCCAGGGGGAGAGCCTTCTCTGTGGGAGCACCTACCATCTGGAACGAGCTCCCCCCGGATATACGGAGGATCCCGGATCTGTGCACCTTCCGTCGCGCGCTCAAGATCTATTTATTCCAACAAGCCGGCCTGACCTAAGTTATTTTCTCCTTTTAATTATGAATTTTAATTTGTTTTAAATTATTGGGGTTTTAATTATCAGCCAAATTATTTAATTCGTTTTATTCTATTTTAAACTTTTGTATTGAAATGTTTTATTTATGGCTGTACACCGCCCTGAGTCCCCCAGGAGTAGGGCGGTTTATAAATCTAATAAATAATAAATAAATAATAATGATACACTAGACTGCCCAAGCAAAATTAAAGCACGTGACCACCTACCAACACACCTTGGCAGTGGCGAACTCCACACACGCCGTCTACCGCCCAGGCAAGTAATGCTGGAGACACCTTCCAGTCGGTACCCAGGGAAGCAGGAGAAAGTCAAGATGTCCCCCACACCAAACTGAAGACCTTTGCGGATGCTGTAGATTGGCACTTCGGGCTCATCACAAGGTTCTAAGTCATAGTCTGATGGGTAGAGAAACACAAGCAGCCACTGGGGCATTACCCCCAAAATAGAAAACTTACACCTTTAAATACAATTCATAGAAATGAAAATTTCTCTATCTCTTTCCCTCCTTGACATTAATAACTTTCCACCTCCCCCCCCTTCCTGCTCCCACCCTCCCCATCTCTTAATCGGGACATAGTATTTTGGATTAATTTATTTATGTTTTTAATTGATGTAGTTTTATTTTTTATGATTGTAAGTTACCCATGATTACTTTAAGGTAAGATGGGCAGCCTATAAATTAGATAAACAGACAGATGATGATAGATGATAGATGATAGATAGATAGATAGATAGATAGATAGATAGATAGATAGATAGATAGATAGATGTTAGATAGATAGATGATAGACAGAGAGACAGAGAGACAGACAGGCAGACAGATAGACAGACAGACAGATCTGGAAAGTTGCAACCTTTTTCTTGACCATACAATATTGATCTTCTATGCACGTGTCAATCTGCCTTGAGAAGGTCTTGATAATTATTCAGCATTTTTATTTGGGGGGTGGGGATGGAGAGGACCAGGTTGTGATCCAATCTGATGAAAGAAAAGTCTGTTTCAACTCCTACCCTCAAAACAAAGCTATAGAGCACTGCACACCAGAACAACTAGACACAAGAACAGTTTTTTTCCCAAACACCATCACTCTGCTAAACAAATAATTCCCTCAATGCTGTCAAACTATTCACTAAGTCTGCATTACTATTACTCTTCTCATCGTTCCCACCACCCATTTCCTTCCACTTATAACTGTATGACTGTAACCTTGTTGCTGGTATCCTTAAGATTTATATAGACCATTTCCCTATGACTATCATTAAGTGTTGTACCTTATGATTCTTGACAAAAGGATGGATACCAACTCTTGAGAAATTGTTGGAGACTTTCTCTTCTCCCTGGCTTTCTAAAGGAAGCATCCCTCCTATGGCTCTGCATACCAATTTGGTGGGGAAATTTGAAAAAAAAGCCATTTGGGTCTTTGGGCCAAAAATTATCCTGCAACTGACAATGCCTTGGAGGCAGGAGAAAGTATTTTTGCATTTGGGCAAAGAGGAAGAGGAAAAGTCCAGCCAGCCCATTTCTCTTGGGCTGTTGAGCAGCAACTCTGCAACTTTCTGTGTGAAGCCTTTCCTTACTTGAAAACAGAGGTTACATGTGAATCTTTCTATGTGCAAACAGTAGATACTCTCTTAGTGAGCAATTCTTCTCTTGCCTCTCCTTTAACTTTGCTAACATTGCTGATTCTTGGCTTTAGCTAGAAATAAAACTATGCCTTCGCAGTGCTAATTCCTCCATATTAATGTGGCAGTGCAGATCCCACTGGGAAAATGCCTCCTCTATTTTTAGCCAGAAGTAAATTTTAGCTGAGTTACAGCAAATTACTGGTCTTTCACTCACTGGTGTGTGTGTGTGTGTGTGTGTGTATGTCTGTCTGTCTGTCTCAGTGGTGAAATCCAATTTTTTTTACTACCGGTTCTATAGGCGTGGCTTGATGGGCATGGTCTGGCTTGGCAGAGGAAGGATACTGCAAAATCCCCATTCCCTCCCCACTCTGGGGCCAGCCAGAGGTGGTATTTGCCAGTTCTCCAAACTGCTCAAAACTCCCACTACTGGTTCTCCAAAACCTGTCAGAATCTGCTGGATTTCACCCCTGGTCGGTCGGTCGGTCTGTCTGTCTGTCTGTCTGTCAGTGGACACTGTTATTTTTTTAAATGTACTTTTAAAAAAAAATCTTCTGGACCTGGAATCAGTTTTTAACATTTTGTTATTTCATCAGCAATTCATTACATATTGCAATCACATAAAAAAAAAAAACCTGGCAAACAAATAATTTAACGGCTGACTATTATACAAACCAGATCATTATACACATACTGAGGATGGTAGAGCTGCAATTGCTTATTGTTTGCTACCAACCAAAATAAAAATAGTCCTTAGATTGGAACAAATTGTTACCCATTCATTAAAAAAGAAAATTATAATAATTTAAAACTGCCCATCCTGGAGAAAATAGTCAACATAGAAGCCATCTTTTCCTATAACTTCCCTAATTTTTTTTTATTTCTTAGCTCTGGCATTAGATCCTCTGCTGTACATGACACAATATATTTTGAAATGCTAATGTTGTTGTTAAAATTAAAATGAAGTTGGAATGCTACAATGGAAGGCAGAGCCTTCAGGGTCATCTTTATTTCTTTAAAAGAATTACGAGAACACTTTGCTGATGGGGAGAGGAGAGTCAAAAATAAACTGAGAGTTGAGAGCAAGGAGCCTGGAATAATCTCCTTAGTCTGCCTTCTGGTTATTTGCTGCTTTCTGACTAAACCCATTGTGATAGCCAGGTGGTCAAAATGTCAAGTCTACCCATTGTCTCAAACTTCTGCTTTAATTTTTAAGTGTAAAGAGTTTTGCTATAGCACATGGTTTACAATCATAGAATGGCTGTAAGAAGAGCAGGCTCAACATTTATAGTGGTTTACGCCTGACTAAGATTGTCATTAACCAAGGAGGGTCAAGGACTGGTCGTGTTTTTTTTTTAAATTTAAAGTAAGTGTTCAGTATCTAGAACCGTGATGCGAATCTATGGCATATGTGTCATAGGTGGCATGCATAGTCATATCAGTTGGCATGCGAGCTCAGCTCTGGCACACGTGTGCGTGCCAGCCAGCTGATTTTTGGGGCTTCTGGGCAGAAGTAGGGAAACAGGCTGTTTCCTGCCTCCATCCAGAGGGCCTTGGGGGGTGGGGGGTGGGGGGAGGGAAAGCCGCTCTAGGAGTCTGGGGAGGACGAAAATGGCCTTCCCCACCCCCACACCCCGGAGGCTGAAAACGGCCTATTTGCCAACTTCCAGTCCCACAGGAAGTTGGCAAATGGGCTGTTTTCAGCCTCCAGGGGACCTCCGGGGGGAGGTTGTTTTTGCCCTCCCCAGACTCCTAGAGAGGCTAGGGAGGCTAGGGACAGCAAAAATGGGCCTTCTGGTCCCACCAGAAGTTGGCAAATGGGCTGTTTCTGGCCTCCAGGGGAGGTGGGGAAGGCCGTTTTTGCCCTCCCTAGACTCCTAGAAAGGCTCTAGAGCCAGGTGAGAGAGAAAAATGTCCCAGGCCTACTGGGACATTGCATGCCAGAAGTGGGGGGGGAGCATGGGAGGGTCATGTGCGCATGCATGGGGCACATAGAATTATGGATGTGGGCATACACACGCATGAACCCCCATCCCCTCCCTCCTGGCACACCATGGCAAAAACGTTAGCCATCACTGATCTAGAACACATCTCTCCAAGATGTCCATTTCTTGTCTCCAATGTATGGAGGCTCATGACATTTCTTGGTGATGAAAGAAGACCCATTCAGGGTATTTACCATATTTTTCAGAGTATAAGATGCACTCCTCCCCCCCACAGAAGACACTGAAAATTTGGGTGCGTCTTATACTCCAAATGTAGCCCTGCCCACCCGCTGGCCCCCACCCTTCAGCTCCTGCGCATCCTCTTCCTGGCTTCAGAGATTGCCACAAACAATGGCTTGCATTTTTGGGCTCTGTGCATCACATTTTCAGCCTCCAAATGCTCCGTTTGAGAGCCATTCAAGGCTGCGGGAATCACCAAAACACATCGCCGCCAATCGCCACCTCCATGCATCGCATTTTCAGCCTCTCACAACCAGCAAACTAAAATGTGCTGAAGCTGACCAGGCTAAGGATGCTAGCCAGATGAATACCTAGTAGGCAGAGGCAGAATCCCCCCCCCATTCCCCCCCCCTATTATTACCAGCCCTTACCTGAAAAAGTGATGTTGAAGCCTTCATAAGAAATGGAGAAGTCTGAGATGAAGCGGATCTGAGCAGAGAAGTTCCCAAAGAGGCCAGCGCTAAAAGGAGCAGGCAGGTGGGAACCGGTGAGCTGTTTCAGTGGCTGACTGAAGCTGCCATTTTCAGTAATCAACAGGTAGTCATGACCACTCTCCAAATGGAAAGTGTGGAAAGTGAAGAAAACACCTGGAGGTAATACAGTGCAAGAGAGAGGCTACTTCAGAGATACCTGAATGTTGCTGAGAACTGGATTATGATTAATCAGAGAACAGAAATCACAGAACTACCAAATCCCACCAACCACAAAATCAAAGTCCCATAGCATTCTTCATTTGGTAAAAAAAAATCAGCTTTACAACATGACTGACTGACTGACTGAATACTTCAGAGGTTGTGTAAAACATCAACAAAGCATGTTAAGACTGGAAACTTTAGGATAGCAAAAGCTTTGATGCAAGGAACATAGAGAAGTCTGTTTAAAGCATTAATGCAATAACAGTGGAAAGAATGGAAAGGATCTAGATTTGATCAGAATAACAGTTGCACAATATGACTCTTTCTTGTGTTTCTCCTTGTATTATACCTAATTTAGGGATTTTTCAAGCAATCTTCTGCATTTGGAAACCACAGAAAACTAGGAACGTAGTTTTAAAAACAAATGGAACGAAACACAATAAATCTGAGATAGGCATTCATGAACTTTGCACTTTCAATTATGGTGTGCTTTCTTTCCATCCCTGTAGGAATAGCAGAGAACAGAACATGATTCCAACTCTATCAAAGTTTTATCAACTGGCAGTGGGACCATCAACTTGAGAGAAAGAAAATGAGTAGAAACCTTTAACCCAGAAAATTGAGTCAGGCTCAGAGAACTCAGGGGATCTTATTTTGCTGTAAATGTGATATAGTAAAACTGCTTAGCTCCGTCTGGAAGTTCCCATTGTGAGGTTATCTGGTGGATGAAATGCCCTCTGATGGTGCTGTAACTTGCACATTAAGGGAATGGTCATCAATATTAATTTCCTTTTCTTGAATCTTTGGGGATACTTCCGAATCTTAAGTTTAATTATCTTCGTTGGACTCTCAAGACCTATTTCAGACACAGTATGTGAAGACCTAGCTCTCAGGGGAAGACTGTAATGCTGAGAAAGGTGAAAGGAAAGAGAAGAATACAACAGGAGCAAAGTGGATAGTAAGGCTAGCCATGAGTGCATTATTGGAAGAGCTGAAGGATCAGCTTAGATGCAGATTGTCTTAGAGAACAATCTATGGCCATGATGGTGAACCTATGGCATATTGGTGGGCATGCGAGCTCAGCTCTGGCATGTGCCAGCTGATTTTCAGGCCTTCTGGGCCCACCGGAAGTAGGGAAACAGGCTGTTCCCTGTCTCTGGAGGGCCTCAGGGAATGGTGGGGAAGGCCGTTTTTGCCCTCCCCAGGCTCCTAGAAAGGCTCTGGATCCTAGGGAGAGCAAAAAACGGGCCTTCCGGTCCCACCGGAAGTTGGCAAATGGGCCGTTTCTTGCCTCTGGAGGGCCTCCAGGGGGGTGGGGAAGGCCATTTTTGCCCCCCCCCCAAGCTCCCACAAAATGGTCACATGTGCATGCACAGGGTGCATAAAATTATGGGTATGGGCACATGTGTGCACAACCCCCCTCCCCTCGCGCTCCTGGCACACAATGATTTTGAGGCACTTAATCAGTTAATCAAACAAGACATCTAAAGTCTGTTCCTGTTTGTTAAATCTTGAGACTCCAGTCATTTCCATCTGGGTGCTCCATCACTCGACATTTGGAAGAAGAGATTAGACAGCCATTTGTCTGGAAGGCTATAGGGCCGTGATGGCGAACCTATGGCATGGGTGCCAGAGGTGGCACGCGGAGCCCTCTCTGTGGGCACATGCACCGTCGCCCCAACTCAGCCAGCTGGTTGTCTGGTTTCCAAGGCGCGCATGCTCGCCAACCAGCTGATCGTCAGGTTTCCGGCACTCTGGTGTGGTCATGCGCACACGTGCCTTGCGGTTTGGGCACTCTGTGCCAAAAAGGTTCACCATCACTTTTTTATTTTTTTAGCAGGGGGATAGACTAGAAGACATCCAAGGTCCCCCCCAACCCTATTATTTTATATTCTATGTTCTGTGTCCTTCTTTCAGCTTTAATATTCAGCTTTAATATTTCTTGAGTGTTGAGTTGTAAGATTTTTTTAAAAATTTCAATTCATATCACTGTAGCTATTTCATCTGCTTTGTGAAATATCCTGTCTTGTAAATACTAATATTTATCACTAAAATTCTTCTCAGTTGCTGAGGAGCAAACGTTTCATAGAGAAAGTTCACATCTCATTCTGAGATGCAACTGGATGTGTCAACTTGCCATGGTAAGTTTGAAATTGTTATAGAAACTTACTGAATAGGAATCTATCTGGTCATGGTATTTGCAATTTTTTATTTCCTCTCTAAAATGAGGACATCTGGCATTACAAACAGATCCCTCAATCCCTAGCTGAACCTCATCCTTGTCTTCTATTTTTAGCCAAAATGGAGCTAGAAATGCTTACACTCAGTTTTTGAGCTATTGCATTTTTAACAAATATACTGGGATTGTTTTTTAGTGAAGTGCTTTAAGGGGGAAAAGACCATTATTTCTGAAGTGTAATGATACAACTCATTAGTCTATAACTTATAGAAGTTCCCTTGAACACATATAAAACAAAAACAGAGAATAAGGGAACATCTTCACATTAAATTCAAACCTTGTACCAAATCGAAATTCATTGGAGCAAGGACTATGAAATGTGTCAGAAATATTTCTTGTTTCTATCCAGTGTTGTTTGACAAATTGTGTTTTCATCTGCATTGGTTGAGGAGTTGATAATTTTTACCTGGTGTTTTTTACTGTTCTATACGCATGTTTTTGTTTTCATGTCTTGCTAGCCTTCCAGAGTTATTGGATTACAATGGGTAATCATTTAAAAATAGCAGAATAAATAATTAAGTAAAAAGGTGATTGCTTCTTTACTGTTGACATCTTAATATAGCCAGCTTGACCAGTTATATTGAGCGACTGATCCAGTCATCCAGAAAGCTTCCACTTATTTATTGATTTATATTTTATTTTATTTTACTTGCCACAATCAAGATACTTTAAGTAGGTTAAAATACTGCCATTAAAACAGCCATGATGCAATATGTTAAATAAACAATCTTCCAGAGCCATAGTATATTTAAAAATATAAAATAAAAAACATAGAAAGAACAAGCCAAAAAAAGAGATGGCATCATTTAAGAATTAAAATCCTAAACAATTCTAAATACTTTCCTAAAGGCCTTGTATGGTAGGAGCTGACTGAATTTCAACAGGACAAGTTCCATTGTACTAACCAGTGCTACCACATAGAAATGACATCCAAGGACATTCATTTTCCCTCCTAACAAAAGTGGGGATCTGCTGACAGATTCCTCTGAGACATTCCAATATAACAGACAGTTCATCCTCTTTTTTTTGCTCACCAAATGATCCCTAATTAGCAATAGCATCAACAAATAGCACTTAAGATTTATATACCGCTTTACAGCCCTCTCTAAGTGGCTTTTACAGAGTCAGCATATTGCCCCCAACAATCTGGGTCCTCATTGTACCCACCTTGGAAGGCTGAGTCAACCTTGAGATTGATGGGATTTGAACTGCCAAATTGCAGCTAGCCGTCAGCTGAAATAGTCTGCACTACTGCACTCTAACCACTATGCTGCCAATTGGCTAAAATCTCTTAGTGAAGGAGAAAAAATGTTCAATGGGGGCAGATGACAACTAAGTCTCAGGGTTGTAAAGATAATGTATTGATATACAAGGGGATTTTTGGACTTTTGGCACACACCCTCTCTTCGTTATTCCAAAAGGCCAATCTTCCTCAATACAAGGAAAGGGTTATTTCATATCTCCCCAACACCACCACTTTTATCTTGCCTGCTGTCTCCATACTACCTTTGGGTTAGGGCACAGGTCTGCAACCTTAAACACTCAAAGAACCACTTGGACCCATTTCCCACAGAAAAGAAAACACCGGGAGCCACAAAACCTTTCCCGTGCCTGACTATTTCTTGAGCGGCCACAAAATTAGCATATGTAGTTGAATTAAACCTTCTGTTTTCTTCTGAAACTTTTCTTTTCTTGGATTGATCCATGGTTGGCCTGGTGGGGGTTGAAAAGCTCAATAAATCGTGTGCCAGTGGGTGTTGCACATTGGCAGTTGTGATGCATATTTTGAGTGACAGGGAGCCATAGCAGACAGGTGAAAGAGCCACATGCGGCTCCAGAGCCGCAGGTTGTTGACTCCTGGGTTAGGGTTAGGGTAAATAAGTTGAAAGTATGTCTCTCACAGAGAGTATACAAGTATACTCTCCATGTATACTTGCATGCTCTTTACTATACACAGAGAGTATACAAGTATGTCTCTCATAGGTAGTTGTCAGTTTGGGATCTTAGAATGATGTGTAATTAAATGGAGATAATTTTACCCCCATTCAAGATTCCCATTCAATACTCCCTGAATATAGGGAGCCTGTTTACAGGATTATTTCCACCTAAATTGATGATGCAATTTTCAGAAGGAGTACTAGAGTCATGGGTGGAGTCTACCCAGGAGTGAAGAACTACAGTATATGAAGTGGAGGCCATTAGTCCATTTAGCTTCAAGCTCTGTCTTCAAATAGCAACTGCCAACTCCTTATTAAGAGCTGATCAGTGTCTAGGGGCTACCATAAAGTGAGGCTGCTAACTGCAAACAACTATATATCAAAAACAAAGCCCAGAGCCTCAAGGCTTTGATAACACAAGATTTAACAGACTAGAAATTTAATTCTGAGGGATAAGAGCAAAAGAAATGGACATGCTCAGCTTTAGCTGGATAAGAAAAAGAGCTTTTCGTTTTCAAGGGAGGATAATGGCTCCTTTTTCGAGGGAGAATAGGAGAAACTGATATTCCTGATGAGGGATTGAGTCTCTTTCTGCCCTTCTAGAGCAGCGATTCTCAACCCGAGCAAGTTCAAAGAGGTGTGGATTTCAGCTCCCATAATTCCCCATCCAGCATGCCACTCACCAATTATGGGAGTTGAAGTCCACACCTCTTGAACTTGCTCAGGTTGAGAATCACTGATCTAGAGTCTGTGAGACCTCAAGTAGGCTGTACAAACCAAAGAAAAACATCAGATTGAGAAAGCAGATAATGCTTCAAGAAATAGGCTTCAATATATACTTTATTCATTAAACATGAAACTCATTCAAAAATGCATCACAAATACCATTGACTGGTGCTAATGGTTGATACAGGTTGCTGCCAGCATCCTAGGTCCAATGTTATTGTTGTTGTTGTTGTTGTTGTTGTTGTATTTCTTTTTTTCATGATAGATGTCAATTTCAAGAGAACTGGAGTTATGATAACGGGAAGCTTTAAAATAATGGAAGGACGAAGTGTGGGTGGGTGGGTGGATGTGTGTGTGTATGTGACTACTGTGCACAAATCTTTCCCTCTAGAAGAATTAGTCTAAACCAGTGGTGAAATGTAAAATTTGTTACTACCGGTTCTGTGGGCGTGGCTTGGTGTGTGTGTGTGTGTGTGTGTGTGGGTAATATGACTGAGTGGGCGTGGCCAACTTTTTTTTTTTTACTTTTAAAAACATTTTTTCCACAGCCTCTTCGGCCGAAGAGGCTGTAGAAAAAATGCTTTTAAAAGCCTCTGATGATCCCAGATGAGCCGCGCTATCATCAGAGCCTTTTTTTTTTACTTTTAAAAGCATTTTTTCGGCCAAAGAGGTTGTAGAAAAAATGCTTTTAAAAATAATTTTAAAAAGCCTCTGATGATTGCGCGGCTCAGCTGAGCATGGGGGGGGGGGCAGGGATTTTTGCTACCGGTTCTGTGAACCACCCGCCTCCATCGCTACTGGATTGGACAATCCAGTCTGATCCAGGAGCATTTCACCCCTGGTCTAAACCTTAAGTAAATAAAGTAGACAGAAAGATGGAAAAGTCCAAATAGAACTGTTATTCACGATGTCTCAAAGGTGCTTTTTCAAGTGGCAATTGGACTTTCTGGTTTTTCTTTGAAGATGTTTCTCTTCTTCTCATCCAAGAAGCTTCTGCAGAGCTGAAGAACTTCTTGGATGAGAAGTGAAACTTTTTCAAAAAAAACCCAGAAAGTTCAGTTGCCTCTTGAAAAAGCACCTTTGGGATACCCTAGATTGAAACAAATTGGTAGCTACTCATTAATATATATATATGTATGTATGTATGTATGTATGTATGTATGTATGTATATGTCTGTGTAAGTTTTCATGGGTATATATGTGTGTACAGGTGATATCTCGGGTTTCTTCCCGTGTAATTGCAAACATATCTTTAGAAATATTGCAGCGACGTTTCGATGAAATCTCATTCATCATCTTCTGGCTGATATTCTCGGTTTGGTGTGTGTGTGTGTGTATGTATGTATGTATGTATGTATGTATGTATGTATATATATATATATATATATATATATATATATATATATATATATATATATATATATATATATATGTTTTCTGAGGTTTTCGCGGGTGTTTGTATGTAGGTCTTTGGTTATTCGGGTCTTCTCCCGTGTAGAATTGGAAGTATCTTGGCGAATAAATAAGACCCGAATAACCAAAGACCTACATATATATACACACACACACACGAGTATATATATACACACACATATATATATATTCTCGTAGAATTGCTCCTGGAAGCACGAAGCCAAGAACACCAGCCTGAAGATGACGAATGAGACTTCGTCGAAACGTCGCCAAGATACTTCCAATTCTACGCAGGAGAAGACCCGAATAACCAAAGACCTACATACAAACACCCGCAAAAACCTCAGAAAACACACACACACACACACACACACACACACATTGAATTAAAACTACTCATCCTGTAGAAAATAACCGATATAGAATCTTTTCCTGCACTTTATTTCTAAGTTTCCTGAATTTTATTTCTTTAATCTGGCAATAGATCCCTCTGAGGTACATGACAAAATATATATTTTAAAATGTTAATGTTGGTGTGAGAGAAGACAGGAATATGTTGAAGGTTAATAGTCCTGGTGGATTAGACAGAAAAGCCAGGAATAATCTCATTAATGTGCCTTCTGCTAATATGCTGCTTTCTGACTAAACCCCCATGATAGCCATCTGGTCAACATGATGGGGATTTGGACAGGGGGAGGGGTTGGGTCCCAGGATTTCTATTTTCCCAGCATAAAGGGAAATATATCTATATCTATATCTATATCTATATCTATATCTATATCTATATCTATATCTATATCTATATCTATATCTATCTATCTATCTATCTATCTATCTATCTATCTATCTATCTATCTATCTATCTATCTATCTATCTATCTATCTATCGCCTGGGAGAAGTGGTAAACATGAAGCTAAAACACATTGTAAATTCCTGATAGCTGTCCAGGGTCCTGAAATCACTGTGTCTCTGTGTGTGATGATGATGCTTTACATGAACTCTGCCTTAGAAGTGCCCAGAGCCTTTAATTATACAGAGAAGTGATTGCTGGATCAGAGACGGGACCTGCCCTGTTGGTCTGTTTCTGACTTTATTGTCATCTTCAGATTGCTCTCAGGTTCTTCCATGGAAGCACATCACAGACCACCCATCTGCATTGCCGTAATGCATTTTGATCCCATAAGGCTGGTACCAGAGAGATCCTAGCATTTGCAAAATAAACTATTTATAAAACTGGTGCTGTGAAAGCATGTTACCCTGCACAGTTTACAAATACTGCTCACAAAGAGTGCCCAAAAGCCACCCTTTGATCCAAATGAAAAGAAGGCACTATTTGAATAACATTTTAGTGGGAGACCAACAAGTTCTAGGTGGTATCTGCCGAGTATTGCAGTAGGATAATGAGAAGCTTCTCATCAGAAGTGAGATTTCAGGGCTGAGTGGATTAATGAAGAGTAGATTGCTCAGCTCTGTGGGATACCCTGCACAGCATGTAACTCTTTAGTAATGTGTTGCGCTTTTCAACAATGGGTTTGTCTACCTTAATACAATTGGCAACACAGAATTGATTGATAATAGTTGTCATTGTCTGGATTCCTAGCAAACTAGAGGAATTGAGCTATTGAAGGACATTCAAAATTAATGTACAATTTGTGCCCCCCCCCTTCTCCCTAAATCCCTCTTTTTTTTTCTCAGCTCTTTGAATTCCTTCAAATTCCACTTTATGAAAGAAGAGAGAAACAGGAAAGGAAGCAGGAAAGAGCTTCAGACAATCTGATGAGTGGAGAAAAATAACAACAACAGATGATGTGTGTTCTGCCAAAATGCATAGCAAGAAGATAGCAAACCAAAGTGGGTGGGGGAGAAGAGAAGAGGATTTAAGGAAATTTGGGTGGAAGAAATTGTAAAAAGTGCTGGGAGACAGGAAGAAAAAATAAGCAATTTGATACATACAATAATAAAAAAATACTATCTGTCTACAAGATATCCAACTTTTTCAAGCTGTTGGTAACATATTATGGCTTCTACAGTTGCCTATTAATAATAAAAAAATAAAGATAATGTTTAATTACTGGTGAGCCTGATGAATCTCAAAGCAGATGACTACAGACATATTTTGTGCACCTTGGAGTTCCAAGAGTATTTCAAACGTTTACTTTAGAAATAGATGAGGTTATAGGAAGTATCTTAAGATGCATAAAGATGAAGCTTTCTTAATGATGGGAGAGGATCATCATAAGAGTGAAAGTGGATCTAAACTATACTCTTAAGCTAAATTGGAATAGTAGCCTTCTTTGTCTCCATTTTTCTGTTTTGAATTCAACTTTGTCTCCATAGATCTTTGTTTTATAATGAGGATAGTGGAACAATCACTCCTCTTCTTTTGCTTCTGTGCCTGCTCTGTGGAGCACACGAAGACTCTTGTGTATGTGTGTGTGTGGGGATATCCTCCTAACTTTCCAAGGAGGGTTGATGAAAACAGGCAAGAATCATAGGACTTACCTTTGCCATGAGAAGCCTCTATAATCCAAGTGCAATTTAAATTATTGGGGTAGAAATCTGGAAAGCCTGGGGATAATACAGTGCCACTTGATCCTTGAATGTAGCCTCCACAGAGAGCTGAAAACCATCACAGAAAAAGAAGCAGACATTAGAGATCCCAGCTGTGAAGTTGTTGTCGTCCCCCCTCCCCATAGCAAAGACATAAACATCACCCCACACATTCTGCCCCCTTTCCCATGCACATCTGGATGGCTTACTATTGGTTCTCCAGCTATATATACCTAGACAAGCATGTCATTATAATTATTTTACAGGGACCTTCTCCTGCAGCTAATTCACTGAAGGTCAAAGAACATTAGAATGCATCACTGGGAGTCTTGCCTGTTGCTAGCTTGCATGTATGCCATGACTCAAGGTCCTAGCTATAAGATCTTGGCCTTTGTTCTGCATTTGTACACCCACATTTTCTGATCAAATGCAGAAAATGTAGAGCTGAACATAGCTCTGAGTCTGATTTGTCCCAAACAGAAGAACTGTGTCTGTCTCAACCCTGTGTGCTCTTTATCACCTCCCCATTCCCAGGACTTTGCGCAACAATAACCTTGGAAATAGTTATATTCCATCACTGCACTATTGGAAGAGTTCGATTTTGTTTCTTTTTTCCTAACCAAAAAGATGTTGGAAACACCTTCCATTGCTTCTGCCTCTCCCTATTATCCTTTGGGGCTTCTGATACTTAGAAAAGATGCTTGAGAATCTCTAAAATTACATTAAGGAAGATTTCAGGCTGCTATAGTTATTTTATTGAATTATTAAAAACATGTCTATACAATTCCCTTTAAAAAAATCTTGAAGTGGCAGAAGGCAAGCTCTTTGGATATTCTTAAGCAGAATTCCAAGGTCTTGAGCAAAATTCCCACTGGAAGTTAACACAAACAACATTAGATAAGGTCAATGGATTTTGATTTGCATATAAAGACCAAAGAGAATTCAGAGCTCTGTCACACAGAATTCTCCTCTTAGATATTGCTGACTGAACCGAGTTTTCTTCAAATCAATTATCTAAAGAGTAAGAGACAAATTTTACTACTGTTGTTAAACAAGTTGGGTCTTCACCAGTCTATTGTAGATTTCCAGATTTAAGTCAGATGTGTACAACTGTTTGGGGCAGGAATATGGAAGACAGCACATTGCAGAGATCCAGACCTGAGAACTATATAATTTCCTTTACATTCTTTACTTATAGGTAGAAATCTTATCAAACTAAAGCAACCATTTTTATCACTATAGAAAAACTCTGGGAATCACTAGGGAGAAGCCTTCCTACTTGTCTTTCTCCTGACCAAACTCTCCATTCTTAGCAGCCGCTTTGCCCTCTGGAATGCATCCTTTCCCACTTGGGAATCTAGACTACATTCCACCACACCTAATGATGAATAGAATTAGCACCGCATATCTTTTTTTCTGTTCAACTTCTAGCTTTCCAGTTTTATATTCTTACCTTCGCAGCTTGGAAGCGGCCTGCTCCACTGAAAATTTGGCTCACACTCCAGAGCTTCACTATCACTCAAAGTATACCCTGGATCACAGCCGAAAGTCACCAGTGCCCCCACATAGAAATCATTCCCATATCGTAGCCCATTGACTGGAATCCCTGGATCCAAGCAGTGATCAGACTGGAGCTTTACCGCTGTAAAAAATAAGGGCATTCAATTTTTCAGTGTGTGCCTGATAGTACTGAGGCCAGTGGTGGGTTGCCCCCAGTTCAGACCGGTTTGTAAGAACTGGTAGTAAAATTGGCAGGAGGCTTGGCCCACTGACCCAGACATCATCAAGAAGCTTCTGCGGCCCTGTTGCAAACCAGCAATAAAGGTAAGTAGAACCCACCCCTGACTGAGACTTATATGTTACCAGTGAAACCAGCCTCCTCATGGCTGCCACTAAAGCTGAGTAAAATGTGAGCTGATCTCAATAAAAATATGGGATACACACAGGGGTGAAATGCTCCTGGTTCGGACCGGATCGCCCAATCCGGTAGAGATGGCGGGGGGTGGATTGGAGAACTGGTAGCAAAAATCTTTGTGCCCCCTCCCCCACACCATGCCCAGCTGAGCTGCACGATCATCAGAGGCTTTTTTTTTTACTTTTAAAAGCATTTTTTCTATCACCTCTTCTGACGAAAATATGCTTTTAAAAGTAAAAAAAAAAGCCTCTGATGATCACACGGCTCAGCTGGGATCATCAGAGGCTTTTCAAAGCATTTTTTTCTGCAACCTCTTGGCCAAAGAGGTGGTTAAAAAAATGTTTTGAAATGTCTCTGACGATCCCAGCTGAGTTGCCTGATCAGTAAAGGCTTTTCAAAGCATTAGAAAAAATGTTTTGAAAAGTTAAAAAGAAAAAGATTGGCCACGCCCACCCAGTCACATTACCCCCCCAAGCCACGCCCACACAACCAGTAGTAACAAATTTTACATTTCACCCCTGGATACACAGATAATTTTTCTTCGTCTAATAATAGATGTTTTTGCATCATCCTATTCAGTATTGAGAAATATTAAACTTGGGACCCAACAATGTCATGGAAGAAGCATGTACTGTCCAATCTGGTCAGAATCACATCCATTTCAAAGCCTGACTTTTGTTCAGTGAAACTTAGAACTGTAATAAAAAAATCTACATTTTGTTTTCACTTAGGTCAGGCACCACCACCCTGTGTTTAATGGAACCTTTGAGAAAAATAATGCATCGCCCTGCTGTTAATTGAACATTTGGTGCTGACTGTGGGCTGAATAATGAGGCTCTTTTAATTAATGTGTATTAATATAATACAGAATGGAACGGAAATGGGATTTGAAACATTGCTTTTTGATTATGGCATGGGATATACTGGGTGTATTAAATGGTAAACCTGAAGCAACAACCTTAAAACATTTTAAAGGGAAGGAAAATATAAACACACCATTGCCCTCATTGTAATCATCATAGACCATATTTGGGGGATAACGTACATGAAATAAATAGTGTAATAGTAGCCAAAATGATGATTGGTGAGGTTTGCAGAAGGAGGCTATTCTGGAGACATTGCCAACTGAAAAGGCCTGAACTATATGAACTCCATGGGATGTTAACCCATATTTTATGGTCCCAAACCAGTGGTGAAATCCAAATTTTTTTACTACCGGTTCTGTGGGTGTGGCTTGGTGGGCATGATGTGGCTTGTTGGGCATGACAGGGGAAGGATACTGCAAAATCCCCATTCCCTCCCCACTCCTGGGGGAAGGTTATTGCAAAATCCCCATTCCCACCCCACTCTGGGGCCAGTCAGAGGAGGTATTTGCTGGTAAACTGCTCAAAATATTTGCTACCGGTTCCCCAGAACCTGTCAGAACCTGCTGGATTTCACCCCTTTCCCAAACCAGGGATGAAATGCTCTCGGTTCGGACCGGATTGCCCAATCCAGTAGCGATGGAGGCGGGTGATTCAGAGAAACCGGTAGCAAAAATCTCTCCCCTCCCCATGCCCAGCTGACCCACACAATCATCAGAGGCTTTTTTTTTTTACTTTTAAAAGCATTTTTTTCTACAACCTCTTCAGCCGAAAAAATGCTTTTAAAAGTAAAAAAAAAAGCCTCTGATGATTGTGTGGCTCAGCTGGGATCCTCAAAGGCTTTTAAAAGAAAAAAAACCCCTTTTTTCCTTGTAAATGCCTCTGACGATCCCAGCTGAGTTGTCTGATTGGCAGAGACTTTTTTTCTTTTAAATGCCTCTGATGATCCAAGCTGAGTTGCCTGATCGTCAGAGGCTTTTTTTCTTTCAGCTGGAATTGTCAGAGCCTTTTGAAAGCATTTTTTACAACTTCTTCGCCGAAGAGGTTGTAGAAAAAATGGTTTAAAAGTAAAAAAAAAATGGCCACACCCACCCAGTCACATTACCACCACCACCACCCACCAAGCCACGCCCACAGAACCGGTAGTAGCAAATTTTAGATTTCATCCCTGTCCCAAACTATGTATAAGACTTCTAAAGGAAGCACTGAACATTTGGAATTGAGACAGAAAAGAATTTTAAAGTGACTGGATTTTTTTGTTTAAAGCATCAGAGAGAACACCGACAAAATCCTATTGAAATTAACAGAAATGTATGAATAACACATAAAGGTGCCAAATACAACAACAGCTTCACAGTGATCAAAACTGAAGGCTGTCAGACACTAAATAGCTCTGCCTCATTTGTCCACATCAGACAGCATTTGTTAATAGAGAAAGGCCCATACAGAACTCTCTCTTTTTCCTGGAAACAGATTTAACAGATTAACAGAGTTACCCTACATCTGCCTCTATCTAGGATCAAACTCACAACCTCCTGATTGTAAGGCAAGAGCTCCAGCTCTAGGGCATCGGGTCTTGGTGCTAGGCCAGACACCCTTGTCCAAAACAGGTTAAACGTCACCTGTGTGAAAAGGATTTCTCTCAATCTATATATTTCCTATTTTTATTTTCTATCCATTGATGCCAGTTTTCCCAAGTTGAGTAATATTCCGAATCTTCCTTATTATTTAATACTATAGTAAATTTATCCATTTCTACACATTCAAAAATGTTCCGGATTATTACACAATCTGTCAAAATAAGATAAATTGTGTCTACATATATTTGATCAGGAAGGAATATCTGAGAATATATGAATAGAGTTAAGATTTGTGTACTGTTAGTAGGACATTGAATTGTACAACTATCATGGATGTACTTATTTTAGTTACAGATGTATTTGTATTTGAATATTTTAAATTTTTATAAAGGTTTTTTTGAAAATTAAAAAAGAAAACAAAGCATTTTTCTCTTTTCAGGACTAAGTTTCAATTGAATTTCAGAAGGGGCCTTCTGCAAATCACTGCTCATTCTAAAAAAGAGGCCAACATTTTCACTGCATAATTCAGGACAGACATCTTCAGTTTTGAGTATCTCCAGGGTGCCGAGTTTGTCTACAAATTCCAGGTTAAGCTCCAACAATTTCATGTAGAGATTGAAAAGCATGGAGGGTAGAGTAAGGTAGTAATGTTATTAGACTAAGGAGAGGTGAAGAAATATATTATAAGCAGAATGTCACTTTGAAACAATGCTTAAGAAGGAAATATAATATTTTTTTTGTTTATATGTTGTATAAATCTTTGTTGTGTGTATGCTATGTTACATTTTTTAATATTTATATTCTAATAAAAATTATTTTTAATTCGAAAAGCATGGAGGGTAGAGTAAGGTAGAATTCTAAAAAAAAACCCTCTCCAGGACCTACTTTCAGATCTTTGGTTCCCTCTTATTCTTCAGATAATGGATTAATTCTTAATCTTTAAGCCTGATCTTAGCACTTTTTTGTTTGACTTAGAGCTGACTTGGGTATTTTATGGCCTGCAGGCGACATCTAATCCATGGGCACTCCCAGTCCAGCCTGTGGCATTGGCATTGGCAGGGTGAGGCATCAGGGTCAGGGAGTGGGGTGGCAGGGGCAGGACATCAGTGTGGCATTGGGGGCACAGCATCACCATCAGAGGGCAGGGCATTGGTGTAGTGGCAGTAGTAGGGGAGAGAGTGGTGGCATGGCAGGGTGGTGGCGGCCCTCCATAAGAGTCCCAGTTTCTCATGCAGTCCCTTGGGAAAAATTAATTGCCCTGATTTAAAGGAACAGGGATGCTCCTCTGATTGGGTAATTGAGTGTAGAGCTATGTATGTATGTATGCATGTATGTATGTATGTATGCATGTATGTATGTATGTATGTATGTATGTATGCATGCATGTATTTATGAATCACATTGTTGAACCGTTCATCTCCCTCTGAGGAATTCAGAAGGAATGAATAGAGCATTAAGAAGGGATTTGTGATGGAGAACATTATACCCTCCCGAGAAAGAGCGAACGGGAAAAAGAAACTCAAAATAACCCAAATCTTGATGTTGTTTAATATAAGAGAGAATCTTGGACACATTTCATGAATCTGTTATTCTACTATACTACGGAAAAAAATCCTTGTAGCTTCTGGACGGGCCTCCTTTAACAGGCCTCTCGGGCTTTTCAATTCTATAATTTTTACTTGATTTAATTAGTTACATTGATTTAACTAATGTCCCTGACTTACAATGTCTAATTTATCTATTGTTTTTATTGTAAAGTGGTTACCTGTTTGATATTCTATTAATTTTGCCAGAGTTAGAGTTGCCTAGGTTATAATGTATTTACTTTGTATGGAACATATTCAGATTCAATTGAGATTCTATTTCTGTTCCGTGCTTTGATTTTAAATACATTCAGCTATTACTATTATTCAATTGTCCTATTGTGCTTGTTGTTTTCTTCCTTTCACCTTTCCATCTTTTCATTTGCTTTCATCCTGCTCTTAGGACCGTGTTTTCTACATCACTAATATATAGAGACCCAGTGATGATGCATACAATATTATCTAGATATGCAAGTTATGAGAATTACGTATTTCTGTCAAGGCCACAAATACCTAATTAACATCATGAAGGAGACAGTTACATCGTGAGTGTCATTGTTTGGACTTGTAACAGCTGCCTTTGCCACAGTCGCAGTCAGCACTATAGAGATTTAAGTCCTTAGTACATTTGGGATTAAAACAGTGGGGGGTTGTGTTAGGGAATGGCTATTGCCTAACTGGTTGGGTTGGCAATATATATAAACCATCAATGCATGTTTGCAGCCAAAATGTAATGTATAGCTTTAAGACTGTAATGCTGTATTGCATCATCCTGTATTCTGATTGGCTAGCTCTGTAGCCAATGTATTTAAGAGGAAGCTTGAATCATGGCTTATTTTTCTTACTACATTATTATTGCTACCTCTGCTCCCCTCTGCCTGTTCTCTCTGCATGATCACTGCTTGATCATTGCTACTTGTTTTCTACTGTTTTATTGCTGTACTTGTTCCTGGTTTGCAACTCCAAAAAGAACTGTTTTATGCATATGACTACAATAACTGGTAAGAAGACTTTGTTCTTGGAATATCCCTGGATTGACAATTTAACTATCTTTATCTGTGTATGACCTGGATTGTTTACTGGATTTTGCTTTGCTTTTTTCTAAAAGTAAAAGAATATCACAACTCAGTGTGTCTGTATTGACAGTGCTTATTCACAATCACTCTCAACCATTTTCTTATGTGCACAACCTTGCTACTCAAGGGTTACTCTGTGCATATTCCTTAACAGGTTGCTCCCAGTTCTGTCCAGTTCTATAGAACTGGTAGTAAAAGTGGCAGGAAGCTCCACCCACCCGCCCGGACGTCATAATTGACAATCTGTGCATGCGTGCGTGCGCTCCCTTTGCAAACCGGTAGTAAAGGTAAGTAGATCCCACCCCTGGATTAAAAGCCTATGAAGAAGATCTGTTCTACAGGTTCAGGTGATCTATCGTGACATTGGAAAAGGCCTAATTTACTTACTCTCATAGTGGATCTGAAAGCCAACGTCCGAGTGACTTTTGTCTGTGGTGAAGAGCAGGTAGAGGAAATTGCTGGTGCTGATAAGAAACTGGGGGACTTGGGTCCCATCATAAACCCCAATCAAGGGGGAGGAGTAGGATTTGCCATCCCGCACTTCCAGTGTGTCATAATTCACCTCCGTTTTAAACCTACAGGAAAAAAAAAGTTGTGAGGAAAGCTGGTAGTAAATTAGACCCCTTTCATCCTCTCCTCTCTCTTCCCATAATAGGTAGTCCTCCAGTTATGGCCATAATTAAGGCTCACGATTACGGTCATAAGTTGTGATCATCATAAAGTGGGTCACCACTGAATAGGCTTGATTTTATAACCTTTCCTGCAGCACTTATTAAGTAAATGCAGCGGCCATAAAATGAACACCGTGGCTGTTAAGCAAACTAATTGTTTGATATAGGTTATGTTTTTGTTTTTGTGAATAGAGGCCTTTGAACTCTGGTGCTGGAGAAGACTCCTGAGAGTCCCTTGGACTGCAAGGCGATCCAACTGGTCAGTCCTAGAGGAGATCAACTCTGACTGCTCTTTAGAAAGCCAGATCCTGAAGAGTAAACTCAAATACTTTGGCCACCTAATGAGAAGGAAGGACTCACTGGAGAAGAGCCTAATGCTGGGAACGATTGAGGGCAAAAGAAGAAGGGGACGAGGTGGCTGGATGGAGTCACTGAAGCAGTCAGCGGGAGCTTAAATGGATTCCAGAGGATCCATTTAAGGCCTGGAGGAATGTTGTCCATGGGGTCACAATGGGTCAGACACAACTTCGCAACTAACAACAACATGTTTTTGTTGGAAACCAGAAATAAACCCTGGTTTTCAGCAAAACCTCTGTATATTGTGGTTACATGACCCCTGGGTGCTGCAAATGGCCATAAATGTGGGACAGCTGCCAAGCATCCAAAAAGCAGTCATGTGAACTGTGGAGTGGATGACACTGGAACTTTGAAACTGGGTAATAAGTAGATTGGGGGAGGGTCTGTTGTAACTTAGAGCTGTCACTAAATGATTGGTTATAAGTTGCAGACTACTTCTTTTCTATATATATGAGGAATAAATACAGGGGTGGGCTTCAGATCCTTTAGCAACGGGTTCGCTGCCCCATTGCTAGGTGGGCGTGGCAATGACGGGCGTGGCCTAGTCGGCCGCCTGCACCACAGGCTCCGGAGGCTTTCCTTGAGCCTTCAGGAGGGTGAAAACTGCTTCCCCTGGGGTCCGGAGGCTCTCCGGAGGCTGGAAACAGGCTCATTTCTGGACTTCCAGAACCTCCAGTAGGCCCGTTTTTTGCCTCCCCAGATCCTTGGAGCGGCCCCTGCACTTACCTGAATGATGAACAGGCCATGTAGAGACTCCTGGGAGGGGTGGGGGCAGGGTGGGCATGGCCAGCCATGGATGGCATTTGGGGGTTCACCGAACCCCGGTGATCCTTGGCTAGAGGATTGCCCGAACCCTGTTGAAACCCCAGGAGCCCATCCCTGCATAAATATGGTTCTCCAAAGTGAGCTGAACCTATCCTACCCTTGTTCACACATGCCCCATTTAATTTTATCCCCTCTTCCATATTTATAAACTGCTCCTATCGCTAAAGTTCTCACAGCAGCTTACAGAATCAAAACGAAGGGAATACTTTCTAAAAACAACACCATAAACTGTGATTAAAACAAATGGCAAATTAAGATCAATAACCCTGAACAGAGAATAGAACATGAAACAGAACCAATTTTAAAAGAGCAGTAAGAACAGAAAGGCCCAAGGGTAGAAAAACATAGCTTAGATGAAATAATTAATTCCCTCCCTGGGAATTGCATTCCACCACTGAGCGCCATTATGAATATGTCCGCTTCCCAAAGAGGCACTTGCTGTCTGCACCTGACAAGAATCCTTTGAGAATCCTTTATCGGCTCTTGTTATTCATACTAAAGGAAAAACATTAACCTCCAGCTGTTCCAATGCCTTTTCCCTTTTATCTTCACTTCATCAAGAATGCCCAAAATGCTCTGGATTAGGTGAAAATTAAGAGAAAGTGGGTGGCACAAAGGAAAAAAGGACACAAATTGTAGTGGGTATGTCTGGAGAAAGGCAAGCGTGCCTTGAAAAGGAGTTATTTCAATTCCCATTCAAAATCTATCTTTAAATTTTTTAAAAATGTTCTTGTGATGGAATGTGCACCTGGAGAAAGAGCGAGGGGAATTTTGGCAGCACAAAGCTTTCCCAGAGAGGAGCAGCACATTCTGGAGACAAGCCCAAATTAACAGACTGCATAGTCCCCAGCTGGATGAGGGAGGGAGGAAGAGGTTCAGGGTAGCCACCCACTAATATCTCCCAGGATATATCTAATAGCTTAGAAGGTTACAGCTTTAGTCTGGCAAGATTCCGTCTATTAGATGTGAGCAAATAAAGAATTGGGACTCAACTGGATTTCATCGTGTCATCTTTGGGCTTGGGCCTGATCAATTTGGGGTAGCCAAAATTTGGGTTTATTAATGCAGACAATCTATATTCCAATTTTATGTGATAGCTAAATCAAAACATATTTCTCAAAACATTGATTGTGTTGATAGCAGTGTACTGTACGAAAGTAAAAGGCAAAAGATTTATATGATCTGAAGAGAAACTAGAGTATTAGAGTGTACTGTACAAAAGTGATCTTAACATGTGTAGTATGTATTTGCATGAGAAGTGGGTTTCAGCAGGTTCTGACCAGTTCTGGAGAACCGGTAGTGGAAATTTTGAGTAGTTTGGAGAACCAGTAGTAAAAATTCTGACTGGCCCCGCCCCCATCTATTCTCTGCCTCCTGAGTCCCAGCTGATCAGGAGGAAATGGGGATTTTGCAGTAACCTTCCCCTAGATTGGGGAGGGAATGGAGATTTTACAGTATCCTTCCCCTGCCACGCCCATCAAGCCACGCCCACCAAGCCACACCCACAGAACCAGTTGAAACCCACCACTGGTTTGAATGTGTATATACATACACAAGGGAACATGAAAAAGAGTAAAATATGTTTTTCATTCTTCTTCACGTTTCCTTTTCTATTTGTTTAAATGTTTTCTTTGATGTATTCATTGAAAGAGAAAAAAATTCCCCAAAACTTCAAATCAAAATAGATTCTGAAGATTTTCCATCCCATCTCGCTCCGTTAGGCACTAAAGAGCCAGAAACAGCTAAATTAGCCTCATGATGGAAAAAACTTCAGAAACGCAATACAACATTTTGTTTTGCTTTCAACAGTGAAGGAAGGCATTTAGTTCAATGAAGCATCTTTTAAAAAGTGTATCATAGCTTTTTTCATAAAATAAATATTTTTTTCCACGTTTTTTACAACCTAATGTCCATATGCACAAGCAGAGAGAAACAAATGAACCTGGATAATAAATTTTATTTTGTTTTATTTTATTTTTAAAAAAATAGTATTTATACCAATGTAAGAAAATACTTGTAGTTCAGAGTTGAACTTTGGGGTTCTTGCTGCTCTCTCTGAGCTTGGCTGTGTTTTTTCCAGATATTTCATTATCTAACTAGGTAATATCAGGCACTTCTTTCTAACACTGTTGAGGGTAATGAAATGTCAGAATATTCATGACTGGGAAGACATGGTAACAAGATCAGCCAATGAATAGGCATAGCAACTAAGTCAGCCAATTGGGAGCTAAGACAGACTGGAACCAGGACGTGTCTTAGTCTGCAGCTTCTGATTCTGTGCAGAGCAACAAAACTGAAACCAGTGTATGTGTTAAGCTCTGAGCTGTACTCTATGTGTGAACATGTCTGCTGATCTGAGCTAAAGAATCAACTGTTGGTATTGTAAATATACTTTATGTGTTATTATGAATATAAAGAAGTTAATGAATCCAGCTGATTCAGTTATCTGTTTGTGCTTCTGGATCTGATTTTTGCAAGAAACTCTGATATGAAATGATCACCACAAAACCTCAAGTTTAGAGAACACCAAGGACACTCCAGGACAATTTATAACCCAGCTGACATACAGAGCATTTCCAATAATGTAATTTTATTGACATGATTAAATTGTTGGTCACCTGTCAAATGTGATTTTGATTGGGTACCCTGGTTGAGCTTCAATGACCCATGCACAGTTGAGAGAGTCCTTGTAGAATCCTGGCCACCCTGGAGACAAGATCATTCCATTTGGTGAGGTTAGGTGGCCACCACAGGGAGCTATCCAGGAGAGGGAGGAAAATAAAGAAGTTACAACCAACTATTAGTACAAAAAGCAATACTGTAAAACAGTAGCATACTTCCTTTCTGCTTCATTTTGTCACAGAAGGCTCTCTCCACATTTATTAACAATCCAGGGATCAACCAAGTGGAAAGTCTGATCCTAAATGTCTCAGACCGTTACTAGAACTTCCAGGGGTGAGGGAAAAAGTTAGGGTCCTGCAATCTGGATAGCCTGCAAAATGGCTGCAAGCATGTCCAGTGGGCCACGAACAGATGGTATCCATGAGACAAAGCAGCTTTTCTTGGTCACTAACCGGGTCGCATAAGTTAAGTTGCAGCTCTCCAGATTTTGCTGGCCTACAATCAGCATTGCTAGGAAAGCCCATTGGGAGTTGTAGCTCAGCCTCGTCTGGACTGCCTCAGACTATGTTAAATTGGATTGTGGTATTAGGTAGGTCAGCACAACAGACGCCAACTTGCAATGGTTTGTCAGGATTTCAGGCAAGAAGACAGACTTGGTGCAGGTAAAACACATCTCCTGTCAATGATTGATGGCTTAACAAAGGTTGGCTAGGAGTTAATTAAGCCAGTGGTTCTTAGGGAAGTAAGGAAAATAAAAAACATTGGGGAGAAAAATGCCGTGTATTTTATCCCTTGTGAGACTGAGATTATATCTATTTCAAACATTGTGCTTTAGGAAAAAATAATTGATAGCTTAAGGGACGTGGTGGCTCAGTGACTAAGATGCTGAGCTTGTTGATAGAAAGGTCGGTAGTTCAGCGGTTTGAATTCCTAGTGCCGTGTAACAGGGTGAGCTCCTGTTACTTGTCCCAGCTTCTGCCAACCTAGCAGTTCAAAAGCAACTAAAATGCAAGTAGAAAAATAGGGACCGCCTTTGGTGGGAAGGGAACAGTGTTCCATGCGCCTTTGGCATTTAGTCATGCCGGCCATGTAACCAGGGAGACATCTTTAGACAGTGCTGGTTCTTTGACTTTGAAACAGAGATGAGCACCGCCCCCTAGAGTCAGGAACGACTAGCACATATGTGTGAGGGGAACCTTTATCTTTACCTTTAATTGATATTTTAAACATGCCTGAGAAAGAAATTCACCCAAAAAGAATCTAATTTTGCCTATTTCCTGGATCATTACTCGAAAACATAATCTCCCAATTTTCCCCCAGTGTTCAAATTGTAGAATTTCCCAATAGGATTTCCAAAATTGTATAATTTCCAAATTCCAAATCCACCAATTGCCTCCCAAGTTCTTGAGAGCAACACATTTCCACCCATTTTTTTCAATCCCAAGTGCTTTGCTCTGCCCATTCTTTTGATGATTTTTATTCGTCAAACATCAGACAGCACCTTAAACATTCTAGACAGATTTCCCCCTCTTATTTAATTAAAAAAAACTAATTAGAAATTGCATTTAATTGAGCTCACACTGGAGGACAAGTCCAAGGCAAGCAAGAGAGTTGGGGGATAAAGGAGGATACATTGGTAATGATGAGGTTATCAAAACTGTCAGAGAATAAAAAGGAATTTGAAATTTATTTATTTATTTATTGGTTCAATTTATATGCCGCCCCTCTCCAGAGACTCAGGGTGGCTTACAATGTGTTAAGCAATAGCCTTCATACTTTTGTACATACCTGCTTAGTAGGGCTTTTGGCCCACCCCTAAGTGGTGTTCTTTTTTATACAAAGTCAGCTTATTGCCCCCACAATCCGGGTCCTCATTTTACCTACCTCAGAAGGATGGAAGGCTGAGTCAACCTTGAGCCTGGTGAGATTCGAACTTGCAGAAATTTCAGGCAGCTGGTGTTACTTAACAGCACTTAACAGCACTTTAATCTGCTGCGCCACCAAGGCTCCTTGGTTTTTTGATACTTTTTATTTTTCTCCACCACTTAAACTAAGAGTGAGAAGGCACATGAACTATCAAGCTTCTATGACCCACTCAGAAGAGATTTAACAAGAGTGGAGTTAAAGTAAACAAAGCTGCAAACAGTTTGTGAGCAATGTTGGTGCTTCTTTTGAAAAGAAATGAAAAGACAGAAAAGATAAATGACAAATCTTACATTTCCTGTGACTGAAGAAGAATAACTTGGAGCAAGAAGGTTATAAGTGCAATTGTTTCTAGCATGAAGCACACAGCCAGCAAGGAAATTGGACAGGAAAGCAGGGGGAGGAAGTTAGAAGAAGACAGAAGTCTTGTTCTGGCATGTCAGAGGAAGGAGAATGGCCAGTTGATTTGGAGACAATCTGGAATCTCCTTTCCAATTGGGTCACCTGACCTCTACTGGGCCAATAGCTGCAATTCCATCATCCCTGGTGTTTCAAAAACAGAGCCCTGGCAAGCAAATATAATGGCTAGATCCCCACATGCAAGCATGGTTTGTTTAGTCACAGTTTGTTTGTAAAAGTACCATGACTGAAGAAGGGACACAGTGGCTTAGTGGGTAAGACACTGAGCTTGTCGATTGAAAGGTCGGCAGTTCAGAGGTTCGAATCCTTAGTGCTGCATAATGGAGTGAACCCCCATGACTTGTCCCAGCTTCAGCCAACCTAGCAGTTTGAAATCACGTAAAAAATGCAAAATAGGGACCATCTTTGATGGTATGGTAACAGTGTTCCGTTGGTATTTAGTCATATCAGCCACATGACCACGGAGATGTTTTCGGACAGCGCTGGCTCTTTGGCTTTGAAGCGGAGATGAGCACCGTCCCCTAGAGTCGGGAATGACTAGCACATATGTGCGAAGGGAACCTTTACTTTTACCATGTCAGAGGTCATATAGGATTCTAAATCATAAGCAAATGTTTGCAGATCATACCAACTTAGTTCTTTTGATACTTTTAAAGTACTCTGGGTCTTCTTGAAATTAAGGCTGATCCAACTATTTGACAGATTAAAGTGCTTCACCTTTGCCAAGAGGGTTAGGAGAAAAAAAAAAACACCACTGCAGCAAAAATATAAATCATCTCTGTTTCTTTGCTGACATCTAGTGATGGTGAGGATTTATATAAGCCAGGTATAATAGGTCTTGGGAAAACTCAAGATATTATTAATTAATGACTTACTGCAGTGGTGGGTTTCAAATTTTTTTACTACCAGTTCTGTGGGCGTGGCTTGGTGGGCATGGCTTGGTGGGAGTGGCAGGGGAAGGTTACTGCAAAATCCCCATTTCCTCCCAATCAGCTGGGATTTGGGAGGCAGAGAATAGAGGGGGGTGGGGCCAGTCAGAATTTTTACTACTGGTTCTCCAAACTACTCAAAATTTCTGCTACCAGTTCTCCAGAACTGGTCAGAGCCTGCTAAAACCCACCTCTGCCTTACTGACATAAAAGATGCAATATACAGTCTCTGGTTCAAGTATGAAAGTGTTCAAGTATTAGAGAGTTCTGAGCATAAAAGAAAATCTTTCTTATATTCTTCATCTATTCCCCCCAAATTGCCAGATGGATGAGCGATTTTGGAGAAACTGATTTCTGGAACTATTTATCATGAATTCAATGTGTCTGCATTCAAACAATGGTAAGGGTGTCAATTAATGGCTGTTCTCTCAAGGAGCAGAAAGAAGGCAGAAAGTTTTAACATTCCTAACATTTTTTTTTTTTCATTTCACTTTGCTTCCTTGAAACAGAAAATTTAAATGCTCCCAGAGAACTTTGTGTGAGGGTGGGATGAAGGAGAGAGTTCCGTTGCATCTGCGATTTAATCTTCCTTTTTAAACCTTTTCTCCATTTGGCTTAGTCATAATTTCAAATAAGTCAGTTTTCTCCAACTATTAACCCAGCCTGCTTGGCCACTGCCCGTATTGGTTGAGGATTATGCAAGTTGATATCTACCACATTCAGAAGGCCCCAGGTCAGAATTGGGTATCTTGAGGCAATTGCTGAGCAGGCTTTTTTGCAGAGTTTTTCACAAGGGGCAGATACTATATGTGCACCAAGATAAATGAGATTCGGAAGTCTTCAGAATTGTTCTTTTATTCAATGCATCAGTTCAAATGTGACTGTCTTGCTTTTTGGCTGGATGCAAATTGATACAATATTTGAAATTAAATATTCTCTTCCTGAATAAACTAAAACAAATAACAATAATCCCCAAAACTGATTGATGGGACAATTGTTTCACATAATAGAATTTGCACTGGACTAGCCCTGGGGGACCCACAGCTCAGCAGCGGAATACATGAATGAACTTAATAAAACCCTGAGCCAGGAACCTTCTGGGTAGGATTTCAGTTGCAACTATCCATCTGTCCTCATGCTTGCCATTAACATTCTTGGTGGAAGGGTGTTCCAGAGGGATACTATTTCTCCCTTACAGCTTTCTTTCTTTTCTTTTTTTTCCCTCCTGGTGGGAGAATATTTCATGTGGTAATTTTGCCTTCTGTATAGAATTAAGGGAAGGAAGCTAACTAAAGCTGACCTAAGTGAAGCTCAAGAGATCAATAAACTGAATTCTTTCCCATTTGGGATGATTTCATCTTTGGCCATTTCCAAACTCCATTACGAAATCAAGAAGGCATGGAATTACACTGATGAAAATACTGAAATACTGAAATGTGGTTTATCTCTCAACATTTTAATGTAACCTACCTGAAGCTAAATATAGCATTAAATAATCCCACTGAAAACTTAATAGAACAAAAGGCCAAAGAGATAGAGAGAAAACATAAGTGCAATATTTTTTTTTTTAAAAAAAATTAGTCTAGCAGCTTGTCAGGTGCAAGCAATCAGAACTATGTGTGAATCATCTCAAGCAGAAGCAGTATTGTTAGTCATCTATGAATGTTGCCAAACGACTGCATTCTCATGGGAATGGTCAGTCAAGATTCTGGGGGGAAGTCAGGTCTGTGTCACATCCTGCAGTGCAAAGACTCTAAGCTCATCACCCTCTTACTACCTCCCTCCAATCTGGCTGGAGATCTTACCAAAGCAGCTGTAAGTCATGCAGGGATATCCAGGAAATGGGGGTGGGGGTGGGCAGAGATGGGTTTCAGCAGCTTCTGACCAGTTCTGGAGAACCGGTAGTCAAAATTTTGAGTAGCTCGGAGAACCGGTAGTAAAAATTCTGACTGGCCTTGCCCCCATTTACCTTCCAAGTCCCAGCTGATTGGGAGGAAATGGAAATTTTTCAATAACTGTTCCCTGGATTGGGGAGGGAATGGAGATTTTACAGTATACTTCCTCTGCCATGCCCACCAAGCCATGCCCATAGAACCGGTAGTAAACAAATTTGAAACCCACCACTGAGAGCGGGCTATAAAGTCAAGATGCTGTCCACAACCACATGACTGAAGACGGCCCACTTATTTACAGGTGTTATCACACAAGGTGGGGATTTGATCATGTAGTCACAGCTACCATCTTCCCTTCTTTGCTTCTCCCAAAAGGTCCAAATGCTTCCGTAGTTACATCAGTTTCCCTCAAAATTCACAACCATTTGTTCCTCAGATACTTCTTACATTGATTTCTTGCCTTCTCTTGACTGTTATAACTAAGAAAATGGCAACCCAACATGGTAATTTACCTTCACATCTCAGGACGGCGTTATCCCAAACCACATTGCCTTCCTTCAAGACACA